>OX401404.1:42673291-43338291 GCA_947846245.1 Cerastoderma edule | reverse complement strand
GATTAGCAAACAGGTTAGATCACAGGCCAGTCGCCAACTTGGTAGCTGGCCTGGATACAACCTGCATGCATACGCATGAAATCGGTTTCAGCACTTAAAGGGATAAATGGCAAAATATAACATATATGTTCGATCTTTTTATAACTTCAGGCTCGGGAAAGACGTCGCTGTTAGACTGCATTGCTGCAAGATCGAGTGGCACAGTGTCAGGCAAGGTCTATTACAACAACATAGAGTGGACACAAGAGTTGGCACAACAGTTCGTCTCATATGTTATGCAGGTATATGTGTTTACACTTCGGCCATTTGGCAAATTTGATAGATGCGTATTGTCATCAATAAAGGCTTATAAACTCTCCAAGTGGAACTACTTGTGCGTTCTTCCAGTTTCCATAAAGAATGTAGTGAGTTTTTCAAATTGAAAGGAATAGATTTGATGTATATCGGCACAAGCAAGATCTATTTTAAATGAATTTGGGTTCTCCTTCCGCCAAAAATGCGTTGAACCATAAATCAGGGTTATGAGGATTTTTTCCATTTGTTTCGTTTCAACGAATTGTGTTAAGAAATGAACATTTTCTCAAATTAATATCTCAGCATTAACAACTAATTATATCACATAAGTCATATTAAAACGAAGGATGTTGTGTTATTTTTGTTACATATTTAGGCATATAAATCTTTTAAAAAATCAACCAAACAAACAACCACCCAACTAACCCACCGACAACCACCCAACAAACCAACCACCCAACAAACCAACCACTCAACAAACCAACAAACCAACGAACCAATCAACCAAACCACTCACATATTGCAATGTTCATGTTTTTAGGCTGACCGTCTCCTCCCTAACCTAACCGTCAGAGAGACTCTAAGATACAGTGCACAATTAAGATTGCCTGGTACCGCCTCCAGATTCGACATCGAAGAGAAGGTTAGTCGATAGTATAGTTGTGTGTAAGTTAAACAATAACAAAGTTTTCAATAACCATTTCGTTATAATGAGGCGTTCTCTAGTTCTAAAACCGTACACAATATCTTAATCCTGAATCTGTTATTCAGATGTTATGCTATCCGAAACTTATGCTGAATCATTCATTTGGTCAAGCAAAAACCCGGGTACCGTTTTACTAAACAGTTTACGCTTAAGATTTGCGTAAGTCTAAAACAACAATTCCTCTTATTTCAATATTGGACGAAGCAATATTGCAAAGTGACACATCATTGGAATCGTCTCTCCGGGTTAAATAATAGTGCCGCGGAGCTGCTTTTTTGGCCCAGTAACACCCATTCGCGTGACGAATTTTGATATATAATCACAATCCAATATATTAATCTATATATTTTGAAACGAACTGGCGCCATAATGTCGATCATGGGACTACTTTTGTCAATCACTAGACCTGCGCGGAGCACCACAGACGAAAACAGACACTGTCATAGATCGCGTTATTGGTTTTCGCGTCCCTAGTGTAGATATATTTGAATACGTAATGAATTATTCAACGAAGTATGACGACAGGCCCACATCTATTATTTCGATGGCATTCTCACATGGCGATAAACTGTGGCGCCCCTTACTATCGGTCGCTCCAAATGTTGCGTCGGAAATTATAACTCTTCGTAGGTCGAGATTCATTGACATTTTGTTTAAAACGGCTTTAAAGCATAACCAAACAAATACTTAAGAACCATTGCTGAAATCATATCAAGACGTTCATTAATCATTACAAACGCTTATAATCATGAACATTTGTATTTGAGTGAATCGTTATTAATATTCTGGTAGGAGATACATATCTTAGACTTTCATGATTGATTCATTCCGTTTAAAAATGAATTGTATTGGTACATTATCAATCAAATATCTTATTACTTATTATTTTCAATTGCAAAACATGAACGCCATGATGTCAATTTTCACGATATTAAAAAAGGAAACAGATTACTACTAGATGCAAGTCAGTATTGAAGGTAGGGTAGTAGCATATTTTGTAAATCTCAAATATAACTTTGAAATGCAATCGCCTTATACAAAGCAGAATGCATTTTCTTCAGTTCATTTTCTTTTTATTAATTATTTCTTAAATAAATTGACGTGTTCAACCCTTTTATCTATTTATTTTCCCTAAATATATCCATTCATAATTATTATTTCTGTGTGTATTTTTGTTTATTCATTTATAAATATTATATATATTCATTTTATTTATTAATTTATCTTTACCCATTAAATAACAATATACTTATTTATTAAGGTCAGTAAGGTGATAATAGAGATGGGACTGAAACACGTGGCTGATTCAAAGATCGGCGGAAGTATCGTGAGGGGGATATCCGGTGGGGAGAAGCGCCGAGTCACCATCGCTATACAGCTACTTCAAAATCCAAGTAAGGGATTGATTTGTTTGTTTGTTTGTTTGTATGAATATATTTATAAATGTTTGTAAGTGGTTTTCATCACATCAACAGTATTTCAGTTACATTGCTACTCCAAAATCGGCGACAGTATCGTGAAGGGGATATCCAGTGGAAAGAAGCGCCGAGTCACCATCGCTATAACGCTATTGCAGAATCCAAGTAAGGGATTGATTGGTTGGTACGGGTTCAACATCACATCAACATTATTTCAGCTATATTGCTACTCCAAAATCGGCAACAGTATCGTGAGGGGGATATCCAGTGGAAAGAAGCACCGAGTCACCATCGCTATACAGCTATTGCAGAATCCAAGTAAGGGATTGATTTGTTGGTACGGGTTCAACATTACATCAACATTATTTCAGCTATATTGCCATACCCTGCTCATGATGGATGGAAGAAACCACAAGCTTTTAGAAGTGACAATTAGGCCCTTTCAACGGGGATAGAACATGTTTGCACTCCGTTATTCAGTCGGGAGAGTGTAAACACATTCTACCTTATGATATACAACATACAAAAGCAAAGGCTGAGATATTGTTGCCTCGTCAACGCTATGTTGCACAATCCATTCAGTAAATTCTATACTTGGGGACTCATTTGGGCCGTATCGGCAGGTACACATAACACATTACTTAAAGAACAAATAAACGATTCGGCCTAATGTTGAATGAGTCAGATAGAAAGCATTATCGTTATACGTACAAGGCTGAATGTCCATCCTATATTGAAGTGTTTTGTCCTAACTTCTCCTACGCCTACGCTGAGTCACATTGTTCACCAACATTCACCGTCTATTGACCTCCCTGATTAACATATATTACACGCTATACTGAGTATCTAAAAATATCCTCGGAGCCGTCTGTAATGTTCGACCACGTGGTTCGTCCACGTGCATTATTTGATAAATGCTACTAAGCTTACCTGTTGATATATAATGCGTATGGCTCTATTGTTAATCGACTGTGATTGGAAGACTGTCGAGTATTGAATATACCGCGTCATAATCATTCTTGCATAGAGGGCAACGGACGGTGAATGTTTGTGAACAATGCCAAAGACCAAACAAAGCAATAATAGTGATTATTTCTCTCCATGATATTCCGAGTAATTGGAATCGCGATGCACTTGGAAAGCAAGCCCTGGAACTAAACATAGGAAGAACTGTCTAGAATAACTTCATATTGATGACGTAGTCAAAGCAAATAAATAAAGCAACCAAAAAGATTTATATCTTCATAAAATAGGAAATGTTTCTGAAACCCGTTATGCTCCTATACTTCAGAGATACTGTTGTTGGACGAACCCACTTCCGGTTTGGACAGTTTTACCGCGAGAAATTTGATATCCTCTCTGGCTGACCTGGCTCATAATGGCGGGAAAATCGTCCTTCTGACAATACACCAGCCTCGATCTGAAATCATCAAATTGATTGACCAGGTAAAGCGATATCGTTTATTATCATTGCGACATAAAGAAAGTAGTATGTACACATCTACAACTCAAGATAAATGATATCATGGTTATAGATCTGTATTAAACTATGTGACATTCGTGAGAGAAATATGCAGTGCAATTTTCGAATTACTTTTTCATTGGACCTAAAATACGATATACATTTCGTAAATCGACTTCTCATTTGATTCATCTTTAAGCACGGTATTGATAGAAGAAACTATAAAAGTACTTGTTTACACTATTGACAATTATTTACATGTTGTCGGCTTTTGCCCTTAAGATAAGCATCGCTTTGATTAGCTGCTGCAAACTATTTTAGAAACAACTATAACAAATTGATTAATTACCGATGCTAATCAATTAATCACTAAGTCACATCTGTTTCCATCCAAAAGCACACAGAAAATGAGTTTTATCTTGATATTAATTGTAGTCTGATGTTGCTTTAGATTAGGGGTTTCATAATTGTTTTATAGAATGAGTGAGTAAAAATAAAGGTATTGCGTATTATACTATTTCAGAATAGCATATATCGCAGAAGTAAGGTGTCAACCTTACTTGATAACATATCCATAATTACACCAGGAACATCATCAAGTCCAACAAAGTGACCAAGTCATCGACCTACATCGACGATTTAACTTTTATAGTGCTGGAACCGACTTCATGATTATGTAAACAGGTTGGATCCAGGCCAGCCGCCAAGTCATTTGGCGGCTGGCCTGTTACCTTATCTGTTTGCTACTCTGAGTAGCCTTCCTTATCAAAATTAAGCAGATATCTAAGGTTTTGGAAAGCAGACGATACAAAAATCTTTTTTTATGAAGTTACCCAGCATTTTAAGATTCAATGCAAGGCTACATATATTCATTTCAATCTTGTGACCGACTTGGTTTACAGTTACAATCAATCCTCAATCTTTTTAGAAAATTACTAAGCATTCTAAGGGTAAACTATGAACTTTCCAAAAAAAGATCTTCATTTTGGTTGACCATAATTAATACATTTCAGATTGGTATCCTTTCTAACGGACAGATGGCATACTTCGGTACCACGTCCAATATAGTTCCTTACTTCAGCGATCTTGGTCACCCATGTCCACCCTATACAAACCCCACAGACTTCTTTGGTAAGAAAACTCATGTTAGATAGGAGAGATTGAACTTATTTGTGGTAGCCCTGAAACTCTTCTTTGGTGAGAGCACATGTCAAATAACATAGTATCAACATATTTGTGGTAGCCCTAAATCTCTTTGGTAAGAAAACGCATGTTAGATAGTATAGATTCAACTTATTTGTGATAGCCCCAAATCTCTTTGGTAAGAAGGTATGCCAGTTTAGATATTTGTTGTAGCCCCAAACCATATCTTTGTTCGGAACGACTTTTTGTTTTTTCTATCGACAATAAATAACACTTATGCTAGAGGCTACATGATTCAATTCTTATTCATTTATCACACATCCTTTCTCTCGAGCGAAGGAATACTCTCGTCTAACATGCATTAGGTCGATGGTTTGACACCAGGAGTTTGTTCCTATCCTTATGATTAAGGTATTCTCTCAGCGGTAATAAAGCATTTGATTTCGAAATAACGGCAACATTATCTGCGAGACAAAAATGCACAACAACAAACCACTTTAAACTTATCAAATACAATTAATTGGAACAATCTGCTTGAAGTGCACATACATACTTTTTTTTCGATGACTGCTGGCATATATCATGTCATCTGATATGTGGCCATCCCTTCGTATCATACGTTTACATAAAACTGATATGTAATAACAGACAATCAAGAAGTATGAAAGCTTACATTTTGATACGATAAAAGTTTGACAAACAGAGATATTGGTTGTTTCGAGCAGTTTATTCTTTTGTCATGGTAAGGTTTTAACCCTTATAGTACTGGAATCGAGTTCATGCTTATGCAAACAGGTTAGATCAAGTAAATTGGCGACTGGCCTGTGATCTAACCAGTTTGCTACTCTGAGTTTCTCCCCTCAACAAATTGAGCTGGTATTCAAGGCTTTGAAAAGCAGACGACACAAAAATCTTCTTTTAGAAATCAGCCAAGCATTCTAAGGGTAAGACCTTGCTACACATATATTTAATTTGCAATCTATCGTAAATATTTCAATTATTCGTAACATCGAAATTATCTGTATACATTTATTTCAAACTCTCGTTGTCAGTTGATCTCGTAAGCGTGGATCGGCGAGACTCGGAGCGTGAGGAGTACACGACAGAGCGGATGAAGGAGGTAACAAGTGCCTACGCCAACTCCGTCCAGCATAAAGATGTGGTGTACCAGATCATAGAGGATACCATGAAGCCAACAACGGGTCGACAGCTTCTCGCACAACGCTATTCGGCCTACTATAGACCGAGCAAGTCGTACTTCTTTAGGACATTGTTTACATTATTTGGGTGAGTAAACACATGTATGACTTGTTCAAGTGTGTTTTCTTTTCAGACATGCAAAAGCTGGCAAAAATCAATAAATGAATAGAAAAAAGTAGACATAATTGCTTCAAATCCATTTGAGCTATCGAAAATAGGAAAAGCAAGTCTTACCTCTTTAGGACATTGTTTACCTTATTTGAGTGAGAATGTCGTGTTTGTTAGCTTTTGTTTTGGTCTGTTAGATCTGTTAAAGCTGGCAAAAATTAATAAATGAATAGATATAGAAATAGAAGTAATGGATTCAAACCCATTTGCGCTATCGACAAAAGGGGGCGCAACTGTCAATAGAGAAAGAAGGTTTTCAGTAAAATTACTTAAAACCCCCACCCCAGGAAACAAATAGAATATAATCAGTTTAAAAGTTGTACTTATGACGTGTCTAAAATTCAAGTTTTAACCCTTACAGTGCTGGAACCTACTTCATGTTTATGCAAACAGTTTGGATCCAGACCAGCTGTCAAGTAAATTGACGGCTGGCCTGTGATATTACTTGTTTGCTAGTATCAGTATCGTTCCTCATCAAAATTAAACAGATATATAATGTTTTGGAATGCACACGACACAAAAATATATTTAAAGAAAATAATGATAATAAGAAATGGTCGATAACAGCACTAAAGGGTTAATTTCCCTATTTTCCAGACGTATGACCGTGAACGTTTTCCGGGACAGAACGAGCTACGTGTCCCGTATATTCATGCTGTCGTTGTTTATACCGTTTATCTGCGTGTTTCTCGGGCACCTGGGTACCAATCAGACGAGTGTGCAGGACCGGATCGGACTTCTCTATCAGACATCACAGGTCCCACCTTACGTAGCCGCACTCAACGCAATCATACTGTGTAAGTTGGTTTGATTTGTTAATCTATAATAGATCGCTTCGAAGATTCTTGTACAGAAGGCGTTAAAAATCACTGTGGCAATGTAATACATTGCTGATATCAAGCAATGTATCATTTTGTCGCAATGGTATCCACCAAATACATTGAAGACAATATCTTGTTTTCTTCGTGTTATTACATTTTTATCCTCTGCTGTTGCTTTAAATGTCGATCAATGACAAATCCGATCCCATTTATAGGAATCGATTTATCTGATGTATCCCTTCGCCCCGTTGCTGTCATCTGTTTAAAGGTATTTATTTGCAACTATTAAACTTCCCTCAGTCTGATTCTCGATTAAACCGTGTTCAAATGTACAAAATAATTATGTCTTACTGACCCCTTTTCAACATCGATGGTTCTGTCTTCCTCGGGATGTTTGCATATTAGACAAGAATTTACACAGCTACCACAATGTCTGCAGATACACAACCATTATCAAATAACCCAATCTTTTGTTTGATTGGAGGTTGTCATACGTATGCTGATCAAAAATTAGTTCAAATTATCAATAAACGCCCTCAACATTACGATACATGATATTGGTAATTAAACGCCATATCTGCATCCCTAGTCCAGATTTCTGGTCTCGAAGGCTATTGCTATACTGACTGACGACTTCGAGTCCAGAGTCCATCGTGATTTTTACGTTGTTAACGACATGGTCGGTCGTTCGAAAATTTTGTAACACAAAAGTCACGATGGACTTGAGACGTTGCGAAGCACGATTAATGTCCAAATGTTGAAAAAGCTTCGTTCACGGATCATTATCAAGACTTCTGCATACCGAGGTAACATATTTCATGCAGATGTGAAAAAACACACATCATAACAATTACTTTAATCAGAAATGCAAGTTAACCACTCTTATCTACTAATCGTCCAACATTCCGTTTCAGTCCCGCCTGTCCGTGATCTGTACTACCGGGAATGTCGGGACGGTTTGTACTCGGCCACCACCTTTCTCATCGCTTACGTCATGCACATCGTACCTTTCCTCATCATTAGTTCGGCCATCTTTAGCAGCGTGGTGTATTGGTAAGTGGCTGAATATATAGCACATTTAAAAAGAGCCTTCTAAGACATGTCATTCAATGAATATTAACCCTTTGAAAGCTGGGTAATGTTCTTAAAATAGATTCTTGTATCATCTGCTTTCCAAAACATTTAACATCTGTTTAATTCTGATGAGGTAAGATACTCAGACCGGCAAACAGGTTAGATCACAGGCCAGCCGTCAATTTACTTGGCGGCTGGCCTGGATCCAACCTGTTTGCATAAGCATGGAGTCGATTCCAGAACTACAAGAGCTAATGTCAGTTCACGAGATTAGGATAACTAAAGGATATTCAGCTCTCATCATTCAATGATTATGTCGGTTTTATTTATGTTTGCCGAGACTTGTTACTAAACATTCATATCAAGAATCGATTAGTTCGCCTTTCCGCTGTGTATGCATGAACAAATCCTTTTTTGTCTTTGTACTGCCTTCATTCAAGAACACAAATCATCATGACATATCAATGAGTGTGTAACTAATTACATGTGCGTTCTCCATATCTGCCAAATGTCATATGGCATCGTCCTGATTTTTGGACTAAAGGTGCGTCAGCACCTTAGTCCATTGAGTTTACATACGACTTTTTGAGGGACGGTACTTTATCGATACACAAACAGCGGTCTGACCCCAATTACTCATTAAACATCCGTCTTTACTGTGCGGACTAATACCTTCTTGGAACTAGGAATATAGTCCGGACTTACTCGCTTTGTTTTGCTCTATATTAGTATTACTGTTGCCTCATGGGAAATCGTAAAATGTCCAGATGTTCGAATAGACTACCGGTTAGTCTCTGTTCACAGATATAATGATTATGGTAATGGTGGTAAAAGGAGCAGCTGTTTTGCTCCAGATGTTGCCCAAAGAATTTTTCAAATTTATCCTCGATCAAAATGCTTTAAACGCACTTTAGTCTTGCAGCGCTATCAGCGCTTTGATTTCTTCTGCAAGTTGATATAAAAGAAGCTTGCAATTGATAAGACAACAACTGGATTTCCGTTATCTTTTATTGACCTTTAAATGATCTTCATAAACTTAACTTACAAAATGCACATATCACTGTTACATATATGCCTACAAAAACAAACGTATGCATGCGCATGGCAAAACAATATTGAATGAAATACAACGTGTAGAAAATATGATAAATTCACTCTTTTGTGGGCATAAGTTTTATTTCAAGTCTTGATGATGTGTTTTCATTTCTTTTTCATTTCTGAACTAACTCATGTGACACCTAGAAGATTATCTCGTTGTAATTTTCATGATACAGGGTGACGGGTCTAACACCGATCACGGATAATTTCCTCCGGTACGCCGTCCTCGTGTTCTTCTTACATTTCTTTGGTGAGATCATGGCCGTACTCGTAATGGGCGCCTTCATGAACCCGGCATTGGCCAACAGTACTTCCGGTATCATTCTATCCGCTTCCGGTTTGATGGCTTCTGGATTCCTAAGGTAAGCGGCTATCTTGTTTTGCCAGGTCATTAACAAAAAAGGGAAAAAAACAGAATGACATTTTAATTCGGTTTTAAATTTGGAAAGGCATCGAAAATCATTTAAGATAGAAATAAAGAAAGACGACATTACTCGGGTAATTTAGGTTTTGATTTTATAGTTTTTGCGAATTAATTAAGATGAACATATCCCCTAAAACCTCAAACTTTTGAAGAATTTGTACCATATCCCTTAAGTCCATTGTTTCTTTGTGCTAGCTTGTTATCTTGAATCGAATCAAGTTGTGCAAAAGATGTTAAAAACTTTCCCTGTAATAGTAATGTCAAATCAACTTGGTCGTTGCAATTAATTGCCTCGATTTTTCCACAGGAACAGATGGATTCAAGGATATTCGTTTTACAGTCAAAACTTGCATATGCAACATTTCTTTAACAAACCATTGGATATTGCAAAAAAAAAAAAAAAAAGGTTATACATTTTCTTAGTTTTCCTTTAACCATCAGTATCAAGGATGGTTCAATTTATTTAATGGCAAGTAACACTTCGTTTACAGAAATCTGGAGAGTATGTTGCCCCTATTCCAGTGGATATCGTGGGGGAACATCTATAAATACGCCGGAGAAATACTCGCAGCCAACGAATTTCACAACCTGAAGCTCACCTGTAGTCGGAACGGTAAGGCTAATATTCTCATGAACGGAGAAAATGTGTTTTGATTCCTCAGCTGACTTTAGAAAATCTTGTAATCATGTGAAAAATCTCAGTTGTGCAGTTGTGATATGTGCTTGTACTTTCACCTTTTGCCACATTTTTTTTTTTGAAAGCTGTCTGCTGCAAGAGGCAAACATGTGGCGTTATGTGGTAATGTGTTAGTATTGATGATTTTAGACACCGTTTTGAACTAGTTTACGTCCGGAATATTTGGGAAATGAGTACACTTTTCATAGCATCGCCGCGAAAAGGACAGATTATTCCAGTCATGTCCAAGTAATAATTCACGTTTATCCTGTAACTCAGTCGCCAGTTAGGCATGACTGGTTGTGCGAATGATGTATGTAATCGGAAGGAAAGGAAACCTCCTTGGTTAACCAGGAATTACCTACAACTTTTGTTAATTATCACCCAAAGAAAGCAGGTAATCTTTGTCATACGAATATGATCGTTCTCTGCGTTTGTTCAAATAATGGTAAAGGCATTCTTATTTTCTCGCGAGGTTGCCTACCGGTTGCCGATTGGTTCAACCAGCCTTTTTGACTGTCACCCTAGATTAATTATGAGTCACAGACATACCACAGTGATTGTTTCACCTATACATGCATCCTGGTATTGTCTTACCAGGTACCACACAATTACTATTTCAAGAAAACAACATGAACACAAAACCATATTGTATTCTTTTGTTGGTAAAAATAAAGCGATATCACAATTGTAGTTTTATTGATACTTGACTCTTTGCCATATTGAAACATCGGCTAAATATAATTGAAATAGTGATGATGCGTTGTAAAGGCGCTCCAATAAAACAAATAGATAAACCAGATATTCTTGATCACATTGTGTAATCGTTCTCTACTTTAGATTCCCACTGTTTCCCAAGCGGCGACGTCTACCTGAAGAGATTCTATCCCGAGGCTGTGGAGAACATGACGCGGAATTTCTGGGCCGTTTCGGGCTTCACAACCGCCACATTTGTTTGCGTTATTGTGATCTTCAAACTAAGGGGCGTACCAAACCTGCATTAATACTGAACACACAAAAAGCTTAACTAATGGGACCAGTCAGGGGATAGGAGTGTTTGGGTTTGTTTTTACAGTTGATATTCCAACGGGGGTTTCTTTACTGAATTACAGTCGATGTCATTTTAAGCGAACACTCCTTAAAAATGATTAAACTGTTTTATTACAAGGCTATTTTTTTATAACAGACGCAAGTCATTAAGGAAGCCCCTATCGCAGCTTTCTAAATGACTGCCGCCCGATTTAAGCCATTAGTTGTCATATATACCAAGGATCCTGTCTCCTTTTAATATGGTTGCTTTAAGCAAAATGGGTTGGGCCTAAAATTGTTAATGCTTAAAGTATTGATTCAAAAATTCGTTTACGAGGGTATTTTATTTCACTAATACCAGGACGTCAGAAGAGAAAAATGTTAACCTTTGATTGGCAATGGATTGCATTTGGTAATATGTACATGGTATGTTTCATGCGATATGAATCTGTCTGCATGACGTTTACACAAAACTGATATGACGAGATTCACATAGCTATATGTTTAGAAAGTCGTGGGGTAAAACCACTTGAAATATCCTCAATTAAGAGGTAAACTCAGTTCTGTATTTTAATTAGACGATATTTGAATAAACGTTTAAAAGCTTGGAGCAAATTGGCAGTATTTTAAGACAATATGATGTATCAAACATTTTGTACCGTGATCTACACATGATCTGAATGTCAGACGATGCATCGTAACACAATACAATTTGACATTTGTGAGGAAACTGTGATATTAAAGAAATTTGTTTCCACGAGTATTTTTTCTTTCTTTTGTTTCAAGCGGTTAACTAAGTGAAGTAACAACCTTTTGCTGTTGTATGACTTATTTGAAAAGGGCAAATGTCTTGCTTACCACAGATGCAACACATCTAACTTATTCTTCGATCAGCAGTCGCACGAAAAATACTTTTTAAAGCATTTGGTACGGACCATTGCGACAAACAAATAAATTACTCATTAGGAACACTTCGTTATATTTGCTTATGAAGTTCCATTTAGAAAATGCGTCAACTTGAGGTAATGTTGGTAAATACTAAGATACCTGGGAATTTTGATGGGGCCGGGTTGGTGGTACTGTCTTCATACATCGCAACAATCTAGATTTTAACGAAATAGAAAACTACGATAAAAATAATAAACCAACCGAATGGAATAGATCAGCCCTTGTTTTACATAGCTTGTTATCTACTATTATTTTGTTACTGAAATATGTTTATTTCCATTGTTGTCATTTCATGTTATCGTATTGATTAAATTGATCAAACAAACTCGGACTGTTTATCTATTTGTGTCCTGTTTTTAGATTATTACGAGATCCGAAAATACATTACAAAAGCTCATACTTGACTTGAATCTACTACATATATCCAGTGGAAATCTAAAGAAGGGGCTCTATTGAGTCGTATGGAAAGCGTGCAAAGCTCAATAACTATGCCCCTCTCTCCAACTGTGTTCGAAACCCAATATGGATACATTTTGGAATCTTATTAGCGCTGATCTCCCTGGCGACTTGAAGGATACCAATAGTTTTTACCTCATTGACTTGACCAGTGTTTGTAATTCTGCTCGGGTCTTTATTACTTTTGAGCAAAACATCACAAAGTAACGTAAAGTACTAGAGTGTCCACTTAATTATCTAGATAAGAGGGCGTGTGTGTCCTTTACTCGCAGTTTTTTAAAAAAAAAAGATAGAAAAAATCTACTTTGTTGGTAATCATTGAAACTGTCTAGTTCAGACGATTCTATCGAGTACCAACAATAAAAGGTTTAGAGAAGTAAAACAGAAGTCAGTTAGAAGATTATGCTTCATTTCTACTTTTCTACTGGGGCCTGTGTCACAAAGATTCGTAACTTTGAGTCTATGTTTACAAAATTGACCTTTCCCTTGAATCTCAAGAGGTATGTTGTTTTTTGTGTATGAAAAAAACATCTACAAATGAGACATACGTTTAAAAGTATAATACATTTTTCACATGTGGGACTCATGTTCCGTTCACGTCTAAGTTAACGCTTTAATTGGTTACTTTTTCCTCTTCATACTTACTTTTACGAGGAAATATATCTTATGAACCTTTGTACGACAGATCCGTATTAATAAACAATGCAAACGTGCTGTACCCATCCAGACATCGCATATGTGAACCAGCCATATCAATAATTGATAGCGATAACCTAAATAATATCTCGGGCTCAATGTAATACAGTAGTAAGTCTTTCGCGTCCGTAGAAATCATACTTCTGTATTGTGTCGAGCCCTCGACACCGATATGAGATTGTGCCCTAAACACCGATATTTATAAACAGTCTGTGCAGTTGTGGTCTCCAAAGGTTAAACTATTGAATCGCTATTCACTTCTTGTGTCGAACTGATTTCGGGACAACGCACTCTTACGCAGGCCATGAATGATGTGTGGACACTCACCCACTCACTCACTCTCCGGTTGATTTGTTCAGGCTAAGAATTAATCCTCTTCTGAGGGTGGGCCTGACTGTCCAGTCTCGATCTCAGCCTTCCTCTCCATTCTCTTCTCTGATTAGGGTTGTTGTTCATTCGAAGGATCTTCCTGTCTCGCTTTAAGACGTCCTCCCAAGATAGTTTGGGTCTACCAGCGGTCTTCTCTGCTGGGACTTTCAATTGGACAGAGTGCATGAATTATTGACATAAGCACTACTTCTTGACATAACCATCCCCTTTTGTTATGAAAGTCAAAATGCATTCGATGGTCATTAAACGCTTATGCGGTTTTTCATGCATATCTGTGTTCATTCAGATGCTTAGCTCGAAACCTGCCTGTTCGGTAAACCTATCGTCTAGCAAGAGATGGTCAAAATGATATCATATCCTATCTTCTTATTGTCGTCTCAAAAATCATTTTGACTTGGCACAAATCATTTTAATGCAAAACTGTTTGGTGTCTACAACGACTTTGTTCTTATGACATCTCTTATCTAATTGACAATTAAAACTGGTCAAAATAATAACAACACGACATAGTCGAGATGGTGCATATATACTCAATCGAAATCCCTCTGTGATTTTGGCTAGCCTGGAGTCCTGGCCCATGCTAACCCGCATTAGGGCCAGGTGTCAGAGAATGAATTGTCGCTTCTGGATGGCTAATGGATTGCCACTCGTCTATTATGAAAAGATGGCGTTTGAATTGTGCATTAACCCTTTTTTACCCTTATCATTTTTACCCTTTTCCATCCCATATTCAGGGTAGCCTTTACCTTTTACAATTTTCATACAATACTCCATTTTTATAAATTAATTGCACTTAGATGGATTTTGTTCGTTTCATTTCAATTTTCTATTAATTTATTGTTGGATTTAAATATTGGGATTCAAAATATCAGATTAAATTAATATCTTTTGTAAAAGAATCAAACTGTTTACTTTAGTAGTTCTCTCTTAATAAATTCTACCAAAAATATGTTTATATATTCAAATGAGTTTTAAATCACACACAAAACAAATCTAATGGAAACAAATTGGAAACATATATCTCCACTAATCAATATTACATATCATCTTATTTCCTTCGATGCTTAAATTTGAGGCTTGTGAAGTGTTAATAGGCGACTTTGAAGAAAGAAAGACCACATAAAAATGTGAAACAAAATGGGATTTTCTTCTACCTTTCCCATAACATCTTCTTTTTAATCAAATTCAACGACACATAAAAGGAAAGGGTAAAGGGTTTCACTTATCTCTGGTTAAACAATCACGAATTAAATTAACAGGCAATAAAGATAATAATCCCACCGACAAGAGTTTTGGTATATCAACGAAACGGTATCTGTATTTATTCCTTTTTTTGCAGTCATAAGTTAGATAACAAACAAGGAAAAAAGAACGTGATTTTTCTTTTCTAATAATATACAAAAGCCAAGCTTCTCGACAAATGAAACACATTTATTTTTCGTTTTGACAAAATCATATGAAGCCTACAAAATCAATTATAATTAGTATTAAACAGTATCGCTATAAGCTTATTTAGTGTTGTTTGAAAGTCTGATTTAACATAAGAACCTGTAGTTGACGAAGTAATCAAGAAGAGGGGGAACGCATGATCTAAGAATAAAATGGTTTGGACACATTTAGATCTCAAGAATTTGATATCAGAATATATACTATCCTAACATATATTGCTTATCAAACGATTTTCCAGATATATTCTTGTCTCGTCATGTCTCGTCTTTTAAAACCACGTTTAACTCTAACTTTGGAAGATTGACACGCCTTCCTTAATTCTGTAACTTTCTTGCCAATATTAAGTACCTTTCTATAACAATTTAAGCGAAACCATCTATTACAGAAATTCCACCATAAAGTTTACTTTGATATACTGCGGATTTGTTATATGGTAAAACACGACGCAAAGAGCTTGACTTTTCAATACTTGTGTCACAAACACAACACTGTTTGGGTGATTTGCGCGGTGTACTGCATTTGTGTTCCATTACAAAACACAACGCTATATAATACAATAAAAACCGGAGTCACGGCTTCATCTCAAAAGGATCCAACGCTAAGTAGGGTGTCTAAATAGGTGCATTTTGTCATGAATAAGCTTGCAGACTCTTAATCGAGACGCATGCGCAGTCGATGTTGTTTCATCGGAATACCTCGGCATAACCGAACACTATTGTGTTCGGTAAACTTTCTTTAACACCTGGCCCTAGTTCGCGGTATACGAACGGGCCAGGCTCCACCAGGCTATGATATTGGCAAGCCACTCTGATCCGGCTTGCCGGAATTTGCCGAGGAGTTCCGATTGGCATATACTCTCATCGATGTACTTTGTAACATTAACATATCTCTTGAAAAGGTAGTTTTCCACGAGTGTTTATCAAAATGAAATTGCTTAGGTCAACGACATTTTGTGAATATGATATGCATTTGAAATTTTATTATTATTATTATTATTATTATTATTATTATTATTATTATTATTATTATTATTATTATTATTATTATTATTATTATTATTATTATTATTATTATTAACTCCGTTTAAAATGAAAGAATAGAGACATTAAAAAGGGTTCAGCCTTTCTGTTTGTTTAGTCTATCCCTAAAGGTCAAAATGGCGGGTCACACTATCGGTTGGTACAGTTATGTTAACAGCTAGGCCGTCTGCTCCTGCTACAAATACCACAAACATCGTTATCATATCTTTACAATGTCCTTCAAATTAGAGGGCCGATAGTCCAAAACCCTACCATACAAAACGATGGCAATGTTATGTGTTGATTATAGGTAAATAATCTAAGAAAGTTATTAATTTTGATATGAAGCTGCGTATTAACATTAGGTAAACACATTTGTAAACAAATGACTGTCTTTTAAAAAAGACAGCCCACAGTGAGTAAGATGGCTGCTATTCGGAGTCGAACCAAGCGCACCCGGTCTCAAATACATGATGCCAGTGTTTTCATCACCATGGATCTTTTATGAAGGAAGCTACTACACTGACCAGTAATTTTCCACAAGGGATGGTCACGCTCGGAAAGCAAGGGGTATTCAATAACACAGTATGAAGACTACGTACCTGTCAAGGACAGACACCATTAACTCATATAGGGCTGGAACCGATTTCATGCTTATGCAAACAGGTTAGATCCATGCCACTTATCACTAATGTGATCTAACCTGTTTGCTACTATAAAGTATCTTTCCCCGACAAAATTAAGCAGATATTTAAGGTTTTGGAAAGCAGACAACACAACCATCTATTTTCAGAAATCACCCAGCATTTTAAGGGTAAAGTGCCATTTTCATGGACAATGCCCGAATACAAAGGGAAAAATAGGAGCTCTGTTATTCATAAACAAATACCTTTTTTCTCTTTTTTAATATCAATACGTTAAGATCAATGGCTAGTTTTTCCATGAAGCGTGCTTGTCTCTCATGGGTAAGTTTACGAAAAAACCAGGCCAAGACATAATCTACAACCATTGTTCGTTTCAGTTTTAGTCTCTTTCAAGTAAAAGGCTATTGCTTTGTAATGGATACCGAAAATAGAAGAAAGTGACTCAAAATTATCGTATTATTTCATTTGATGATAACAAAATTCTGTTTCCGTCAAATCAAGGCACTATTCAATTTCATTTCAAATTGAACGTTTTAAAACATTATGTCATGTTTAGCCAAAACTCAAAAGTAAGTCTTATTAAGCGATAAATGATTGCAATAGAATAGATTAAAGGTATGCCTGGGTGTTGATAATATCATTTCCATTTTCCTCTGTTGGCACAATATTCTTGTTGATTAAAATAAGTACATGTACATTCCAATGACACCCAGCGACGTCGAGTTAATTACTTAGGTCATTTTAAAGCGATTGAATAACGATTTTAGAAATGTAGATTGAGATTTCAAGTTAAGATCTGATAGTCGCGTAAGTACACATGTACTGGATATTATCATTACAGGTGACAAAATTCGACCCTTTTACAGACGATGGATAGATATTTGGTTGTCGGTAATTCAGAAATTTGCAAACTATGATTGAACAATAAAGAAAAAACATTGCTGAAAAGCCGAAAAATGCTTTCTATATCTTCAGCAATTACTCTAATGAATTCTAGAGAAGTTTGTAAATTTATAAAGTGTTTAATAAGGTGATAATACATTATACCTTATTAAAACACCTTATTAAAACGACGTCATTGATCATTAAAACATTCGGGGACTAAAAAGAACAAGAAAAAGCGAAATATTCCAAATAGGACTTTATTAATAATTACTAAAATCAATGAAAATATAGAATACAGAGGTTATGAAAATTTGAAACACATGTCACGGTTTGGTAAAGGATCATGTTAAAATGAGGTTATCTCCCAATGTTAGCCCGGTATCCATGGTCGATGTCTGTCTACCGCTTTAACTCGTCTGGACTTATAACAAGCTATAAACAAACGTTAAAACTGAACTGTTAATCAGGAGAAAAGACGTAGTAGCTGTATCATGAATCTAACAAAGAAAAACTACAACAGTATCGGACCGACCAGGAAAAAGTCATCACCAGCCACATTAAGTGTTATAAACGTCGACTATATTGTGAGTGAATGGGTGGGGCCCTGGTGGAAAGGGGCGTGTTTTAGACAGAGAAAGGAGAAACGAGTTCTGAACGATGTGTCTCTGTATCTAAAGACCGGAGAGATTACTGCGATTCTGGGAAATTCGGGTAAGTTTCAGTTTTATCTTATATAATATGAAATCATTTGATTAAACGGAACCCGAATTATGTACATAAACGTTATACCAGTTCCAAAGAACAGTTTTATCAACTCCAAAGAACGGAGAGCTTATCAGCATACTTTATAAACAAAAATAAAACAAAAGCACACAGTATGTGTATAACGATGCAAAATAAATAAGCTTCCGTTTGGTTTTGATTTTGGATTGTTTGTTGTTTTTTCTAAGCGTTTGTTATTTCGCGTCGGGGTATGGTTCGTCAATTACAGAAACCTTCTTTTAACCTTATTCTTCTTTTACAATTTCCCAATCTCGATTCACATAGCTACCTGCAAATAATAGAATTGATGAACGGTACACAAATAGTACCCTTTAATTTTAGTGCTTAAATCGTTAATTAGTCGAAGGCAGAAGAATACCAACGACTTTTTTATTGTGGCATTGCCCTGGTCTAGAACCATACAAATAAACATTTCCCCGTTGTAAATTATTCATATTGCTTACGTTTACAGGCTCCGGTAAAACTTCTCTCCTTGACGTCATATCATGTCGGACTTCCGGTCAGGTTTACGGTCACGTGTATTACAACAACGTGGAAAGGTCACGTGACCTGATTCAGGAGAGGGCTACGTACGTGATGCAGGCTGATCGTCTGCTACCCAACCTTACAGTGAAAGAGACCCTGATGTACACAGCGCGGCTAAAGTTACCAAGAAACGCGACAGAACGCGACATCAAGGCAAAGGTATGATAAAATAAATCAGTATGACCAAACGCGATATCAAGGCAAATGTATTCAAAAACGAATCAATATAGCAAAATGCGATGGCAAGGCAAAGGTTCCCAAAAAATAAATCAATACAACAAAACGCGATAGCAAGGCAAGTGTATACAAAATTGGACCTATACGTCAAAACGTGCTATTAAGGAAAAGGTATGCAAAACTGAATCAATATAGCAAAATGCGATGGCAAGGCAAAGAAAGGTTCTCGAAAATAAATCAATACAACAAGACGCGATAGCAAGGCAAGTGTATACAAAATTGGACCTATACGTCAAAACGTGCTATTAAGGAAAAGGTATGCAAAACTGAATCAATATTTCAAAATGTGATGGCAAGACAAAGGTTCCCAAAAATTTAATCAATGCAACATATCGCAATATCATTGCAAAGGTATAAAAAACTGAATCGATACAGCAAAACGCGATGTCAAGACAAAGGTATTAAGAATGAGTCAATACGTCATAATGCAATCTTAAGGCAAAGGTATGCAGAACGAATCATTACAGGTAAACGCGATATCAAGGCAAAGGTATACAAAAATGAAACAGTACAACATAATGCTATATCACGACAAAAGTATGCAAACATAAATCAAGACAACAGAACGCTTTATCAAGGCAATGGAATGCAAGCATTTATAAATTCGACAAAACGCGTTTTTAAGGCAAAGGTATAAAAAAAAAAGCGATTTCAAGGCAACGAGTAATGCAAAACGGACCAATGTACAAGAGCCGTCAGTCGTTCCCTGTAAGTCTTTTGGATTCGCTTTCAACAATGCTTCGACGATCAATGACGTATTCCTGTTCCTGGTTTTCCTACATCAATATTGAACACAGTTCTATCCACACCCCTTACTGTATTTCGTCACGCACACAATGGTTATCCGTATTTTGGACAATTACTCGAACGTGTTGAGATGTTCAATTAATATAAGAACACTTATACTACACCAACTACTTCTAAACTACATGCACGCTGCTATAATCTTCGCGTTTAGATATGCAATTTTTCATCATACATCGAGCCTGTGGTGGTACCATGCTAATATTACTCAAAGGCGTTTACAAAGGAAATTGCGAGGCAACTCATTATTTTTGTCTATTAAGCTTCTAAAGTTTTCATCAACAGAAATGACGCAGTCAGTTTTAAAAAGTAAATGTTTAGGATGAGATAACGATAGATCATAGACGAAGCAGAAATGGCGTTTCATACTTAATCAACACCAATCCTTTAAATAATTATGTTGACATCAACTGCATTATCATTACACTATAAGCAATAGTTCTCTATTTAATGAGCGACATATTGCAGATAACCGTGTATTTAAAGCATTGTATCCTCATTTCGTCGCAAAAGGTTCATCAGGTGATCATGGAAATGGGCCTTAAAGACGTGGCTGACTCGAGGATAGGGAGTAGCATTATACGTGGAATCTCAGGAGGAGAACAAAGGAGGGTTACCATAGCAATACAACTGCTTAAAGACCCCGGTATGTATATATAGGGTAACCATAGCAATGCAACTGTTTAAAGACCCTGTTATGTATATATAGGGTAACCATAGCAATACAACTGCTTAAAGACCCCGGTATGTATATATAGGGTATCCATAGCAATGCAACTGCTCAAAGATACAGTTATGTATATATAGGGTAACCATAGCAATGCAACTGCTTAAAGACCCCGGTATGTATATATAGGGTAACCATAGCAATGCAACTGCTTAAAGACCCCGGTATGTATATATAGGGTAACCATAGCAATGCAACTGCTTAAAGACCCCGGTATGTATATATAGGGTAACCATAGCAATGCAACTGCTTAAAGACCCCCGTGTGTATATATAGGGTAACCATAGCAATACAACTGCTCAAAGACCCCGTTATGTATATATAGGGTAACCATAGCAATACAACTGCTTAAAGATCCCGGTATGTATATATAGGGTAACCATAGCAATGCAACTGCTCAAAGACCCTGGTATGTATATATAGGGTAACCATAGCAATACAACTGCTCAAAGACCCCGGTATGTGTATATAGGGTAACCATAGCAATACAACTGCTTAAAGACCCCGGTATGTATATGCAGTGTAACCATAGCAATACAACTGCTCAAAGACCCTGGTATGTATATATAGGGTAACCATAGCAATACAACTGCTTAAAGACCCAGGTATGTATATATAGGGTTACCATAGCAATGCAACTGCTCAAAGACCCTGGTATGTATATATAGGGTAACCATAGCAATACAACTGCTTAAAGACCCCGTTATGTATATATAGGGTAACCATAGCAATACAACTGCTCAAAGATACAGTTATGTATATATAGGGTAACCATAGCAATACAACTGCTCAAAGACCCAGGTATGTGTATATAGGGTAACCATAGCAATACAACTGCTTAAAGACCCCGGTATGTATATATAGGGTTACCATAGCAATATAACTGCTTAAAGACCCAGGTATGTATATATAGGGTTACCATAGCAATGCAACTGCTCAAAGATACAGTTATGTATATATAGGGTAACCATAGCAATACAACTGCTTAAAGACCCCGTTATGTATATATAGGGTAACCATAGCAATACAACTGCTCAAAGATACAGTTATGTATATATAGGGTAACCATAGCAATACAACTGCTTAAAGACCCCGGTATGTATATATAGGGTTACCATAGCAATACAACTGCTTAAAGACCCAGGTATGTATATATAGGGTTACCATAGCAATGCAACTGCTCAAAGACCCAGGTATGTATATATAGGGTAACCATAGCAATATAACTGCTTAAAGACCCCGGTATGTATATAAAGGGTAACCATAGCAATATAACTGCTCAAAGACCCTGGTATGTATATATAGGGTAACCATAGCAATACAACTGCTCAAAGACCCAGGTATGTGTATATAGGGTAACCATAGCAATACAACTGCTTAAAGACCCCGGTATGTATATGCAGTGTAACCATAGCAATGTAACTGCTTAAAGACCCTGGTATGTATATGCAGTGTAACCATAGCAATGTAACTGCTTAAAGACCCTGGTATGTATATGCAGTGTAACCATAGCAATGCAACTGCTTAAAGACCCCGGTATGTATATATAGGGTAACCATAGCAATACAACTGCTTAAAGACCCAGGTATGTATATATAGGGTTACCATAGCAATACAACTGCCCAAAGGCCCAGGTATGTGTATATAGGGTTACCATAGCAATACAACTGCTTAAAGACCCCGGTATGTATATGCAGTGTAACCATAGCAATGTAACTGCTTAAAGACCCTGGTATGTATATATAGGGTAACCATAGCAATACAACTGCTTAAAGACCCAGGTATGTATATATAGGGTTACCATAGCAATACAACTGCCCAAAGGCCCCAGTATGTATATATAGGGTAACCATAGCAAAACAACTTCTCAAAAGACTCAGGTATGTATGTACAGATCGTAACCATAGCAATACAACTGCTGTAAGATACAGGTATGTATATATAGGGTTACCATAGCAATACAACTGCTTAAAGACCCCGGTATGTATATATAGGGTAACCATAGCAATACAACTGTTTAAAGATCCCAGTATGTATATATAGGATTACCATAGCAATACATCTGCCCAAAGGCCCCAGTATGTATATATAGGGTTACCATAGCAATACAACTGCCCAAAGGCCCCAGTATGTATATATAGGGTTACCATAGCAATACAACTGCCCAAAGGCCCCAGTATGTATATATAGGGTTACCATAGCAATACAACTGCCCAAAGGCCCCAGTATGTATATATAGGGTAACCATAGCAATACAACTGCTCAAAGATACAGGTATGTATATATAGAAGAAAATCATCGCAATACAACTGCCCAAAGGCCCCAGTATGTATATATAGGGTTACCATAGCAATACAACTGCTTAAAGACCCCGGTATGTATGTATAGGGTAACCATAGCAATGCAACTGCTCAAAGATGCCGGTTCATTGTTTGAAAAAAGCCATAATAACCCAACTGCTTGAATACTCCTGCATGTATATAAAGGGTAACCATAGCAAAACAACACAAATATCCCTGTTTTTAGTCTTAGAATTATAAACGCTATACAACCGTTTTAAAAGCCAAAGAGGTGTATGAAATAGATATTTTACTGCTTAAAGATCCCGAAAAGCAATAAGAGATTTGACAATGCAATAAAATTGCTAAGACATCTTGGTAGAGTCTAAGATAGTAAGCATTGCGATTCAACTGCTGACAGATCTGTAAAGCTATAAAGATGTTTTACGTGATAATATAACGACTTAGAGATCCTTCAAAGTATTTGGAGAGTTGACAAAGAAATTAATTTACTAAGAAATCCTGTTAGAATTTTGAAAGTTACCATAGGGACGCCACTTCTTATTGATCCCATTATGTTTATAGATTGTTGCCAAAGAAACTTAACTTTGTAACGGTACTACTTTGTTATAAGAAAGTCACATCGTGTAACTTCGCAGATGTACAAGAAAGCAATTATAGCGTTGTAATAATCATGCAACTACCCATAGATTCAAATGGCTACACACAGGACTGGCAATAAAATACACCAGCTTGTTTTTGGCAGGAAGTTGAACATATACAGTGACAAAGAAAAGGTATGTGTAAATGAAAAAGAAACTGAATGGCTCTTTCTCTATTTGTTTCAGACATCATTCTACTTGACGAACCTACTTCCGGTCTAGACAGTTATACAGCGCGGTATCTCGTGTCCAATCTGCGAGATCTTGCGAGACGTGGGAAAATCGTTCTACTGACCATACACCAGCCTAGTTCCGATATATTTGGAATGTTTGACCAGATAGGCATCATGTCAGTTGGTCAGATGGTGTATCTAGGCGGTGGTCAAGCGATGATTAATCACTTTACACAGTTAGGATACCCTTGTGATCGATACACCAATCCACTTGATAGATACGGTACGTAAACTACATAAAACTATCCGCTAAACAGCTCTTTGATATACAAGTTTGTAATCTTTGATATAAATGTGCACTTTTTATGTTCAAGTGTGTGTTTATATGTTAATATTTGTATTTTTCGATTTATTGTGATGGACGACGAACATTGTCATTTTAGGAGGCCCTATTGAAATTATATCTTAACGACAGACAGACATTGAAGAAGTAAATTACCTTGTGACTGTTGGTAGGCTGTTATGTTGTTCTACATTACAACTACTCGCGCAAATTGTGAAAGGTCGCAAAGTGGACCCCGCAACAAACAGGATTCGAACTCATTAACCTCGTGTCTCACTCTACATCTGAGCCACTGCCCTCCCCCGATTCATAAACTGTTTACAAGAAACCAATTACAAGACACTCCTACCTTTTCTTATTATTTAGCAGGAAGGAAATAAAAGATCATTGTTCACAAGGTAATGTATTATTTGTCTACTTTTCTGTTATCTAATAGATTTCTGATGTTATCTAATGTATTTCTGATGTCATTTTATACGTAAAATACATTCTGTATTTTAAAAGAAGGCTAAAGTATTTTCTGCAAGAAAAAGAAGCATAAGCAATCTGGTTTTATATTTTGATACCTCAAAGTGACTTCGAAATCTTGGGACATACACTTTCGTTTACACAGTTGATGTAGCAAGTATAGACAGAAGGGACCGAACTAGAGAAAGGGAGAGTACAGAGCGCGTTCAAAAACTGGTAGACGCCTACAAGAGTTCCGAACTATTTCGTGGCACGCAAGAATCTATGACGTGCAGCACCTTAAGCAGATCCATGGAGATGGCGGATGTATACGAACATACACAATCGCCATCATTTTGGAGAGTTTTTACGACACTATTAAGGTAAATGCAACGGTAATAAAATAGCTGTTATCAGATTATGTTCAAGCGTCCAATCTCTTTGTGTTCTATTCGTCGGAACAAAGTATCTTTCAGCGAGTTAGTTGACATTCATAATTATACAAAAATCCCTTTTATCTTCTCAATATTATTCATTGCTTCACACATGCCTTGCTTCAATATAATTTTGAAACAGTTTGGACTAAAATTTAGAGTGTTTTTCAACCTAAGGAACTTCGACAGAAGACATTTTTTTAACATTGAAAGGCTTAAATGAAGACACAGTAGATCTCTGTAAAATTCATTGCGTTTATACACATGCGCAGTGCAACATTGCACGGATCTACCATTGTTAAACTGTCATTCTTGAAGTTTGGCTTTCTTCGCACCGTAATCAAACGGAGATGATAAAATATTTATCAAACTATTATGAGTTATCATTTTTTATCAGGAGTGCCCGTGTTAACAGTATAAACAATCTATAAATTTCAGTCGAATGACGAAGAACTTGTTCCGCGATCGGAAGGACTACGTAGCGAGAATATTCCTCCTGCCTTTATTCATGTTATTCATACTCATCTTCCTGGGACGCCTCAAACACACCCAGTCAAGTGTGCAGGACAGGATCGGATTACTCTACCAGTCCAGTACAGTACCACCATTCATGGGAATCATTAACTCAGTAGCATTGTGTAAGAAATATCGACGTTTTTTTTTCATCTTATCCTCTAGAAATATTTACTTCAAGTACATGTTATATTAATGTGTATTAATCAATAATTAGGCCTAGTTGACTTATTGACATAACCTGCTTTTATAGTATGCATCAACATTCTTTAAATAATATCTAAGAAATAATTGTTATGAATAAATTCAAATACTTACACACTAGTTTTCATGATTTTTTTTCTATTTCTTTTTGATTTTTTTTATTTGTTTTGTGTAAAATCGTCTTCCAATTCATTTCTTAAGCAGTGTATGATTCGATCATTGTGTATAATAGATTCGAGTATCAAAATAACCTCATACATTTTCGACTTCAAGAAGCCCATATGGCTACGTCTATAGTCGTTCTGTGTCTGACACTTCTATATATGGCCAGCCGTCAATATGTATGCCATGTCCTCCTTGTTGTTTCCCTCGTCTTGTAATTAACAGCGAGTTTCTTTGTTTTATTTTCAGTTCCGTGTTTGCGAGACCTCTACTATCGTGAAAACAGAGACGGTCTGTACGGAATAGTGACGTTTCTATTGGCCTACACGGTGCATATATTACCTTTTCATCTGATCTCATGTATCATATTCAGTAGCGTCGTCTATTGGTGAGTATTAGAGTAAGTAATATAGTTTCCCGTTGTCCGCATGGACATACCATATATCCGGGTCTCATTCTTAATACTATTTGGTCAAGTCAAAACAATGAGCTTTATCACTAACATGCGTATCTAATGTTTCCGTAACCTGAAATAGTGTCCATTGATCCTTTTTTTTCTAAATTATAAATAATCCCTTCGATAAAATATGTTTCAGTGCCTTTCGGTGCCTTTAAGATACACCTTCCCAATTGAATATTTCTGCAAAACAATACAGGTCTCTGAAGAAAAAAAGAAAAACACAGAGTCACATAAGCTTGTAGGTTTCCGTTTTCATTGCCACCATGTAAAAACCTAATAAAAACTTATTGCCATCGAACTTTGCTTTTGCAAATTAATATTTCTTTTGACGGTTATCAATACCATGGCTTTCTTTTTCAGTGTCGTGTAAGAGAATATCCATCCACTTATTTATAAGACACTTGAATCATGTTTTGAATCATCAGTACATCAATGTAGGGTGGTTATTAAGTTTTTATCGAGTTAAATCCCTTTTTCAGGGCCACGGGTATGAACCCTTACGTCGACAGATTCGGCCTCTACACGCTGTGTATTTTCATTATGCACTACTGGGGTGAGATTGTGTGTGTAATGTGTATGGGGATATTCATGAACTCAAACCTGGCTAACAGTGTAGCCGCGCTTCTTCAGGCAGCCAGTGTGGTTATATCGTCTGGATACCTCAAGTAAGTAAATTACTTTTAATTCTGTTATTTTGATTACGTTAAATAACATGAAATTACAAATGAATACAAGACAACCTATAACCATTTAAACATCGATCAATTCGTAAACCAGAAATGTATGTTATTACCTTAGATTACCTTTGATGATTTCTGGTAGAAGGCCCTCTGCCTCTGATACCCGCTCTTGGTGTGTTTGCAAATTAACTGATTTTTTTCTTCCGGTTTGAAAAATGACATCATGATTGTATAGAATACATCGATTAAGGAAACTGATATCATGTCATAATGGACGGTTTTGGTGATATGTCCTTACAAAGACCTGAAATCTTGTAAAGTACCATGTACTGCTACCTCTTCTTTGGCCGTAGAAGAATGTCTGTAGCGCATTTTTGTTTGGCCTTTGATGTAAACCGGTGTAGCATCGAACGCATACATAATCCCAAAAGAGAAAACCGATACTTTGCCATTGTACCATCAGGTTCGAACCACACTTGAAGAAGGATTTGGGTTTAAAAACAAAAAAATACGCATCTTACACATTAAGTACTCGTATAATGTAAAATACCACGTCATGCGTTTGGCTAGACTATTCTTGTTATAAACTTTTTTTTTATAAATAACATATTGTAAACAGTTTATGATATAAAACCAGTATCGAAGTATGCAATAAACTTGGTAGATTTTTACCAAACGACTTAAGGAAAGCATTTTCTAAGTAAAAACTGATTGATATGAATAGTTGCTTAGGTAAAACTTTAATATTGTCTTGTAACACGTCATTGGAATCGGCTTTCCAATATTATGTTTCTTTGCAACCCCACTTATTTCAAATTTGAAACGAGAGGGAATGTTGCTTTAAAGTTTCGCAAATTTGAGGTATAAGATGTCAAACGCAATCCTGATCATTGGAAACAATATCAACTACAGCAAACAATCAACACACAGTTTTGTTAAGAGCATTTTCATATTTTCTCCTCAGAAACATCACATCTCTGATAGCCCCGTTCCAATGGCTGAGCTGGATTCTCATACACAAATATTGCGGGGAAATCTTCATCGCTTTGGAATTCAAAGATCTTGATCTGGAATGCGATAACGTTACAGGTAGATTACTAATTACTCTTTATATCGTTAAAGAAATGTAAAACATAAATTTTGAAAAATTCAACTGCAAAGGTATGCGTTAAATAAGAAAGAAATGATCATTAAAAGGGGAGAAATTACAATTACAAATACGGCAGTTGTGTGCGTCCCGTTTGAATGACCACGGTGGGTGACAAGTGCACTTTTATTTATCTTAAAGCGTCTTTTGTAAATCGGGTAAGTTATGTCTTACGCCCCCGAAATACGTCATATGAAAATGTATTTCATTCAACCTTGACACATGTTTCCCCTTTGCATTGAATCAAAGCCATTTTGTTTTGTATAGCGAACTGTTTTCTTCTCTGAATGTTGACATACCTACTATTATGCGTGTATAAATTGTACGAAACGATATTGAGTTCAACGTATATGACTAGTGAGCTTGATGGTGCATCAAGTGCTTTAGTTGCATTGTGTATTTAATATAGGTTAGAGGCTAGATAGTGAAATTTAAACGATATAGAAACCCCAAGGAAGGAGCGATAGCGACTGACGGGGTTTCTATGTCGTTTAAATTTCACTATATAGCCTCTAAACAATTTAGTGTTTAACCTACATTTCCATAGAGCGCTCTATTTGACGCTGGCAAACCACGCCAAAAATTCAAATTGACGCATTCTCATTGGATGAAAATGATGGTTAAACACTAAATATCATTAGTAAGCTACGAAGCTACGAGTGTGTATCATAGTGCTGGCAACACGCATGTGTAATAACCGTTTAAACTATATTTACAGCCCCCTGCCTCTTCCCGAAAGGCGACGTCTACATAGATCTCTATTTTCCGGGTGCGGATGAACATATGGCGCGGAACTTTGGGGCAATGAGTGCTTATGCCGTCGGCACATTCTTACTGGCGTCTATAGTTTACAAACTGTTTGGAAAGAAGGATTTACACTAATACGATATGTCGAATCGATGTCTTTGTCACTGTGCTTTTACGAACCCTGTCACAAACAGTTTTTGTTAAAAAATGTACAACCTTTAAAACAAAGCCAAAAGCGCATGATCTAACCGATGAAATTGTGAAATGTACAATGTGAAAGATTTGAACTCGGCATTGAATAGAATCAGCGAATATTCCGTTTGAAAGACACGACGAAGTCATTTGATGCTAAAGATGATTAATCTTGCTCTGCAAGGTTCAATACAATTTTTACAATGTTTTGACCACCATTTTGAATGTAGATGCTGAATAAAGATTGAACAGTGTATACTTTATGTCAACTATGAGGAAAATCTATTTGGAATTACAGGTTTTAACTCAAGCATTTTGGTCTTCAGACTGCACATGCTTTGCAAATATAGTGGGCGCTAACAGATTACATGGATAATTTGGATCTATAGAGTCATAAGCTAGATTCGGGTTGTTTAATTGCCAAAGCAGTTGTTCCTAAAATAGAAGCTATGTACTCTGGATGATCTCAAATGAATAAATGTTTGCCTTTCTGATGGAAAGAACAGTGTACCATGTTCAACTGTACACATGTAAGAAATTTCAATATATTTAGTTGAATTGTGAGAAATTTGTTTGTACATTGTTGTCAGAACACTTTCATTTAATTATCAAACTCTTAAGATTTAATTTGAAATTTTGACTGTATCGATTATTGTCTTTGTGATTCCCAAATATGTATGTACCAATTCAGTTGCGCAGATGTATAGCCTCCTCTTAATAAGTCTAAGTTAAATGGTTTTGAGTTAACGCCGGGCCAAACTAAATACCCGACTTACCGACTTAATGACTACCTACCATAGCACAAAGGATAATTGAATAGTATGCCAAGTTGATGAGTTGAAATTCGGGGAAAATGACACTTGTTGTATAAAAATTGGCATCGTTACTACAAAAGTGGAATATTTACATGTAAGGAAAACCTGTCCTTTTGACACGATATCGTATTAAAGGCTGTCTGTTTCTGAACAATTTCATGTTAATTTGTTGACCATCATTAATCTACAGTACAGTTAATTTTGTTTTAATCGAACATAGTAAGATAAGACAGACCCGTGGTGTTAAAGGCGGTGTACGGAATAGTCCAGCAGACTTCGTTGATATTTTAAGGAAATTGTTCAACATAGAATCTCATAAATTCGCAAACAGGTACTTTTAGAGAAGGAAACATTGAACATGAAGTTTCAGACACAGTCTCAAAAAAGTTATACAGATTGTAATGCCTATTGACGAATATTGACCATTCTGTTTCCCATGTCTGATCTGGTCATTTCTGCCAACCCCATGCGGAAGGATCAGGAAGAACAGGAATCTGAACAAGAACCTGTCCCCCAGCAGTGTCTGGCCTGGTATGCTGCTCTCTTATCATGTTGAAGTAATGCTGCTGACGAGGGTGGAATGTCCTCTATTGATCTTCATTTGCGAGTGAATAGATATGTTCGGGCTTCGTCAACAGTGGTGTAAATGTTTGCTTTATCATACAAAAACACAACAAATTGTTCAATTTGAGGCATCATCATTGTGGTTGTTTCTTCCCTAGACACTTGACAAGAGTATTAAATGCTGCAGTTACATCTGTGTAGACATTCCATGCTGTTCTCCAATCGTATCTACTCGGCAATCCCCGTCACAAGTCGGTAGATATACCTCGTAAGCAGTTCTTGAATACACCAGAAATCCTGGGGTAATTCGGCTGTTTTCCGGCGGATAACGCACATGATTACAACATGCACACAGACACTATATATTTATGTAAATACACACAAATTGGTTATATATCACAATTGAATGGTTTTTTGTGTAATGTTATCATAAAAGATTATTATGTCAACACATCTTTGTTTTATATTTTCTCAATCGTATCTTCTCGGTTATCACCGGCTTGTGTCGGGGATTGTCGAGAAGAAACGATTGCAAACGGACATGCCCTTTGGCAATGGCCTACTGCCAAAATGGCTCCCCATTTCCTCCGATGTTATTTAAGAATAGGCCGAGATGTTCCGAATGGCTGTTCTCTTGCCTTTGTTGGCAAAGGCAAACGTCTGGTCACACCCTCTCAACACGTGGAAGACTGACGATGCAACTGGATTTGAAGGCCCAAGTTTGTCTGCGATAATGTGTGCTGCAATGTATCTGAAGATCTTCCCTGTTCCAAAGCTTAGCCATAATTTCTCCATATTTGCCACTGCCAGAACCACCACGTCTGTGTCAACAATCCTTATCAAGACCTTTCTTATGCCCTCCTTGACCATGTTAGCAACGTGTAGTTATAGTCCTGAGTCGTTCGCAGTGGGAAATTCTGTTAAGGTCTTCTACATCTGTAATGCTCAAAGCAAGGTTATCTATAATAGAGATCACTACTTGTCCATCATCACAATCTTATTGCTCTTTCTCCAAGATATCTGAAGAACTCAGTGAATTACGGTCATTTCAGAGGAAAGATTTTCAGTTTCCTGGTATTCTTGTATCTGACAGAACGCGTCTCCTGGTGCCCATACCCCTCTGGTTATGTGTTGAGGCTTTTAGACTGATAGGGAGATATATATCCCAGACTGTGTCTTATCTGTTCACTCATGTAATCATACGTTTCAGGTGTGGCTCTCATATCAGTTCAAAGTAATCCTCAAAAGTCCTTGCAGCACCTGGCTTTAGCATGTTGATAACTACAGTACAGCCAATGAGCATTTCTTCAACTTTGGGACTACTAGCAGAAGTATCACCTTCAATGCAGATACTCAAATCTGATTGTGTCCATTGTCTTAACATTCCTTGATTGGAGAAGGACGGTAGACAACTCTTGTAGTCATGTCTGAAGAACTCATCTAGATTACCACTTTGATACTAGCATGATAAATAAAACTGAGAAAACAGGGAGCAATTGTTTTCCAGGGATGTGATTTGATATTTGTTCTTTGACAGTTTGCGTTAGGTTGAGGGCGAAACAATGGGACTTTGTTTTGTTTGACAGTGTCTGATAGATGTTTATTGCGTTTATCAAGACGATCAGATATGAAAGGCTGGTTCATGACCCAGCTGTGTATGTTTCGAATTGTGTAGGAGACTTAATGGCTGGCTACGAGCATCAAGGACAAGCAGGTGTTTGCTAGACTCCATGAATGGATTTCCAATATCATCAATGACATCTCTCAGAGCTCCTACTTGACTTTTGAAATTAGACTGTATGCCTTCCACTTGCTGTTGCTCATGGTGACGATAATCTGAGCCCTTGTTCTGATTCTTTTTCACAAGTCCTTTTGCAGCTTCAAATTAACTGATGACGCATGTTTCTTTAGGACTAGAAATCATCCCCCGTATGGACTGCCGTGGGTTCTTTGTCAGACCCATGGCATCACCGTCACCTTTGACATTGTTTTGTTCATGAGCTTGATCAAGTTGAAAAGAGGAAAAGCTGCGACGTGTTTTACGCACAACAAACTTGCCAGCATGAATTTCTTCAGAAATGGAAGGATGTTTGTTATGCAGCATGAACATGTCACGAATGTGTAGATTAAAGCCAGCGCGCATAGTTGGAGAGATCCAATGCAAACAACTATGGGGCATGTTTTGCAAGTACTTCTTTGTAGAAAGCAAAGTTTTTACAACCTTTGAAGAGGTTTTAATTTATCGAATTGTCTATAAGAAGAAGGACAGTCTTGAAACAATCATTTGCTATATGAATACCTGCAAAATTAAACTTTAGATAAAAGAAATATTGGCCGTGTCGGTATATGGCGGCCATTTTGAAAATCTTAGAACTGGAAATTCATAGAATTGATGTAGTTTACTGTTGCAAAGGATAACATATATATTGCCACTTTGAAATCATGAAAAAATATATATAATGTCATTTACATATTGATACAACGACAAAAAAGCATTTAGGCGACCATCTTGAAAAATAGCGGTCATCTTGGACAGATATGAAATGGGTCCTCATTTTATTTTATTCAGTAGCCCAAGGGCTGCTTGAGTGCAAAGTTTTGTGCTTTAGTCATAAAATGCACGATTCTCCCACCCTATAAAACGGTACAGCGGTATAAACCCCCACTCATATTATGCAAAGGCGGAAGAAACCATCTAGCTGGTTTTGCATATGCGGTAGAAACCCCAATTCATATTTTGCATACGCGGAATAAACCCTCACTCATATCTATGGGGGAAAACCAATGGTAAAATCCGACGTCATGCTAGTTTTAAGGCGGTTTATTTCGCCTATCTTAAAACAAAGTGGGGTTAATTCCGCTATAGGTGGGGGTTTGTTCCGTGAATGCAAACAGTGAGTGCGGTTTTCTTCCGCTCTGCCGTTTTTGGACTAAGGGTGCGTAAGCACCTTAGTCCATTGAATTTACATACCACTTTTTGAGGGACGTTACTTTATCGATACACAAACAGCGGTCTGACCCCAATTACTCATTTAATATCCGCCTTCACTGTGCGGACTAATACCTTCTTAGAAATAGGAATGTAGTCCGGATTTACTAGCTTTGTTTTGCTCTATATTATTATAACTGTTGCCTCATGGGAAATCGTAAAATGCCCAGATGTTCGAAAAAATGACTATCGTTCAGTCTATGTTCACAGAAATATTAATTATAGTAATGATGGTAAAAGGAGCAGCTATTTTCCTCGAGGTGTTGCCCAAAGAAAATTTCAAATGTATCCTCAATCTTCTTGTTTTAAACGCACTTTAGTCTATCAGCGCTATCAGCGCTTTGATTTAGATTGGGGCTTTATTCCGGTGGGGTTTATTCCGGGCTTCGTATTAGGAAACTAACGGATTGATACTGATGCCAGAAGGAGCTTTGTAAAAAAACGTGCGTCCTTGTGTTCTTAAGTAGCCTCTGGCTGAGTTATTAGTTATGTTCTTCTAAAAGGTGGTCGCTAAAAACAAGATTGACTGTATCCAGACCTTTTTTTACTTCTGTTTCCTGGTAGTTTGAGTACTTGTTTTGAACTAAAATAGCCCCTTTTGGCGTGCGATGCCTTAACTTGGAAGAGTCTAGCTGTAAATATGTTACACAGAATGAAATGTCTATGTCTTGATCATTCGGACTAGCTATACCTAGACATTTGTGGTTTGAGAAAGATTTCAATTCCCATTAACTACTTTTGGATGTTTTGTATATTTACTTATTCATACCAAGAAAATAACATTGTCTTTACGATGTAGGGTAGTCATCATTATCGTCAACGAAGAAATTGTTTCCTACAAACACCATCTGGTATATGCTATACATAATGGTCAAGAACCATGTTCTCAGGGCGATACCTCTTCATTAGCTACAGAGGCATGTTGCTTTTTAACCCTTATAGTTCTGGAACCAACTTCATGCTTATTCAAACAGGTTAGATCTAGGCCAGCAGCCAAGTAAATTGGCGGCTGGCCTGTGATCTAACCTTTTTGCTACTCTGAGAATATTTCCTGATAAAAAACAGCAGATATTTAAGGTTTTCGAAAGCAGACGACACACATATCTATTTGTAGAAAATTACCCAGCATTGTAAGGGTTAAAACAATGTAATTGTTCTGAGAATTCTGCATTTTACGCAATATTCTCTATTATTTGGTTGAGTTTGTGATTTAATGGAATTCTCAACAATTGTACAGCTCTTTTGTGGCATTTCCTTGATCTGGACCAGAATACACTAACCCTTTTTAACCTCGGGCTAGCTTCTTGGCGCCACCCTCGCGACAAAAAGTTCCTCGAGGAGAAGTCATAAATACCATCGCATATAGGTCATTGGAATTGTCAGATGTTGCTAAATGTTTTGTTCTGAAGTGTTAAAGTTTTTTTATGTATACTTTTAATTTGGAAATGAGTTTAAATAACGTTTCCTGAATATGGAATACATTTTACATACGATTTGCTCAACCTATTTCATTTGGCCCATTTAATTAGAAAAGGTCAAAATATCGAGACATGTAGATCAGTTAACATATGGTCGCTGCATCTTTCTCTGATATATAATCAGATAACGATTTTACCCTCTCTCGTATAAAGGTGCAACGGAACAAAATTGTTGCAGATTCTTTCTGCAACATTGTAATAATAGAACTTACTCGTTATGAGCAAAATTTTGGAATTGAATCAGATCGGGGTTTTTGTTATATCTACGAACAAAGAACAAAATATGCGTCAAAGTTTGCGAAGTATGTGTTCAGTGCCTAATACTTCAAATTGAACTTATAAGTTGCTATCCATTTGACCCAACGTTTTGGTCATATAATGAAAGAATGACGTGTTACACTTTGATATAAAGCATGCTCGTAAAGTGTCAACCAGATAGAAAATCGATGCGTAATCAAAGTCTGGAAGATACTGTTTGCACATTTATTGAATAAGAACGAAATGGATCCATTACGACTCTGAGTATCTGTCCTCATCGAAATTAAGCAGATATGAAAGGTTTTGGAAAGCAGACAAAACAAATATATATATTTAGAAAATTACCCAGTATTCTAAGGGTTAAAACAATGTAACTGATCTGAGAATTCCTCACTTGACGCAATACGCTCTATTCATTCGGTTGAGTTTGTCATTTTAATGGATTTTTTTTTTCAATTTTCAGCTCTTTTGTGGCATTGCCTTGATCTGAACCAGAATACACCAACCCTTTTTAACCTCGAGCTTGTTCCTTGTCGCTACCCTCACGACAAAAACTCCAACGAGAACTCATAATTACCATTGTATACCAGATGCAGCCAAGCGTTTGTTTCTGTAGTATAAACTTTTTCATGTATACTTTGTGTTTGGCAATAAGACTAAATAACGTTTCCTGCATATGGAATACAATTTACATATGGAATACTCAACCTATTTCATTTGCTCCACTTAATTAGAAAAGGTCAAGTTATCCGGACATGTAGATCAGTATACATATTGTCGCTGCATCGTACACATATAAATAATCAGATAACGATTTTTTCTCGGATGAAGGCGCATTTAAACAAAATTGTTGCAGATTAAATTCTGAAATCTGAAACATTGCGATAATACGAGTCGCTGCATCGTACACATATAAATAATCAGATAACGATTTAACCCTTTCTCGGATGAAGGCGCATTTAAACAAAATTGTTGCAGATTAAATTCTGAAATCTGAAACATTGCGATAATACGAGTACAGGAAACTTACTCGTTGTGAGCAAGATTTCCTTTAGTCATCGTTTTTCAAACTTACTTTAGAAATGTTCAACAATGACATTTTCACTGGTTATTGGGTTTTGAGTTCAAGTTATACGGATCAATAGCCTGCTTCGTGCCTATAGTCTTTATTTCTAGGGTGTTGGATCTGAATGTTTTGTTTATCTGAGAGAAAAAAAGAACAAAATATGGGTCAAAGTTTGCGAAGAATGAGTTCATTACCTAATACTTCAAATTGAACTTATAATTTGCTATCTTTGACCCAATGTTTTGTTCTTATAATGAAAAAGTGACACGCTACACTTTGATATGAACCATCGTAAAGTTTCAACAAATTTAAAAATCGATGCGTTATCAAAGTCTGGATACTGTTTGCCCATTTATTGAATAAGAAAAAAACCGATCTTTGATCACTTAGGACATATTAAGAAAACCCATTTTTTTAGGCACAGTAATCATTTTACCGAGCGACACTTATCTATACCAGGCAAAAAGGTTCGCAGACGAAAACTAGAATGTGTAAAAAAAAAATTCGTTATAAAAAAAAGGAAAAGAGAAACTGTCAAGAAGTCACTTCCAATTATCATATAAACAGTAAACAATAGTTACAACGTCAATAAATAAAGGTTTATGAAAAACATTATTTCGCGGTATACTGTTCGTTTGATAAGGGATCTTGTCAATAGCTATATCACAGATTTTGACCTGGTATCTATTTTCAATGCGGGTACGCATAGAGTTCATAGAGGTTCGGTTCGTCTAGGATCGAGATTAGTTGAAGGTGAACGTTTATATATCGTGTATCCGGGGGGAAACACGCAGTAGCTGTATCATGAATCTAACAAAGAAAAACTACAACAGTATCGGATCGACTAGGAAAAAGTCACTACCAGCCACATTAAGCGTTATAAACGTCGACTATATTGTGAGTGAGTGGGTGGGGCCCTGGTGGAAAGGGGCGTGTTTTAGACAGAGAAAGGAGAAACGAGTTCTGAACGATGTGTCTCTGTATCTAAAGACCGGAGAGATTACTGCGATTCTGGGAAATTCGGGTAAGTTTCATTATTTCCGTATGATAGGTGGCAATAATGCTGTTTATACAGGAGTTTCGTAAACTGCAAATCACAATGGATGCATTATACGAAATTACAAAATTAAAAAGATATGTGTCATTATTCTGCAAACGACATCTTATATGTTATCTGATTTTTGAGCAAATCTATGCGAAAGCGTCATTTGCCCCTCGCCCTAATCACGACCGAATTCAATTTTCATTTGAACATTTTCAAATATATATATTAAAAACACCAAGAACTATGCGGTACATCATTTGCTTTAAGAACCGATACTATATCAGTCTCCTTTTTTCCGATAGCATTTTTTTTTTGCGGCTGATGCTTTACGTATAACAGGTTTTTTTCGATCTCCTAGATTTTGTTTGCCATATATGAATAATAATCATTGTCGTTGGTGTTTCCTGGACTTGGATTTTTGCTACGTTTGTCCTTACAGGTTCCGGTAAAACGTCTCTCCTTGACGTCATATCATGTCGAACTTCCGGTCAAGTTTACGGTCACGTGTATTACAACAACGTGGAAAGGACACGTGACCTGATTCAGGACAGGGCTACATACGTAATGCAGGCTGATCGTCTGCTACCCAACCTTACAGTGAAAGAGACCCTGATGTACACAGCGCGGCTAAAGTTACCCAGAAACACCACAGAACGCGATATCAAGGCAAAGGTATGACAACATAAATCAGTATGACAGAACGCTATATCACGGCAAATGTATAAATGTATAAATTAAAGATACACCACCCAACGAAAATTTAAGGCAAAGACATAGAAAAAATGAATCAATTCGACAGAACGCAAAGTAATGGTAAAGGTATGTTTATTAAGGCGAAGGATTGCAAAAACAAATAAATACAAAAGAACACACTATCAAGGCAACTGTTTGCAAAAGTACATAAATACGACAGATTGCGATGTCAAGGCAAATGTATGCAAATGAAGCTTTGATGAATACGTAATTAGTCCACAACATTGTAGCAAAAGTGTCTTTCAAAGCCACAAATTATTTTTGTACATGAAAATGGATTTGCAACTGTTAAATCGACAAAGGCCTGGCGGTGGACGTTCTTTATAAAGATTACTTTTCACATTCATGTATCTGTAAGATTCTAAGAGCTGAAAATAATTTAATATTTAGGTTAATTCCAATTGATAACAAACCGGAAATGGCCTGAAATCCCTCCCAATGTGAGTTTTGCTAAAACTAATTGCTAATTGATAAAAAAAAGTTACAAAAGTTACACAGTATTTATTAAGTCCTCTCCCACTGAAGGTTCATCAAGTGATCATGGAAATGGGCCTTAAAGACGTGGCTGACTCGAGGATAGGAAGCAGCATTATACGTGGAATCTCAGGAGGAGAACAAAGGAGGGTTACCATAGCAATACAATTGCTCAAAGACCCCGGTATGTATATATAGGGTAACCATAGCAATGCAACTGCTCAAAGATCCAGGTATGTGTATATATAGGGTTACCATAGCCATGCAACTGCTTAAAGATCCAGGTATGTGTATATATAGGGTAACCATAGCAATATAACTGCTTAAAGATCCAGGTGTGTATATATATAGGGTAACCATAGCAATGCAACTGCTTAAAGATCCAGGTATGTATATATAGGGTAACCATGGCAATACGACTGCTTAAAAATCCAGGTGTGTATATTAAGGGTTACCATAGCAATACAACTGCTCAAAGACCCCGGTATGTATATATAGGGTAACCATAGCAATGCAACTGCTTAAAGACCCCGGTATGTATATATAGGGTAACCATAGCAATACAACTGCTTAAAGATCCAGGTATGTGTATATATAGGGTAACCATAGCAATATAACTGCTTAAAGATCCAGGTGTGTATATATAGGGTAACCATAGCAATACAACTGCTTAAAGACCCAGGTATGTATATATAGGGTAACCATAGCAATGCAACTGCTTAAAAATCCAGGTGTGTATATAAAGGGTTACCATAGCAATACAACTGCTCAAAGACCCCGGTATGTATATATAGGGTAACCATAGCAATACAACTGCTTAAAGACCCAGGTATGTATATATAGGGTAACCATAGCAATGCAACTGCTTAAAGATCCAGGTATGTGTATATATAGGGTAACCATAGCAATATAACTGCTTAAAGATCCAGGTGTGTATATATATAGGGTAACCATAGCAATGCAACTGCTTAAAGATCCAGGTATGTATATATAGGGTAACCATGGCAATACAACTGCTTAAAAATCCAGGTGTGTATATAAAGGGTTACCATAGCAATACAACTGCTCAAAGACCCCGGTATGTATATATAGGGTTACCATAGCAATACAACTGCCCAAAGACCCCGTAATGTATATAAAGGATAGCCATAGCAATATAACTGCTCAAAGACCCCGGTATGTATATATAGGGTAACCATAGCAATGCAACTGCTTAAAGACCCCGGTATGTATATATAGGGTAACCATAGCAATGCAACTGCTCAAAGACCCCGTAATGTATATAAAGGATAGCCATAGCAATATAATTGCTTGAAGATCTCGGTATGTGTATATCGGATTACCATAGTAATACAACTTTTCAAAGATCCAGGTATGTATATAGCGGGGTACCATAGCAATGCAACTGCTTTTAAACAGACCCCAGGAGGTATAAAGAGGGTAACTATACCAATACACCTGATTAAAGATGCCGAAATATGTATATATAGGGAAACCATAGGAATACACCTTATTTAAGATCCCTGTATTTATAAAGATGATAAACAAAGCAATCTAATTGCTTAAAGACCCCTGTATGCTGTTTGAGGAGTGCCATGCCAATCCAATTACTTAACGACTCCAAAATGTATGAACAGGATAACTATAGCAATAAAACTGCTTAAATATCACGGTCTTTATATACAGGATAACCGTAGCAGAATAACTGCTTTAAGACCCTGGTATACAAATAGAGGGTTACCATAGTAATACAACAGCTCACACATCCCAGTATATATGTACAGGGTAATCATATCAATACAACCATTCAAACCTCTATGTATGCATAAAGAAGGTAACCATAGCAACATAACTGCTTTAAGACAACGGTATGTATATGAAGGGAAGCCATAGCAATTCAACTGATTAAAGATCCGAGCATGTAGTCTGAGATTACCATAGCAACACTACTACTTGAAGACCCCTGTATGTAAATATACGGTAACCATAGCAAAACTACAACGCAGATATTTCGGAATATGAATTTATAGGGTAACCAAAAAAAAAACACACACAGCTGTATAAAATCCCTATAAAATTGACAGAATGTTGTGTCACTAAGCGGTATATTGAAAGATATGGTGCCACACTGAACAAATCTTTTATCGTTCATCTGTGATACGACTTCTTGCAATTCAGAACTTCATATTAATCTCTGTTTGTTTCAGACATCATTCTATTGGACGAACCTACTTCCGGTCTTGACAGTTACACGGCGCGATATCTCGTGTACAATCTGCGAGATCTTGCGAGACGCGGGAAAATCGTTCTTCTCACCATACACCAGCCAAGTTCCGATATATTTGAAATGTTTGACCAGATAGGCATCATGTCAGTTGGTCAGATGGTGTATCTAGGCGGGGGTCAAGCGATGATCAATCACTTTACACAGTTAGGATACCCTTGTGATCGATACACCAATCCACTTGATAGATACGGTACGTAGCTTTTGGTTTTTTCACCGCACGAGCTCCAGAAACAAAGTAAATCATAAAAATAAAAAATAAACGGAAATTCACTAATTCGATGGGAAGTTTTGTTGGAAAAATCAAAGGTTTGTTTTTGCTACAATCGTTAGAAAAAAAATCACTTGAAGCAGATTAGGGACACTTATTAGAAAAAGAACAACCCGATTTTTTCATTAGATTTTAAGACGTTGTACAAGCATGCAGATCAGCCAAGTGTTATGGACTTTGGCTAAACTCAACTTATTTTGACTAAAATCTAGATGTCAGTAAAAGTATTTAGTATACGCTTAACGGTGTCGTCTATTGCTTCTGATCAAATATCTTTAAGGCTGTTCAAAGAAGTCTTAGAACGACAAGCAACCTGCATGGCGTTTCATGAGGTGGAAAGCTCAAGACAACGTTAAACGGGACATTTGCAAAAATGCTCAAATTGAAATAGGTTCGAAAAGAGGTCATGATCTTACTATAGAGAAGAGAACTAAACGTTTGTTATTACTGATGATTACCAACACATCGAGAATAATTCAAAATGCAGTGCCTGCTTTGTTTGACAGTTCGGTTAAAGTCAGATGGAAATATCATTTCTATAAAAACCCGTCCTTTAAATACCATCGAGATGGTATTGCATATCACCAATTCTCCAGCTTATCTGTTGATTGTTCAAAACATGACCATGACATCGGTTGTATATCGTATGATGGATCATCGATGGTCGAAATAGATTAGATATTGCATGTTCTAATTTACTTTTACACCGTTTAAGAAATTTCTTTTAAGAAAACAATAAAAACATTCTTATCACTAATATAGATTCTTCTTTACAGTTGATGTAGCAAGTATAGACAGAAGGGATCGAACTAGAGAAAGGGAGAGTACAGAGCGTGTTCAAAAACTGGTAGACGCCTACAAGAGTTCCGAACTATTTCGTGGCACGCAAGAATCCATGACGTGCAGCACCTTAAGCAGATCCATGGAGATGGCGGATGTATACAAACATACACAATCGCCATCATTTTGGCGAGTGTTTACGACAATATTGAGGTATATTCAACTGTAAAATAAACCATTATACAAGAATTCACTTCAACTTTTATCAAAGCTTTACAGACGGTTATATTTTCGCATGGAATCATAAAAATGTTTATGATCACGAAGAACATTTACGCAATATGCAAACATTACTTGATCAAGGCGTAATTATTTTTATTAACAGTAGATATAAGCCATTTAGCAACACCCCTTTTTCTTTGCCAATGCAACTTGCATTGAATACGTCACTGACGTAGTAAGCACATGTAATGTTTTTGTTGTCCTTTGCTTTTTTCTTGCAAGGATTGTTCCCCCAAGCGACTTTCGAGCACAGAAACACTAAACCATAATAAGAACACATACAACTGAATGTTATCAGTAAAGAGAGGATGAATCTGTTTACGACTTCGTTTCAGTCGAATGACGAAGAACCTGTTTAGAGACCGGAAGGATTATCTTTCTAGAATATTCCTGTTACCAGTGTTCATGGTATTTATAATAATCTTTCTTGGACGCCTCAAACATACGCAAGCCAGTGTTCAGGACAGGATTGGATTACTCTACCAGGCCAGTACAGCGCCTTCGTTCCTTGGATTTATAAACTCCGTAGCACTGTGTGAGATAAACATGTATATCATTCTTGCTATCACTTTTTTATTTGCTTACCAAGGCCAATGGCTTATAATCAAACGTTGATTGAGTTAGCCATGCTTTTTACTTCCTATTTTTACATTCAAGGAAATTGCAGCGATCGATAGAATTATTTTCCACAGTTTCACTTCAAACCATGCTATGTTTTCATTATATTCGAACACAAACGCTCCTCTCCACTGGTAAAAATAAGATCAAACAATGTTGAATTACCTATATTCAACGACGGGAGGAAATTGAATAAGGGATCCACATTTCAAGGATATGCATAGATATATACGCTACAATAATAACCGCATCTACGGGCAAAATTCAAATTCGTGATCAGCCATGGCGCAAAAATGCATATGATGCACCTTTATAAATTACTCAATGTTTTTCTTATTTACGCAACTGTCAGATACATGACTTAAGATTCGATAAATATTATATCGAACACCGATTTGCCTCCTATATATCCATATGCAAGCAACTTTCAAGGCTAATGTTTAAAAAAAAATCCATACGGTTATTTCTCAATTTACAGTTCCGTGTTTGCGAGACCTCTACTATCGTGAAAACAGAGACGGTCTGTACGGCACAGTGACGTTTCTATTGGCGTACACTGTGCATGTTCTACCGTTCCAAATGCTCTCATGTATCATATTTGGTAGCGCAGTCTATTGGTGAGTATGGGAGGAAATGAGCAAAAACTGCTGATATCAGCCTCAACACCCCAATATTGTTGAGTCTTAGTCTCAAAATCAACTGGACTTAGGAATCTCTTAAGGCGTATCACAAGCATATGTCGAGTCTAATATAAATACACTCTAAACAGTGGTTGGCTATGAATTGGGTATTTTGAGCGACCATGTTAAATAACAGTCAAATGCATGAATTTAAATTCTGATATCTTTAAGTTCCATAACTGGGTAAAAACATCGTCAAATTCGAAAACGTTCAATGATTGAAACGATCTATCAATCCTGGCACAGCATACTCGATTCAAAGTAACAATTTGTTCGTTTTGGAAATGCACAAGATGCCATTCCGGACAAGTTTTAACGCTTCAAACAAAGCGAATCAATGTTTCGTTTCAACATAAATTTTAAGTATGTTTATAGCTAAACAACAAACTCACATTGATTTAAGAGTTACTGTCGGAATTAAGTGGAATTCTAAATGATAGCTCGAGTGCTGTAGCGAAAAGGCTCCCGCCACGTGTACTATAGGATATACATAGGACATCAATTTGTACTGTACATAAGTTGAAGATGATGTACTTTGTTCAAGTATAAATGAAAGTATGTTTGTTCTGTTCTATACACAAATCTGAAACACGTAATTACAAATTAAATGCAATAGACAATGGGCAAATTGACAACGTCAATTACAGGCAAACATCATCATACCTCAATGTGTGTACCGTTTTGATTATCAGCTAGTCAGTCACACTGTCTTGTGAAACGAAACCGATTTTTTTTTTGTTCCAAGAAATCATATGATTATCCAGAGCATCGTGTATCTATGCACAGGCGTTTGCGATGTCAGATTCTATTTCTCTAACATGGTTTGCGATATCCTAATATGACATCAAAGGTTAACGCATATCACAACACTAGGAAACAGCTTGTTTCATATTGCTTGCAGAAGACTTAAAATCCGAAAAAAGGAAATTGAGCCATGCCCTCTTTTAAATTGCAACGTTCGTTGAATGTTTGTGCAAATTAGGGAACCTAATGTATTGTTTTAGAAAACATGCTGATATATATAAAGTCAATACAACCGCTCAGTGTAAGACAGTGTTATTCACTGATCGGATGTGTTTGTGTCTTTGAAAGGTTCATTTGCTCGGTTCGTTACATTGGCGGCAGCGGTGGGATAAAGACTTCTCCTTCTATCGGAGTTGCCTTTCCCACGTGTTTCCCAAGGGCCAAAACTCGGGAAGAGCCTTCCCGGATGTGGGAGTAATGTAACGTTCGTTGAACGTTCATGCAAGTTAGGGAACCTAATGCATTGTGGTAGAGAACGTGCTGTTGATATATATAATCAACACAACCGCTCAGTGTACGACAGTGTTTTTCACTGATCGGATGTGTTTGCGTCTTTGAAAGGTTCATTTGCTCGGTTCGTTACAAAATAATAATTTTTTACAAACATATTAATATATATGCGAATTCTTCTTAAAGCAAATATTTATTATAAACATATAAACGTATGAATCAATATTTATCATTTTCTCTTTAAACAGTTTTTTATCACCCAATCAGAGGATATCTTCCACTTTTATGAAAACTTCAAAATACTCCTTAAACTACATGTATTTCAAGTTCGCACTATTGTTTGGTAACGAGTAAAATCTTATTTTACAGGGGAACGGGTATGAGCCCTTACGTCGACAGATTCGGCCTATACACGCTGTGTATATTCATCATGCACTACTGGGGCGAGATACTGTGTGTAATGTGTATGGGGATATTCATGAACCCTAACCTAGCTAACAGTGTTGCTGTACTCCTACAGACAGCCAGTGTGATTATCTCATCTGGCCTCATTAAGTAAGTTAGACATTTTTTAGACGTTACAATTTCGTTTCTAATTTCGTGGTCATAGGCCTAAAGTACATACTCAGTTTTGTACAACGAACAAAAACATCATTGTGACGACATATATATGTGTAGGTGCACAATATAGTTCTCCCATTTAACGTCGTCATAGTTCTTGAAAACTATTTTACAGTACAACAGTAGTGAATGATGACATTCAGTTAATAAGTTAAAAGTATCAATATTCCAATAGCGAGTGAAAGTTAATTATAATTCATTTCCATGAACTTTCAAAATACGCTTAATGTGCTTTAAATAGCAATCTTTACAACTTTACAACAGTTTGGATTTTTTTTTACTCAAGTCCGTAGTAAAAGAATGAAAAACACGATATGTCTTTTATCAAGTGTATGCCCATTTCAACCATATAAGAATGTCCGTAACCCTCCACTTATGGAGCAGACACTAACTTCGTCAGCGCATTGGTTTTTACTCCTAAAAACGACGATCACAATTATTTCCCCGATTTGGCTTTTTGCTTAGGCAATGTGACAATTCTTTTCCCGTTTGACAGTTTCCTTAGACAATTTGACAATTCTTTCACCATTTTAGAATTTTGCTTAGGCAATGTAACAATTCTTTCCCAGGTTTGGCATTTTGCTCAGGTAATGTGACAATTATTTGGCATTTTGCTTAGGTAAATGTGACAATTCTTTCCCCGATTTGGCATTTTCCTTAGACAATGTGACAATGCTCTCCGATTTGGCATTTTGATAAGCCAATGAGTCAGTTTCTTATAGTTGAAAATGGTACGATTTTTCGGTGTTTTTTTAACAGGGACATCGCATCTTTGATAGTCCCATTCCAATGGCTGAGCTGGGCTCTCATACACAAATATTGCGCGGAAATCTTCATAGCCTTGGAATTCAAAGATCTTGAACTGGAATGCGATAACATTACAGGTGAGTTTTCGATAGTAGTATATTTTTAATGTGTATACATAGCAACAACGTAAACACTGTTTAGACCGCTGCGTTGGGTACACTAAGTGCCCAAATGAATATGGCCTGGTCCTAGCTGTGTTTATGTGGTCTAAGGGGGCAGATAAAACACGAACTTTATTATTCTATGTTAACTAAACACCCAAAGCGAAATGCTCCCTTTGTAAACCGCACACTCACGCAAAATAGAAGAATTGTACGACTTGTACGTATAAGTTATCATGGTGCGAAACGTTAGCCCAGCGTAATGTAGCATTTGAACATTGTGTTTCGTTATGCTTCACTGATGTCCCATTTTGCATGTTTGTGTATGCATCTATATCAAACATCAAAGAGTGAATCCTACGTTTTATTCTGTCGTCCATCTAATAAGTTCACCAACGGAAGAGCGTTGATGATGTATCATGGGAACAACAGGGGTCTACTGTTATCCTTGGGTTATTACTGTGTAATATAATTGTATTACATAGAACTAACCCCAGGATATTTGCTTGACCCCTGTATTGGGAACATGATGTTTTAATGTTTGTGGATACACTCCTGTCAGATTTAATGTTCTATATTCAATACCAAATTGACACATACAAAGTGGTGTCCAAATGGATTCTAAACCAAACTACCTTTTAAGGTCAAATCCTCTCGCCACGACAAATAGTTCTGAAAGAAAAACCAATAGATGCCCCTCGATAGTCAACGACACCTTATTTTGATTACAGTGTTTTAAATATTAAGCAAAGCAGCAGTTTTCATTACACAGTATGTGCCAATCTTATCAACTTTAAAAAAAACTGCTTGGGAGCAATACAAACCAAAAGTACTTCATACGAATGTGTGGCGTGATGCGATTTGGGGATTTTTCTATGCCACTTGCCCTTAAAACCATTTTTTTTTAGATTTGTTGCATGGTGTGTGGGCTCCAGAGGCTAACCATTAACATTTTCCTTTCATCTGTCTTAAAACTGTATTATTGTTTGCAGCCCCCTGCCTCTTTCCAACAGGCGACGTCTATATAGATATCTATTTTCCTGGTGCGGATGAACATATGGCGCGGAACTTTGGGGCAATGAGTGGTTATGCCGTGGGAACATTGTTATTGGCTTCTTTGGTATACAAACTGTTCGGGAAGAAGGATCTACACTGAACTAATACGACGATGTTATTTATAGTGTAATTATTTTTGTCTATACAACAATGATGTGTCTTGTAGCAATTGGAAGCCTTATTTGTATAACACAGATGCCAAATATGATATTTGCACAGTTGTATAACGTCAGGTAATACATTTTATTGATTCAATTAATTTACCCTAATAAACAAACAAACCAGTTGATGTTTGTCTGTTATGTATCGCAATCTGTCTTGTCCCCTTTCCTGAATAATATCTTGCTTCGAGTACCTACTTATTAAGATCTAAGAAAGCACTAAACCCTGAACCAAACAGATGTTTTGCTCCTTAATACCATTTTCCTTTTTTTGGTCAAAGTTTCTTTTTCTCTCTTGCTTTGCTATTTTTGTCATTTGCTGTTGCTTTAGCACATAAACTCCAACGTGTTGAAATGATCTAAAATTCATCATATGTCAAAACATGAAAAGGGATCTAACCATTCTCCTTCGCAGTGATCTCCCTTTTCATTTTGGTTAGGAGCTACTGTAGCGTAACAAAGGGAAGTATTCCTGCAAAGAGTTTGGGATCGAACCTCTATGTAGTCTGGTTCCCTGACCAAACTCAAAGTAAATAGGACCCCACAACATAGTATGACATAAGGGTAAGGAAAAGGAACCAGGACTATCCTCTATGAAGACTCCTAAGTATGAAATCTCTTCAAGATTTCTTCATCATAATTGACCATCTTATAGATATACCTGCTCACAACAACAACAGATTGTTCAAATCAAGAAGATCTTATATTGAAGGTTCAGTGCATGACTATACTAAGTTCTGCATAGTTGTATGACACTCACTCTGGTCTTCTATTTAACCCTTAGAATGCTGGGTAATTTTCTAAAAACGGCTTTGTGTGTCATCTGCATTCCAAAACCTTAGATTTCTGTTTAATTTTGATGAGGAAAGATACTTAGAGTTGCAAACAGGTTAAATCACAGGCCAGCTGCCGATTTACTTGGTGACTGGCATGGATTTAACCTGTTTGCATTAGCATGAAGTCGGTTCCAGAACTTTAAGGGTTGACCCTCTTGGCATCCAAGTAAAAATTAAAGATCAAGACAGCAGTTTTAAAAAACATAATTGTTTAATGAATACATTAATATATTCGAAACATTTTACCGGGTTGATTATAAATCTGAATAAATTAGAACACAATGTTGTCATTAAAGCTAAAAATGTTAATAAAAAAATACACAAATATCAAATTAACTCATATTAGATTTTCAAGATACTAATAAAAAAGTCTCTTTAATGAGAAACCATCCAAAAAACCCTAGAATTGCAGATATTGCTATAAGTTTACAACACAGATAAAAGATAGCAGATACTTACTGCAAGAATGCAAATATGGTTGTCAATCTTAAAATGTCGAAAATAAAAGAATGAAGGATAGCATCGAAAATTTGAGCATGGTATTCTGTAAAATTTAAGTTTGAACCAAGAAGCCCATAAATCAACCTATCAAACTGAACAGTTCAGAGTCCAATTTGGAAGGTTCATTTAATACTTGATTGATAAATACTTGAAAGTATTCAATGCTATGGTAATACATATCTAGAAATGAATACATAAACAAATAATACAATAGATATTGGAGAACTTAAGCATTACCTTAAGCAATTAACTTTCAGATAAACTTCATTAAACACCGGCTTAGACTTCTGGAAATTGGCTCAAACATTCTTAATAGTGGTATCAATACTCAAATCACATGATGATATAGGACCAATGAATTGGGTTTCGAAAGCAAGAGAATTTCTATTCACCTATGGATTTGGATGTGCCTGGATCTTCCAAGAACTTGGCAATACATGATCTTTTATAAAACAAACCAAACAAGGATTTAAAGATTGTAAGGTAAATCTTTAGCAAGGTGTAGATGTTCAAACCATGAGTTGTATTTCGAAGAAGGATGACATTTTAACAAACAGAAGAACGATAGACTATGTCTACATTCCCTCCTTAACCCTTTCACAAACAACAAATTTTCGACTGTCCCAATTTGAAGGAGTTAGCAGAAGACATTTCAAAATGTGATTAAATTGGAAAATAATCTTCTGACAAGGCAGAAAACATTGATAGAGCAATTTCTCCTTTTCCCACAATATTTTCTAACGTCCTCTGCAACAAAGTGGTCAAATGCTGTAATTGTTTGAGAAAGGGTTCATAGAGACATTACAGTGATCAAGGACCATTTCCATGCATTCCTTGTTTTTGGAAGATATAATAATCTCAAAAGTTTATATCCACTCATGTTAAACAGCTTATCATACTGTGCATAATCTGTATAATATACTCCTAATTGTAAAACTGGTTGGTGTTACCAGAGTTTTCAATTCATACTACACACCTTATAGATGTAGTATGAGATGAACATCGAAATGTTATCTTCATATAAGTGTTAATTTTAATTGTTGGTTTGTGGGCCAGAGGCTTATTTACTATTTGCCTATATTTTTAATCATGAAAACCCATAAGGAATATGAAAGTTCTGATTCACTCTTCAAAAAGGAAACTTGGAAATTATAGGTTTGTTATGTGCAATTCACAATTTATTGCTGATACAAGCTAAAACACTGATACATCATCAAATTTATAAATATATGTCTGGATTACTTGGATTCAAAATGTACAAGTCCTGCAATTTCAACCTTAACTCTCAAAATCAACAAGCAAACACCCTTCCAAAATTGAGGGGAAAAATAAAAAATAAATGATATTTATCAAACTTTGTCATTGACCAAATTCCATCATAAGTGACAGGTCCAAATTGAAAAAAAATACAGCAGACAACAATTATGGAGTATGGACAATAACAAAAATATAATTAAAGGTCATGCATTTCCTCAGTGTGACAAAAGGAGAATGTTTGGTGCAAGACTATAGTAAGTAAGTAAGTAAGTAAATTGTTTAATATAGTGACATGTGATCAAGTAATATACAGTTGTAACAAAATAATTATAATTACACCCAGCCTCATAGGCCTGTAAGTCACTTAATCAAATGTAGATCGTGTAAATACAAAGAACAGTCATTTAACTATGGTATATATAAATACATAGTTGCGTCAAAGAAATTGATTGATCCGGAACCATAGATGTTTATATTTTAATTGGTAAGCATTGATTTCACATACTCTCTGCAAGCATTCATGTACCACAATTGAAAGGAGTATGCATGCAAAAAGGAAATCGTTATACAGGCTTATTTTAATTAACAGGTGGTAATAAAAGTTGAATTTAACTTATCTTATACTAATGCCTTTCGTCAGAAGGTACTCCTATGACATCAACGATATTTCTTTGTCAAGTAACAAGCATCACCAGCTTGTGATAGGCTGGGGATGATTGTTCCTCGAAGAGAAAAGACGGTGCCGATATGCGACTTTACACCACCACACTATGTAATCAATGAGTGAGTACAACAAAGGGCTCTGTTCCAGAGGCAACCCCACTCTTCAAATAAATTTGTTTATATGTTTATGAAGCACTTATTATAGTCTTACACTGAATTCTCGAGATATTTGTTCATGCTCAGCTTCCTCTTTAAACAGCTTGTCAAGACGCTCATGCTCCTCTTTGACAATTGCTCGTAACTCATCCTGTAAATAGATTTCAAAAACACTTTGGTGGTTTAGTGCAATACTATAGTAAATGCTTCATGTTTGTTAAAGAGTTACTAGTCTTGCATTGAAGCCTCAATGAACTAATAATTGATTAATTGCAAAGATTGTCTATAATTGATTGATTCAGTTTTTACATTAAGACTAGATAATCAAAGCTAAAATGAAGAGGGCTTTAACTACTTTACTCATCTAGATAAAAATATTTTAAAAAAATAGATGTCTAAGTGTCTAACAATTTAAAGTAGAAAAAACTCCATGCAAATAATCCTTCCGATAACCTTGATTAATAAAGTCAATTACTTCTTCATCAAGATAACTATATACTTTTACATAAAGCAAATATCATATCTCTATGGAGGTCAGTGGTCTAGGGGTAGAGTATCTGTCAAGGAGACCAGGATGGTGAGTTTGTATATCATGAGAAGCAGGATTTGCCTTGCGACATTTCAATAATCCACATTCGTCGCAAGTAGCCTACTGGTTATGTATCCAGGAAGTAGAATCGAGAGTGATTTATGTAAGTTGTAAGAACTTGTTCCACAATCAATATAAAACAAATAATTTAAAACTTAACTCCTGTTAACATGTTTACTAAGTAGTCCCTTCCATTTTTGACAGATTTTTTTTATTTCATAAAGGCACATGCAGCTGGCATGTTATTTGCATAAAAAGTGATTAAAAATCAAAATATCATACTTACACCCCAGCCAAGTAGGTCTGCCAGGGCATAGCTTCCGTCATCACAAGTCCCTTGCCAAAATACATCCCTACAATACAATAGCATAAAATCAAAGGTACTTGGTCAAAGAAGAGAAAATTTGATAGTCAAAACAAAACTGCTGTTGATTCAATACAGTTTTTGTATTGTTGTTTCATATATAAGTAAAAGTAGCTTTTGAAAGCATAATTATTTCAGGAAGCATCAATTCATCTAATTATGTACAGTTTATATGTGGTAAATCTTGAAAACAATGTAACACTGTTAGATTAAAATACACATTCATTCTCTGCATGCACACTGCATTAAAATCACCCTATGTTTGCTTCCAATGACTATTCTTCAGAAATTAGGCAAAATCAACATTGTTTGTATTGCCCTGCTTTTTCATAAGCTTAAACGGACAAGTGATTTTTTTCTGCAATTTACCATATAACTGTTCCACCAGCTAGAGCAGAAACAGAGTTGTAATTCACAGACAAGTAAATCAATATTAGATTTGCCCACTTTTGAGGAACGAGCAATGTTTTCTGTCCTATCGGAAGATTACTTTTAAATTTCATTACATTTTGAAATGTTGTCAAAAATTTGGCGTTTGGTAAAGGGTTAGGACTATCTTAACAAAGGATTCAAATCACTGAGAAATCTACTGAATGACTGGTATCCATATTTAACATTAAGTTGTCTTAAACACCATGATTCTCTCTCCTTTTGCAAGGGTCCTTTAAAACAAGATTGCCGTACATGAATACATAAGGTAATTGGAAAAGAACACTTACCTTATATTATCTTCCTTGTCGAAAGCAAAACTGGTTGATGTGCCCATTAACGTCATCATAAATGGCTGCAATACAAACACAACGCATAAATGTAATGACTTTATTCCAAAATAATATGATCATTTTTCTCTCAGAACTGAATAGCTATACATGTACTCATTTAGAAAAGCTGTCAGACACATGAAAAATGTTGTAATGTTGTTGAAAAAAAAGAGATAAAATTTAAAAAAATTCCAATATTTTGCTTAAGAAGCAATACACCCAAGTTTTCTTTTTTTTTACATAACATTTTATCTAACCTTTCAGTATCTTAATTCATATGGGAGTATGAAAAAAAAGGCACTGCTTCCCCCTTCTTTTCAAACAAAAAGACTGACTTCATGCTTATGCAGACTGGTTAGATTTTCAGCTGGACTGTGATCTAACCTGTTTGCTTCTTTGAGTATCAAAATTAAAATATTTAAGGCTTTGAAAAGCAAACAACACAAAAATCTATGTTAAGAAAATATTCCAGCATTCTTATGGTTATGAAAACATACATTATCTGATACATTGTGCTTCTCCAGATTGATATAGAGCCGGGGTACATCACCTTTCACTCTGAAAAAGTAAACATAAACAAAATGATGAAAAAACACTCTGGGTACCGTTCTACTCAACATTGTATGCATAAGTTCAAAACAACATTCCCTCTTATTTCAATATTTGGCTAATCAATATTGCAAAGTAACATTTCATTGGAATCGTCTCTCCGAGACATGTTACATTGTAATATTGTTCATTTATGATTCTAACCATGTTTATCAGTTTTGACATACACAAATATTTTCCTAAAGGTGTTTAGTAAAACGAACCACGCATTATACTTGCAACCATAACATGATGCAATTATGCTTAAAATTATTCAGAAACCTTCGTCCCCGTACTTAAAAAATAAGTGATTGCCATCCCAAATCAGAGGCCAGCATACCGTATTACTAAACTTCCTATGCTAAAAATTTGCAAAAAATTAATAACAACATTAACTCATGTTTCAATATACAAAGAGACAAATCATTGAACACTTCGCTCCGATACACTTCTGACAGGTCACATGGCAATATTACATTTATATCTAAGATACTTGAAGGTGGAAGGAACTTTTAAAGAAGGAAATAATTCTAAGCCACATGCGTACAGAAATCTATACCACACTGGAGTGCAATATCATGATATATCATTTTAATCTAGTAAACCATATCTCACCTCCCTGGTAACATGGAGAATGGCTGCACAGCAAGTGAAGTACCAAGAATGATCAACATATCACAGTCCTGCAAATCCTGCAAATAAACATTTAACACATAGAATGCTGGGTAATTTTCTAAAAATAGAATTTGTGTCGTCTGCTTTTCAAAACCATAGATATCTGCTTTATTTTGTGGAAAGATGCTCAGGGTAGCAAACAGATTAAATCACAGGCAAGCCACCAATTTACTTGGCAGCTGGCCTGGATCCAACATGTTTGCATAAGCATGAAGTCAGTTCACAAGGGTTAATGACCTTCAAAGCACTTTATCAAGAAACCTGGAAAAGTTAAACAATTTCTGAACAATCCAGGCTCTTAACTCTATCTGCCATATGTAAATTTGAGGTCAGTTCTTTTCCCAAACAATAACAACATTTGACCACTTTGTAGCAGACCACTTAAGAAAACCTTGTGGGAAAAAGAGAAATTTAGCAGGCAAATATTCTTTTGTTATAACGGTTTTCAATAATTTCTGCTGTAGAAGCTTCAAAAGGCAGTTTTGTAGAGCAAGACTTTAACTCTGATTTTTTCTGAGTGGACAATTATCTTTTCCTGTAATAGGGTTATCCACCAATTTCAATCAGGCTTTATTAGTTGACAGCATCAAAAGAATATTCCTCATTTGATTTTTAATTGTCTTTCATTGGTGATTTTTTAATTGGATAAGTCACAGATGAGTTCAATGAGCAGCAATTTGAATGAGTTAAATAAGGATTTCCATTCCAACATGCCAACAAAATTATTCTAAATGTTTCTCATTGTTGAAGACCTGATCAGTAATAATTGAAAATACTAATTAATAGAGTACAAACTTACTGAAAAATGTTCAGCAAATTTCTTTGGAAGGGCTTCACCAAAGAACACAATATCTGTTTAATAAAAATAAATTGCAACAAATCATAGTACAGTTGTGAAATTTACAGGTGCAAATAAATCTAATGTGGATTGAGGCCAAAGAATTTGGTGAGACATGGATTTGGTGAGACATTTTATAAGCAAAAAAATAAAATAAGTCAAACACTGCAGAAAGGAAATTCTCGTTTTGTTCTATGTTGTCGAAATAAATGTTGCCAAAGTATATAAAGCTGCCTTCAATAAGAAAACAGGTAAGAAAAAGCAAGTGAACAGATGAGTCAAAAGGCAAAATAAAACATTATAATGCATCACTGAACATAAGTATTTCTGTTTTGATGACAAAAAACAAGTGAATCTACTCATAAATTCCATATAGGGATGGGAACGAATATTCGAATATTCGAATATCGGGCCGAATATTCGAATAGCAAAATAGTATTCGAATATTCGATTTTAATGAACCCATATTACTGTATGTTTACCATAAATTTTATTCAAAAATAATGTTGTTTTATTTTCATTTTCTTCCTCTAAACCGATCCCAAATATCGAAGAACGTGCCTAGCTCCCAGGTGCAGTTACGATGTTTTATTCAACGTATGTCACACAGTAAAACACCTGTGACAAATTACCACATCTTTTGACAGTTTGCAAAACGATTAATTCCTAAGTGTGAAAATAGTCGATTTTAAGCCGCTAAATCTAACACCTTAATGATCTGCACTTGCTCCTTATTATCCAAAACAAGTCAATCACGCTAATTGACAATTGTCAGTGTCAACCAATCACGTAACTTGTTTGTCGTGAAATTAAACAATTACTCTTTCAATAACCAATCGTAATCATGATTGCATATGCACGAAGACCAATCAAATAATGTGTTAGAAAGTATATTTTTCTTCAGAATAATTTGTCAAACTTATCTTCATTCTAATTTCTACATCTATTCGATAAACATCACAATGTCTCCAAAACGAGATAATGGTTATTACTGCTTTGATATTGCATGTACGTACATATATACAGATATCGGCTATACACAAAAGGTTTGAACAGAGGACTAGTGTACTGGTATTAGGACATGCAGACATTCGGACATCAAAACGAATTCTAAAATCGAATATTCGAATATATTCGAATAGTTCTAGTCGAATATTCGAATAGTGATTTCACTATTCGTTCCCATCCCTAATTCCATACTAAAAGAAGGGATTTACTAAACAACTTTATGATAAGTCAAAATTGATATACATGGATATTGTCTTAAATCAAAAAACAATGTTGTCATTTGAGACATTATTGGAAGTGTCTCTTATGCAATATTGCTTTGCCCAATATTGGAATAAGAGGGAATGTCGTTTTGAACCAACACAAACTTTTAGCATAAAATGGAAAGTAAAACATCACCCTGTTGCTTTGTCTATACAAGGTTTAATACTGCGTCAACAATTTTCTATTTATATAATGGCTTTCCTGGTAATATCAGTTTTAGGCTAAAGGTATTGTGAGGCTTAAATACAAGTTCTAATTCTGCAACCTTATACACTGGGCAATGCCACACCCTCAAATCCCCTGTTGCATCACTATTCCAATGGCTAAAAGATGAAATAAAAGACATTCAATCAGTTTCATTGTGAACAAGGTTATTACAAGAGCAAAAGGATATGAAAATTACCTGGCTTAACAACTCCTTCACATTTCTCATCATCACACTTTGGTATCAAAACCTCTGAGCTTTTGAACAGTTTATCTGGAAAAATTGACAAGACCAACAGTGCAAGGTTAGCAATAGAGCCTTGTCAAGGGAGACTTCAAAGTAAAATAATCAGCAGCTATTGGACATCAAAGTCTCATATCTCCAAGGCTTAACATAACACCATCAGGGATATCACTGTTCAACCTTTTACCAAATGCTAAATTTTCAACTGTCCCAAATTGAAAGTCTTGGCAGACGAAATTTCAAAATGTGATAAAATTGAAAAATAATCTTCTGATAGGGCAGAAAACATTGTGGGAAAAGGAAAATTGCTCGCTAAGAGCAATTTCTCCTTTTCCCACAGTGTTTTTCAGAGTCGTCTTCAACAAATTGGTCAAATGTCGTTATTGTTTGTAAATGGGTTTATCTTTATTGTACTGTATTTATTGTAATATTTTCTATGCTTTACATTGCATAATGATATTTTTATCCAATTTTCACCTGATGCTGCAACTTAAAATTATCAGACGAGAATATTTTTGCGACTTTCTACCAGAGGGGTCCCCATGTGCTACAGTCATTTTAAGATTGACTACAGTATTTATGTGCCCATTGTGGAAGCATCATGGTGGCAAAAAAAAAAAGGGCAAGCAAGTTATTCTTCTATTATAGTTTAAAAATGTATATTTTAACAACATTACATCAAAATTGAATAAAGGAAATTGAAAATCTTCAACAAATACATTTATTTTGTAGGTTAGTGCATATTGTAATGTTGTGAGTGGGTCAAGGCCGGTAATAGTGTATTTCCGAAGGACAAAATGTTCTCTGAGAATAGAAATAATGCCTACATTTATGAAATAGCTGTGAAATTTGGTAGAAGCCGATGCTATATTGGTCACGATGGTTTATTTAGTTGTCAGCTATATCACCATCAAATTTCTTACTAATGAATAAAAGAATTAACACTGTAATTCTTACCCTACATTGTCTTTCTTTGCTCTGTTAGAAATGGCTGCATTCTAGCTTACCTTTCATCCAGGTTTGTGAGTATTCAAGGCCACAGTCTAGACAATGGGAGGTGTTGTAGGTACCATGAGCTTCAACAATCTTATCATCTGACAATCCAGCTAACCGCTCCAAGGTGTCAATATTCTGAAACATGTTAATAACTCTATAAAAAAACCTTAATGTTAACCCTTTCCCAAACAACAAATTTTCTACTGTCCCAAATTGAAAGAGTTTGCAGACGACACTTTAAAATGTGATGAAATTGGAAAATAATCTTCTGATAGGCCAGAAAACATTGTGGGAAAAGGAGAAATTGCTCGTCACGAGCAATTTCTCCTTTTCCCTCAATGTTTTCTTAAGTCGTCAGCAACAAAGTGGTCAAATGTCGCTATTGTTTGGGAAAGGGTTAAGAAGTCACCTATATTAATATGTTATTCAATCAATGAGCATTTTTATGTCTTATAATGAATATCGCGATATAACGGATCGTGTAATAAAGAGGCTGTAGTGTAATAAATTTGGAGGTACACTATGCTACAATAAGAATCAATGGTTTTAATCATACACTTTAATGTTGGTCAATAAAAAGGGAGAAGACAACAACATTATATTTCGTTATGGAATTAAATCACAGACAAACTACATATGAATGTATTTTGTAACTTTTGACCCAGTGGTCTAAAAGATACCACAATCATAATCAAAAAGTGCACAGGATGCTTTTAAGCTGTCTTACAACATCAAAATGTCAACATCAGCTTTGACGCTGACCTTTGACACAAAGGGATCTAGAAACAAGTTTGCAATTCATGATTCAAAGAGTGTTAAAAGTATCCATATACTAAACTACTGCTTATGAGACAAATTTCTATAAAATGGGTTGAACATTTTTAACTTTGAATTACCTGTGTGAAGTGGCGCAGTAGTTTCCCTTTCTCATTCAACAGCTTGAGGAAATAATGACAGGGTGTCGGCTTAAACAGATTTAAAAGTAAATAAGACATTGATGTATAAGTTTTTAGTATGGTGTTCATAAGGTTGTTTTGGTTTAATGTTATGTCAACATCTTTTCAATTAAAATACATCTTTTCTGGATTCACCAGTATTGAGCAAAAGGTCTGAAGTTTCTTACCAAAGGACATTCCCACAATGTCAGAGGTTTATTAAAATTCTAAACCTATATATTTTACATCGATTGTGAATCAGGTTCTTACAACTCAGATTAATCACCCTTGATTCTGCTTCATGGATACATAATTAGTACTTTAGCCAAATGTGGATTAATGAAAGATCGCATGGTGGATCCCCCTACTCAAACCTGTTTTTAAATAAACACAGGAATTATTTTTCTCAATCCTTACTAGCTTCATGTGAGCATTAACATATTTCAATAGACCCATGTTACGAAATCTTTGTTGCCATTTTATTAGCAGAAGACAATTTGTTTTAAAAAGTTAAAATCCCATTCTGTGAGAAAGTCCTTTTAGCATATCTGCAGCTGGTGATTTAAGAAACCATTAGGTAGAAAAGAGAAAAAGTAATTGAGCATGCTGATCAGTTTCTCTTTTTGTCACAATGGTTATATTTGTACCATTGATCCTACCAAACTTTGCAAAGAAATGTTATTTTCAAACTTAATAGAGCGCAGATCTGAACAAATATGAACCCAAATTACTTGAAATCAATCAAGACAAATAAACAACATTTGAATGCATAGTTGAGAAATAAGTTCCTGCTTATCATAGATAAGTCAATAAGTATAAATCTATTCCTTTAATTTAATGACATCTTTTAAAAGCATTGGAATAAGAATTGAACCTACTCATTATAGAAAAATTTTAATAAGTAAGATAATTTCAATTTTAACTTATTTTGCAGTTTTTCGTGAAAACTCCTATTCCATTATTATTTTGGAATAAGATATACCAGTAAATGTCATCTGCTTACTGTTATTGAGTTTAAATGGATAAAATACAAAACAAGAGGGCCATAATGGCCCTAGAACCGCTCACCTGAGATTACACTTTTACACAGAGTTTCTTGTGCCTCGATGCATTGACCTATTTTTCATTCCAATTTTACAAGTTTGACACTGTATGCTTGATGTAGGACATTAAAATGGTACATAATTCTTACAATGTGGAAACTGAATATTTTACTTTTTCAGATTATTTATGTACAATGATCAGCCCATACTTTTGTCCAGTATGATCTATTGTTGCCATTTCGTTGTTATCATTTTGGCATATTTGGACATCCAAATTGATATTGATGTATTTTGTTAAAAATTCTACAATACAAGAATATTGTGGAAATGCAAACAGGTTAAAATTTCAACGCATCCTGGTGGCCATGTTTTTCGAGATATAAAAATTCATGTTTTTATAAAATATGTTTATAAAGTAATAAATTTTACCATACATGTACATGTATATAGTGAAAACAAAAACACATTCAAAGTTCAATGCACCCTAGCGGCCATGTTTTTCGAGATATCTATTTTTTTTAACAATCTTTATAGAAGGGCCCCTAAAGAACATACCTGTGAAATTATTTTGAAATCTGACCAGTGGTTTTTGACAAAAAGATTTTTTTATGGTTTTTACCAAATATGTGCATGGCAACCATTCTGGTCACATGACTGATTTTCTTTTTGACAAATCTTTATTCCCTCTAACTAGGGATGCTTCATATGATATCTCATTGAAATTGGCCCAAATGCTTGGAAAAAGAAGATGTTTATAAAGTTATAGATTTAAGCATACATGTATCTAGTGAAAACAAAAACGCGTTCAAAGTTCAACGCACCCTGGCGGCCATGTTTTTCAAGATATCCATAATTTTTTAACATCCTTATAGAAGGGGCCCCAAAGAACATTCCTGTGAAATTATTTTGAAATCTGACCAGTGGTTTGTGACAAGAGGATTTTTTTAAGGTTTTTATCAAATATGGGTATGGCAGCCATTTTGGTCACATGACTGATTTTTCATTTGACAAACCTTAATTTCCTTCATCTAGGGATGCTTCACATGATATCTCATTGGAATTGGCCCAGAGGTTTGGAAAAAAAGATGTTTGTAAAGTTATAAATTTTAGCACTTTGTGCTCAGGTGAGCTAAAAAAGTAATACCTTCGCATTTCCTGGATAAAGCTCTTTGGACAGCATAAAGAAAGGCTCTGGATGTGCCTAAAGGTATAACAATATAAAAGGATAAAATAAAATGAGGATTAAGGGTTGCTAAATTTGGTTATTTACAGTGAACCCTCGTTTATCCGAACACGTCCGTTCCCAACAAAATGTCCGGTTTACCGAATAATCCAGACTAATGAAGCAGAGCATGTTCAAATTGTCGTCCGTCCCAAATTGAAAGAGTTTGCAGAAGACATATCAAAACGTGATGAAATTCAAAGATAATCTTCTGATATGGCAGAAAACATTGTGGGTAAAGGAGAAATTGCTCGTCACGAGCAATTTCTCCTTTACCCACAATGTTTTCAAAAGTCGTCTGCAATAAACTGGTCCAATAATTCCGTTCCCTTACAATTTTGTTCGGATTGCGAGACATCCGGATAATCGGTGTCCAGATAAACGAGGGTTCACTGTATATGGGTTTTACATTGCATAAGCATTATATGAGTACCATTACAAATGCCCACTCATAATGATGGAGGAAGACCCGAAACATAAAATGCCCTTAATGCTGGAACTAACTTCATGTCATGCTAATGCAAACAGGTCAGATCCAGGACAGCGGCAAAGTTAAATGGCGGATAGCCTGTGATCTAACCTATTTATTCTCTGAGTATGTTTCCTCACCAAAATTAACCATATCTTGAAGGTTTTGGAAAGCAGACAACAAAAAAATATATATTCCGAAATTACCCAGCATTCTAAAGGGTTAAGGGACGATAAAGCAGGATGACTCTCATGAAAGTCGTGGTAATATCATCAGGATTCGGACCAAAGTTGAGAGGGGCCATGAGATTTCAAGAACTGTACTCTAATGCTTGGTTCACACCAATGTTGAATGTCAATCCTTAATCACCGCCCAAAGGGCCATCCTTTTAGTTTACTTTTCAAAAAACACATAACAATCTCTTATGCTTTGTTAAGACTTGATATGCTTTCACTGCTTTTATCTGTAGAAGACATTTCATCTAAAAGGGGATATCTCAAAGCTTGTGCTATATAGGTAACATATGCTTATAATAAATTGGTGACTTAAAAAATCATTGCAACTAAACATAATATCATTTTTAATTCCTTTGTTCTAAAATCGCTGAACATCTGTTTTTCAATTAAAAATGTTAAACAAACTATTTTTGCAATAATAGTTTCTAACCAATATCACATAGAAAATTCCTTGTAAGTTTTTCATTTGTCATCTGACATTGCTTTTAATTTGGAAGTTTTTCATTTGTCATCATTCTGACATAGGTTTCGATTTGGACCACTCACAAAATACCGTGAGAGGGGAAAAGTTTCATATAAATCTATTACTACAAACCTTAAAATATCCAATATCAAACACTGCTTCGGGCATCGGTAAGTTATATTTCTGCATATTGTCATACAAACCAGTCCCTGCCGACCTAAAGTCTGGAATTCCTGCCGCTGTAAGAGAAAGGCTAATACCATAAAACAATATTTTCTTGTTTCCGCATCAGAGTTTTACATTGCCTAGTCACAGTATTCATTCACATGTCTTGATAACAATTAGCAACAGATAACAGGATATTATATTGGAAATTAAAGTTTCTTTATACCTTACAGTAGAGACTATTATGCACCAAAGGAGAAATTCAAACATTAATGAATGTAACATTCTTTTGATGGTATATCTTATAACATTACAAAACATTCTATTTTGACTTTCAAATCTTCTCATCTAAGCGTTTGTACCTTTAAAACAATTATTTAACCCTTTCCCAAACAATGATGACATTTGACCACTTTGTTGCAGACGACTTTAGAAAACATTGAGGGAAAAGGAGAAATTGCAGAAATTGCTCTTAATGAGCAATTTTTCCTTTTCCCTCAATGTTTTCACTCTTTCTGAAGAATAATGTTCAATTTCATCACATTTTGAAATGTCGTCTGCAAAATCTTCCAATTTGGGACAGTCGAAAAATTGTTGTTTGTGAAAGGGTTAAATACCCAGCATTTCTCGTAAATACTCACATGTCGATATCCCTGCCCCTGCCAGTGTGACAATCTTTCGACATTTCTCGCTCTGGATGTATCTTGCTACTCCATCAAAGCTTACTTCATCCAGTCTGGATTCCGGTTTAGGCTGATCAGATAACTTGAGTTTTACCAAATCCTCAAGGATCTGAGCTGAAACAGAGAAAATTATTGTGATGTTAACCTCCTCCTCCCTAAAATTTCACTTTGGTAAAGCTGCAACAGAAGACTTTAGAAATCATTCTGACAAAAGGATAAATTGCTGCACAAATCATTTCATAACAATGATTACAATTGTTATGTGCATCAGGTCTCTCTCAGAGTTAAGTCATTGCCGGTCACCCATCCAGGTTCTAACTGTTGGTTTCCTTGCATAACTTTGAAATAAGTCCATCCACTCTACAGCATAGCCAATGAAAGCCGGCTTCTACAATGAGGCTGTAGAAATAGTATTCATACATAAACCCTATTACTGTCATACACTAAAATATCAGAAAAATGTTTTCAGCATATGAGTAGTCATCAGTAGTTAAATTTTCACAAACATATCAAATGATAATAGGTTGTTAAAATTGAAGGTTTGGATAATCATAATTAATGTCTGTCTACTTTCTAAGAAAATGGATGAATTGACATACCAGCAGAAACCCCTGACGCTGTCTGGTCTTCTTGACTGGTTTCTGCATCTTCATCTGCCCTGTTAGAGTCTTCCTTTTCTGCATTATTCATCAGCCGAAAAGAAAAAGGACAATTTTTTTCTTTATTTTCTGATTTGGGCTATTTCATTATCAAATCCATCCTTTTATATATTCATGTTAATCTGTTAAATAATTTTCAGTTTATTGCATTGACAAAAAACATCTTGTTGAGGCAATTCCTATGAGAACCCATAATCTTTGGATTAGTCTTTAATCCTTTCCCAAACAATAACAACATTTGACCACTTTGTTGCAGACGACTTTAGAAGACATTGTGGAAAAAGGAGAAATTGCTTGTTACCGAGAAATTGCTTGTAACAAGCAATTTTTCCTTTTCCCACAATGTTTTCTGCCCTATTAGAAGATTATTTCCAAATTTCATCACATATTGAAATGTCGTCTGCAAACCCTTTCAATTTAGGGGGTCCCAATTTGGGACAGTCGAAAATATGTTGTTTGGGAAAGGGTTAAATAAGTATAGTGGAATACACATCTTATCTAATTCTCTGCTAACTGATGTATACACAAGTTCTCCTTAGATTTTAAGACTGCACACACTGTAAATAAAGATTGAACAAGTAAACAAATAGATTTACAGTTGTATAGTAATCGAGGAGTCGTTTCCCCACAATCATTTTATATAGTAGCGGAGGGTCGTTTCCATGAAGTTAATACATGAAGTCATTCGGAACACCTCGGCCATTTCCTAAAATAACCTCGGAGGTAATGGGGAGCCATTTTTGAAAGTAGGTCAGCAACGAAGGGCCAATCGTATCAACTCGGCAATCCCTGTCACAAGCCGGGGATTGCCGAAAAGAGCTGATTGACAAAATATGAAACAAAGATGTGTTGATATGATCATCTTTATTGAAAAGGGTAAAAAAACCATTTGATTGTGTTATATAACCAATTTGTGTGTATTTAAATACATATTTAGTGCCTGTGTGCATTTTGCGTTATCCGCCGGAAATAAGGCGAATTACCCCAGGATTTCTGGTGTATTCATGTACTGCCTACGAGGTATATCTACCGACTTGTTACGGGGATTGCCGAGTAGAAGCGATTGACATGAAGTAGATTCGATCTTTTAAAGAGTATGTGTTAGTTGTGTTTTTGTTATTTTTTATGCTCTCTATTGTCACTACATGTTATTAACTATAACATGTTTGTACACATATCAACACAGATGCAGGAAGTTTGGGACATTGACGAGATGAGTTAAATTGTGGCAATATACGCTAATCAAATAAAAAGATTAATCAAGTGAGGTAAAGCGATTATCTTAATTAAGTTTATTATATAAACTGCTTAATCAGACATCATTAATGTACATAAGTGGTACCGAAAGATGTGTTTCGTGTTTGTTGACACATGATTACACTAGATGTAATATTAATAACCAGGATCGGGGAAACGACCGTCACCCAACACATACCTTGTTGATTATCCGACATTTCTCTCCGTCCGAAATTGTGTGCACATATGTAAACAAACCAATGAAAGAGGCTACAATTTGTTTCTCAGTCGGTATAGGTCTTAGAAATAGAGAACTCAAAGCTGTGGTTGTAATTGTATATGAACACTATTAAAGTATGACATTCTCGGCTGTAAATTTAACAGGAAGTAAACACAACACGGAACACGGAAGGTTTATTTATTTAACCCGAAACTCACCAACACGCCCTACGATCAAAGTATAGAGAGTTCTTAGAGTTAGTGCAAGAGCCCAACTCACGACAAGAGCTAGACCCATTTCTTTAAACATGTTTATCCATTTTCAACTGAATACTTACAGTTTGTATTGACTCTAGGACGCAACCAATCACATTGAACAAGCGTGGAAATGTATATAACCAGAGACATGTAACGCGATCCGGTTACATTTATTTCATTTGGCGAAAATCGGTATTTGGTTGCACCAACAAAATGGCAGCCTCCATGGGAATGTGACATTGGAAGAACTTATGCAACTTATTAACTTACTTTAAATTGCTTGTTGAAGATTGGTAATGATGATGAATGCTTATGGACGAATAAAGATACTCAGAATTTTATCTGACAAACTTCTTGTGTGTCGCCATGCGAGTTCTCAGCCCGTTCGCGGTGAAACTATCATGAACGTTTTTGACAGGAAGGCAAAGCGAATGCAAAGAGACCGAACTGCTTTGATGAAAGATTATCATCTGTACGAATATGTCAAAGAAGAGGTATATTTTGTTGTTCTAAACTCTCAGTTGAAACTCACAATTGTATATCGATACATCGAGAATCTTCGGAGCATCTTGTTAGAGAAAAGGTTATTAATCAAAGTACTGGGAGTATTTGATTAAATGTATGCAATGGCTACCTTATCCTGCACTGCAGAGAGTTTCTTTTTACCTACTCTGATACTTTGTACCACACCATTCTGTTTCATATGTTTGACACAAATTGATTTTGTGGCTTACCCAAAGAGCTGTCTAAATTGCAGTTAACAACATGTAATTTTAAAGTTTGGGTATTTTTCCCCTTCAATAGACCCTAATCACGCCTCGTTTTCAAATCAACCAAAACGAGGCTCTTAACGCAAGGATAGGGAAATCAAGCGTATGCGTAAACAGAAAACGAGAAAGGACTCTGTGATCAATGCTCATTTTAATATCCTCCATGTTCATTTATAAATATCTATTTGACTAGTTTGGAATGAAAATGAAATATATCCATTTTTTTTTTAAAAAAGTGTTATCTATTTTGGTCTATTTGGTGTGTTACCTATTTGTGGAGAAAGCAGTCCTCAAAGAGTTGGTCAATCGCTTACTCCACAATTAAATCCTTTATCTTCACGCCGCTTGAGTAGAAACCTAAAAACCCTTTTCTATAATTTGAACCCAGCTTTTGAAATATACAACAAGTTTGACACGATTATCAACCTGTTGTATATATCAACCACCTTCTATTGTATCAATTAAACGGTAAACCCAGCGGGTGACTTATGCCTTGTTGTTTATCTCTTATCTGTCTGCAAGTTGTTAACGTGTCTTACAATTCTGGTATATTTAACGATTAATCCCTTTTTATTCATGACAGATGTGACTCGGTAAAGATCTCCTTATTTTAGATATAAGTTATCAAGCCCAATGTTGAACATGATGCTTGACTTGTGAGGGTTTTATCATGTTCTTCTCATATATATCATGACCAACAGTTATCATTATTTTTTTTGAAAGTCATATGTTTTTTTGTTTTGTTTTTTTAAACTACGGAAATCATATTCAAAGTAGCCTCTTAAATTTTTATTTAAAAATTCGTGTTAAAATACAGTGTATTATATTCGGTGACTTCCAGTTTCTTACTCTGCCATTTCGTCTTCAATTCGAAGTCAGATTTCATCTACACCCCTGAAAATGATAAATTCTTATTTCGTCTACCCAACTTGTCAACAGACTGAAAATAAATCATGTTAATATATATATAAGTTGCTTACAAATGTCACAATAAAATAATTTACTTAGAATTTTTCTTATGAAAAACAATGAGTACGACAATAAATACATATCCTCATCCCGTAAACACGTTTATGTGGGTGTACACTATCTGATTGGGAGCACAAAAATAAGCAATTTAGATCTAACTCACGGGTGGACCTTACATGCTTACATCTGATTAAGATCTGCATAATTTGTGAGTATTATATTAAGAGAAATCTTGAGGAGATGTCATATGTTTTACCTTTAAACGTCTTATCAACATACAAACTTTGGACAAGTTAGTGGTAAGCATGAAAATAGTCTATTTTAAAGTCTCAAATTTTATCTGAATTTACACATACCATTTGTTTTCAATCCAATTTTAGGATAGTCAAATTTGAGTTAATATGGCAAGACGGTATTGCAAAGCCAAACTGTAAGATAGAATGAAAAAAGAATCAGTTGTAAATAGCATTGAATACAAAAAGTGTAGGCTTCACCAAAACACAGAAAAATCTCAGTCTAGAGGCATCTTCAGGTTTTTTTACATTTAATTGTCTTGTTCTATTCTGGATCTACACTATACTCACATTTTAACCACCATCTTTATAGACAAATATGATAATAACTTGCATTAAATTTTATACGCAACTTGTGTTAAACACGATTCAATATACACCAATAGATGAGATGGGAGTTCTGTCTTGAAAGTTGTGAAATTTGTGTGTAGACAATTGGGGATTTTCGTCTTCAGCCCAAGGTTTATATGGTAGAAATGGGTACAGACGAAATAAGAATTAGCCCTAAATTCATTGCTCAACACAATGACAACAATAAAATGTACACAAATATTTATGTTTTTTAATAAAAATGCTTAATTAACATCAAAGTTTGTCAAAATAACATTCTAATTGCATAATCGCCGTAAACAAGTAGTTTGTCAATATAAGCTTGTTTAAAAATCATTGATATGATGAGGTCGGAAACGAATTCCTATTGCAAATATTGTTAAATTAATATTATGTTATTAAATTATCTTGTCTGTAAACAAAATATGATTATTGTAGTTATGTTATTTAAAACTGCAGGGGCGTAACAAGGAAATATAAAAAAAAATATTTTGATAAACACGTCGATAAAATTGAAAAATCTAAAAGCTTTAGTGGTACACGGACATGATATTATCGGTTTGTTTGCGTTAAGAGCCTCGTTTTGAATCCAAGATGGCCGGCCCGTGATTTCGGTCTATTGGGAATAGCAATGAGCCTTGAGACAGCAGAATTTCCGTCCTCAAGTATATTTGGTTATTTTAAATGCGTGATTTTCATTAAAGAAATATATTCAAGATAATTGATTTTATATGCCCCTGCTATATAACCAAAAAAGTCCTGCATGCAATGACAGTCCACCTATTCATGTGTCATTCTTTTGTTGCATAAATGTACATATCTAACCCTGAAGCATTATGGAAGATTTTACATTGATAACTTGCCAGTACTCATCTAGGCTAGAAATTATGTCTTGCCCAATGACAAGACCCTCCCTAATGAAAGATTTGGTTGTCACATAGGGAATGACTCTCATGTTGTCCAGTCCTAAGTCTCAGGCTACAACTACACCATAGCAGCAGAGTTTTCACTGGCCTAGTGGTTAGAGTACAGAACTTGAAATCACAGGGTTCAAATCCTGAGAGGGATATGGATTTTTATGAGAGGCAGTCTCCCGACTGACTTACAGAATGCCAATGGTGCTACCCACCTTGACCAGCCCTTGTGGGCAGTTGAGTATGGGGGTCTTCCTCCATCATGAAGAGTCGGGCATCGCTACATAACTGAAATAATGTTGATGTGATGTAAAACCCATATATAAAAAAAAGGGTTTTCACTTGACCCCTTGATTTATGCTAATTTTTGGATCATTTGATCCCTTATATATGGAATTGTAAATGGAATATAGATGGTATATAATGATGTTTAGGTGTCATGAGTTATAACTAGGAATTGGGGGTCATTTACTATATAAGTTGGGGGGAGGGGAGGGGTTAAAGAAAACATAGCAGCATATCCTTACTTCTGGAATATCTACCAGTTTAGATTTAATAAAAAAAAAAACCTTGCCAATGGACATATAGACATATTTTTACCGTAATATGATGTAAAACATGTGTAACTATGATACTATGTATCGACTAAAGGAAATAAATGGGATAGGATCTGAAAAAGAAATTGTTTTCTATAGGTAATTATAATCTGTCATTCAAAATGCATGTATTAAACTCATATCCAATATAGACATCTTAAAATCTTGAAAAGCTTTTGCAGTTTGCAATTGATAACATTTTTGCAACAATAAAGACGTTCCATGATTTAAATAGCAGTCTTTTGCATTCTTATTTATGCAGAGAACTTTTTTAAAGGTCATTATAGGATATGTCTAAAACTTTTGGAGTGAAATATTTGTAACCCAGCTTTTTTCCATCTTTAATGTATTACTTTATTATATATTATCCTCTTTATTTCAGTTTGGATTTAGACTGGCTGATAGGGTATTCGATATAAAAAGGTTTGAATAATCATTTTCTTCTTTTAACCTTTCCTGATGAATAACATTTGACTCATTTACAATTCTAAGCATTTTATTAAGATTTTAAGCATTTAAACCTTTGTGTTGAATTTAAAGGTCATATGTACAGGTTGGGTTTCATAAAATTAAAATATGAAGTAAAAGAATCACATTGAAATTATTTGCAACATTTTAGCATAACGCATTACGTCATAAATCACCGTCATAGCGCACCGATTAATAAAAGTTTGTATGACTTACTTCCCTTTGCTGTGACGTCACTCGTGATCCACTGAATGCGCCATGTAAAGGGCGTGAAGAGCGATCGCTGGTTAGAATTGGTGTTTTTCTTCAAATAAACGATCCTAAAGTCATTGTTTGGATTGACAGCGCATTTTCTTTATTGAATATGATTCATTTTATAAGAATATCAATTTGAAAAAAGATAAATTAATAACTTAACCCGTGAATTTGCATGGATTTGTCATTGCATAAACCTGTTCATATGAAAGGAACGACTTGAAATTTGGACGATTTTCCTTGAAAAAAAATGATTCTTAAGTCATTGTTTGGATTGACAGTGAATTTTCTATACTGGATATTTTTCATATTATAAGAATATCCATTTGGAAAAATAAATTATTTACTTAACGCGTGAATTTACAAGGATATGTCAATGCGTTCATATGAAAGGAACGGCTTGAAATTGGGACGATTTTCCTCGAAAATGCAATCCTTAAGTCAATGTTTGGATTGACAGTGCATTTTCTTTTTTGAATATGTTCCATATTATAAGAATATTCTTCTGAAGAAAAAAAAGTAAATGACGTAACGCGTAAATTTGAAAGGATTTGTAAATGTTTTCATATGTAAGAATCGGCTTGAAATTTTGACGATATTTGTGAAAACAGCTATTTTTATTAATATTTTGTTGAAAAAAACCCACAAGTACTTTTTCGTCAATGATCGTGTATTAGCATTAAGGTTTTAATTGAGTAGTAAACAAAGACATCAATCTGAATAAACGAATTATCTTAAAACCGTACATCGTATAACTATTAACTGTCAAATTCACCCTGCATTGTCTGACCAATACATGAAATGAAACGGGAGAAGATCATAAATTGCGAACAAACAAACCGTATTATAACCCAACTTACTTGTGATACGAAGGTTATCCTTTAACTCACATTTTCACCACACATCAACTTACTTGTGATACGAGGTTATCCTTTAACTCACATTTTCACCACACATCCAAATTTCAAAACAAAACACTGGCACATTCAAGAGTATTTATTAAAATCACCCGGCAACTTTCCAGTAACTCCACCCCCAGTAAGAGGTCTATGATTTCGAAATTGATTCCGATGTCGTCTTTCTAGATCAACTGTTTGGACTTAAAAATTGTTCTTCATATTCACTTTACATTTATGTTTGTTTTCTCTCGTGTTAGTAGCCTTGACATATTGAGCATTTAATTTTCGGGCAGGTTTAATAATTAACAGCTAAAACAAAAAAAATCGTCATAGTTTATTTTACTAACAACCTTAAATAAACATATTTGAATTTATTATATTTTATATGATTTTGGAATTTAGATATCAATTTCACAAAACTTGATTTTGATGTTAAAACGTTTTTTTGTTGAAAACATAAAGTTAATACCGTTTTGGTGAATACTGATTATCATATACTTATTGAAGTGTCAAACTTCTCTAATAGAAAAGACAACATGTTCACTTCTTTGAATATCATAACGACAAAGTATCAGACGTAAGTCATATTGAGAGATAAATATGTCCTGACACCTTATCAATCCAAACATCCTGTGAGAGTTTGGTCTTTATTGGTTATATCTTAACAATGGATTTTTTTGATAAATTTAATTGCCGCGCATTGAAAGTGTGAGATTTGCCGCTTGTTATTTCATGTCTGGAATAGCAGAACGTGTCAGACCTGTTAATTAACAACAGAGGTATTTAAGAGATTAACGCCAGAGGCTATCTTTCGCCTAAACAATAAAGGACTTGAGGCTTGAAACATACTGTGCAAATGTGGCAGATTGGTGTTAATTTGCATCACGACCCTTAATCCTTGTAATGTCCGATGTTTGTTGATTGACCCTTTGTATGTGAGGTAAACTGACAATAATCAATTAAATTGTAAACAAAGAGATAATGTTCAAATGTGTAAATTATATATTCAGTGATCTTATTACTAAATTATCAATATAAATTTGTAATAATCATGTTTGAACACCTGCATTTCAGTGTGACATACGTCATTTAAACCAATATTACCAATGGCAAAAAAATAAGGTGTGTGATTTAAATAATTCCGAAAAGCAGACGCTTAAGTTAAAGATCGAACCCATTATCATTTGCGTTGATGAGTTCAGAGACAGTTTGCGGATATCAAATATTCATTATCTTGAATTTTCATTCAAAGACAACGGCAGATAAAAGAAACTTGCTTGTTTTAATCGGTTTGTTATCATAGCAATCAACGTACATTTTTCATTTTGTCTCATTTATGTACAATGGCAACGTTTCTACGATTATGTTAAAACATAAAACAAGTTTTGCAAATAAGAACAAGATGCATTTAAGCGTTTTAAACCCAAAGACATGGCAATACAATAACTTATGATGTTGGATGAAATTAACATATTAACATCTTGCAACCCTTTGAATTCGTAGGGAAAAATATCGTAAAGCAGCCTAATTAAGTATTCCTAACTAAGTATGTAGCATAGTTAATCTGTTCCAAACAAAACTAGCTTGGCGAGTAAGAGAGTCGTTATAGGAAATTAACTTTCAAAAAAGGTGTAATCAACGTGATTTATCATTTTCTTGAATTTATCTACATTTACACAGTGCAAATTCTATATAAAGATCTAGCAAGACTACACGAGGCTCTAACACCCCAAACTAACAGTCAGGAATTGTTTTAATCACAAACATCAGTTCAACACAACGTTAATTTTGAAAATTATTTTCCTTTGCCTGAGATCATGTGGGAAACAGCGTAACAAAAGGACTTCAGGCTTAAATTATCATTAGCAACTCGGTACATTGGGTAATAAAACAACGACTTTTGATAAATATTTGGGGTCATTCCGAAATACAATGAACACATTCGCGCGTCACACCAATGTCTTGACACATGATTGTATGCTTTATCGCTTGATTGGTGTTTGAAAGTGAGATTAGCTTTGTCTCGTTTGCATTGACAGTCTTGAAACAATACATCAAGGTAAAGTGAATGTTGTCGGTGTGTTTCAAATAAGGGAAGTATAACGGTTACTCAATAAGTAGAATGAATTTGAAGCGTCTTCACCTGTATGAATTACTTTGAATTGAGTCCGATCATTTAAAGATCAATAAAATCAATTCTCTGGAAACGCCTAACAATGCGTAAACTTGCCGTCTTCGAAGTGAAAGTAACACAGCCTACTGTTCTTGTTTGGGGAATATATCTCTTGCTTATTTGTAAAGTAAACACGGTCCAGTTTACCTATCGAAACTTTTTGCAGCTTTTATATTCGTCGGAAAATGGGAGAAACTCGCATCCCTGCGACCAAAAGCAGAATAACACCAGAAGACCTGTCAAAATACCATATTCAATATCCAATTTACGTTTCCCAAAACACAATTCAACACTTGAAATGTCCGAAATATGTGCAAAAACACCATCGTTACTGAGAACTAGATTCTTCTTACTGATAGTTCATATGACTTTGAAGCACAAATGACGTCACAACAAGGGAGATAAGTCATTCACAAAAATCGATAAAGGTGAATGTAAGTAGTCAAAAACAACTTTTTTCGCTTCTGTATGAGAAAAAAATCATTACCTCCGTCATAACGAAACCATAACGTAATTCAAAAACCATAATTAAAGGAAATTTTGTTTTATCGAGAAATATGACCTTTAAAGTAACTGATGTTTTCAATGTACCTATATTTATTTGACATGTTTCATGGAGGGGCGTCACAGAATCCAGAAGTAAAGAGTCTTTTCCATACTGTATAAATTTCAAAATTAACACAAGATGTTGTGAGTAATTATCTGACTTATATCAGAGAGACAATTCTAACAAATATCAAGGAAACAGGGCAAAAGTAAGTAACAAAGAGATTGGCTGAGAAAAAGATCTCTTTAGTAAACCTGAAACTCTTTATAGGATAAAGGTGTTTCATTAACCCATAGAATGATGTGTAATTTTCTAAAGATAGATTTTTATGACTGCTGCTTTCCGAAATCTTAAATATCTGCTTAATTTTGATGAGGAAAGATACTCAGAATAGCAAACAGGTTAGATCACAGGCCAGCCGCCTATTAACTTGGTGGATGGCTGGCCTGGATATAACCTGTTTGCATAAGCATGAAGTCAGTTCCAGCAGTATAAGGGTTAATGCTAAAATGATCAAATGGTTATAAAGTGTCTTTATTTTTAGACAGTTTGAGGTACTGGTGGATCTAGGCTGTGGTAGAGGCTACATGTCCAAACATTTACTGAAAGAGTCTGTGAAAACCATATACCAATGTGAAATGTCAGAAAAGATGCTCGTAAGTAAGATATCTTTTACCAATATTTTCCCTTATAATCCTATGTTATCAACATTTACTCATTAGAATTATCCATTGTAGTGAACTTGAATGGGATCTAACAGCATCAGGTTTGGTAAGAACCTAACATTTTTGTCTAGTAAAGTTTTTTTTATTTCTTCAGGCTCAGAGCGAAGTTTCTCCAGAGGTTCCAACCTACAGAATAAATTCAGATGAGGAGTTCCTGCCCTTTGCTGAAAACTCTGTTGACATTGTTGCTAGTAGTTTAAGGTACAGTGCACTCTGAATTATCCAATCTCCAATTATCCAATTGATTCATCATTCCAGACAAAGGAAATAAGGGATAGGTTTATGTGCCTTCTTAAGTCTTGCTATCTATTTTTGCATCTGATGATAAATTTTGGTGATGGGTCTTCGTTTTATTTAAATTTTTAACCCTTGTAGTGCTGGAACGGACTTCATGCAAATAGGTTAGATCCAGGCCAGCCACCAAGTTAATTGGCGGCTGGCCTGGGATCTAACCTGTTTGCTACTCTAAATATCTTTCCTTATCAAAATTAAGCAAATATCTAAGGTTTCTTTAGGATGAATGTTTATTTTTATTTTTCAGTTTACACTGGGTAAATGACCTCCCTGGGTGTTTTAGACAAGTAAGATGTTGAGTTCTCTAAATGACTGCATACAACAAAAGTAGAAAATAGATCAATTTGTTGCAGACATGTTGCATTCAGAAACTGTTTGATAAAAGTCTCAAGATTTTATGGCTTTGAGTAAACTCTTGCAGCTTTTTTGAAGAAGTAAAAGAAGGCAAAAGCAAAACACAAAGAAACTGACAAAAAAAATGAAAGAATATGTGATGACATACATTTTGTTAAACAAACTACAAGAATTGTTATTTTAGATATAGAAAGAGTGAAATAATGAAAATATTTGAGTGATCATTTTCCTTGAAAGCTTTCTCAAATTTGTAGCAACAAGTTCTGTTTTTCGCAATTAAATACCAGTTCTTTTTGCTCATTAATTGTCATCTTGTTTTGCTTTCGATTTGAACCAGTTCCAAAAGTCCACTTAAATGATGGCCTATTAGTGACAATTGTAACTAACTCATTTAGATCCATGTACATGTTTATTGTAAATATTGCTATGAACTTATGTTGTCTTCCACAGATACACAATGCTTTAAAACCTGATGGTGTGTTTCTTGGCTGCATGTTTGCGAAGGACACTTTATATGAGTTACGGGTCTCTCTACAGCTGGCTGAAACAGAGAGAGAGGACGTAAGTTATAACTTGATTAATCTGGGAACCATTTTTACACTTAAACAGAAAGGATGTAAGTTTAAGCCTGATTAATCTGGGAACCATTTTTACATTGAAACAGAGAGGATGTAAGTTTAAACCTTATAATTCTGGGAACCATTTTTTCACTGAAACAGAGAAACAGAGAGAGAAGAGGTAAGTTTAAACCTTATGAATCTGGGAACAATTTTTATGCTGAAACAGAGAGGATGTAAGTTTAAATCTTATAATTCTGGGAACCATTTTTGCTCTAAAACAGAGAGGATATAAGTTTAAAATTTATAACTCTGGGAACCATTTTTTGACTGAAACAGAGAGAGAAGAGGTAAGTTTAAACCTTAGGAACCATTTTTACACTGAAACAGAAAAGATAAAAGTTTAAACCTTATAATTCTGGCAACCATTTTTACACTGAAACAGAGAGGATATAAGTTTTAACCTTATAAAACTGGAATCTCTTTTTACACTGAAACAGAGAGGATATAAAATATTACCTTATAAATCTGGGAACCATTTTTACACTTAATCAGAGAGGATATAAGTTTTAACCTTATAAATCTGGAATCTCTTTTTACACTGAAACAGAGAGGATATAAAATATTACCTTATAAATCTGGGAACCATTTTTACACTGAATCAGAGAGGATATAAGTTTTAACCTTATAAATCTGGAATCTCTTTTTACACTGAAATCGAGAAATATGATGTTAGTTGTAACCTGATAAATTTGGAAGCAATTTTTAGGCTGAAACATGGAGAGAGTGCTTTACCAAAACAGCATGATAGAAACAGTTACCGGTAGATGTAATATATATTTTAAGTTTGGTAATTCTGTTGAATGCTTCACTCATTTTAGAGACTTTAGTGATATGATATTTCTAGTTTGTTAAAGGCTTGATCAGTGCAAGACCATTTGGCAGGAAATCTTACATTTTCCTTTCTCTTTTCAGGGATTTGCTGCTCACATATCTCCATTTACTGATGTAACAGATTTAGGAAACCTTTTAAGTAGAGCTGGATATAATATGATAACTTTAGTAAGTCGTATTCACTCTTATAGAGGATTGTGAGAATCTTCTAAAAAGAACTGTTTTGGAAATAATAGAGCAATGAAAATAACCTTCATTTGCCGTTATGCTTTAAAGGCAAATAAAAGGAGATTAATGCTATATCAAACTACATTAATGGGTAAACTTCTGGTCAGATTAAAATAGTTATCACCAAAAGTCCCCATCAGCACAACTTAAACGTGAAAGCCAACAAGAAATAACCCAGATTAACCAGTTTAATTGTGTGATTTTCAACCCTGACCTTGACAGTTGATACACAAATGTTAGGACCGACCAATCAGAATTCGATATTTTGAATATGTAAACAAACAGGTTGTTGATAAACATGATTGAATTGGAGACTACTATATTTCAAGCACAAAATAACTTATGTTTAAGGAGTCTATTTAATAGGGTCTCAATGCATCCGTAAATTAATTCTCATGACTTTTATGAAAATAATAAAAGAATTCCATATATTTTTTAGTAATTCATTTGTACTTTTCTCCTTTTATGTGCCTTTAATGAACTTTATCTTTTGATTAATAGTTCTTGAATTGTTCTGTCACTTGCATCGGTATCTGTGTCAGATTTGTCAACGTGTCAAAAACCTTTCAGTTCTACTGTGATGTGTGAATCAGGGATCAGGAAAATACCGGTTTTGTCGGTTTCGGACCGAATTCAGTTGTACTGGACCGGTTACAGGTTGAGACTTGATGAAAAAATTAGTCCGCATAAAAGACGGATATGACACTCTACACACCTAACGATACCTCCAGCATCACATAATTAATCCTTTAATTGTTATCCCCGTGTCAAGCAATGCCCAAGGCGTGTATCAGTGGGGGTTTAATTTGTAAACAGACAGGCAAGCTAATGAAAAGTACATATGTCACCCTTATTCCTCGAACACCAATCAATTTATGCACATTCAGTCCGAAGTGTAAAATTACTTGATAGACATCAAAGAGTTTTAATGTGTAAAATGTGATGACATTAAAATCTTTCTTCCCCTGCAGACCCAATGCAATTTTTAAACATTGAATAACTTTGTAAAACATCAGGGGAATCACCAAAGGGACTCTTGAAGAGTTTAAAACAAATGGACCTCAGATCATGTTTACCTTTCAACAATTTTAATATGATTATTGGAACTAAGAATACATAAACATTAAGTTTATACTAATGTTAACCCACCCAAATAAAAGGTTTGTTTAAATCTTTCACATTAAGCATTAACTATGGTTCGATGCATGGAAGAAATTAATAATTAATTTTTTTCTTGGGGGGGCGGGGGGGTTTCGGCCGATTCTCGGACCCAATCCCGATTGGGATTCGGAGATTTCCTGATCCCTGGTGTGAATAGATTGAAAAAGCATTGTGGCAAAAAGATAAAATTGCTTGTGCTTGTGACAAACAATTTCTCCTTTTCCCACAATGCGTGTTGAAAGACGCAAAAATTTTGCGTTAGGTGGTAATGTGATAAATGGAAAGATAGAGGAACATTCTACATTTGTATGGTAGTGGCAGTAATTTTGTTATAACCAAGTATGAAAACAGTTATTCTATTTTATATTTCCTTTATCATTAATGACTCAAAACTACTAATTTTGTTATTGACATTTAGGTATTTCCTGTTTTTCCTTCATTACTATCTCCCTGATTTCTTTTTTATCTATACAGGATATTGATGAGATGGTAGTAACATATCCAACCATATATGAATTGATGTATGATCTTAAAGGTAAGTCATGTAGTCAGAGGAAGCAGATAACATTCTTAACTAAATATAAGAGATCCTCATTGCTAACTGCTAATTGATTAGTTAACATTGAAATCAATATGACAAAGAAGAATTAATGTTTGATGAACTAATTTGTATTATTTATTGACTTCAAAAACCATCTGCTATATAGATTATTTGATCTGTATTAAGTTCTTGAAGGAAAGAGTTCATTTGGATGGGATGATTTATTTCTTCATAGAATATATTTTAAACCCTATTGTATCACAGCTTTGTAATGAGCAATTTCTCCTTTTGTCTCAACCAATTTTACATCTTCTGCTATAAATATATTTGAAAAAAATAATTGTACAATAGAAATGAATAAATGTAAAATCTATGATTTCATGTAATACATTGAATAGTTTTTGTAAAATGAACAGGTTTCTATCATATAATTATTTATCTATAGGTATGGGAGAAAACAACTGCTCTTGGTCACGGAAGCCTATGTTGCATCGAGAAACTATCAAAGCAGCAGGTGCCATTTATAAAGGTATTTGTTTTTGACTATTTCTTAAGTTTCCTTCAGTTTTGAATTGTTGATGTCCTTTAGATGACCTGAAGAGTGTAGTAAAATGGAAAAGGTCTCCATATATTGATGCATAGGACAGTTTTCCAAGGGTAGAGTGTCCACCTCTGGACACAAGGGTTGTTTGTTTGAATCCCAAGAGCAGCGGAGTTCACATTTCAACCTTTTATAAATCCACATTTGGCATTAGTACTGATGATGTTTCACAACCGATGAAACATGAACAAGTTTATATTAACCTTAGTAAGGTCTCCTTCAGCTTTAATATTTTGTTTCCTTCATAGCTTCTAGAAGATTTGAATAATTTACTCTTTCAGAAATGTATGGCGTTGAAAATGGAATTCCTGCTACTTATCAAGTCATTTTCTTTATAGGATGGAAGCCCCATCCCTCACAGGTATGTACATGGATATATAGTGAATACTCTCTCCAAAGAGGTTCTTTGTCTCCGTTATGTCAAGCCTCGTTAGCTCAGTCAGATATGGAATACAAGAGTCTTAAGTTCGAGACCAGTTTCAGCATATATTCTCTCCAATGTGTAACGAAAGCTTTATGCTATGATTTATTTGTATTTCACTACTGATTGATTATGAGCATGTCAGAAAGCATTCAGAGTTTGGAAAAATAATGCGAAGTACTTGTGAGGAAATAGCAGGAATGTGGATGAGTGTCCTGGCTGTAATATGACTAAAATGATGTTGAAAACGGTTTTAAACTCAACCCCAATCATCAATTATTAATGCATCTTTATCTGTGTTGATGTATGTATTCAATTATTGCACCAAACAAATACTTTTTTTTAATTTGATATTTTTAGAAGGATATCCAATAAACGGGTGTTTTGTAAATCTTATTTTACCTTTTTATGTAACTCAAGCAATATTTTAAAGAGTATGCAGTTATCTTGTAACTGCATATGAAATGTTTGCCACATTATTTTGTAATAGTGATTTACCAGGTTTAATGATACTCTACTGTTACTTTTGGTGTCTCTACATGTTAGCCATGAATATTCACACCAAAGCAATACTATATGATGACTCAATTTACCCTTTACCAAACGCCAAATTTTCAAGTGTCCCAAATTCAAAGAGATTACAGACAACATTTCAAAATGTAATGAAATTAAAAAAATATTATTCTAAAGGGGCAGAAAATATTGTGGGAAAAGGAAAAACTCCTCGTTATAAACAATTTCTCCTTTTCCAACAGTTTTCCAGTGATGTCTGCAACGAAGTGGTCTTTATTGTTTGTTAATGTGTTAAACATACCACTGTGCTTGAAGAGTTTTTCATTCCTTTGGTTTGAATATATATTATAAAGGGTATTTATTGAAATTGTTTACAATAAGCGATAAACAATGAAAAAATTTTTTAAAAGGATATCAAATTATTACTCTTTTTCTTTACAGCCCAAACCATTAAAACCGGGTTCCCAAGATGTTTCCTTCAAGGATCTAGGACGACTAGATGAGTTTGTTAAAGACATTGATACATTAAAAGGAAGGGAATCTTCTGATAAAGACTCTAAAATGGACAATACCACAGGTGATAGTGATAATGATAAACCTAAAGGGGAAACATGATCAAACCTTAATGATTAATCCTTAGATCATATAGATTATTATTTGTTTAAAGTTAATTAAAAGGGGCAAATCATCTAGATCATCTAGATTATTATTTGTTTAAAGTTAATTAAAAGGGGCAAATTAAATATTTCTGTAAAAAAGCTCTTTTTTTTTTTTAAGATATTTTCAACAAAGCCTTGAAGAAAAAAGAAGATTTATACTTGGTCAAACATTTTTATATGTTCGAAGTACTATAACTGAAATGTTTCTATTGCAATACAAACATTTCAGTAATAGTATGTGAAATTTGAATAAATGTAAGACTGAATATGTATTGTTTTTCAAAAGAAAAGCTCCGGCTTTAAAATTGCAACAGGATTTTTTTTATTGAAATGATCATCAACATTATGAATTTAAATTAAACAATCATAAGGTTTTTTTTTTAATAAGACAACTCCTTGATATCTCACCTTGCAACATCTGCTCCGAAACCTGTCAGCAGCTGCCATGATAAAATGTCATTTCTCCAAATGAGCAATTTATTCTTTTATTACACTGGTTTCTTCTTGATATATTTTTTCTCTTCTTTTTTTTGATGTACTTTTCAATTTGGACCATGAGAAATAGGGATAATTAAATGTGTTTTTTTTTTTCAAATTTATTCTTCTACTCCAATTCAATTTATGCTCTTAATGGACAATTTCTTGTCATGTTTAATACATATTTATTTTTAACCAATACATAGATGTATGGTTTGAAAGTTATCGGCATTTTCACAAAGCCTGGTTACTTATTTATCAGTTAAATTGAATATTTAAACTATGATTGTAGTCTTTTTTCTCTAAAAGTGTTTAAGAATGGTAATTTATAAATTTGTCATAAAATACCTTAGTTCTTTTATTATTCCCACCCCTGAATAAGTTTGCTTGTCCTATCCTATCATGTGGTCTCTGTGGTGAAATGGCAAGTCTGACTGGACTTCCATAGGCCCCTCTAAACCCTTTTAGTGCTGGAACTGACTTCATGCTTATACAAACATGTTAGATCCAGACCAGCCGCCAAGTAAATTTGCAGCTAACCTGTGATCTAACCTGTTTGCTACCCTTAGAATCTTTTCTCAACAAAATAAAGCAGATATTTAAGGTTTTGAAAAGCAGATGACACAAAATTCTATTTATAGAAAATTACTCAGCATTCTAAAGGTTAACAAGCTGACTATTCTGACAATCTTTTTGATCAAATGTGAGACAAATCATGTCGCAAGAATACTCTTACAAATTAGCTATTGACACCTCATCCCAAATTTAAGGTTAACATATGTGAAGGACTTGTTTTAGTCTTGCATTGAACCTTAAATTTGGGATGAGATTTAACATTGTATCGGCATTATTTCAGTTACAGTACATTGCCTGACTATTATTGTTGTAGGAAGACCCCATACTGAACTGCCAACACAGGCTTCTTAAAAGGGTCCTATGTGGCCAAGTGGTTAAGGTGGCTGACTTAGAACTTAAGGGTTCCTGGTTCAAGCCCCACAGACACCTCTGGTTTCATGGGAGTGACCTTTGCCAAGTCTTTTCAGACCCCAACCCTAGTACTGGTGGATCCAGGAGAGCCATTACATAACCAAAAAATTGTTGATGTGGCGTTGAACACCATGCAAATGGCTACTAAAGCTGGGTAAAACCATCAGCATTCCGTAGATCGGTTGGGAGACTTTCTCTCATGAAAATCCAAATCATCATCAGGACTTGAACCAATGCCAAGAGGGGCCACGTGATTTTAAGTTCTTTAATATCACAACTAGGACATAAAAGCCCCAAAAGGAGTTTAAAGTAAGCCTCCACAAACTAGATGGCCGGCGGACAGATGCCCATAATCATCATAATTTGGGTCACAATCAATAAGAAAATATGATAGAAATTTCCTTTTTTTATTATTTAAACAAACTCTCAACACATTTTAGAAAATTTATTAATTTGTTAAATCTGGAGCATTACAAATTGGCCTTTTGACATATGATCAAAATTAGATCCTTTAGATCGGACATTTTGATATATTGCTAATCCAGGAATTCTACAAGTAGAAAGCTCTAGCCAAGCTATCTTTCACCCTAAGATCAATGCACTACAAGAAATAGTCCTTTCCTGTATATAAATATTGTCATTATTTCTGAAGACATTTACCCATATGGGAACTCCGTACTTGCCAATTTTAACCCTTAAAGTGCTGGGACTGACTTCATGCTTATTATGCACACTGAAACAGGTTAGATCCATGCCAGCTGCCAAGTAAATGACAACTGGCCTTTAATCTCACCTGTTTGCAACTTTAAGTATCGTTTCCCATCATAATTAAACAGATATTTCAGGTTTGGGAGAGCAAACAACACAAAAATCTATTTCAAGAAATAAGCATGAAGTCCGTTCCAGCACTATAAGGGTTTACATTGGTTCAAACTTGTTAGTTTATCATAACTGTTAGTACACCTATCCATGCTGCTTGTTTCCCCATCAGCCCACCAAAAATTTGCTCAAAGTCATCAACTGCTTTTACCATTTGAGTGAAACTGTTTAGTGGTGTGAAAAAAATGAATAAGCTGGATTATCTACCAAGTTAGCTCAAATCATAATACAACAATTGCTGCAATGTTATTAATTTGGTTTGAAATGGGATACCTGGTACTTCATGATTTGTTAACTTGTCTGATTTGAAGCTGTCAAGGGCCAATAAACTTACAAGAGTAAATGTGCCCTTAGAATAAAGACATTGAAAATAAAGAGAAACACTTCCTTTTGGTCACCCGATTTAACCTTTCACCAACAAACAATGAAAAGGTAGTAAACAACATGCAATTCAAAGAAAGTCACATTCACAAATTTTCTGAATTCTCCTACATTTAAACATTTATGTGCCTATGATATCAAGTTAAATCATAATGTTTTCATTTCTTTAAGCATATTTGATGAAATTACCCTTTTTACTTGCTTCATTCAATGCATTATTAATTGATAAGTTTTCAAATCTAAAAAAGTAGAAATATAGTTCAGTTACAGAATAGGCTATGGAGAGGGCCAATCACTAATGTTGTTATAACTTGTTGCCCAATCCAATCGCATTTATGTTTTGCCTTTTAGCATCTTTAAATACATACACGTATATCTGTTATTGTAAATATGTCATTTACCTCATAAAGAATGAATGCAATAAAATATGAACTAAACTAAACTCATTGGTAAACTAGCAGATCAATCAATAAACAATTAAAATTGCTCAAAAGACTAAATAAAGCATTCTGCTACATATGCATTGAAGAGAGTTAACATGAACACTAGGATAAAAGACACCAAGCTCAAATTGAAAAATTAAAGAATACACAACCATATCATATAAACATGGATTGAGTGCATGACTATACATGTGAAGTCCACAGGGATTCATAGTCACAGTTCTTTTGGGGTAATGGCTATATGAACAGCGTTTTTTTTCACCAATTGGGAAAGGGTCTGGTGCCGAGGAAGTTGGGAAAATGTATGTTCTTTCCATTCGTTTTTCTTATAATTAGGAATTACTTTCGAATAACAAAAAACTCTTCATAAGTAGCTAAAGTCTTTAAAACTTGAATTATGGACACTGCAGAAAGAGTACAGTAACTTTATCGATGCATGCTTTGAGTCAAGAGCCTGCATTTGTTTTGAGTGTTCTGTTACAATCAGTGATAATTTTTGGCCCCAAAACATCTCATAAAATTTCCCCAAAACTCATTACTTTCATTCAATTTATAATCATTTTTCTATAGAAAAACCCATTTTGATAAAAAAAAGCCCATTGATTTAATTTAGAAAAAAAATCACTGTACAAATAATTTGACCGGACCCAAACAAAGAAGGGGAAAAAATGCTGATGCATATATTGCCATTACACCAAAAGAACCCTAATGAAGAACCCATGTCGCGAAGTCCATTACTTTTGTGGACAAGTCCATAACTTTTGTGGACAAGTCCATTACTTTTGTGGACAACAACCTATAACCACTTGACAATTTTGAGCTTTAAAGGGCATGATGTGGGGTGTATTTGGGCTTTGAGTGTATCCCTATGACACACTTGCTCAACCAAACAACCTTATATTCATACATGTACTGTTATAAATATTTAGCCATGTATGTTATATATTCATCTGCATTGAAAAACTTCTTCATTTACAAGCATGACTCAGTAATTTATAACTGTAGACTTGGAAGTGCTCAACCTTACAATTGTCACTATCATGAACCACTTATCCTTTAACAAAAATTGTAGAAAAAGCGTATTTCTTTATCTAAACAGCTGTTCATTTCAATAGGCAAATAGGATGCCTTTATAAAGTTTGAAGAAATATATCCCTAAGCTATTTTAATGTAACTCTATAGATCTGTAATGTAAATTTATCTTTTGAGGATATTCTATATCAAAGAGATTAAATCTTCAATCTGTGAGATTGTCTTTCTTACCAATCAGGGGCAGTGGTGTAAGTTTACATTCCTCTAAAACCACTCGTGATCTGAATACTCCACGTAAAAATCGTCCGCCCAATAGTCGGAGTAGTTGTCAACATCATCATCATCGTAGGAGAAATCATCATCATCATCTATTATGTCTGCATCATCAGGGTACTCGATTTGGTAGGATGTTGCACTACGGATGGAATCAAACTTGCAATGTGGACAATCAATATGGCATTTGATGAGCTCAGCTGGTAGTTTAACTGTAGCGATGCCACATTGCGCAATAGCCTTTGGGACATCCTCAAGTTTCGTCCACATTCTGGTCTGAAAGTCAAACTTGCAAGCACTGTTGATCAGCTCCTTGGGCTTTGCACTTTTCCCACCAAATACAAACATCTGGTTCTCAAATGTTGTGCAGACGTAATCTGTTCTGTTGGGTTCTACTACAGGATTGGGAACCGATAGGCCCTTCACTGGGATCCATTGACGTTTAGCAAAATTGAATTTATCCCCCTTGTGTTTACCAAATCTGGTGAACAAGAGCTCATCTTTGACTGGAATTATCATTGAATCATGACCTAACACACGCTTGGGGCCTTCGTGCTTCACATCATGTTTTGAATCAAAATACACAAACCTGTTAAGCTTACTTTTCAAGTGTTGAGGTCCTCGAGCACATTTGCAGCCATAAACACAAACAAAGCGATCATCAACCACACAACTTGAGATATTGGTTTTGTTGTTCCCGAAAAAGAGTCTGCAGCAGATTTCAGTCGTTAAATCGTCTCTAATCCGAATCATCACCACCTCAAATTCCCGCTCGCTTGGTCCATTCAAGGCCCTGATGGCTGCTAAAATGAAAATTTTATTATTGGCAACCAGGATGTTGTAAATATTGATATCACTTTGATAGTCTAGAAGTTTAATGCTCAGGCTCTTCCATGTCTTCTCCAACATTTTGTACTCAAACACAAGAAGGGTTTCACTCTGGATACAGCTACTCGTGTAGTTAATGTTGTCAATCACCAACAAACGGTTGTCTCCCTTGTCGTAGGCCACCAGCGGCTGCCGAATGGGGTATGGTAAGGGAGCTAACTCTGTCCACCGGTCCTCCTGCACCACATAGGCATACAAATTTGCAATGGACATCACCTGCGGGATCTGAAAAAGTGGAGACAAGAAGTGAGAGCCGAAGAACTGACCACTTCCACTCCCTCCAACCAGTAGTATCACGTCTTTGTCGTCTCCCTGCGACAACAACCCCGCCATCTGCTTCATTTTGATATTCAGGACGGAGAGCTTACAACGCTTGGAGGCAATTACCATTTCAGACGTCTCCACACTCTTTTCGAGGAATTCTTTAGACAAGGTTTTCAGTTCAAGTTCGCAGAACATGTCTTCGAAGTACTCTTTCCTATTGGCCTTGTCATGTTCCACCCATTTCACGATGAAGCTGTAAAACCCCTCTGCCGACACATAGTTCAAGGCTCGATCCTTCAGCAACTCCATTATCGAATCTGGAGTCAAACTCAACATGTCTGGCTGCTTCATCACCTCCGGTAGGTTACCACGGAGAAACTCGAACGCGCAATTGTATACATCAAGGTCATACAGGCTGCCTAGGAGACAAAGATCAACACAGTTTTCTACAGTCACCTCGAAGGATGAGAGGTAATCGGTGCAAGCCTTCTTCATGTCTGTGATCTGTAGGTAATCTGCGACTTGAAGGATATCTCTAATCCCACTGTATGTTATCTCCAGGGTGCCCAAGTAAAGGAAATTGATGGCAGCTCTTATTGCAGATGTCTTTCCAACACCAATGACTATACGACCTGCAAATAATGTTTTGTTTTGATTCAATCCTTTTCATATTTGTTTATATTAGGTTATCCACAGTTTTTTCTACCTATTAATGTAAAGCACTCATTTTTGAGTATTATAGTTCATGTTCCCTGGATGACCTACCAGTACTGGGCTAGGAAAGGTGTCTTGCCCAAGCACACTCCACAGTGAAACAAGTGATTGCCTTCGGGATCAAACCCAGATTGGCCGTCTTAAGTCCCCAACCCTAACCATTACATTGCAGAACCATTTTCATTTATCATACTCTCCTGTCTTAAGCCAACACTAGGCAGGGCTCTGCATCGTCTTGCCTAAGAAAATGCTCACGAAAAAAAATCACTGGTGACAGGAATAATTTTTGCAGTGGGATTTGAATTTTTACTCATTAAAATCTCAAAATATCCATTGTTTCATTTCCTATGCATCCCACAGGACCCATTGAATGAAATAAAATATAGACTCATGTCAATGGCTGGAATCACTTGTAACGCTTTTACTTCCATGTCTTTACCTATTTGGAGAGGTTCTTTTTCCTTTAATGAGACAAATACAGTAAAACAAGTGTCTTTTACCAAGTGTTCAAAGAAGTTTGAATCATTGAGTAAAGTTTTGTTCAAATGGAGTTAGAAAAAAAGGACCCATTGTTTTCCAAAAATACTCGTTGTTTCAAATCAGATGCATCCCCTAAACCCATTATTATAATTTGAAAAAATATCCCTGTGGTGAGGATTGAACGTGGGACCCCTCTATTACAAGTTCCACACCTTAACCCATTACCAAACAAAATCGACATTTGACCACTTTGTTGCAGACGATTTCAGAAAACAATGTGGGAAAAGGAGAAATTGCTCATATTAAGCGAGCAATTTCTCCTTTTCCCACAATGTTTTCTGCCCTATCAGAAGATTGCTTTTCAATTTCATCACATATTGAAATGTTGTCTGCAAACTCTTTCAATTTGGAACAGTCGAAATTTGGCGTTGGGGAAAAGGTTAACCTGCGGACCATGCAGGATCAGTAACCTTGCGTTTGGGAAAGGGTTAACCTGTGGACCATGCAGGATCTGTAACCTTTTTAAAACAGCTCTTGTTATTACTCAAAAGAGAAAGAAGCAACAGAAGATAATTATTTAGTGGGAAATATTCTGTCATAGAAACTATTGCAATATGAATATGGTATGACTGGTTTAAAATGGTGAAGTGCCTTATAGAACTGGAACCGACTTCATGCTTATGCAAAAAGGTTAGATCCAGACCAGCTGCCAAGTAAATAGGCGGCTGGCCTGTGATTGAACCTATTTGCTAGTCTGAGTATCTTTCTTCATTAAAATTAAGCAGATATGTAAGGTTTTTGAAAGAAGACGACACAAAAATCTATCAATTGGAAATTTACCCAGCATTCTAAGGGTTAATCCTTATTTAACAGTGTGGCTTTGAATGCTATAACCATTGTTTAGCATAATAAGAATAGTATCATACAGTACTCCATACAAAAATGCTATTGCAATCAATTTGGAGCAGTCGAAAAATTATATAAGAGGAAATTGGTTGTGAGTATAGACAGAATTGTGTATAAAGCCATTCTAGTTACCTGCTTTCTTCTCTGTCATATTGCTCTCATACAAGGATTGGAAATATGGACAGGATACCATCACTGACCAATGGGCCTTAATCTCCTGCAAGTTCACAAGGTCATCTTTATATCTAGCTTACATTAGAGAAGATGATATTCTAAACCGAAATACATCCTTTAAATGAATGCCTTACAACCTGACACTTTTTGAAAAAAACAATTCGAAATCCATCATCATGTGATAGATTTCGAATCATTTTTTCAATAAGTTTGGTTCATCAAAACAGCACTTACCAGTAGTGACCAACACTTCGATGGTGTCCTCTCTATGCTGTGTCATTTCATTTAATCAAAATCCATCCTTTCAAGAATGCGTGTTACATATGCTTTATGTACCCTGCAGACACCAATTACTTTGTAATCTATCAAACAGTTAACCCCTCACAGCCCTTCACGGCATCTGCTGCAGACGACTGAGGTCCTGTTACAAAACGGTTTATTGCTCAGGATTTTAGAAAATTAAATAGAAAACATATTTTTTTCATAGTCTTATTTGTTGTCTGCTGTTGCTTTCAATTTGGACCAGTCATGCAAAAATACGGAACTAGGTGGTAACTGTAATCAGATGCTGTGTTCTCGATAAATTACAATGTTGTACATAAACTTAAATCTTCAGTAATTCGAATAAAATATATGAGCTGATTTCTTGGAAAAAAAATCTTTTAAGCAATCATCATGTCACTTTAGACAGCTTTGTAATGTTTCATCTTTTATCTTAGCAAAAAAAATGTATGTTTTTTCATTTCTAAATGAATCACAACATAAATTTGTTATTTATATTTGCACATAAAGATGAGCAAAAGTTTTGAGTTTAAGCATGATATCATATCAAGGATTTTCATTAAGAATTGAAGTAACAGATCCATGTTGACATCTAACAGATTCAGCCAGACAACCCTCTTTTATCAGACTATATGACTTGGCATGAAGTAACCGATTCCCAAGAGACTTTAACTGATGGTTTGCATCAGCAATCAGTTCTTCAATGAAAGCCCTGCATATGTATGTCATGTTTCGACAACACAGGCCCTAAAAATGCGAAAACTTTACAAAAATAACATACAATGTCCCCTGCAACCAATGTGATGTCACATAACTCTGACTGGGCCAACATCTGATCATACAGGTGCTGCTGTAGTTTGCATGCATGGGCGTTCTTGTTGCCCATGCTTCTGGGAAATTGGGCATCATCCTGGCGATGACTAAAGAAGAATGGCATTCCAGGGCTGAACCTCGAAATCTCATTCATCTATAAATGATCTTCCTGCAAATATGAAAATAAAACAAAATAAGTATTTAGTAAAAAAAGATGAAAAAAAAAAAAAACTTTTTAAAAGGTATCTAAAACCAATTTTCGAAGCCCTTTCACTCAATGAAAATACCTACAGTATTGTTTATTTCTAAGGTAACATTTATATTTGAAAATCCTTTTGCTTTCCTAATTTTCTCAAAGAAACTTTGCCTTTTTATCATAGTTTGTTTAATGTTTAAATATGTTTCCAATATTAGCATACACATAATAAATAAATCAAAGCGCTGAAAGCGCCGAAGGACTAAAAAAGCAAAGTTAACAGCTCTCATTCCTAACTCTTACATGCATTGATTTAATAATTATACAAAAGGACATTGAGAGATAGTACTTTTCAACCTCGCATTATAGTGCTTTGATTTTGGGGGAAGTCCGAATGATCCAGACGTAGATATTTCATTCTACAGTTAAAGCTTGGATCATCCGAGTTAGGGAAGGGGTGTAGTCCATCTCAATCAACCGCAATATTAACTTCAAACGATTCATTTGGGGCACCAGATGAATGGCACATGTATAATACACAGCATCTATCGATGTACCGCCGCCGGACGGACAGTTAGCCTCCCCTTTCTCCTTAAATACGCACTGCTTTGCTCATCTTTGCTATATTTTCGACTTTAGTAATTGTTTCTTGTCTGATTTTGCTTCAATTGTAACAAGTCACATCTACCCATTTGAGGAATAGGTTTACTAATGTTAATCACGTTGCCCCTCTCCGTGAGGTTTCACATTCCAGTGATGGCATTTGGACTTTTTATGAGATATACATTCTCCCAATGAAGATTATATGGCAAGAGGTATTTCAGATTGTGACGGAAAAGCAGATTTACTCTTTAACCATACAATCTCTTCCTTTGCACCGTGTTAAGCAAAGTGTCACTTTTTCGGCGATTTCCAACATATAGTACATCTGACCTGTTCGTTGAAGGCGACTCTGGAACATATTGTGGGAAAAGAAGAAATCACTCTCAACGGGCAATTTCTCCTTTTCTCCGCAATGTTTCCTGTCTTAGCAGAAGATTATTTTTACATTTCACATATTTTGAAACGCCATCTGCAAACTCTTTAAATTGGGGACATTCTAAATTTGGTGGTTAAGAGCAATATCTCCTTTTCACACAATGCTTTCTGTCCTATCAGAAGATATTTTTTAATTTCATCACATTTTGAAGTGCCGTTTGCAAACATTTTCAATTTGGAACATTCTAAAAGTTTGTGGTTAAGAGCAATTTTTTTCCTTTTCCTGCAATGTTTTCTGCCCTATCAGAAGATTGTTTATCAATTCCATCACATTTTGAAATGTCGTCTGCAAACTCTTTGAATTTGACAGTTCAAAATTTTGCGTTTGGAAGCTTTTTTATCGATCAAGCGATACACTTATTACGCTATCACAAAATGTAACAGTCGGTCTTAACCCATTACCAAACAAGAAAGGCATTCAACCAGTTTGTAGCAGAATTCTCTGTAAAATTTTATTGACAAACCGAGAATTTGCTCTTAATCAGCAATTCATCATTTTCCATGCAATGTTTTCTGTCCTATCAGAAGATTATTTTTCTAATTTCATCATATTTTGAAATGTCATGTCGTCTGCAAACTCTTTCATTTTGGAACATTCTAAAATTTGGCGGTAAAGAGCAATTTCTTCTTTTACCACAATGTCTTCTGCCCTATCAGATGATGATTTTTCAATTTCATCACATTTCAAACTGTTGTTTGTAAACTCTTTCAATTTGGGACCTTCTAAAATTTGGAGGTTAAGAGCGATTTCTCCTTTCCCGCAAGTTTTCTGCCCTATCAGAAGATTATTTTTCAATTTCATTTCATTTTGAAATGTCGTCTGCAAACTACTTCAATTTTAGACGGTTTATAATTTGGCACTTGGTAAAGGTTTAAACTAATAAACTGTAACTGTAGTTGTGGGTTTAAACGTCTAACAGCTCAATATGCGACGTACGTCTTCGAGATTGTAAACTTGACGGTAATAATAATTTAGAGCAAAACAAAGCGAGTTAATCCGGACTACATTCTTGGTTCAAAGCAGGTATTAGTCCGCACAGTGAAGGCGGATGCTTAATGAGTAATTTGTGTCAGACCACAGTTTGTGTATCGATAAAGTACCGTCCCTCAGAAAGTGGTATGTAACTTCAATGGACTAAGGTGCTAACACACCCTAGTCCAAAAAGCAGTGGCAGCTTGAAATACAGATTTCAATGTAAATCATTAAAAATCCTCTCACCACTTCTATCTATAGATTTCTCAGCACAAGATGCCAACGCCTTACGGAAAATAGATACTTCGTGTTAATTAAACTGTAGTTTCACAACAAATAAATATATTTTCTTATTAAGAAATGAGTTCATGAGTGCAGATAAATAATTGATAATATTTTGGTTTTAATAGGAAATTCCGCATTTAATCAAAGCAAAATAAATCCTGTTGGAAAAGCCCTCTATCATTTGTGTCATTAGAATGTTTCATGTGAAGGGTGGTTTGCCCTACAAAAAAGTTTTTTACAATATTTTCTGACTTGCATCAGATCACTTCTCAAAGGATTAATACGTCTATCTTTTCATCTGTGTGTACTGTCTGATTACCATTCTTTCAAGTATTTCAGAAAGAAAAAAGATTATTCTTTTCAGATATTTGATGATTAATATATCTTAACACATGATAATGGTCATGTGAATGTGATATAAACACTTGTTCACTATACATTAAATTAATTATTACAAAATGTAGGTAACTGCATTGTGTATTTGAATCAAATCCTCCATTTTCTATGATATAACTGTTTGTATGTGATATATCCAATATCTTTCACAGGGACTCGATGTTAGAGCTCTTTAGCCATTACGCCCAAGGAATCCTGGCTATGAGTCATTGGGATATCATTTGGGTCACATATCAAGTTGAATTTGAAATTTTCATTGTAACGTGACCAATCAAAGAATACATACCACCTCCCTAAAGAATTTGAAATTTAATTTCGACTGTAAATAATCTCAGTATAGAATGCAGGTCTCTAAATCAGATAGTTCATCCGGGTATGTGGTCACACCCGAAATATGGGTAAGAAGTGACCAAGAAGTAACGGCACAAGATCTCTTAATGTCTAAAAGGTATTGGGGTTAGTTTTGTCATCCAAAATACTATATCTAACCATTGATATCAGTCTTTTGTGTGAAATAAATAATTGAATAACATTACCGGAAAGGAAAGCTGAGCAATGTTGATTTATGACGGAGTACTTTTGCTTTCAATAATTTCTCGTTTTCATTTGATGAACCCAACGAATTCGCGTTGTCTATATTCTATTTAATTAACGAAACGGACTATATCTCAATTGGCTATTAGAAAACTGGTTGATTGGTTGGTTGATTGGATGGTAGACTGACCAACCAACTTGGAAGGCATACATTGCAACACCATCAAATGCAGACATATCCTTTCTTTCACAACCGGACTTTCGACGGACATGGACACTTACAAGAACTCTCACATGAGCGACGTTTTCGAAAGCCGCGTTTAGCGACATGGAGTATGTTGTGCTTTCCCATATGTCTGATGATGTGTTCCAAGTTCCAACATTTTACACACAACTGAGGTCAGGCACACCAGGCAATTTCTCTTTTCCCCACAATATTGTCTGCCCTATTAGAAGATTGTTTTTTTTCAAATGCATAACATTTTGAAATGATATCTGCAAACTCTTTGAGTTTGGGGCAGTCGAATGTGGATTAATGAAAGGTCGCAATGCATCTGGTGCAGTCACACTTAGCGTGGATGTCAACTGAATTGAATCTATCCATGAGATTACTTGGAAAAACTAGCTTTTCTTGGAAACACCAGGCTGTACTGGAACTGTGCTTGATGGCACTCCTTTAACCCATTACCAAACAATAACGACACCCGACCACTTTGTTGCAGACAACTCTGGAAAACATTGTGGGAAAAGGAAAATTTGCTCTTCCGTGCAGTTTCCCCTTTTATCCACAATGTTTTCTGCCCTATTAGAAGATTGTTTTTTCCATTTTCATTACATTTTGAAATGTCATCTGCAAACTCTTTCAATTTGGGACGGTCGAAATTTTGCCGTTTGGTAGAGGGTTAAGAAGATCTCGCTGTGTTCTACCGCCAATGAAGACTCATAGCGATTCGTGGATCATTGTGTCTGATCATCTCTTATGCCATAGCACTGGCATTTATCTGAAAATCGTTTATGCGGAACACCATCAAAGGCTTTAGGTAAATCCAAAAGTATGGGGTATTCTTGTCCGATATCACCTATTGTTTTCGTGAGATCTTGAGCTGTACGGATGGGTTGACTCTCACAAAAGCGAGTTTTTAAAGCCACGTTGACAGGGGCGTAGCTTGACTGAAATTAATGTGAAGACATGTCATTCAAGGGGGATCCGGGGGCATGCTCCCCCGTGGAAAAAAATGCAGTTTGGAATTGCTCAGGTACGTTCTGGCATGTATTTTAGAGCACAAAATATATTTTGTTTAAGCAGGAAATAGAGGCCCCTTCTGTTGCGTTTTTGAGTTTTATGTTTTTTTTTGCTTCCTGAAATAAAAGTGAAGGCACCTGACTAAAGTGCAAAAAAGGAAGCTATGCCAATGTTTGAGCGCCATTGAGTATATTGTGCTCAATCAGATGTCTCATGATGTTACTGGCGATGATGTGTTCCAAGTTGCAACATTTTACACACAACTGAGGTCAGGCTCACTTGGCGATAATTTTCTCCTTTGCTTTTCATCCCTTTTTTGTATATCAGAACATTTTCCTTTATTATTCATTACACATCTTACCTTGGTAAACGGACAAGGGTTGTAGCATAGGCACAATTGCTGATGCCTGTACTTTTAATAGCCGATATGAAATTACATCTGGTCCAGTCAGGGGCGTAGCTGGACCACTTAGTAAGTGTACGCAATTTATTTTGGGCACGGACTGAACGAGCTCTGAAGGCGCACGTTTGCTTAGGGGCTTTTTGGGTATGCCCCCGCACCCGAAAAAAACAACAACAACAGATTTGCGATGCAAAAAATATATATGTTTAACCTCACACATTTTACTTTGACTGGCGATTAATGATCATAAAATTCGAAATTCAACAAATGCTTTTTTTCATTTTCCTGGTCAACGTGTACGTAATTGCGCTTCTTGAGAACAGCAATGTAACTGAGCGCCTGCCGGTGGCTTTGTGTCGCTGTAACTTGCTGATGCGTTTGTACAACACCCCTTCAAGACCTATACTGATATCAGGCATGCCAGTCTATGGACTTGGACCCTTTGTTCGGTATGTTGTCGTCACGTGCGTCTTTATAGAAAACGGAGGAAAACTGGAAGTTTAAGGATACACCATTTCTCTGATTTCGTAAACAATGTAGGCCTTTTTATCTTTCAGGCGGACAACTCCAGCGTTTTCTGTACGTAAACTTTGTTTTGTATTACCAAAATCTTTCACGATTGCTAATGGTGTTGATATAGTACTTATTTATGGATCAGTATGTTTTGCGGGATAGCTCTTTAAGGCGTTTACAGTATATATATAGCGACTGATGTCTTTAGCGATCCCTTGTTTTCCGGGCCTGATAGAAACTCCTCGTTTTCCTCCAAAATCCAAGATTGTGACAGTATGGTAGAGGTAAGCTTATATGGAACATTCTTCTCTTGTAGCTTTTGTAAGTTTTAAAAGAAATCAATAGGTTTTCTATAAGGCTGGAGATCTTACATCCTTTACTGAATCTGCACGTTTTGTCTGTGCACAGTCTGTATATAAGGAAACCGTGTCTGCCTTTTGCTCAGATATATACCTCTTGCAAGACTACCTTGTTTCTTCTCCCAGAGATGCTTGCTCTGCCATGAAGAATGCCATGGTCTGCAACACCAGGAGCTGGTAAACACTTATCAACAAGTGTTGATCTTATAGGGTATACATGTATATATCTGCAGTGGCTGGGTCTCGTGTAGGAAAGTCGTGTAGGAAAGTCAACTTTTTATCCGAGGCCGCAATGACTTATTTATAAGGACCAATAAGCGTTTGTTCACTTGGGTTGTGATTGAATTGCCATTGATGGTATTTGATTTCAAATCTATGTCTGGTCGATTATGTCTTTTTCAGTCCAAAAGGCTGTGTTCTTGCTTGTAGATTGCAGTTAAAGTTTCAAGTAATGTGTACAAGTCATGCTCTCCATATATTTAACTGTAGAACTTGGGTCCACACAGTCACCAGGTACGAACAGCTTCTGGCCTTTTTTGATAAGTATAGAAGCATGTACGTATTCTGTTTCATTAATGCATTTTACATGCTCTCTTATAATGCCATCTTTCACTGCCACTGCATGCTCCCCAGTGGAAAAACAGCTTGAAATCGCTCAGATGCGTTCTGGCATGTATTTGAGAGTACTAAACTATATTTTGTTTAAGCAGGAAAAAGAGGCCCTTTCTGTTGCGTTTTTGAGGTTTTTTTCTTTATTTCTTTGTTACTTCGTGAAAAAAGTGTAAACACGTGCCTAAAGTGCCCAAAGGAAGCTAAGCTAATAAATGATCTAGAGCTGTGTGAGCAGGGTTTCACACCCTGGTACCGCCACGGAAGCTGGATTGGTCTTGCTCTGGTGGTGCAAAAGCAGTCTGGGAAACATTTCTATTTTTCCTTTTCTTTTACTATTGGCATGATCATCTTGTCGGCTACTTTTTTTTTTTTAACTTTTCAATCATTCCACTTTGCCTTTTTAACCTTTCTCTTAAACACACCGGTGTGTAATTGTCAAATTTGACATAGCAATGAATCAACGTAGAAGTAGTTTCTAAGGACCACAGGCTAGCAGAAGTTCAATCACAGTAAAAATCCATCGTTGAAGCTCAGATTCATTTACACGGTTTAAGAATAAGACTTGAAAATGCTCCGTCAGAAGCAACTGTGAAAAAAATAATAAATAGAATTGAGCATTGGATGATCTGCAATTTTGGCTGTAAAAGTCCATGATAGAAGAACAACACAAAATATGTTGAACTCGGATTTGCGTTTCAAATACCGATTTTCCATTGCGTTCAATAGACATCATTGTCGTTATTTTGTTTTCCCACCAATCAGTCCCGCAGATTAAGTTAAAAAAAGTGAAATGATGATTGATAATGTATCTGATTATTTGTATGCTGTATCGACATTTAGAAATCAAAACTTTTTTAAGTATCTATTCTAAAATATGTTGCTTGCAATTTAACAATTCCTAAAGTGGGTTCTTTTTGTTGCCTTGGAGACGGCTTCAAAATGGCGGCTTAGAATCGCTGTTCGCATATTGTGTTGGATAAAACTACCTTTATCGACCTATTATATAAAATAAACGGTAATGTTACGTGTTTCGATAATACAGTTTCCTATTTTTATACCATTGATCATCTTTATCTGTTTCATTTTGGTGCTGAGAAGTATTTTACGATGGATTATAAGATTTTCCACCTTCGGGCACCTGCTCTTGTTTACATTTGTCAGGATATTTCTCTGATGTTTCTTACTAAAGTCTTCGTACACATTTTCAGCAAAAGGTACCCTTTTTCTGTAAAGCCTTTTGTGAACATCAGAGTGCATGAACATTTCATGTATTTAAGGAATCGGGTAGTTTGCTGTGCAAGAGTTGTGGTTAAATAGAGTGTTTGAATTGAAAACCCATGTCACCTATAACCAAACGTCTCATGATACGGTTCATGTTGCCTAGAACCGAATGCTTTAGTTGCGATCTGTCTGTCTGACGGTTCCGGGTTTGAATCCTCGTCAGGTGAGGTGAAAATTGCCGGACTTACCCGCACAACGGTTGGAGTACTAATGTAGTTTCCAGGAAGCAGGCATCGAGAGTGAATTTAATAAGCTTCAAGCTTCCATCACATTCGATTTAAAATAATTAAATTTACTAACACAGAACATAACAACTTCTACAAAGCTCAAAGTTGAGGTTTGTTAGTCTTAAGAGTATCATATTTAGTTGTTATGAAAAAAACTAATGGTATTGAGTTGCTCTGTGAACCGTGTGTTTTACTCGTTTTGAGGGTCATGTCACTAATCATAAGCCATATAATTCTTCTTGCAGGCTCATAGAACTCTTTCTAAACACAAACTATGGCGACAACCATTGCACCTGAAGGTGTTCCCCCTGAAGTTGTGAATGCCAGAAGGACAGAATCTATTGATGCTCCAAGCATCCTTGCTCTGGTAGAGGAATCAACTACGTCTTTGTTTGGTAGAGTGAATGTTGTCAATGTCATGTAAGTTATTCAATATTTTGAAATTTTTAAAATTCATTTACAAATAACGTTTACTTATGCTTTTATTTCTCTTTTACTTTTACAAATCATGATAGAGTACTGGGTTAAATCTGTTCCATCATATGGGAATCTTTGACCAAATTAAAAACATCAAAGGAAAAAGTGAATTGTAGCATGTAAAAAACAAAATTCCAGCATATTCTTAATCATATTGAGTGCATTGTGACAATAGAATGAATCGCTTATAAAGAAGAATTTTTTCCTTTGGTTGCAATGGTTTCTTAACTATGTTGCAGCAGAATGAGATGCATCAAACTGAGGTTGTAATATGGAGGAATGCATGGAAGCATTGTTGCAGAGAACACGCTTGTGTATTTGCAGTACAAAAGATTGATGTGATTCCTTATGTTGACATATGTATGTGCATTTCACTAGGTTGGTTTCTTATGCATGCATATTTCACCACCTTCACAACATATTTTGGTCACTGCTGTCAGTGCATTGATATTTCCAGACTAATCCTGGGCCGAATTTTCTTCAGAGCGACATTCATTTTGCTAAATTGCTAGAAATGAATTAATGGTTCACAGTGATTTTTTTCTAAATTAACTCAAAGAGTTTTCTAACCAAAACTTTAAAAATCAATGGGTTTTTCTATAGAAAATGATAAAAATGAGTGAAAGCAATGAGTTTTGGGGAAATTTTATGAGATTTTTAGGGCCAAAAATTATCACTGGGTTCATTTGCAGCAGAGGGATAAATAATTTTTTTCTGTCATATTCTTCAGTCTGTTACATGTCTGTTTTCATTCATGAATCGTTTTCAGAGAAAAGGCTGTGCTTGCAGTCACACTATGCAATGACAAGGAAGAGATATTAGGCCATGCTGCCTTCTTTGATTACCCAAACCAAGACACGGTAGACCAGGCAGAATGGCAGGACTGGATCAACCAGTATTACAACTGTACCAAATGTACACCACTGAACTCCCTCTTCATGCACTACTTTGTGGCGAAGAAAGAATATGCGAATGGCTGCGCTCGAGAGATTGTGAGGACTGCCTTCAATGCAGTCCCAGATGTTCACTTTCTTTTCCTCTGTGTGCCCATTGGATCGTTTCCAGGTAAGAAAATCAATTCCTCAAATGGGAAATTGTTAAAGGTTGAAAGTGAAAGTAACAACAGTCAACAAAATAGCTGGAAATAGATTGATATTCTTTATGACAGTTTTTTTTTCTGTTCTATAAAAAGTCACCTTCCCATTTGGAAATCAGTTTAGAGGATGCAAAGAAATGAAACCAAATATGATTTCAAATTGTTTTAATTGCACAAAACAGAAATATTGCCCCAACTAAACCAAATATTTGAAAAATAGTCAACTACAGTGGACCCTCGTTTATCCGAACACTTTCGTTCCCAGGAGAAATGTTCGTATTAACGAATTTTCCGGAATAAAGAATATGCGAGTTACAGCGAAATGTTTACCTTTACACGGTGTCGGTGTATCATGATCATTACTATGAAGTAAGAAATACACATATTATTTTTTTTTTTTGAAGGAAAATATAAAGTGTGTTAAGGAAGTGTTTATTTGGTCAAAACGGATTTTTTAAAAAAATGACAATTTGAAGCAATGTCTTTCGAGAAGTTAAAATTCCTTAAGATAGCTCTGAAAAGAACTGTCTTCGTTTGGCTGTGGGTGTAGACATCTTCAAGTTGTATCTTCTTATTTCAATATCGAGAAATGAGATAGGTAGGTATTGTCGAGAGTTTATTTATAGGGAAAAGGAGCATATCGATTGAGTAATAATTTAAAATGATTGCCAGACATTGTCTCCCGATCGCTGTCTAAGCAGCCAATCAGCCAATCAACACCTTTTACAAACTCAACTATCGACATGCGACCGTAATTACAATAATGTAAGACCAATCAACTGACAGAATGACCGATTAACAAACAATCAACACCTTCCAGTACACTACACTAGGTGACATGTTATGGTGAAGCATACGTGACAGTTTGCAAAACGTGTGAATGCCGTTTACAACAGAAGACTGATCCATTCATTCGCAACTGTAACCGCAAAATAAACGATTTTACTGGTTTCCGGACTAGCCATACGCATATGTTATGAAAAGTGTCTGTTGGTTCCCGAATATTTTTGTCCGGTTCCGGAACGCGGATTTTCCGCATTAAACAGTTAAATTGATGAAGGTAAGATCCGTTCCCTCAAAATTCTGTTCGGATGGTGAATATTCCGGATAAACGACGTTCGGATTATCGCGGGTCCACTGTATTCAAACATTCAGGCCTTAAACAGAATATTCGGGCCTAAAACCGAGTATTCAAATATTCAATTATTTGTTCCCATCCCTACTTCTAATGCTTTCAAATCGAGTTTAAATAAGAAGTTTTTAGTGTGGCTGCCTTCTTTATTGAGCTCTCACCTATATGTCATATTTTATCTTTTGACATGCAATTTGAATACTTCAAGCATGTTTCACTATATTTGATACCTTGTCTACTTCTTTTCTTTCAGACTACCATTTAGCGGATATTTTCAAGCCAATGCAGCTGACAGGGGAGAAGTCTCCTGGATCATGTGCTGTATTTATCTGTAACAGACATGAGCATGTCCCTGTGGTACATGTACGCCAAGCTAGGTAAGTAATTAACCCCTAGCTCTGTCTTATGATAGATCTATTTGCTTGAAACTTTACGAAATCAATAAGTTTTTCTTACTGTACTTTATTGAAGGAGATAGATGGGATCATGGCGATTAAAATTGAATGGCAGTAGTTAAGTAAATTTATCTTTTTTGTTTGAACACTAGGAAAAATGTTAATGATAAAGGAATAAAATGAAAGCCTAGATGTAGCTCTGGCAGCAGATTACTACTTTGGCAAGATTTTAATGCTGCTTAATCTGTGTTGAAATTCTGCAGCTGCAGAATCAAAAGATTCAATTCCTTTGGTGTGTCATAGTTTTTTGATTCAGGTGCATTAAGTCATAGTTTTGTTTAGAAAAGACATTTTAGGTACTTTAAGCATGCAGATGGCATTGATGATGCTTCAAAAATCTGTTCCATACAATTTAGAAACATTGGTAGAAGTTATGTAATTTTTCATCATTGCTAATTTCTCCATTTAAAGTAGTAGCAATAATGTCAAGTTTAAGGACATGTTCTACAGTTTTATAACTAAATATTCCTTTCAAAGAATTTTCTAAATTTTTGATATGTTATCTAAAATTTTATTGTGAATTCAAAAATTTAAAGAAAAAGGCAGGTTGACGAGTTTGTTTTTTGTTAAATGACAGTTTCCATGGTAACCGTTTGGCCAAAAATGTCAAATTAACCATACCATCTTCAAAGGTAATAAAAAGAATTCTGAAAGGTTTGTTAACACAAAAGATATGAATTCATACATTCAATACTTTATAATTCAATGCTATTTCAAATTACTACAATCTGAACAATTTTTGTAGTCCAAAGCAGTTTTGATTAACAATGAAAATTGATATGTATATCACAAAGAAATGAAGATATTTAAAAATTCCATTCATAGAATTTTTTTTTTTTTCAGTATATGAAGTAAAACTTAATTTTGAAATACAAAATGCAAAAAAATGTATATGTTGACGAGTTAGTTTCTCTGTAAAATGACGGTTTCAATGGTAACCGCATATCAAAAACATTTATAAAAACGACTTAAATCACTTTAAACTTGAAAAATAGAAGCTGCGGACTTAATATACATGAGAAAAATATGATAATATCAATTACATTTTATATTATTATGGATAGTATGATTATACTTTGAAAAAAAAAAATGCATACAGTAAATTACATCCGAATAAAAACGCTGTCTGACAACTATGCAAGTACCTATTTGGTAACAGATTATTATCTCCCTTGGATGCTCAGAAGAAACTACCGTGAATGTCCTTAATACTCAGATAGAATATCTGAAAATATCGGATATAAATCTGTTATTGTTTGGGTCTTCATTGTCATTATGTAGTTATGTAAAAATCCTTTAGAATTAGCTTTAACTAATACCTATGATTTCAAAATATTTGTTGGCTGCATAAACTCATATTAATATCTTTTTATCGATATGGGTATTTGCTCTTTTCCACAGGGTAGAGGATCACGATGATTTGACGCCAATTTTCAACCGCCAGAGTGACATGTTGAATATGACCTATGGTAACTACTTCTTGGCAGAACTGATCGAAGCCCAGGATGAGAACATGCACTGCTTGGTGTCTGAGGTAGGTGTATTCAATGTTTCAATCTAATTTTCTTTTTTAAATTTTGGAAATGGGTCTGGTGCAAGACAAATTGGAGAAAATCACAGTGTTTTCCTAAATAGAAATTGGGAATTTTTCAGGAATGACTAGATTTAAACATAAGCATTAATGGGAAATTGGGAAAAATAGTTAGTGTAATTGATTATTGATTGGGGATGGGTCCGTTTTGTGGTACAAACATATAAAGAAAAGATTCTCTGGCAATAACTCCTTTACTTTTGTGAATAACATAGTCATTCAAGTTATTAATTTCTTTGAAACTGCACAACAAATTTAATGTAAATTAATATGCACTGAAAAATAGTCATTTGAAGCAAAATTAGATTGTTTTAAATTCTTATAAGTGTTCATACAGTGAATAAATATGTATTTAAATCCAAAAGCATGACATCCTATTTCTGTTTGAGTTTAGCGGCCATTGGTACTATTTGTCTACGTCTCTTTTACAAGGTTGATGGGACTGCCTATGGTTTTATGAGCATAAGCAATGATGTGAACTATGAGATGCTGAATGAATGTTTTGAGCTGGGACCATTCCATGGGTTACGAAAGCCTCACTCAGATGACGTCACACAGCGAATCCAGACACCTGTAGCGTCACCACCCCCAGAAGGTTTGGTTATTTGTACACTTTTTGTTGCTTCAAATCCATCACCATATTCATTATCATAACTTGCGACTGATCTGAAATGAAACTATCAGCAGAAAATAAAGAAATGGAGGAAAGAAATACCTATCTTGCCCAAATGGTTTAACCCTTTAAGGTATAGAGATAAGGCTTATCAGTGACACTATAGGTATAAACCATCCGTTTATCAAAGACCATTAAAGCATACATAATTAGTCACCCTGGGTACCTATTTGCACAGGATTATCTCCGATAATTGTTATTGATTGGGGTACTGTTAATCAAACCCAAATTAATGCATTTTACATTCATCTAATAGATTTTCTCAAAGAATAAAAGACGACGAGAACAAAATTTCCTTTAAGTTGATGTTTTTTTCTTTATTTAGTGATACATTCATATCAGGATTAAGGTGTAGAAAATTAAACAAACAATGAAAATGTATATTACGGTGTTAATTATACAAAATCAAAAATAATAAAATGACTTACGTGTTCTCCCTGAGAGATCCCTAATTTGTTTTTCTGTTTTGTCATCAATTGCAGGGAATTCTGTTGCCAAAAAATACCGTTCATGACTGGAGATACATAATTTGTCTTTGCATATTTCTCAACAAAGCTGAATTGTTTTATTTCAATTCCCATTAAAACCGTTTCCAAAATGAAGAATGGAATGTTTTTCAACGCAATATTGCTTTGTAAAGAAGTTAAACTTGGTCCTTCTTATAAATGTAAAACAGTAAAAATCAATTCATTTTGGCAATGAAACATGCTAATATTTCTGTAAAATACGTGTCCATGGGTGATGAATTTACCGAAAGCTCGTAGTTGAAGTCAAAGTCGGAGGAATGATCTAATTTGCTTGTCCGTGAATTTGTAATATTTATCAACATTTCATCATCTTCAGGCTTAAAAAACGATCAAATTACTGCTCTGAATCTACATTGATGTCTGACTTGCGATCGGAAACACCAAATTGGCTTGATATTTTAAAAAAGCCGTCTTTATAATGTCAATTATTTGACGGCTTTATTTTCAATCGTCTTTAAACTTTGAACAATAGCTCTTTGTCATAAACATCCTTTACAGGTCGCGTGCCATATGCTCTCGTTTAAATTTGATAGTATTTTTAGAAATGTGTTAAGTTACTAAAGAATTTCATGAAATCCTTATCGAGTCTTTACAAAACGGCATTGTTTTGATCTTTTATGACCAGAAGGCTTCTCATTAATTGGGTTGGTAATTTGGATTCCCTTCATCTCAATTTATTAGCGTTATTTTCATAAGCGTGTCGTGAGACCATTATCAAAAGATTCTCTCTAGAGCAAAAGTTTAAACTTTGACCCTATGATTTTATCATCGCAAATCAAGGAACACATGTTTATTTTTGAGGAAAATAAAATTTGGAAAAAATGACGTGTGTGCAAAGATGTGTTATTAAGGGCCAAAGTTGAATCAATTTTTCAGCTGTCAAAAAGCGTTCTATGCGGTCATCGATAGAACGTCAAAATAAGTTTTATACGGTAATAGGTATAACGCCGAAAAGGGTTTTATACGGTAATCGATAAGGCGGCGAACGGCGCTATTTACCGTAAAGGGTTAAAATGAAAAAAGTAACAGAATATCTTTTTCTCTTTCACCTCTATCTATGTTCTTTGTTCTTTCCCAAGTTCATTTGTTGTGGGTACTCAATAGAATAGTCCCTTTGAGATGGTTTTAACGCTCAAGAGAGAATTTGTCTAGTAGTCTTTGAAATATGGCTTATAAAAGAACCTTATATGTGTCCTTATCTATCCAGACCCTCCCCTGCTTTAATAATGAAACTCCTTCATATCAGAATTACCACACTTTGCATATGTTTGAGTTTGTTAACCTTTTACCAAACACCAAATGTTTGACTCTCAAAATATGATACATTTGAAAAATAATCTTTTGATAGGGCAGAAAACATTGTGGGAAAAGGGGAAATTGCTTGTTAGTAGTCTGCAACAAACTTGTCAAGTGTTGTTATTGTTTGGTAATGGGTTTATAAAATTGTACCATTACAGATGACCCTCCATCCAGGCAGTCAACAGCCAGCTCTAAGAAGGAAGAAGACACGGAGACAGATATGTCTAAGGTGTCTGAATCCATCAAGGAATCCGTGAAAGAGGAGGAAAAGACAGAGGAGAAGAAGGAATCAACTGAAAGTAAACAATCAAGTGGGAGAACTTCTAGAGGTATGGATGGGGATGAGAATATAGAGAATACTTGTTTGTTTGCAGATGTTCAGACGAAGCCTTTTTTAAGAAATAATTTTTTCTTGATAAAGGCTCAAGTCGAGATTTTGAAAAGAGATAGCTTGAAAAATATATTTTATTTGTTAAAACTAATCACATAACATGGCAACAACATAGTAATATAGAAATATGAAAATGTGTACCACAAATCCAATAATGTTGTAAAACCATGATAGCACACCACATACCAAGGGTGATACAAAAAAGGGGAAAGTGATTTTCCTTTATTTTGATTGTGGTCGTTCTTAATGATGGAAGTAATATTGCGAAGTCATGTTTTATACTTAAGTTATATATCAAATGAATTAAATGAGTATCAACAGTATGCACTATTGCACCGTCATAAACAAAATTAAAACATTTAACAATCAAGTGACAATTGCTTCATAAGTTTCTATAGACACATATTTGTGTATTTGTGTTTATTTTGCTATATGGGCCATTTAAATCTTCTTTAATATGAACACTTAAATTGTGTTCTCATGAAGTTCAAATAGATGACTGACTGATTCATGAGATGACTCTGATAAGTACCCACAACATTGGCATTGGGTAAGCAATCATAAAGGTAGCTAGAGGAATATTCCTCTTATCTGGATCTAGTCACAAATCTTTAGATAGAAATAAAGAGTCAGTCGTCCAAGAATTGCAACGTTAAACATGATATGATGTGTGTTGCAGTCAACAGTAATGCTAGTGATGTGAAGATCAAGCCCAAACTCAGTGAAGCCCATATGGGTAGTTCCGGATCCTTGGGGGACCAGGGCAGTGATGTAGGGGAACAAGAGGGCTCTGGAAAAACTTCACCTGTGGTAGGTCTTTAGTTCAGCATCAGACAAATATTAAGTTTAACCTTTTAATCCAGTTTACATCATTTTGATGCATCTTCTGTAGAAGTCTTCAGAAACAACTTTGACAAAAAGTATTTAACAGCGTACTCTTTAATGCCTTATTTTGACACATCTGCATAAGAAGTCTTCAGAAACCACTATGACAAAAGGATCAATTGCTCATGATGAAAAATTTAGTATGCATGGCTATAATCAAATGTCTGAAAGAAATTAGATTTGTTTCATGCTAATATTTGCTGTCTGCTATTGCCTTCAATTTCCTCAAAGCACATCATATAAAATTTTTCATTATTTGTTTTGTTTATTTATTCACCAGTCCGTTGGTTTGGCACCCTCCCCAAAGCCACCATCACAGCCTGCAAGTCGGTCCAAGAGATTTGTTCCAACCTACAAAGGGGAAGAGAACAGCTTCAGTATCCAGCTTTTCTGTATAGATGAACGATACGAAATGAGGTAAAAGATGCATTTTAACATGTTTGAACTTCAATTTACATCAATTGTGAGGTTCTTACAACTTAAATTAATCACAATTGATCTGCTTCCCTAAAACAAGTACTTTATGACTGAAAGGATACTTTTCGAATTCCAGTGTCTGTTAACATGTTTTTTAAGATGATAATGAACAAATTCTCTTTTTGTTGCAATTTTTAATGATGTGGAGTAAGGCAATCCACATATGTGACTTTCTGACTTGTATGCATTTTAGAGCATGATGAATTTTGTATTATGCTGTGTCCTTCATGGCCCAGAGGTCTTTGAATTCAAGTGTCAAAGGTTCGGGCCTTAGATACATCTGGTTTGGGTGAAATGTCCCAAGGTGAGACACATCAGATTCCTAGCCTAGTACTGGTGAGTTAAGAAAAGCTATAACATAGCTGGAAAGTTTTTGACACAGCATTACGTCCGATATGATTTAACATATTTATATTAGGCAGAATCCATTGTGACAAAGGAATAAAATTTCTTATTAGGAACAATTTATTTTTTTGTCAAAGTGAAAAATAAATTCTTTTGTATCAGATTTGGTTAAGTGTGATTTTATTTTAACCCTTAGAATGCTAAGTAATTTTCTAAAAATGGATTTTTGTGTTGTCTACTTTCCTTAACATTGAATATCGGCTTAATTTTGATGACGAAAGATACTAAGAGTAGCAAACAGGTTAGATCACAGACCTGGATCCAACCAGTTTGCAGAAGGATGAAATCGATACCAGCACAATAATGGTTAAGCTATGTGTATAATAAATGAAGGATTGTACGTTGATTTCAGATCATCTGACTTCTTGGCGAAAGCTTTTGCTCATTTCCCAGACAAAGAGTTCTGCATCATCACAGTTCCACACATGGTTCCTGAATTTCCACTGTTGCAGAGTTTTGTTGTAAGTATGACATAATGGATGTCTTAAACATTGAGCCCTTCATTTTTTGTAATCAATGGAGGCTTATTCAATTCGTGTATTCAACTTTTTTAGGTATGATTTAATGAATATCTCTTGCAAATAAGAACTTCTTTTTTAGTCATTAAAGCAGGCCTGTTCAATTCAGTATCAAGTTTTGGGGCATATTTCTTGTTCCTTCAACCCTTTAGTCAATGATGTTTACATTTGAAGTATATGCTACAGAAGACTTCAGAGATATTTTTATCAATATGATAAATTGCTCTAATTGCGGGATTTATCCTTTTATCACAATGGTATTTAACAAAACTAATTTACTTAACATAGATTGTTTACATTTTATAATCATCTCCTGCTCTTGCTTTCAATTTGAATCAGTCATAAATTCACATGTGAATGAATGGGTTAAAATCTCGCTTAAATCTTGGTTAATAGTAAACAGAAATATCAGACATCCTTCAGTTTGTACTATGTTAAAGGTCATATGTACAGGTTTGGTTTATTTCATAAAATTAAAATATGAAGTAAAAGAATCACATTGAAATCATTTGCAACATTTTAGCATAACGCACTACGTCATAAATCACCGTCATAGCGCACCGATTAATAAAAGTTCGTATGACTTACTTCCCTTTGCTGTGACGTCACTCGTGATCCACTGAATACGCCATGTAAAGGGCGTGAAGAGCGATCGCTGGTTAGAATTGGTGTTTTTCTTCAAATAAACGATCCTAAAGTCATTGGTTGGATTGACAGCGCATTTTCTTCATTGAATATGATTCATATTATAAGAATATCAATTTGAAAAAAGATAAATTAATAACTTAACCCGTGAATTTGCATGGATTTGTCATTGCGTAAACCTGTTCATATGAAAGGAACGGCTTGAAATTTGGACGATTTTCCTTGAAATAAATGACTCTTAAGTCATTATTTGGATTGACAATGAATTTTCTATACTGGATATTTTTCATATTATAAGAATATCCATTTGAAAAAAATAAATTAGTGACTTAATGCGTGAATTTACAAGGATATGTCAACGCGTTCATATGAAAGAAACGGCTTGAAATTGGGACGATTTTCCTCGAAATAGCAATCCTTTAGTCAATGTTTGGATTGACAGTGCATTTTCTTTATTGAATATGTTTTATATTATAAGAATATTCTTCTGAAAAAAAAAAGTAAGTGACGTAACGTGTAAATTTGAAAGGATTTGTAAATATTTTCATATGTAAGAATCGGCTTGATATTTTGATGATATTTGTGAAAACAGCTATTTTTATTGATATTTGTTGAAAAAAAAAACACGAGTACTTTTTCGTCAATGATCGTGTATATTAGCATTAAGGTTTTAATTTAGTAGTAAACAAAGACATAGATCTGAATAAACGAATTGTCTTAAAACCGTACATCGTATAACTATTGACTGTCAAATTCACCCTGCATTGTCTTATCAATACATGAAATGAAACGGGAGAAGATCATAAATCGCGAACAAACAAACTGTATAATAACCCAACTTACTTGTGATACGAAGGTTATCCTTTAACTCACATTTTCACCACACATCAACTTACTTGTGATATGAAGGTTATCCTTTAACTCACATTTTCACCACACATCCAAATTTCAAAACTAAACACTGGCACATTCAAGAGTATTTGTTAAAATCATCTGGCAACTTTCCAGTAACTCCACCCCCAGTAAGAGGTCTATGATTTCGAAATTGATTCCGATGTCGTCTTACTATATCAACTGTTTTGACTTAAGAATTGTTCTTCATATTCACTTTACATTTATGTTCGTTTTCTCTCGTGTAAGTAGCCTTGACATATTGAGCATTTAATTTTCGGACAGGTTTAATAATTAACAGCTAAAACAAAAAAATCGTCATAGTTTATATTACTAACAACCTTAAATAAACATATTTTAATTTATTTTTTATGATATTGGAATTTAAATATCAATTTGACAAAACTTGATTTTGATGTAAACACGTTTTTTTGTTGAAAACATAGAGTTAATACCGTTTTGGTGAATACTGATTATCAAATACTTATTGAAGTGTCAAAGTATTCTAATAGAAAAGAAAACATGTTCACTTCTTTGAATATCATAACGACAAAGTATCAGACGTAAGTCACATTGAGAGATAAATATGTCCTGACACCTTATTAACCAATTAAGACCAAACTCTCACAGGATGTTTTCCTGTGAGAGTTTGGTCTTAATTGGTTATATCTTAACAATGGACTTTTTAGCAAAATTTAATTGCCGCGCATTGAAAGTGTGAGATTTGCCGCTTGTTATTTCATGTCTTGAATAGCAGAACGTGTCAGACCTGTTAATTAACAACAGAGATAGTTAAGAGATTAACGCCAGAGGCTATCTTTCGCCTAAACAATAAAGGACTTGAGACTTGAAACGTACTGTGCAAATGTGGCAGATTGGTGTTAATTTGCATCACGACCCTTAATCCTTGTAATGTCCGATGTTTGTTGATTGACCCTTTGTATGTGAGGTAAACTGACAATAATCAATTAAATTGTAAACAAAGAGATTATGTTCAAATGTGTAAATTACATATTTAGTGATCTTATTACTAAATTATCAATATAAATTTGTAATAATCATGTTAGAACGCCTGCATTTCAGTGTGACATACGTCATTTAAACCAATAATATTACCAATGGCAAAAAAATGAGAGATCAACCTAATGATTGTATTTATTACCAATGGCAAAAAATGAGGTGTGTGATTTAAATAATTCCGAAAAGCAGACGCTTAAGTTAAGATCGAACCCATTATCATTTGCGTTGATGAGTTCAGAGACAGTTTGCGGCTATCAAATATTCATTATTTAGAATTTTCATCCAAAGACAACGGCAGATAAAAGAAACTTGCTTGTTTTAATCGGTTTGTTATCATAGCAATCAACGTACATTTTTTATTTTGTCTCATTTATGTACAATGGCAACGTTTCTGCGATTATGTTTAAACATAAAACAAGTTTTGCAAATAAGAACAAGCGTTTAAAACCCAAAGACATGGCAATACAAAAACTTATGATGTTGGATGGAATTAACATATTCTTGCAACCCTTTGAATTCTTACGTAATATAATCGTTTAGCAGCTCACGAAGTATTCCTAACTAAGTATGTAGCATAGTTGATCTGTTCCAAACAAAACTAGCTTGGCGAGTAAGAGATTAACTTTCAAAAAAGGTGTAATCAACGTGATTTATCCTTTTCTTGAATTTATCTACATTTACACAGTGCAAATTCTATATAAAGATCTAGCAAGACTACACGAGGCTCTAAGACCCCAAACTAACAGTCAGGAATTGTTTTAATCACGAACATCAGTTCACCACAACGTTAATTTTGAAAATTATTTTCCTTTACCTGAGATCATGTGGGAAACAGCGTAACAAAAGGACTTCAGGCTTAAATTATCATTAGCAACTTGGTACGTTGGGTAATAAAACAACGACTTTTGATAGATATTTGGGGTCATTCCGAAATACAATGTACACATTCGCGCGTCACACCAATGTCTTGACACATGATTGTATGCTTTATCGCTTGATTGGTGTTTGAAAGTGAGATTAGCTTTGTCTGGTTTGCATTGACAGTCTTGAAACCAATACATCAAGGTAAAGTGAATGTTGTCGGTGTGTTTCAAATAAGGGAAATATAACAGTTACTCAATAAGAAGAATGAATTTGAAGCGTCTTCACCTGTATAAATTACTTTGAATTGAGTTCGATCATTTAAAGATCAATAAAATCAATTCTCTGGAAACGCCTAACAATGCGTAAACTTGCCGTCTTCAAAGTGAAAGTAACACAGCCTACTGTTCTTGTTTGGGGAATATATATTTTGCTTATTTGTAAAGTAAACACGGTCCAGTTTACTTATCGAAACTTTTTGCAGCTTTTATGTTCGTCGGAAAACGGGAGAAACTCGCATCCCTGCGACCAAAAGCAGAGTAACACCAGAAGACCTGTCAAAATACCATATTCAATATCCAATTTACGTTTCCCAAAACACAATTCAGCACTTAAAATGTCCGATATTTGTGCAAAAAACACCGTCTTTACTGAGAACTAGATTTTTCTTACTGATAGTTCATATGACTTTGAAGCACAAATGACGTCACAACAAGGGAGATAAGTCATTCACAAAAATCGATAAAGGTGAATAAAAGTAGTCAAAAACAACATTTTTCGCTTCTGTATGAGAAAAAAATCATTACCTCCGTCATAACGAAACCATAACCTAATTCAAAAACCATAATTAAAGAAAATTTTGTTTATCGGGAAATATGACCTTTAAAGGGGCTGTGGGTCAGAATCCAGACACATTCAAATTTTTTTACAGCATTTTAGAATGATTGTGTTTATTTTGAAATAGAATACAAAAATCATTGGATGTTTATTTTGAATTAATATAAAAAAAAATCATGGGATAACTTTGTAGAAACAGACTTCAAGGTATAAGTTTCAAATCTGTCACAATGACTTCTATCATTTCTATGTATTATTCTTGTTTTTCACTTATTGTTATCCTCCTTTAGAGAGTCACACCTCGAGCCCCAAGTATCCTTTCACAAGAGCTGTATGTGTTTCATAGGAGTGGTCTACTAAAGTAAGCATTAATTAATTTGTATTTCAATATTTTATTCTAATTATTTATCCATTACTCCTAGGAAACTGTTGTTACAACAGGAGAAATTGTATTTTGCAAGTAGTTTCTTCATTTTACATTATTGTTGATTTCAAACTAACAGTTTGCTTGAAAATCTACCTTTAGATAATTTCATTTAAAAGAAAAATCAAATATATTTTGAGGTTACCGCTAAAAGAATGATCACAAATTAAAGGTTGGAAACAGAAGCCAATTAGAGATTCTTTTTTTAAGAATACATGATTAAGCATTAAGTTTATGCAATTACTTTTTTTCAAAATTTCTTAATAAGCTGATAACAAGATGTAAGACATAGCTGTTTAACTATATGAACTTAACTATATTAACTATTAATTACAGGGATTTTAAGGTCCGCCTAGCCTGTAAGACTGATTACAGTGGTGTTGAAACTCTGGTGAAGAATATAGAATTCCAGGAAAATCTTCTCAAGGATTTGATGCAGTATAACAATGCAAGGAGAGATGATGTAAGTATGATTAAAAACTTAATTTTGAATGTAACAATGCAATAGTATCTCCTATAACACAATAAAATTTACACACGTTTATTGTAAATACGTGTTCTTGATAAGTTCCAAAATTGCAGAAACACTAAATTTCGAGGGTTCAGTGCATTACAATAGTAAGTGCTTCATAATCTATTCAAATGGAACCTTTATTGTGAATGATAGATTAATATAATCAAAAGCAAATGATTACTTTTAATTACATTGTACACTAAAGAGAATATGATCATGACATTTGTTTAAAATGGCTATGAAATTACTTGCTTAGTTCTCTCCTAGAAAAACATCTAAAATCTTACAGACAAAGGAAGAATTTGCTTATAATAGGAAGTTTTTCTTCTTTTTATCCCCATTGCTATTCATCTCAATGATAGTTATTTTCTATTTCCTGTTACAAGTAATTATTATTCTCCTTTTTATTTATCCAGGATGGTACAGAGATTAAGGCCTTTGTTGCAGAGAGTCAGTCACAGATTGTGGGAATTGCAATTGTCAGGGTTGAGGAGGTTTGTAGTTATAGTTTAAAAGAAACAGAAGTTTTAGTTAAATCTAACTCATCCTACTCTTAAAATGCTCATGGAATATCTTTTGATTGAAATCTAGAGCCGACAAAATTTTGATTTTTTTTTAAGTCATTTCAAGACATTAGATTACATTTTTCAAATAACCAAAAATCAATGATTGTATAATTCAAGCAAAAAACAAATAAGACCTTTCAAGTTTTTCCATTGTCTCAGTTTTTTGAAACTCTTTCATCATTATTTGCTTATTATAAACCATCTGCAGTTGAGGATTTTTAGTTAATTAGGTTGAAAAATATAAAAAGAGGAATTTCTATTGAAGCAGACATGGAATTATTTCCTTTTTTGTCACAAAAGTTTCTGAAACTTAATATACATTGAAAAACGTCATGTTATATTGCCACCCACTGATGCTATTCATTAGGACCAACTACAGACATCTTTGTTCAATAAAAGGTAGGAAAAGTGCCTGCAGATATTGCTTTTTTCATAGTTTACTTGTTATTTCAGGACATCGAGTACATCCGTTCCCACTACAATATTGAGGATTTCATCTACTATAATCACCACAATAGGACAGAACATGGTCGTCTTCACCACTTTGCCCTAAACCCCATCTTCCATCATCTCTCTAAACATTTTCTCAAGGTAAGGATTGTATTAAGGTTTTTTTTGTTAATTGATCAATTTATTTTAGTTTTAAACTTAATTTATTTTATATAGATTGTGAAATCAGTTTTTACAATTTAGATTAATCCCTCTCGTTATCCCCTATGCTATTGTTTAAAACTACAGTCTTTTTGTAAGACGGAAATATTCTATGTATGTGACAGACTTTATTGAAGCAGTTTTTGATGCTTATTAGAATTTTTATGAAGTCAATCACATTTATTTTAAATGACTACTTTTAAACACTCTCTAACTATCTTAACCCTTATAGTGCTGAAATCGACTTCATGCTTAACAAAACAGGTTAGATCCAGGCCAGCCTTCAAATGAATTGGCGGCTGGTCTGTGATCTAACCTGTTTGCTACTCTGAGTATCTTTCCTCATCAACTTAAGCAGATATTTCAGGTTTTGTTACTGTTACTTGTTGTATAAAGCACAATTTTATCTCCCTTTACTATGGTCCCTTAGAACACGAACAGCTTTACTCAATTGATTTTTCAATGATAATATTGTTGGCAAGAGTTCTCTTTACTTCAAATAAACTACTTGCATTATATTGTTTTGTAATCTTACTGTATTGACTGCCATTCTTTGACAAGGACAACATGTATTTTGCACAAATGTATTAACCTTCATCCTTGGATCTACACTGAAACCTATCTTCTTTCAACATTTTATTTAAGCTAATTATTCATATCAACTGTGGTAACTTATTTTGTTTCATAGAACACTATTACAACTATAGGAGCTTTCTACCTGACTAACCTATCTGTTTTACATTCCCAGGAACTCCTTAGAATTGGACACAAGACATGCTTGTACTACCCACTCTTCCCTCCACACACAGAGAGTACAGTAAGTCCATTTATTATGAGCCAGTGTTTATTTCAGCATAATGACAAACTTTTCAGAAGGTTAATGTATTTAACTATATAAGACATAATCTCTATTGAGAAAGTCTTTAAAAAAACACTGTGGGGGGAAACACCATCTCATGGAAACGTATCCTTTTTCCAGAAATACTTCTGCACAACATTTTAAATTTGAAGTTCAAATATTATAAAGATAATATCTTAATTCTTGACCTTTATAAACAAATGTTCTTCATTTTGTTGTCTGCTGTCCTGCTTGATATGGACCAAAAATATTTCCCCAAAATGCGGGGTAGAGTGCATAAAGTATTCCATTTTTTATTTCATCCAAAAGTATTTAAAATTCGACCCGCTGTCAAATCATATAGGGCGGTCATATACTCAAACTACTTAAATAAGCTGTAAAATAAAACCTTTTGAGAATCTAGGAAAGTAAGAAGTTTAGAATTTTATTGTTCTAAACTGTAAATGTAGTCTAAAAAGGTATTGTCTTTGTTGTTGATAAAGATGATGTATATAATGAAATGGTTATCATGGTGTAGTATCTGTCCTGAGGTTTGCAGTTGCGTCTCCTTGCACCTTAATTCTTGCGAGATACACATTTTTCATGCAACTTATCGGTTGGAGACAATATTAGCTTTTGCCAATGGATTCAGGATAAGGATAATGTCTGGTTTACTTTGTTCAAACAAGTGAGAACCATTTACTTTATTTTGATATTTAACAGGTAATGGAAAATTACTCATTAATCAGCTGTTTGAAAGGGATGGTTATTTTGATATTTAACAGGTAATGGAAAATTACTCATTAATCAGTTGTTTGAAAGAGATGGTTCCTGTACGTCACAGAAGACAAATTGTTTATCCACTAGAGAAGCTGGGCATCAATGCTCCTTCAAACAGGGTACTGGCAACCAGGGAACCGTATGCTCTAAACCACATCAACAGAAAACTTACTCTCGAACCAAAGGTAATATTGCCATTTGTTGTAGCCTGATTAATTTGGTACATGAACTATTTGATGATTTTTTTAAGAAATTGAATGAATAAAAGTTTTTCTTATTCTGAATGATAAACAATAAGCAACTAGTATTTATCCAGTAAAAGCTGCAGCGTTTTAAAAGTAAGCATTTTAATTTTTATAACATGATGTGCAGGTTTCTTTTTCTTCAATACTTTTTAAAGTACATTCTTTATACAGATTAAAAGCTGTATGTATGTGGAAAAGGATTAAGCAAAATCAAGGAACAAAAGTTCAAGCCAATATCATTGCCAAGAAATTGACACTTGAACTCTTGGTTGCTTCCGTGACTGTTCTCAATAGAAAACAGTAACACACAGCATTTTCTAAGTCAGAAAGTAAGCATTTTCTTTAGAAAAAAATATGGCTTAGATGCTGATTTGACTATGAGAGAAACTGCTTATCTCAAACAAATGATCACAATTATTCCTCGACTTGTTTACTGTATCTGCGTTACATTACATAATGTAATATATGTGTAAGGGTTTAAAAGAAAAAAGAAATCAAAGGTAGTTCTTATATAGTGTCTTATTGGCATTAAATAAATTTAAAGCCTAAAGAGAAACATCTAATCACGAAAGACTGTATAAAACATTGTGTTTCAGGTCACAATTAATGCCAGAATCGTTGTGGTTGGTGCATCAGATGTTGGTATTGGTTTCCTGGAAGCTTTAGCTTATTGGTAAGTTAAGTTCAAGACCATTGAGAAAAAGATTTAAAACAAGGACTTTGTTTCTTGAACAAGTATTCACCCAAACATATTCAAACAGTAAAAAAGGATAATTTGCCACCTGATTTGCTACTTTTGTGAAAGTCCTTAATATTATATAATTTTAATGCAAATAATAAATGGGTTAAGAAAATAACAATAAAACAACAGACACCATTAAAATAAAAAAAGCTTTGAGTTCAGCGGCCCATCCTATGTGAAAGTCTTTATGACACTTAAACCATTATCTTATAAATGCTTGTGGGAGTGACATTTGGCAAGTCACTTCAGAGCCCTAGCCTAGTACTGTTGAATCTAGGAAAGCTGTTACATAACTTGAAAAAGGTTGATACAGCATTAAACACCATACATACATCATCTTATAATGGAGTTTGTGGTTGGTCCCACAGGGGTGAATAGTTATCCAGGGTCAGTACTATGTAATGCAATATGATTATTGTATTACATAGTACTGACCAAAGGATAACTATTGACCCCTGTGGTAGGTCCTATTTGAATGTAACAGTGGACCTCACTTATTAGGTTTGACAAATAACAGTACTTTGTTGTATTGGAGAGGACCACCTTAGCATGAGGAGTAGATACTTGTTATGAGCAATTTGACATAAGCCTTTCTAAATGAACGAATTATTATTTTGTCACCATGTTTTCTGAATATGTTTAGTACTTTTACTACAGAACTATGTTGGTTTTCGGTTTGAAATATTTCTTTTCTTCTAATTTCCTACATCATCATCTAAAAAGGTCATCTGCTGATCAAATTGTGTTTTATCATTTTAACCATAAATAAAACCAGTCAAGTCTTTACTGCATAGTTTATTTCATTTCAAATTTTGCAGACAATTGAAATAATAAGAGAATTAGATGTTATTCCTCAAATCGGAATGGAAATAACGTTTGTAAAAATGAGATATTCATTTGAATGAATAATTTTTTTCTGCTTTCCCCTTCAATCACATGCAATTCCTTCAGCAAACTTGCAAGATCTCTAAATGGTAAACTTCTTGCTCCTTTATACCTCACTGTAATAATCTCCTGCGAAAGTCAACAAATACCATTGTGATAAAAGGATAAATTGCTTCTTATCAGCAATTCATCATTTTTCTGCAATGGATTTCTTCGCAATGTAATTCAAGACAATGTATTTCTTTCATGTGATATATTCTTGTATGCTAGTTGTTTCAATTTAGACAAGTCACAAATTTTAATACTGAAGAATGATAAAATGCTTTTAATTGATTTTTGTTTCATTAATATATTTTGAAATCTATATCTTTGTGGAGGAAAAAAGAGGCAAGCTATCCTGTTTTTTTATGATTTCCTCAAAGTGTATTATTAATCAGGGTTTTTTTTTTCTCACTTTTTTGTCTGTCATTTTTAAAACTTCCTTTGAAACTCAAATTTCATAATGATTAGTATATCGCAAAAATTGATTTCCGGAATTTGTGTTTCTGTAAAGATCAAGTTGATTCCGGAAGATCAAGTTGAATTTTCATAGAGTTTTCTATTCATTTCCTTCTCTGGTTAAAAAAGAGAAACTGTAGATGAGAGAATTATATAGAAGGCACTCACATCAAGTTGATCTACTTTTTGAAGTATGTGGGGGAATTGTTTTTAACTTAAATTGTTTTGAAAAGTTGATTCTTTGTTTTCATAAGTTTTCATGAACAACAATATATGACATATCTTAAATTTAGATTAACAAAATGTCTGTTAAACTCCTGAACAAGTATGATTTGTGGTTGAATAAACTATACTTTCTTCAACCTACCCCAATATGCAAGCAGTAATGCCTGTTAGCCAATGCAAGCAATAATGCTATATTTTTCTTTTTTCAGTCCCCACCTTCAATTCAACAATCTAACATTGATTTCGCCACATGGACTACCAAGTGAGCTTCCCACTGACAAGCAGCGAGACCTTGTCCTAGCAAATGGTCACTGCTACAGTCATGAGGAGCATTCTAAGATAGCTCTCCAGGCCTGGGTTAATGTTGTCTTTGGCAGCATGACCTCGATCGACAGGAAGAAGAAGGTTGTGAAGGTGAACAATGAGGCGTCTGTACCCTATGATCACCTCATACTGTGTACGGGACAACAGTATCAAGTTCCCATGCCCACAGATGCGGATGTGGACTCCGGGGTCACAAACGGGAACCTACCCAATAGCCCTGACAGAAGGTTAATGGGAGTGAAGCCCAACAACTGTATTACCATCAATGATGCCTATGAAGCTGCTGTGGCACTTTACTTCATAGAAAACAACCTGGTGAAGAGTCAGAGTATGTGTTATATGTACATAGACTTAGATTTTATTAACCCATTACCAAACAATAATATATTTGACAAGTTTTTTGCAGACGACTTTGGAACACATTATGGGAAAAGGACAAATTGCTCTCAAAGAGCAATTTCTCCTTTTCCAACAATGTTTTCTGCCTTATCAGAAGATTATTTTTCAATTTCATCACATTTTGAAATGTCGTATGCAAACTCATTCAATTTGGGACATTCGAAAATTTGGCATTTGGTAAAGCGTTACGGACAGGTTGAAACATGATCTTAGAAACTTTGTTTCTCTTGACCAAGACACAAACTTTTTATCATCCTTCATTGAAAGAGTGCAGAGCTTTGTTTTTAGATTTGTGTTTCTCATAGCATCAACAATATTCAAGTTATATTGGAATGCATAGTTTATATTCGGGTAATGGAGACACTTTGAATTACTGCACATATATGGGTGTAAAGCTCGTTACAAGCAATTTCTCCTTTTTCCGAAATGTTTTCTAAAGTCGTCTGCAACAAAGTCGTCAAATGTCGTTATTGCTTGGGAAATGGATATTTAAAGCATTATAGAGGTTAGGCAATGAGTCAAATTATGTTGTTATAATTACGAGTTGCTTTGTTCCATTTTCAGAGCCAGCTATTGTGTATGGATCCACGCTCGATGCCTATACCTGCATCCAGACACTGCTAACCATGGGACTGTCAGGGGATAAGATATTCTTTGTTCAGCCACCACCACAATATGAGGTCAGTTGGTCAAATAGTCTATATTTTCTATATCATTCAAGATTATTTAGACAAATATCTTGGGGTCCTTTGTTGCCCAGTAGTTAAGGTGGCAGTCCTTGAACTCGGGAGGCCCTAGTTAGACATCCACCTAGCCTATCACTGGTAGATCCAGGGAATCTATAAAATAAATTGAATTTTTTTTTACTTGGCATTAAACCCCATACAAACAAATTCTATATGATTTCTGATTATCCAAGGTCAGTAAGTCTATTTCTATACTGTCATTGCTTTTATGAAGTTAAATGATATTATGACTTGTTCATAGACAACTTATTGTAATGGTACATTAGACTACTAAATATGTGGGATTAAACAATTGAAGTTGGTGGATATAAAATTTTAAAGCACTTGGACTAAAAGACTTAGTGTATCATCACTTATCATTTTGGCTGATGTCGTGAAGCAAGCAATAACCTGCATAGAATACTGGACAGCATTTGCAATGAAAGTCACTAAAAAAAGATCAAAGTCAATAAACATTGTTCCTTTTCTACAGACAACATGCTTCAATGATCCAGCCGTAGAGGGAGCTCTAAGTCAGGCTTTGAAGGAGGCTGGTGTAAACATGTACTCTGGATACTACCTGGCCAAATGGAATGATGGGAATGACATGACGGATATAGAATCTGCGAGCTTTACTTCAGTAGATGTACCCCTTACACTGGAATGTGGTGTAAGTATGGCAAGTTTTCCGGGTTAAATCCTTAGAATGCTGGGTAATTTTCTAAAAATAGGTTTTTGTGTTGTCTGCTTTCCAAAAGCTTAGGTATCTGCTTGGTTTTGTTGAGGAAAGACACTCAGAGTTGCAAGCAGGTTAGATCACAGGCCAGCTGCCAATTTTCTTGCAAGAACACACCCTCTGGACCCTGTTGCCCTATCTACACTTACTAAATGACTTAACTACATCCCTGATGGGGAATGGCATAATGCTTTTATACAACAGGATTGAATGGCTTGTTATTCAAATTCCATCCCTTTTTCCTTTTCTGAATGTCATACTTTGATCCATTACAAAAGCTCAATGATAATAATGATTTTAAAAATTTTAACAGCTACAGTGTAGTTAACTTACACTTGAAAGGTATCGTAAGACAAAATTCTTCTTGAGTTACAATGTTTCTCAATTATTGTCTGCTAATAAAACATATGAAGAAGGCTATCTATTTAATGTATCAGGTTACTTTTACCAAGTATATTTAAGGCATTTTATTCCTCTTTTTTCCAGGCTTTCTTCTCATTTTACAAAAAGAGTGTGGATTTCACTGCTTTTAAAGGTAATAAATTTTTCTATCCATTGATAATTCATAATTCAGTAATGTGGTTTCAAATATCTCAAAGGTTTAATTGATCAGTCATATCAGTCCCAAAGATTATCATGGAATTATTTTGTCACTTCTGATATGCTGATTGTCCTCAAAAAAAGTTCCCAATGATATTGGTAGAGACATTATTAAATGTTTGGAAATATTGCTCATTATCAGCAACTTATCCTCCCTTTACTAAGGTTTTTAAAGTCTCTTGCAGCAAAGATTATTGTAGTATTATGTAGAAAGAGGTGAGAAACTGAGCATCACAATGTAACAATGATTCATCCTTTCTGGATCCCCATTTGCAGCCATCAATGATGCCTGTTTGGTGTATGACGGCAAGCTTGTGATTGATGCCTATTTCCACACCAATGATATGTCAATCCGTGGCGCTGGTTCCCTCACAAAGTTCCAAAGAAAGTATCATGCTGCTAAATGGGACCATTCCTGTTTCAACTCAAAAGAAGTTGGTGTGCATGTAAGTAGTTTTGGTTATGTTTTGTGACCCTTCAAAGTTCCACCCTTTACTTTACTTGGATGATCCAAGCATTAAACGTGTTACAGCTTGGCGGCACTGTGTGTAAAAAAATGTGTCAGTGTTCCCTCTCTGGGCCAGATGGGACCAATTGGTGACAAGAATTAAAAATGTGGACCAATCAGAAAAGAAATTACCCAAATAATTGGTATTCGCTCTGATGTGTTTTGATGTGGGGGTACTATGATCCTACGTCTGGATCTTTTGGACTACCCTTCACTAAGCTTTCATGGCACCATTTGAACCAAACTTTTCTTTGGAAAGTAAAAAATACTAAAAAGAATGACCCCTTAGTTATTTTCTAACAATGATATCTATTCTACTTAAGAAATATCTTCCAACAAGTCAATTTCAATTTCTTTCATCAAGAGTTTTCAATTTTTGACAACAGAATGGTTTTTTATTTGGTATAGAATTACAAAGTCTGACCTCATAAATGCTGACTATAAAACACAGGGTCCCTTCTTTGATGAATTTAGTGGTTTGTCAAACAATATGTAGAAGGATGTGTTTGTTAATGATAAAAGCAAACAATTAGTTATTACAAAACATTTATTTTCAACAAAGACACACAACCAAAATAACAATTAACACCAAAAACAAAAGGTAAATGGAATAGAAATATATATATATAATTTTTGTATATAGTAAAATAATTTCAGGATTCTTATTTGAGATCACAATGGTTTTCAATTGGATGAATCAGTTATTGTGCTTTTTTATGCCACATAAAATGAAGGTCATGCATGGTCCAGTTGTAAAGGTGGCGGACTTTGAACTAGGGGGTCCTGGGTTTGAGCCTCAACAGCACCACTGGTTTCAAGGTAGTGTCTTTGGCAAGACACTTTCAAGCCCTAATGTAGTACTTGTGAATCCAAGGAAAGCCATAATATATCAGAAAGTTGTTGACACAGATTTAAACCAAATTCAAACAATCAAACTCCATTAAATGATATACATGGTATGATACTCAACTCTCAAGCCAGTATGCTAATGCAGACAGCTTCAATCCCCTTTGTAGTTGACACCATTGATGAATTTTATGAGAAAAGGAGAGTTTACTCATGGTATGTAAGCCATAATGTCTGGTTTCAATGAATTTTATGAAAGTTTTACAATGGAGAATAACCTCTGCTGTGCACACATCTCACAGTGCCTTTTTTAAGTGTCACTAGTAAGATTTTCTTGCTATCTCTCCAAAATAAAATTCATTCATCATTTGTAGACAAAATTTCTTTTTTAGACAGCTTCTGTATTTTTACACAAGCTGATCTATCAATATATTTTATACAGATGTTATTTTCCTGGGTCTAAAGATGTTTTGTTTATACAAAAAAAATGCTCTATTTATGAAAAGGAAATATTGAGGTAGGAAGAAACATCAAAGGCAGATCTGGTGAGACCAAAAGGCAATGCATGGTGTATTGATCTTTGGCTAAGAAATTTAGATATCAAAGGTTCAATGTAATATTATAGTAAGTGTTTCATGTCTATCAAGCACTTACTATAGTCTTGCATTGAGCCTACGATAAATAGATGTATGGTTATGTATCTATCTACTCCTTGAGAGTTCCATTGTTTTGTTATAACTGAATCTTTTAGTATAGTAAATGATTTGGTTCTGAATTGTATAGGCAATCAAATTTTGCAACAGAATAATTTGTTCATTAGATTGTTTTCAAAATTTATTTACAGCAAAACTTCATTATCCCATTTTGGTTTGGTATAAAGGTTAATACCTTTTGATATGTAGATATGAACGCAAATTTTGGTTAAGTACACAATGCTCATTGGTACAATTGCACAACAATGTATGCGATTTTGATTTTACTTACATATCACAATATTCATACAAACAACTTATCACTAACAACAAAATACATATTAAAACATGTGTAAACATAACTAAAGATAACAAGAATTGTTAGAAAATATATATGGGCTTTTCTTGTGCAAAGAAAACCACAGTGAATACAGTAACATTCATTCAAATATTCAAAAAGACAAGACATTCCATTGGTAAACAAATGTTCAAACCATTTTGACTAAAGAAAATTGTGCATCATGCATAAGATTCAGATTTTATTTCACAATTGTTGTAAACAAATAAAGGGGAACAGATGCACCTATTTAACATATGATCAAGAGTTGATGGTGATGCAGCAATTGTTCCCCATACATATATCTGTATCGAATGAAATAGTCTATTAGTCTTTCTAGACAATGTTTGTTTTTGCATTACCTCTCATCATACTTTTTCATAAAGTCATGTTTTTCAAATGTGACTTCATGTTCTACATGAAATAATCATTGTGAGATACATGCTTGATATCATTTACAAAAAATTCTGAAAGCATTTGTAGTAAAATCAATAAATTCTTGTAATTATTCCTCTTCTCCAAATATGGACTGTGTACAATTATACACCATCACTTTTCATGCTTCTTTGCTGCTTGAATATGTATCAAGATCAACAATGTTTCACTTTACTTTTGTCATGCTTCTAGATAATACAATGTCAATGTCACACCATGTCATTGCATACCGTGTCAATGTCAAGGTCACAATATGTCAATATCGAGATCATAATATGTCAATATCAAGTTCACACCATGTCATTGTAGTTCAGATGTAGTTATAAATGCGGTTAAACTGTTAGTATTTAGCTTTATATAAACCAGTTTGATTCACGCCAGCCGCCAAGTAAATAAATTGCTACCTGTTTGCTACTCTTGAGTATCTTGCCTCATCACAATTAAGCAGATATCAAAGGTTTTCGAAAACAGACGGCACAAAAATCTTTTTTTTTAGAAAATAACCCAGCATTCTAGGGGTTAGTATCTGGACCTGACACTAACATTGATGCTTAGCAACAGAACACAAACCATTTAAGTGCATGGACAATCCCACTCAGAACCTTATCACATACCCATCACTCAATGGGCTCTACTTGTCTGCTCTGATACATGATTTTGATTCTGAAATGAGCGAGACATAACAATAACCATTTGCTTCAATTTTATGCATCTTAATAAGCCTGCAACAGAAGCTTTTTTAAAAGCTTTTGTGACAAAACAGAGACGGTGCTCATAAGGAGCAAGACAAAAGGAGACAATGCTTATAAGGAGCACAACAAAAGTAGGCAGTCCTCATAAGAAGCATGACAAAAGGAGGCATTGCTCATAAGGATCTAGAGAAAAGGAGGCAGTGCTCATAAGGATCTAGAGAAAAGGAGGCAGTGCTCATAAGGATCTAGAGAAAAGGAGGCAGTGCTCATAAGGAACAAAACAAAAGGAGACAGTACTCATAAGAAACATGAAAAAAGGAGGCAGTACTCATAAGAAACATGAAAAAAGGAGGCAGCGCTCATGAGGAGCATGACAAAAGGAGGCATTGCTCATAAGGAGCATGAAAAAAGGAGACAGTACTCATAAGGAGCATGAAAAAAGGAGACAGTACTCATAAGAAACATGAAAAAAGGAGGCAGCGCTCATTAGGAGCATGACAAAAGGAGGCATTGCTCAAAATGGGGTTTTTCTTTTGTCACACAGGTTTCTACCAAATACTCCTGGGAAAATGTTATATGTCACTCTTTGATACTGTCTTTGCTACTGCTCATAATGAACAAGTCCTAAAAATCTCATCAGGGAATGTTGCATTGAGCAATTTCTCCTGTACAATTGTGTTTTTCTGTATGTTTAACAGAGGCGTCTTTTAATAGCATATTTAATTACCATCCATTATAATTTTGACTGGCTACAATGATAATATTGTTGTTTGGTAACTTATCTTATTTTTAAGATCTTGGAGACAAAATCTTGAGTCACAGAATTCATTTTTGAATGGAATGTACAGTCGCCAAGGTTCTATTTCAAACATTTAAACAATATATAAATCAATCATGACTTGATCAATTACTTGATCCTAACTATTCCCTTTGACCCACCTTCAGCAAGAGGATTAAGAAATCTACAAAAAATAAGAAAACTGTTCCTTTTATTGATATCCTTTTCCTTTTTCTTGATGGTTCTTACTTAGTAAAACATATTCCATTTTATGATACTGGTATGTTGTTGTCCTCTGCTGTGTATTGCTTTCAATTTGGACCAGCAACAAATTTCCTTTATTGGTTAAATGATTAGGGGGAATAGGTGAAAGATTGGAATGATACATTGCCTTGATGATGAGATAACTCTTGCTTAGTCTTTCCGACAAACACTATAAGGAAGTCAAAGAGAATTAATTGTTTCGCTCAACAACAAATATTGCACTTGTGGATTGAAACTTATCCTCTTCACACGGTTCCGGTGAAGAAGGCTGAGAGAATGTACCCCGTAAAGTGGTCATTTTTGTATCGAAACTCTCCCCGTTTGTTGGAGCTGTTGCAATACCATGGTAACCGTTGTGAATTAATCTCTGTTGCTGTGGCTCAGAATTTTTGTTCTGTCCAATCTGTGAAGCAGGCACTGCGTTGGTCACAATCTCCTCTCTTTTTTTGAATATCATCTTTTGAAAGGCGAGTTTGAAGTTACTGTTGCCATAAGCGTATAGAAATGGATTGACAGCCGAATTGGCATGGCTTAACACAATTGCTACAAGGAGGAGTTCAACGGGATAGGGACATTCCATGCCGCACAGTAGACTCATGCTATTAAGAACATGGATAGGGATCCAGGATAAGGCAAACAAAAATATAACACCTGCAAGCGACTTCGCAGCTTTGATTTCCCTCTTAAATCTCTGTGTGGCAGTTCCATTGGACCCATGGTTATGTTCGGTAATTTCAAGCGCGGCAATTTGCGACATCTGTTTGCGTACAATACAGAAGATGTATGTATAAATAGCGATGATGATCATTAAGGGCACTATTATACAACCGAAAAAGTGAAAGTAAACAACATAGCGCATGTCAATCACATTCACAAAGTTACAAGTCCATGCGTCATCCACGATGGATTTCAAGTTCCAGCCAAAGAGTGGAATAAGGCCAAATAGAAATCCGAGTATCCACACTCCAACGTTGATGGCTATTGCACGATTGATGGTCAAGTACTCTTTATATAGGAATGGATGCTTGATGGCAGTAAACCTCTCGAAGGCTACGGCTAATAAATTAAATATGGACACTTGAGTGAATGAGAGGATGATTGAGTTGGTAAACACACATCCCAGGAAATGATGGGGCAGACCTAAATAGCTCAAGGCTGCCAACGGGGCCACAATCAGTCCTACAAGGAAATCCGCCAAGGCTAAACTGGCTATGAAGCAGTTTGTGACAGTCTGTAGGCGGACATTTTTATAGATGGCGATGATCACAAGAAGGTTCCCAACACTGGAGAGTAAACCCACCACCGCCTCAAACGATATGTAGATTCGACTAGTAGTATCCATGGTTACTTCTTTGTTACTGTCAAGACATACAGGATATTGTCATATTAGTGGTTTGCTTCTTCGGAAAACGAATTTTGGCTATAGGTGTGTTTGAGAAAGGAATAGAAGACCATCTGTGCGGAGGGATCAGCCTTTTTACCTGTTATATAGTCAAGTAGTTTGCCAGTCAAAGAATTCTGAAAATAGAAGAGAAGTATATAATACAAATTGTAATGGATTTGATTTTTAAACAAAAGCTTGAAAATGGTTATATCTTGATAATAGCAGATAATGGTTCTAAATTGTCTAAAGATTTTGATCGAACTAAAACATGTAAATCAGACTATGAGATTTCAGTTAATGACATGGACTTTATACCATATCATAAATATTTCATTTGTACTAGTATCATGGCTAAAGATGTTTAGTTTAGAGATAAACCTGCAGTAGTTATGTTTGACAATTTGCAATAGACTGTGTTAATTGATGTGGCCTTTTGCAAATGTTAAGTTCATGGCTGCTTATATTTACAATTGCAGAGGCCCATTATTGGCTTCTAAATAAACCTTTACCACCTATTGAATATTGTTACCTGTCCTTTTTAAAAGCAACAGCAAATGACAATCATAAAGTGCATGCATATTGAAAATATGCATTTGCTTTGCTACATTGGGTAGAACCCATTGCAACATTCTGAGGTAATTGCATATGATAACCAATACTTTTGTTTTGTCTCAATGATTTTTCTAAATGGTCTGCTGCAGGTGCCTCAAAGTGTTTCTATATGAATAATGGGTTAATTTTAAATGCAAGTTCATTTGTAAAGCATTCATTAGCTATGTTTATTTGTAAAGCATTCATTAGCTATGTTTATTTGTAAAGCATTCATTAGCTATGTTTATTTGTAAAGAATTCATTAGCTATGTTTATTTGTAAAGCATTCATTAGCTATGTTTATTTGTAAAGCACTCATTAGCTATGTTTATTTGTAAAACATTCATTAGTTATGTTTATTTGTAAAGCATTCATTAGCTATGTTTATTTGTAAAGCATTCATAAGCTATGTTTATTTGTAAAGCATTCATAAGCTATGTTTATTTGTAAAGCATTCATAAGCTATGTTTATTTGTAAAGCATTCATTAGCTTATTTATTTGTGAAGCATTCATAAGCTATGTTTATTTGTAAAGCATTCATTAGCTATGTTTATTTGTAAAGCATTCATAGGCTATCTTTATTTGTAAAGCATTCATAAGCTATGTTTATTTGTAAAGCATTCATTAGCTATGTTTATTTGTAAAGCATTCATAGGCTATCTTTATTTGTAAAGCATTCATAAGCTATACATGTGCAAGAGTTTAGGATGAACAATGTTACAATGCAAAGTGCTTCCCATTTGTGAAGCACTTACTATTATCTTGCATTTAACCCTTGATACATGTGAAGAACTTATGGTCTTAGGTTGAACCCCCAATATCAATTAAGTATTTTAGTTAACCCCTGTAGTGCTGAAATTAACTTTATGCTTATGCAAACAGGTAAGATCAAGGCCAGCCGCCAAGTAAATTGGCAGCTGGCCTGTGATCTAACCTGTTTGCTTCTCTGAGTATCTTTCCTTCAAAAAATTATGTAGATATTTAAGGTTTAGGAAAGCATAAGACACAAACATTTATTTTCGCAAAAGTACCCAGCATTCTAAGGGCTATATATAATAAATTAGAAAATGGGTCTAGATAAGGTGGTGTATGAGAGGCATAGTACTTGTACATCATAACAAATATAGTAATTAGTGATAATAATTGTGGAACCTCATTAGAGTTGTCTCATTGAGGAGATCAGTACCCATAATATATGGTTTAGAGAAACCATAAAGCTGTTAGTTTGTGGAATACAATACATTACAATAAGCTTATTTGATTTTGTTGTGCATCTTATGCTGCTTCTGAAAGAGGTGTTACATAGATCAAACGCTTTCATATAACCAACAATTGTCATTTCGGAGAGTTTTGTGTAAATTTTACAATGTGGGATGAGCTATTTACTATGGTTGGAATTAGATTCTTCTGATTTCACTATATTTTTATACGATATCACTGTTTTCTCAATACTTCTGAGAAACAGTTTTAATATTTTCATATTACTGCCATAGTAGATCATTAATGCACCCATCTTTCAACAATGTTTCTTTAATCTTTTTACTGAAATTATTTATAAAATGTTGCTTAAGAAGTAGATCTAGTTCAAACCATTAAAATTCTTATTTCCTTCTCAGGGATTGATTATCAAAAGATTAACCCTGCTAGTCACTAACATATAATTTGTGTTCTATAAGAGATTCAAGATATTGATAAACTATATCTCAAGTTTTCTAAGGAAGTGGAGACAGTTGTCTGCATTATAAAAGGCAAATGTTAACCTCTTTCCATAATTAGAAAGAGAGTTTGAAGATGTATAAAATATGGAATTTTAAACTTCTCACCTTAAACAAGTTTTCTATCTTTCAAATTGATCATGGGTTCAATGAATGAGTATGATTACAGCAAGTCCTCCACAGACGTAAAGCTCTTACCATAGTTTCTAACAGATTTTTCTGTGGTCTGCTTTCTAAAACCTTAAATATCTGCTTAATTTTGTTGAGAAAAGATACTCAGAGTAGCAACCAGGTTAGATAACATACCAGCTGCCAATTTACAAGTAAATTTACAAGTAAATTGGCAGCTGGCCTGTGATCTTACATGTTTGCATAAGCATGAAGTCAGTTCGAGAAATGTAAGGGTTAAAAGAAATCACTCAGAACTGGTATATGATGAAGTAATTGAGAATCTAGTTGGCATTTAGAGACTACATTGATTTGACGGAAAGTGCTCATCTGTATTTGTCTGTATTTTACCAGTAATCAGAAGGAATAATTAAGCTTCCCATGCTCATTGATTTTTGTGCTCTTATTTGTTTTATGCAAACTGTGTGCAGAATTCAGCGATCAAATTCAAATTGATTCCAAGCAAACATATTTGAATGGCCATCATTAAATGGTGTTTTTCCAGGTAAATGTTGTCTGCATTGCAAATTATCATCCATATTTAATATGTCAATTCTGGCAGTTATGACAGAATAGCAGAGAAACAGTTACTTTTGTGTGCCTTCTGTCCATCTATAACATTCAAAGCATTCTTGTCATTATTTCTTCAAGTTTAAATCAGAAATTGTTTGTTTTGGTCCCCCAATCATGATTTGTAGTGTCTTTATTGAAGATAATACCATTAATCTTGATATGGTGTTTTGGTCATTAAAATGTCAGGTAGTAGTAGAAGTTGTTAAATAAGTGAGTCTGTGATAAATTTCAATGCTTCTCAGCCATTTACATACATGTGTAACTGTTTCCTAAAGATAGAGCACACACAACTTCAATCAAATTACAGAAAGTTGCCTGTGTTTGTTTCACACTTATTTAATGAGAATGCAAGTTTTCTGAAAATCTTAAATAAAGAAACTGAAAGTGATGATTTATTTAGTAAGGGCATTTGTTTAATGGGCCTTTTTAATCTTTTGTTATTCACAGAACAAAATCAGCGAAATAGTACCTTTGAAATTTTTGTATCAGAACACAATCTGTGATATATTGCCTTTAATTAATGGTGGTCAAGTTGAAGATGCTCACGTACTCATTTTAGACAAATGTATTGATTGATAAGGAGATGTTTCAAAGACTTTTCAACACATTATTTCAACAACTATCTGTAATCTCATATCCTTTACCCAAAAGAAAACAGTACTGAAGAGAATCTTCTATTGACTACCCACAAAATAAGAGAAGGGTTAAATGGGTATTGAAGACAAAATACCTGTCCTATTTCTAACATCAGAAAAAAATTCAGTAACAGCTTACCCCTAGGCATTTTCAGGACCACAAATTGAATGACTTTTCACAATCCCAGGTGTCTCTAGGGACTTATAACAACAATACTGTTGATAGGACTAGATTGCTTTGTTTCATGCCCACCTATAAAACCATTATAGATTATCTGTAAGGGATGAGGTCCAAATCAAACAGATCAACATTATTACATTGAAGATAATGAAAAAAGGCTGCTCTTTATTGTGAAAAATGAATAGAAAATATTTTCAATATTTTGCCGAAAGATTTTTGTTGTCCTTGTTTTACTATTTTTCCTGAAATAACTTGATATTCATAAATAAAAGACAAAGCTTTCATTTCAATAAAAGATTGCTTAACTTGCAACCATGTTTCCACAAAGATAAGCAATGTATTGGACGGTCTGTTCTGAGAAAGTTACTGTGTTTTTTCTATATCCCAACCATTGGGAATTTAAATTGATCATGACTTTAGATGTTATTAAAGAAATACATTTTTTAGAGAAATAAAACAAAGATAGGAAATAGCTTTTTGTGTTTCTGAGAAATCATTATTATAAACAATTAAATTCCATTATATGGAAGTGTTTTATCATAGACATTGTGAACCATGTTTTGACATTCCTAGAATCACACAATTGTAGGATGAAAGAATTTTTCATTAGAAATATATCCAGACCTTGCAACGTCAAAGTCTGACACAATCTTGAAAGACTGGCTAATGCATTTTCTTAGCTAGAACTATTGCTTTTAACAGGAAAAGATAAGTAGACTTAATTAGGGTGACATTGCTACACCGCCGAGTTTTACCCATTCCCCCGCATCAGACAAGTAAAAATTGAAGCAATAACAGACGACATAAGATCAAATGGAGAAATGCATTTCTTTAATTTCTAGGTAAATACTTAGTAGTACCCATTGCAACAACAGGAATAAACTGTTAGAAAGGAAAAAATTATCTTTTTGTCACATTGGTTTCAATAGTTTTGTCACATTGGTCTCAATAGCCTTCTGCAGCAGATGAGTCAAAATGAAGTATTATGGAGTACAGTTGAAAGCTTCATTTAACCCTTTCCCAAACAATAACAACATTTGACGACTTTGTTGCAGATGACTTTAGAAAACATTGTGGGAAAAGGAAAAATTGCTCGTACCGAGCAATTACTCCTTTTCCCACAAGGTTTTCTGCTCTCTCTGAAGAATATTTCTGCAATTTCATCACATTTTGAAATGTCATCTGCAAACTCTTTCAATTTTGGACAGTCGAAAATCTGTTGTTTGGGAAAGGGTTAAGACTAATAAATCTTATCATATGGAGATAATAAAAACATGAATACTTGCAGTAGATCATAAACATTCCCAGCAATGAGTGTGAGTTGACAGATTATGATATAAAAGGCTTTAACTAGATTTCTAAGAAAGGCTAATGAAAAGTATCTTTTCAAAATTGATCTTTAATTTATAAGGTTTTGTAGAAAGTCTGAATTCTCAGAAAGCTAAAGAATTAAGTATCTACTGTATTTGAGATTGATCACGTTTTGTAAGTGAAATAAAAACACTACACAGAGAAAAGTGAATGTCATATAAGGATATAGCTTTCTTGTCGCCAAATTAATCAAAACTCGAGCAGCAAGGCAGCCAGTTAAGGAAGACCTAGAAGATCATGTTTTCTTTGAGGCATATTTGATTAATTCTTTCCCTCTATTGAACCACGGAAAATGGCTTTACAGTTGATGGTGTTTGAAATCATTGTGACAAAAGGCGAATAATTGCTCATCATGAGCAAAATCGCCTTTTGTCACAATGATTTTATTGTTAATTTACTAATTTCCTTGTCTTTTCATGAGCATTTCTGGCTTCATCTTTTGTGGAATGATACGTCTTATAGAAGATGAGAGAAGGAATGACAGCTCTTGACTTGTTTCAAGGCAGAATTGTTTTTCATTATTTTTCTTTTTTATGAAGTATGTTTTTATGGCAAGTAGTTTTCCTGTCATATTGGAATAAATATATCTTTAACCTTTCTTTTAGTTTGAATTAAGATCCTATGCCCAGCTTGGCTGTGGAATCTATACATTTGTGGAAATTATTTTCTTCATTAAATTTAATTCAGCAATATTAGTGCATAGTCAAAATAAAATAAGAAATGAAGGTACTAAGGAATTTCTGGTCATTTGACTCTGAACGTGACAGTTTTCATAACCTGTCTTTGAACACCATACTTGTTGTTTGCTTTTATTTAGAGGTAACTTAAAGGGAAACACAACCTTAGAATCAAGTTTGTCTATATTAATTCTTGATTAATTTTATTTGTCATAAAAGTATAGAATTTTATGTTCTCTTTTTGGGAAACATAAATGATAACTTTGTTGTTAGTTTTTTTCAAACTGATTAGAGGGGGCCTGCTTCTTTATCATCACATGACCGTTTTGAAGCTCGGAGCTCACACAAGGTTTGAGATTATTTTGAAAAAATATTTCATTTGAGACTCTATTGCAAAATGGCGTCTTTAGTCTACTTTATTAAAAGTGGTGTCATATCAAAACCGAGTACAGACAAGTCTTTGTTTCTCCCTAGAGTACTCAGGGTCCCTGCGGTTGATCCTGATATTGATGCCATTGGTGACAGACTGAACACTTTTGTAACAGCATTTATTACATCACAGAAACCTTCTAATTGATTAAAACCACTACATTAACACTTTACCAAACGCAAAATTTTCCACTGTCCCAAATTGATAGAGTTTGCAGACGACATTTCAAAATGTGATGAAATTGGAATGTTATCTTCTGATAGAGTAGAAAACATTGTGGAAAAAAGAGAACTTGCTCGTCATGAGCAATTTCTTCTTTTCCCACAATGTTTTCCAGAGTCGTCTGCAACACACTGGTAAAATGTCTTGTTATTGTTTGGGTATGGGTTAACGGGTACTCTGGCCATTAAACATCATTATACAATAAAGCTCACCTCATTCACCTGGCTTTAATTGCAAAGTTTGCCAAAGTCACTTCCTTGTATGGTACAAGTAGCCCTTAGATTGCTGGGTAATTTTAATAAATATGTATGTCGTCTGCTCTCCAAAAACCTTAAATATCTGCTTTATTTTGATGAGGCATGATGCTGAGAGTAGCAAACAGGTTAAATCACAAGCCAGTTGCCAATTTACGGCAGTTAGCCTGTGATCTAACCTGTTTGCATAAGCATGAAGTTGGTTCCAACGCTTTATAAGGGTTAGTGTTATCATGCAAAAGCTGATGGATGCTAAAATAGATACACAGAACAATCACCAGCAACTCTACCTATGAATGTGTGATTATGCGATCATATGTATGGCGTTAATTTATCTGCAAACATGTAACAAAGAGTAATCTTATTCTCATGAGATGGAAATCCTGATTGTTAAAGGTACTTGTTTGTCCAGTAATCAGGGTAGTCATTCTGCCAATAGAAAACAGCGCCAGATAAAACAAATTGAATGACTTTTTGTTTCATGATTGGCCTTTTTCTTTTTTTTTATTACATGGAGAATTTATCACTAAAAGGTTGCAATTTAAAGTTGAAGAAATTAATAAAAAGAAAAATGTAATTAATCAATCATGATTAAAAACTTTAATTGCTCAGAGAATAATGAGATTTTTGACACCAATTGTTTATTCAAAGGAAAGTACTTGTCCAAAAAAGGAAAAATTGCTTCAAAAGTTCTCTTTGCCCAAGAATTATTTTTCTTATTACCTTTAGCAGACTTATACCAACAATCCTTGGATTGTCATGTAACTGTTTCATATCAGATACAAAATAAATGTAAAGGTAGATTCAAAAACAACAAAAGGTTTCAAACAAAAATCATAATTTGTCCAAAAACATGCATCCATAGAAATCATTTATGATCAATATTCATTTTTCAAGAATTTTATTCAAAATGAGTTTTTGTTATTTTCCTGATCATTTTGCTTTTAATGGGGGTTCCGTGGCGCTGAGGTGATATGTTCAAAATTGCATTTCTAGTTTTCTGCGATGTATATCTTTATGTTCTCAAGTAAAGAAACATCAATTTGATTTCCTAAGATTCTTTTTTTCCAGGATAATAAGAAAAGTTATCTTTGGAAAATAAAACAAAGTTCGTTTTACCCGAGATTTATTTCTGCGAACAAATTAGTCACCCAATAAGAACCATTAACTTTGATATTTGATATCAATTCCAAATAAACTAAGGAATGGGTTTGCCGTAGTACTGTTCTAGACAAATAGAGGCTTCTGTGCAATACTATAGAGAGGGCTTTATAAATGTTAGCAAAGAACTTACTTATAATAGTATAATTGGCAGCTGGCCTGTGATCCAACCTGTTTGCTACTCTGAGTATCTTTCCTCATCAAAATTAAGCGGATATTTAAGGTTTTGGAAAGCAGGCAACACTAAAATCTACTTTTAGAAAATTAGCTGTCTGAAAATATACCTTTGTGAGTTTGGTCCCCGTTTTCAGCTTTTTATACCATTGTACATATTTCTTGGGCAAATCATTATTCACAAGTACTGATAGTCAAGTCACATCATAAGACATATTAGGACAACATAGAATCTTAGATTAAAAGAACAATTAAAGTGCTAATAAATTAAGAATTAATGTAGTAAGAAGTCTTGTGAACAGCAAACTTTATGAATATAGTGTATATTCAAATTTCCCCTCTCTTCATTCACCCATTTGGGAATTTGGGATCCATCTAAATTGAAAGTAAACGCAGACAAAATAAAGTTGAAAGAAAAAAAAACAGATTAAATGTATGATGTTGGATAGAAACTGCTGTAACTGATGGATAAAATTTCTCTGTATGAGTGATTCACGATATTGTTACCTTCCATTGAGCAATTTATTCTTATTGTGTCATTGTACATTGTATAGTCCTTCAGTTTGTCTCATGAATTTCACCAAAACACTATAAGATGAATCGGCTTGAATTCATTTTCATTTACACATTATGCAAGATTATTTCAAAATAAAATGCTTAGTTGTCAAGACCTCACCTTAAAATCAGTCATTTATAGTATTTCAGTTTAAAAGATGTAGTATAAATCTTCCCTTGGTAGGTGAATGTAATACAGGAAACCTGAACAATTGTATACATATAGTTTATTATATCACTATACAATTATACATAAATATAAATTCATACATACCAGTTCATGTTTTATTTATATCCCTCAAGTGTATTAGACCTTGTCCATAACATTATAGCAATGGTCATACTGAATCTCAGCTGAAGTCAAATGTTGCGACCGATGTTAAATATTGACAATTCACTGTGACACTACTGGTTGATATGGTAGTAGTTTTGTTCAAGGATCTATTGGGGGACCCTTTCTAATATTTGTACTCTTAGGTGTCTTTTCATTGATTTTGGCTATAATAATAAAATTGATGATTTTAAGGGTTTTTTATTGACTTGAATGTCACTTGAAGAAAAGTGGGTGCTATAGAACTTGTTGCTGGAATTCAGCATTTGTCCTTTTTTTTTTTCTTTAAATCAAGCAAGCGTTTCAATCCTGTCTTGGACTATTCTTTTCCATAGTTTCACTCAACAATTTGAGTCAGTTAATTATGAAGTCAGTGAATTAATAGTTTTTTAGTCTGAGAAGAAAAAGTTACAACATCACACATAATGACCATAAGGAGCAGACTTGAAATAGCAAGCTCAACACATTTGTTGCCTTTATGAAATTGGGTAAAAAAAGAAAAATGACAAAGTGTACATAGACATCAAATTTACATCTTTGTCACAGTGGTTTCTGCTTCAGGTGTGTTAAAGTGGGGTTTAATGGAGTTCAATTGAGTGTTGATTGTAAAGTGGTTTGAGGCAGTTACTTTTGGGACAACAGACGATATGGTTAACAATTTGTCACAATTTCTAAAAATGTTGTATGCTTGACCCTTTCAGTCATAATATGTACACTTCGATACAAATGGAGCAGATCATATCCTGATTCAATTGCAACAAATAAGAAATTGTTCATGATGAACAATTTCTTGATTTGTTGCAATGGTTTTAACCAAATTAAGCAAACTAAGGTGATACAGTCTAACTTGTGTTAAGCAGCCCCCCCTTTTAAGCAGCCAACCTGTCTTAAACAGCCACTACAGAAAGTCCCATTGTTAGACTTATAGTATAAATCAACTTATGTTAAGCAGCCAACCTGTCTTTAACAGCCAATTTACTCTGTCCCATAGGCTGGCCTCTTAACACAAGTTTGACTGTATTAAAAATTCAATAGTTGTTGTCTGCTGATGCTTTCAATTTGGTCCAGTCCAAAATCAATTTTAGGGAATGGGTTAAAGATATTTATAGCCATCTGTTTTAGAGTAAAGGGTTAGACCTGTCATGCAGACTGACTTAAGGCTATCTGTCATAATCAATTAGCATGGATTTTAGTACAACAGTTTCCTCTTCTGTCATGCAGTCTGATCTAACAGGCTGATCTAACAGGCTTTATGCAATCTTGGCAAAAATATCTGAATATCTGTTAACAATGCATTTTATTTTATTTTTAGTTTTAGTTTCTGAAATGAGACTACCAGGAAGACACAAACATTAACCCTTTACCAAACACCAAAGTTTCGACAGTCCCGAATTGAAAGTGTTTGCAGATGCAATTCAAAATATGATGGAATTGAAAAATAATCTTCTGATCGGGCAGAAACATTGTGGAAAAGGAGAAATTGCTCATCACAGGGAAATTCTTCCTTTAATTCCCACAATGTTTTCCAGAGTTGTCTGCAACAAACTGGTCAAATGTTGCTATTGTTTGGTAATGGGTTAAACACAATATAGATTATTGTGATATCCTGTATTGAATGGACACTAATTAGTATTGGAAAAGAATCACTTATCATAGGGTTAAATATAGCATTATTCTTGTTAAATATAGCTTTATTCTTAATGATGCAATTGTTGCACTAAAGTACTTGAAGCTGCACTTGACACCCAAGCCTTACATAGAAACAGTAATACCCAATCTGAACACATCGGGTTTATCCAATGAAAACGCCTCTGAAATAATAGAGATGATGCCATATTGTTTCCCGCGAGAATGACGTCACTTTACTTTCGTTTTTAAAAATAGATCTTAAATGTGAAATATAAAAAGCCATTAAATTTGATTGAGGAAACAACTATACATGTCACATCAACAATTTTCACTATTTGGTATGAGTTACTGATAAAAAATGATTAAAAAGAATGTCCAACACTTCCATACACATTGAACTACTTAACGTGCACGCTTAGAAAATGTGTTAATTGGCGGATGCTGATTTACCCAAAAAATCGTAACCCTACACTTATATCCGAGGTGTATTTCACAGCTCACGGATATACCCGAGTAGTTCCGATTGAGTAATACCCACAGTTCAACTGATTCCTTAACCCTTACAATACTGGGTGATTTTCTAAAAATTTATTCTTGTGTCGTCTGCTTTCCAAAAACTTAAATAATCTTCTTAATTTTGACGAGGAAAGATACTCAGAGTAGCACACAGGTTAGATCACAGGCCAGCTGCTAATTTACTTGGCGGCTGGCTTGGATCTTACCTGTTTGCATAAGCATGAAGTCGGTTCAAGCACTATAAGGGTTAATTACGCTATTGTATTGGGGGAAAGTTCATTTGACCAATGAAGGCTTGCTGTGCAGAATATAATGGTGTATATCATGCATATACAAGCTGTTGTGGAGTATTCTCTGTTTATTGCCATTCTAGTCATATGCGACAAACTGGAAATTCTAAGGACAGAGTTTCTTAAGTGTTTCCTTTCATTATAATGAAGACTCCAGTTTTTAAAGAATATAAACCACAATGAATTTATCAAAATAGATAAAAAAGATGGAAATGATGGTGGACATAAATTTTTGAAAACACAGGGGGGGGGGGGGGATATCGTTAGCAAGTTAGCAACATCAAACTTTCTTTTGATTTTAATGTTATATACATCGATTTCTGTTGAAACTGTGTCAAATCCTACAAAAAAAAGATCCACCAATGTCAATGTCTCTCTATGAAAATGAGAATGACATAGAGTAATCTAACATTTAGATCTGTGAAGTATGGTTACGTGAGGATTTCATAATGGATGGTGCATTGATCTATTTGACTCTGATTTAATGGATCAATGTTTGCCTTTAACGTTTTGATCCCCCGGATTCTTATTGAGATTGTATCAGCTTTCTGTATTAATCTACTGAGAATTGAGTCAATTGTTTCCAATAAACATATATTTAACTCATTACCACCGTATGGGTGGAGTAATTGAATGTTCCAAAGTCATAGAAATAGCAGATGACAATGTAAAGTATTTAACAAGTTGTTTAACCCTTATAGTGCTGGAACCGACTTAATGCTTAATGAATGTTAACATTGAAATTAGGATATTTCGATTTTAACACTGAATATTGGCTAATATGACATAAACATTGAAATAAATTATGATAGTCAGGTATTAACTTTGAAAATAGGATATACTGATGTTAACATTGAATATATGATATTCTTGTGTTAACATAGAAAATATGATATTATTGTATGGAGTATTTCTGGTTTACTTTCGCATTTAAGTTGTGTTGATGGTGTTTTCTGGTAATAACTATTTGAATAAGTCCAAAAGTTTACCAAATAATATAGTTTGATATAGCATTTATCTCCTTTAATGGGCCTTATGAAAGGCACACCAAAGGAGAGGAGTACAAATAAATTACTGAAAAAATATATGGAGTTCTTTTATTATGTACATAAAAGTCACGAGAATTAGTTTAGGAATGCATTGAGACCCTATTAATGAGACTCATTTGAAATAAATTATTTTGTGCTTGAAATATAGTTGTCTCCAATTCAATCATGTTTATCAACAACCTGTTTGTTTACATATTCAAAATAACGAATTTTGATTGGTCGGTTCAAAAATGTGTGTATAAACTGTCAAAGTCCGAGGTGAAGAATCAGGAATTCTGAATTATAAAACTTGCTAATCTGGAGTATTTCTGGTTTTCTTTCACATTTAAGTTGTGTTGATGGTGTTTTCTGGTAATAACTATTTGAATATGTCCAAAAGTTTACCAAATTATATAGTTTGATATAGCATTTATCTCCTTTAATGGGCCTTTAATATTGAATATATGATGTATCATGTTAACATTGAATATATGATATACTTGTGTTAACATTGAATATATTATGTTCAGCTATTATCATTGAATGTTTGGTATTTCTGAGAAAGCCTCTTTCTCATTAAGGCTCTACAAAGTTTTGGTTGTCATATGCTTTGTAACTCTCCTACTGTCTGTGGTAGGTTTTCTTGAAACCTGGCTACAGTAATGGAACTTGCATGGAGATGTGCATGATGAATAGAATTTGAATTACGCCCATTCAATCGGAAGTTATTGCACTGTGCCTAATGGGTGGGAGGGACATCAATCACAATTTGTGTTAAAGGCTCTTGTTCTAAATTTTTTAATGTTATTTCGTAATGTATTGCACATAACATGTCCTCATTGTAAAAAAGGTTTTTACAGAATAATGGTTTGATAAATATAGAAAAACAACATATAAACTATATTGTGAAGCCCTTTCGAGGGTTCAGTGCAATACTATAGTAAGTGCTTCATGTTAATGAAGCACTTACTACAGTCTTCCACTGAACCTTCTTTTTCTAGAACTCAGTAATAACGAATTAATTCTCTTTTCATCCAAAGTTCTTCCAAGATGTAGTACTTAATCAGCTATATAACAATAAAGCTTAACCCTTATTGTGTTGGAACTGGCTTCATGCTTATGCAAACAGGTTAGATCCGAGCCAGCCGCCAAGTAAATTGATGGCGGGCCTGTGATCTAACCTGTTTGCTACTCTGAGTATCTTTCCTCAACAATTTCAAAATCTCATATGGGAAATGGATTTGTCAACTTAATGCAGATGAATAAAATTGCATTTATAGCAGTCAAAGCATTTAAAAACACAACTCGTTAAGAGGAATTTCTCCTTTTCCCTCTATGTTTTTCAGAGTTGTCTGCTAATAAACTGGTCACATATTGTTACTGTTTGGTAATGGATTAATGAGTGTTGTTACATTTGTATGTTTTACAGTTAGCCACAGAGATGCTGCGGTTGTTCGATCCGACCCTGGAGCAACAGCCAGCCCCAGAGGATGAGCAACTCAACCTTATACCCATCTACAGAAACCCAAAGATACAAGGGGGCATGCTGCCTGGTAGGTTATAATGTTAATCTGTCCCCTAATAACTGATGGACATGAGGGGAATTTAGGTCCAGGGGTACAGTGTCGGCTTCTGGATATGAGGGTCATGGGTTTGAATCTAGTGAGTATCAGGATCTGCCTCGCGCACTTTCATTAATCCACATTTGGTGCAAGTACTGGTTATGTAACCAGGAAGTAGAATCTAGACTGATTGATCTAAGTTGTAAGAACTCGTTTCACAATTGATGTAAGATGAATAAGTGCAAACCAATATCGGAAGTTGACATTACGTAGGTACAATGCAAGACTGTTGTAAGTCCTTCATAAACAAGGAGGAAATTATTAAAGTGATACAGTGATGTCTAGTTGACCATATTATATCAAATATAAAGTATAAGACTGTGGTAGGTCCTCATCTTTTGTGAAAGTCATGCTATAGTCTTGTGCTGAACCTTCACTATAATTTGCTATGTGCATTACTGCTGAATATGCTCCCCTTCAGCATCAATTAATTCTATGAACTGGCCGAGCCTCATTTACCCAGTTGATAGCCTGAGTTTGAGACTTGACTTGGCTAACATTCTTTCCAATATTTGATTTTTATGTGAAGTCAAAGCAGCATGATTAATTCATATCTCACATTTGATTATTTATGTTTGTGTGGGAAAGCAGCTTTGAATGAATCAGTATATACTGCAGTCCTGTTGCGAAAAGTCATGGCTATATTTACTGACTGCCATGATATGACTGAATTACTGATAAAAGACCAAATAAAACTCAAATCTTACATCCAACAAATTATTTTAACATAGGTATCAGGAGGGAAAAGGTTGAATAGGAAAAATAAATACACTTGAAGGAATTGATCAATTCATTATTGACACTGATCTTAACTTTAAAAGCACTACAATCGAAACTGGTCAGCTGTGTTGTTAGTTGCACAAACAAATAACAATTTATAGACATAGGAGTCTGGTCAAATCTGGTTTTATTGTCCTATTGAGCATTATGATTCTTGACTCTTAAACTTGGTGGTTTATAGTGTTTCTTAATTATACTCATAGAATCTGGTCCATAATTTTTTGTATACTTATCCTTTCCATTGTAGAAATTATTTTGGAACACCAATGAAAATATCATGACAAATAGAAATTGTTAATAGTTCTGTCCATTTAACCAAATTATTCTTTTGTTTATTATCTATATTTCAATTGAACAATTGTGAATTTTGTGAAGGACATATCTGTAACTAATTTTTATGGGATCTACAACAAGTAGTTTAAAACAAGAAAAGGATGGTCAAGCCTTTTAAGTTGGTTGTTTGCTACTTGATATTCTGATTGCTTAACCCTTTATCAAACAGATTTATAGTCTATCTTGTTTTAAGCAACCACTCCTAAACAGTGTGTAAAAGGTTATTTCACTATCTAAATACAGGATGCCAGTCATTCAGAAAGCTCATGTAGAAGCCTACTTAATGATTGGCCTCCATATTAAGCAGTTGGTCATACTGATTTTCTTAAGTATCTGCTACATCTGACTTTAGAGTGAACCCTTAACAATTGGAGCTTTTAATTATTAAAATCCTTTTTTTTTCAGGCAATTTCCATTACCTTCATGTGAAGAAGCCTGGGTTGGATAAGCCTCTGATAGAACAAATGGGACAAGCTGATTATGTATGTATTTACTTTTATATTATTGGTGAGGCCATGGTGGCCTTGTGGTTAGAGTATGGAATTTGAAATCACCATCACCTTCCCCCTCTCTGCTTTGGTTAAAATCCTATTGACAGCATTTTGGACTTAAATGTGACATAGTCTCTTGATTGACTATTAGAATGTCAATGGTTCTTCCCTCCTTGCAGCCAATATGGGCTATCAAGTTTTGGATATCCCCCCATCATTATAAGCCAGGCACTGCAACAGTACTCAAATACTGTTGAGACAATGTAAAGCCCGAAACAAGAATGAATAAATGAAACCTTTGCTTTTAAATGAATGTAAACAAGCTAAAGGTCAATTCCTTGGGACGACATTTTGATTTTCATGAGTGGCAGTCTCCACTTATGAATGTCGATCGTTCTACCTAGCTTGACCAGGACTTATAGGTAGTTGATTCTTCCTCCATTATAATAGGTCTGGCATCTCATCACGGAGGAAAATACGTTTGCACAATATAAAACCATTACAAATTACTTATATCAAACAAGCTAAAAGGATCCCATAAGCATTAAATGAGCAACTGGTCAAACAAACTAGGGCTTTATAATCTGTGGTTGTAAACCTGCATGATAACATTAAACCTCCCTGTCTGAAGAGCTTGATCAATCGTATCTACTCGGCAATCCCCGTAACAAGTCGGTAGATATACCTCATAGCAGTACATGAATACACCAGAAATCCTGGGGTAATTCGCCTTATTTCTGGCGGATAACGCAAAATGCATACAGGCACTAAATATGTATTTAAATACACACAAATTGGTTATATATCACAATTGAATGGGTTTTTGTACCCTTTTCATTAAAGATGAACATATCAACACATCTTTGTTTCATATTTTGTCAATCAGCTCATTTCAGCAATCCCCGGCTTGTGACGGGGATTGCTGAGTTGATACGATTGGCCCTTTGTTGCTGACCTACTTTCAAAAATGGCTCCCCATTACCTCCGAGGTTATTTTTAGAAATGGCCGAGGTGTTCCGAATGGAGCTTGATAGGATCTTAACACTAAGAATGCTGGGTAATTTTCTAAAAATAGATTTTTGTGTCGTCTACTTCCAAAACCTAAAATATGTACTAAATTTGTTGAGGAAAGATAATTAGAGTAGCAAACAGGTAAGATCACAGGCCAGTCGCCATGTTACTTGGTGGATGACCTGGATCAAACCTGTTTGCATAAGCATGAAGTCTGTTCCAGTGCTATAAGGTTTAACAAACTAGGGCTTTATAATCTGTGGTTGTAAACTTACATGATGACATAAAAACAACCAGTCTGAAGAGCTTGATAGGATCTTAATTGGGTATGGGGAAAAGTCAAAGCCTGTATTGACAAGTGCTGATTATTGTGGGATAAACTCCAACAGCAGGTTATATGTCCAAAGGGCAGTGTTTTCCAACAAATTGATAAACAGACCAATTAAAATCTTACCCTTGTCATGAATAAATGGGCTTTGGTAAGGACATAGCTGAGCGAACCGCTATGTGATATATCTTTATTGTTTACTTATGAGTGTATGTGGTTGTTTCTGTCATAGTTTTGATTTCTACATTAATAACTGTAACTCTGTACATTGAGATACCTTTTTTTTTGAGAGTTCTTTGTAAAAATGGTTTCCACAAGATATTTTCACTAAGAATAGAACTAGTAAGCTAGCTCTGTCAGCATTCTAGTGTTTAGTTTGGTTAGAATAAATGCATATATAATGTAATCTACCCTCTGTGCATGAAATGATGTCATTGAATACTTTGTTATTCCACTTTATTGATATCAATAATTATAAAGATATGCAAATTAGGTTGTTGAGCCAAAAAAGGGATAAGGCTTAGGAAAAGCAATGTTTATTGTGACAAAATCGTTAACATCCAATAACATGAAGATGATATCATTTTTCATACTAAATACATGTTGTCTGCTATTGCTAGTAGCTTGGATTGGTTGTAAAATCCATGAGAGGGAAATGGCGTACTCAATGTTTTACAGGCGGTCATTACTCTGTATGATATCATTAATCCCTGCAATTCCCCCAACTATAAAATGTCCTTGTTAGTACTGAAATTAATTGATACTGAATCATCAAAGAGAAATAAATACCTGATCCAAATTACTCAGGAGAGTTAAATATCCTTCAATACCTGGCCTTTTTTCTAAAATTCCTGCATCAAATTTTCTTGAACTATTTCCTTTAATGCAAATGATACTCTAAGGAACAAGGATTACAATTCAATGGAAAAAGCCAATTCCAAGTAAAAAGGAGAGGATTTTTCATCGTAGATCTTTGAAGACTGTCGAATAATGCAAAAGAGCATTTTGGTTTACGTATAAGAAGCCAGTGACCAAAGAGAATAAGTTCATCGACATAATGATCACACAGAATAATACAGAAATAAGTTTTTACAAATGATTTTTTGTTCTTGATTCAAGCAGTTTCTTCTTAATAATATGTACTAGGGGTTTCTACCTAACAACACAAAGGTAAAGGTGTTTTCATAAAACATATATGTAAACAATGTTTGATGTTGCTTTGAATTTGGACCAGTCACAATATCGCATTTAATTGAGTGGATTTACTCTAAGAATGATAATCCTTTAAGATAGAAGAAGTTTAACCCCATGGATCTGATGAAGTCGGGTAATTCACACTCTTAAGCGGATGTACTTGTGTATAATTATGACCTTGATGTTAAGTCGGTTTTCCTGATATTCTATTTTACAACTTGTTCAGATTGACAGATTCTCCAGGTACCAACCATAAGATGAACAAGATAAAGGGTTTTGTTGTGTTAGGTAGAAACCATTGCGACAAAAGGACATAGGCGTAGGAGCGTTTTCAACATTGGGGATGAGGAATGGTCTAAGAATAAATGTTCCTCAACTTTTTCATGACTATTAATGCATTTACAAAATTCAATAACATAATAAGAATTAAAAGAAAGCATAAGAAAATGTGTATCTTTAATAAAAAAAAAAAGAAAAAAAAAAAAAGGATATGCCAGGTCTCGAACTCACGCGGTTATCAAATGTATCGATCTTAACAAAAAGTGGCAGCGACCAGGCTGTCACAGCCACGGTTACTTACGGAGGTTTTTTGTGAGCTGAGTTTTCATTCGATAAACCTGATGTGTTCAGATTGCCATTTGCGCTGATGACGTCAAAAAGATTTTGGTTATTGTTCGTAACAAAAGGCGAAGTATAAAGCACAAAAATACACATATATCTTTATTCTGCTGTTGAATTTTGTTTCTTTCGTTTTTCTTTTCAAATATCTTCATTTACCATTGTGAATATTGGGGGGGCAAAGTATACTCTGCCCCTGTCTGGGATATTGAGGGGGGGCGGCCCCCCCCCCCCCCCAGCTCCTATGCCTATGAAGGAGAAATTGCTTGTGACAAGCAATTCCTCCTTTTGCCACAATGGTTTATATTAGTCTCTGTCTGCTGTATGTAACTGAAGGCAAGGTTTTATTAAGAGGAATGTTAACAAATTTCTCCTTCTTTACCTATTGGAATGTACCTGTTGTTAACAACAAACAATCAAAATAAAAGAAAATCAAAGTGTTTTTTTGTCTAATGTAGTACTTGAAACTGAATTTAGCTATAAAATTTGTGCCAAATCAAGGGTTCAGTGCAATACATTGGTAACTTAAAGTAAGTGATTGGTCATTGTGAAGGACTTAATGTAGTTTTGCATTGATCCCTCAAGATGTGAATTTTAACGTGCTGCAATGAGTTAAGATGGAAGAACACACCAATTCATTTTTCTGTTGCCTTTTTTGCTATTAACCTGACAAGAATCTTGTACAAATCCTTTTCAAATAAATGAGAACAATCTTCAGAAAATGAGAGATTTAGAAGCTCTTTTCAAAATTCGATATGACTTATAGCTTGAACATAATTGCATGGGTTTCCTGTTTGAAGAACATAATCAATTACATGGTGGAAATGGCTGAAAAGAAGCATTTGCTAAACTTATAAGAACCATTACAAGAAGATGTGTAAAATCAATAATCAGTCATAAAAATCCATTACTTTAATAAGATCTTAATGGAGTTGCTGCCTAAAGACTAAAGTTCTTACAATTTCCCAAGAGTTCAGTTGTGTAGGATTTCAATTGGCAATTGTATCAATTGCAAATCAGCACAAGCAATTAGTCATTATTCGTCATTAAAGGGATTGTCACAAAGATTGTGTCACAAAAATTTTAAAAGCAAGACATATTAAAAGGTATTTTAAGCAATCTTCATCTCTGATAAAAATGACCAGTTTTTCTTTTTATATTTTTTACTAAAAACCTTAAAGTGCAGTTCTTTGATGGAAAATATTTATGAGATTGCCCTTTGATGCATCGTGTTAGGGTCACATGATTAGAGTACTGATCTATTTTTGTACTCGGCTAATCCAGACACTTGCATCCTGTTCTATGATTTTGCAGAATGGGATCAATGGTTCACAAAATAAAAGAAGTTTAAACTGTTTGATTTCACCTGCAAGACAAATGTGTTATTTTCTTTTACCAAACAGCCATGAATGGGGCTGAGAATCACAGAAGTCAATAATCTTGTTTAACTTTAGAGATTTGTATTGTTAGTTTTTCCTTAGAATACATCTTATTTTAAAAAGGTTACAATCTCAATCCGCTGGTTAATCTCTTGAAATGTATTACCCTAATGAACCACTTATTTAATGATAAGTCCTTCATAAGTAATAAACTGCATCATTCCAATTGGAAGTAAAATATATCCTGTATGAACGAACAAAATATATATAGTAAGGTAAATAAGTAATTATACAACACCCAGCCAAGGTCACTTTATCAACACAAAAGAAATAACTCATTACAAATGACAAAATATGCTATGAAATGTGAAGGAGAAGTAACTTATAACTATTCTTATATGTAAAATGGATAGTTGGCAAAATACTCCTCTTCAATCTATTGGTCTTTGTGTTTTAAAACTTCTAAAAGCTTTCTGAAGTCTTTTAAAGTTTATGTGGTCATGTTTTTCAGGGGAGAGAACTGTCCACTGGCACCCCAGGAGGAGAGAAGGAGTATTTCCGTCTTCACATTAACCAATACAACTCTCTTGAGACCATAACATGTCTGTCTAAAAAGGTGAGCTTATTAAGTAAATAGGTGATTGTTCGAAAAGGGATGGGATAAACCTCTCACAAAACCTCCCTGTTGGTGCGTATCGTTGATTTGACCCTCCCCCTGTTGGTGAGTCACATTGATTTGGGGCTGGCTACGCCCCTGATTTTTGTCTTCACATCATTTGATACACTTCCCTCAAGACAATTACGTTTGTTTAGAAAGTTGAGCTCATCAATTGAATAATTAATTGTTGGAAATGTAGTTTTTCCGACTTAACAATGGCTTAAAATTTGTCAAGAATTTAATTAATGGTGATATCATTGATTTTTACCCATTTTGTCTTAATTGTGAGCATTTGTGACATTGTATAATAGACAGCTTTAACCCATTACCAAGCAATAACGATATTTGACCAGTCTGTTGCAGACGAGTCTGGAAAACATTGTGGGAAAAGGAAAAAATGTTCTTATGAGCAATTTCTCCTTTTCCCACAATGTTTTCTGCTCTACCAGAAGATTATTTTTCAATTTCATCATATCTTGAAATGTCGTCTGCAAACTCTTTCAATTTGGAACTGTCGAAAATTTGGCATTTGGTAAAGGGTTAACAAAGGACAATGCTCGTGTATGAGTTATAACAATTCTTAGATATTGCTGATTTGGTAGAAACAATTCTGATTAAAAGGGAAGAAACTGCTTGTCATTGTGGTTTCAAAGGACTATCGCTGCGGATGTGTTAAAACGAAGTATCATTAAGAAAGAGGTTAATACAGTTAGGAGATAATCACAGAATTTATGTGTTTTTATTTTCAGCCGTTTTCAAGCAGCAATCTGATCTGTTTGTATGCTCTACATGAGCGATGTTTAAACAACATGGTGTCAAGATTCGATGAGGGGCTCATAAAGGATCTCTATGGGTAAATACATACATGTTACAACATCGAAGGTTCAGTGCAAGACTATAGTATGTCTCCTTGTATGTGAAGCACTTACTGTAGTACTGCATTGAACCCTCGACAAGCCATATGTTTATACACAAACACCTTTAATCAAAAAGAACCAATCAACTGCTGAACATTTTTTTTTTCAAAGTTTTCATATTACTATCTTTTAAAAGTCAGGTGGTAATTTCAATTTTAACTTATCAGGATCTACATGGCATGGTGTATATATAGTTGTTGACTTAAAAATCTGTGAAGATTGAGTCAAAACCGAGCTTTCTCAGACTTTCATGAAAGGAGTCGTTAAGATATATGGCCCCTTCTAAGAATATTGCTTATCTCAACACTGAATAGTAGCAACTTTGTCACATTGAATATCATCACAAATAAAAAGATTTTACTGCGAAATTGTTCCATTCTAACCTCAATTAGAAAGTCAATTTAAAAATGAGCATTGAAGCCTATGGGAAATTTAATCTTTCTGTCATAATGATAAACCTGTTTGAGTTTTGAGAAAAAACTCTTGGTAGAAAGATGCATTCCATGATTCTGATTAAGATTTCAAAAAGAAATCCAAACTTTACAGAAGAAAACAGGAGAAAATCACTTTTTCAATTTTCAGGGATGACAACTCACGAAAAAATGAAAACAAGGGGAAATAATAACACCAACTTTCAAAATAACATGATGTGTCATGATTGGCATTGTTAGTTAACTGCTTTATATCTTATAGCTATTAAAGTCATTTCATGTATAGAAACATTGGAAAGTGTTTGATGGTTAGGAGCCATAACTAGGATAACTTTGTACCTACTGTTAAATGACCAATATAGATTAGATCACAATGTGTTGAAATCAGCAGTTGCCTATTTAAAAAAATAATTCATAAGTGTAAGTCAGTTTACAGAATGGAGGTTCCAATGCAAGACTATAGTAAGTCCTTCACATTTGTGAAGGACTTACTTAAGTATTGCATTGAATCCTCGATTAATTGATTATCATTAGAAATAAATCAAGTGTACCTACATGTTTGCTGTTTGCAGATTCTTCAACGAGACATGGGCCCTGTCACTGTTCCACGACAGATTTGCAGACTTCAGGGATGAACTCCGAGAGCTCCTGATAACTAGACCGGTAAGCACTTTGTACATCGTGACCATAGCAAGTGCATTATGGGTCATAACCATTTCTCACTGATATATAATTCATTGATAATTCCAAATTGAATGAGAAGCTTTGCCTGTAGTTGATAAATTTTGATACATTTGTATGGTGTTAATTAGACAAAACATCATGAGATGAACTGTAACTGTGGTCCTCTGGTAAAAGTGTTGGCTTTTGGACACAAAGGTGGCAGGTTTGATTCCCTGTTTATTTCGGCCTACCTATCTATCAACACTTATTGTGCTGGAACAGACTTCATGCTTATGCAAACAGGTTAGATCCCGGACAGCCGACAAGTAAATTGGTGGCTTGCCTGTGATCTTACGTGTTTGCTACGTGTATTGTTCCCCATCAAAATTAAGCATATATTGAAGGTTTTGGAAGGAAGACAGCACAAAAATCTATTTAAGAAAATTACCCAGCATTCTTAGGGTTAATCCACAATGGTTGCGAGCACTTCTTATATATCCAGGAACCAGAATAAAGAACGATTAATGTAATCTATAAGGAACAAGTTTCAAAATCAATTTATATAAGAAAAATGTTTAAAATAACATCTTTGGAGATGATAATAAAGAAATCACTACGCATCATCCAAATGGCACTTTCAAAGGACAAAAAGTAAACATCTTTAGAAATGAGTATAAAAGAAGCACTTTGTGTATATAGGACCCAAATGGCACTTACTATAGACAAATCAGTAGTGGGCGATTAGTTGTTACAGGTCATCTTATCTCAGTGCTTCATCAAGGATATTTTTATGACTTTTGTGACAGCTTAGCTGTGTGTGCAGCTAGCAGGAATTGATGAAACAGACAGGGATTTCTGGGAGACTTTTGTTGTCTGCCTCCATTGGTCTTCAAACAGTACAACGTTTAGCTTTCTTTTCTGAAATGGAAACTTTTAAATTCTAGTTTCTGCTTGGACAGTGTTTTGAGATGAGATTTCTGCTCCTCTTTCATTGCTCCCTATAGTTATCAAAGGCTGGTATTTGAGACGATTGAAAACAAATATTTTGATTTAAATTAAATTTTAATTAATTTTAATTTAAAAATAATTATCAATGATTATCTTTGATTATCTTTGATTTCAGACTGACGGTTCCGAATCGCTAGAGGAGAGGGTCAGATCACTCATTGATCCAGAAATGCCAGTAAGTACTACCTACTTGGTTATCTCCCTTGTTTTATTTGGATGCGAGGTACTTGGCTACCTCCCTTGTTTTATGAATTTTATACTTGGTCATCATTTGGGCTTCTGAAAGAATAACATGTGGTTGTGTTTTCCATGTTAATGTTGTTGGCTCTCATGGAGTTATCAACATAAGATTTAGTTGTTTTTCTTGTTTCATATAAATATGTCTGTTGATTCCTTTATTTGAAGATTGAATGACTCTTCACTAGGTTTTCTTCTTTGATTCATTACTATTTTTTTTTGTATTAATAGTTGTCTATATTTTTTCAATAGAGGTAGTATTGATTTATTAAGTATTAAGATGTAAGCTTAGGTTTAGACTTCATTTCACCATGAATACATCTATAACTGTTGCTGCCTCATACAGTGAAAGGAAACATACAAAATCTGTTCAATTGTTTGAACCCTTACTCCATCACATTTGTGAAAATTTCTACAAGAATTCCTGAGGAGCATTGGTTACTACCAAATATCTCAAACAAAATGTAGGCGACAGTGGTGCAGTGGTAGTTTGTAGGCCTCTTAACCACAAATCGGAATGAGGACTGGTGTAATATCCAGTAAGCACAGTAATTGAGAGTGAATTCAATAAGCTTCAAGCTTCAATCACAATTGATATAAAATAGATAAGTTAGTAAAATAAAGTATTGTATCTTTCTTTATTGTCTTAATGTGTTACTTTCCTTTAAAACCTGTAAAAAAAAGTCTGGTATAAGTGAATGGTCTTATACAAAGTTGAGGATTGGGCTAAAAACAAATACTGACTAATGAAATTTACTACAAATATTTTGTCATCTTTTCCACAGCTATCCGATTCACAGAGGGGCGAGCTGACTGGCCTGTATCAACAGACGGGAGCCAAGCGTGCGGTGGAGGCTCGACTCCTCAACTTCCTGTCGTACAACTACTACCACTTACCTATGTACGCCAAACCTGGCATGGTGTAACAGGGAAAGGACATGCTACCTATTTAACATGTGTATGTGTATGGCGATCTGAACTTATTGGACTGTGAAGCACAGCTTGAACATCATTACTACAGAAACAGCTCTTTTAACCCATTTCCAAACAATAACGACATTTAACCACTTTTTTGCAGACAACTCTGGAAAGCATTGTGGGAAAAGAGAAATTGCTCTTAATGAGCAATTTTTCCTTTTCTCATAATGTTTTCTGCCCTATCTGAAGATTATTTATTAATTTCATCACATTTTGAAAACTTTTTCAAGTTGGGACATTTTAAAATTTTATGTTTGGTAAAGGATTAAACATCATAACTACGGAAACAACTCTTTTATATACTTTATTTAATGTCAAAACAATATTCATAACAGCAATTCAAGAATGATTCTGGAAAGATAACATTTATTCTAGATTTAAATTTATTTTGCAAAGATTGTCAAGCGACTTTCAAAAGCACTGTGGCAAAAGGAGAAATTGCTTGCCACAAGCAATATCTCCCTTTGCCACAATGCTTTTGCAAATTTTAACATATCACAAAAGCAGAACTAAAAGGTTTTTCACATGTTTGAAAAACCATTCTAAATTCATCTGCTTCAAGTAAAAACTGTCACCTTCAGGTGGTAACGATTTAAGCTCATACAGGTACTTATGTTGTGGTGTTACCATATATAGATTATATATGTGGGAAATAATTATTACAAAAACCACAGTTCATGACGTTCTGCTTGTATGAATATTGTAGTTTTATGGACCATCTTTTGATAGAAAAGACTTTACGTTGTTGATTTGATTATTTGATATAAATGATTATATATCTTATTGCCATTCTCATAAATACATGTATAGTTTTATTGAATCTTTGATATCCCAACAGGAATATGTATGTTGTTTCCATATCTTGTCTATTTGAAATATTCCGTCCAACAAATAAGGTAAGGTACATGCTCTGGGAAATAAATAACTATTGAGGTGTATTGATGATAAATCTAGATTTGGAAATAGTAATTTAGTTTGAATTTGAATATCATGAGTGTATCGTGAATAATTCAGTGGCCGTATGTCTCAATCCATCTGATAATCAACGTCTTTTATACAATAAGAGGTACATTCCTATTATGGTGTTTCTTTGGCTAACATATATCTGTAGACTAAGACTCGAAGGCTCAATGCAAGACTATAGTAAGTGCTTCACAAACATGGAGCACTTACTATAGTCGTTAGTGTTAAGTCACAGGCTAGAACACAGGGCTGTGTATTTTGAACAACATGAACATACACCCTTTTTCAAATAATATGCAAGAATGAACCTCACTGTATGGTTTGTTAAAGACGATTTTGCGAATTAAAACTTTATTGTTAAATTTTCTTTCATTATGTCTTTCAACCCTCTCCAGTTAACGGAACTTGTCATGGAACCAATTTGAAAGCAACTGCAGAACAGAAGCATGAAGCCAACCAGCATAGCCTGTATGGTTTTGAGGCAAAGGGATAGATTTCTCATTTGGAACAGTTTATCCTTTTGTCTCGATGATTTCTATAGGCTTCTTTGATAATAGTCACCAAGGAGATGTATGATGAAGTAATTTGCTAACATTATCATACAAGGCAAACACTTATTAATTTTCCAAAAATTAATCGCATGTGACACACTCATTTGTTGTCGTGCTGTCTTCTCCAAGACCATTTCACTTAGAACCTAATTCAAGGAGACAGAAGCACGTGTCATATACTTCCAATCATGCCTAAAGACGACCTTCTAAACTTGCATCTTGACCGTCGTTTAGAAATTGTTCAACTCTTATTCCCGATCAAAATGCTAAAGATTTGTTACGTGAAACGGGTCCCTCTCAGAGTAAAGCCGTCGCAGTTCACCTAACAAGGTACTAACCCCGATGCAGAATGTTGCTTTACTTCTAGTCCGAATGATCCAGACGTTGATATTTCATGTTACACAGTTATAGCTTGGATCATCCAAGTTACTCTACTTCGAAAGAAAGCCAACCACTCAACCGCAGCGAAACTGCAGAAGTAGTATTTGTACATAAATCCTTTTACAGTCATAGTTTAATTCCGCATTTAAAAAGTATTAAATTATATGGATGGTCGCTGTACCCTCCATTCTTATGACATGTCCTAACTAGTATTGTACGATATGCTTCCAAGCTGCAGACCGCATCCCCTCAGTGAATAAGGTTGATCACTGCTGAGGGACGAAACAATTTAAAACGCAGCCACTTTATCAGACACCGGAAAGATTTTCCGGCGAGTTTCGATCTCATCAATCCTAGCAACAGTTTCAAACTAATACCACAGACGAACTTTGTGCTTTTCGTGCTACTTTCTGTCGTCTGCTGTTGCTTTCAATTTGGACAAGGCATTAATCACTTTTGCAGAAAGTTTCATATCGTAACCTTTCGTCATTAGGAGACAAAAGAGTGACTTTTGAGAGAGAAAAAATGGATATTTGGAAGTAATCATAGATGACCTTGAAATGTCAAACATGTCATATTGTCCTTACCAAATTATCGAATCTGTAGAATTCACCCTACTCAAAAGCAATCCCGCAATTAATACATATGTGACAGACGACTTTCGAGGATGTTGAAAGGCGCACATTCCAATCTGTAGTTCCTTTAACCATTGGAATGCTGGGTAATTTTCTAAAAGTAGATTTTGGGTCGTCTGCTTTCCAAAAGCTTAAATATCAGCTTAATGTTTTGATGAGGAAAGATACTAAGAGTAGCCAATTAATTTGGCGGCTAGCCTGGATCCAACCTGTTTGCATGAACATGAAGTCAGTTCCAACCATAATGACTGCCTTTCGACCAATTTCTCATTTTTCCAAACATACATGTAAAAACGTGTTGTATATCAAGTGTTCAATGCAAGACTATAGTAAGTTTTCACAAATGTAAATGACTTACTATAGTCTTGCATTGAACCCTCGATATGAGGGTAAAACGTTAGACAACGCAATGTATATGGATTTTTGTTCGATACAGTGATTTTGAAATTATTTTCCCCAGGATTTTCGTGGCGTTTGTATGTCAAGTTGATCAGGTGTATTCAGGTTTGATTTGTCCATAATAAAGAGGGTCATATGACTTTGAATAATTAATGAGTCTGTGGCAATCAAATTGAATCCGATGTTATAATTTCTGCCTGATGGGTCCAATGTTGATTAATTATCGATGGTTGTATCCGATATGGTGTAATGCTAGCATCGTGGACTTGGGATAGCACAATCCCGGTTAGATTCTCGATGGTGGTAATTATTTATCGTGGAGTGTACCTGGGCAAGACACTTATTCGAAGCCCAGTTCTGCTAGACTTCACAATGAACGTGTTTAGTAGGGGTCTCAAGTTACAAGGTTGGGTTAAATTTGTTATCGGGCCGGATAGCCCGGTCGGTCGAGCGTTCTCACGGTAGGCGGAGGTCCCGGGTTCGAGTCCCCGTCCGGCTGCATTTTTTTCTTATCTTCCTTACATTGGCGTCCAACGCAAATAACCCACGGTAGCTAAAGTGATTGATACTCCAGATTTTTCCCCCTAACGAATGCTGTTATTAGAGACGATTTCCAAGTGTGTGTGGGAGTATGCTATATTAGTAGTGGTCTCGATTTACCAGGTAGAGATGAATGTTGATTGTGTAATCGGGCCGGATAGCTCCAAGTTGTAGTTCTTTCCTAGTTGTATCTCTTGTATCGTTGGATGACATGCTCTGTAGTCTGCTCTTCTTCACATCATGAATGGAACTGAGATTGAATCAGCTTGAACTTCCTATACTTTAAGAATTAAGTATGTTGTGTTCTGGTCTCAGTCTGACAATTGAAACCTGTTCTGATCTAGCAAGCTGATGGTAAACACCTTGCTCTGGTTTGGGCCTCGTCAAAGCTACCACCTCTCTTATTTAGGCTGTTTTTGTATAATGTGGATCACGTTCTTCAAACCTCGTCATAAAACTCGGAACAATACCCTGGTTTTCTTCGTCATCATCGAGTGTCCAATGTAAGACCATATTAACGTTCTTCACGTTGTGAAGGAGTTTGTATGTTTAAGTTTAAACCTATTTATTTGATCGATTGTGAAACAACTTCTTAACACTTAGACAAATAACTCCTGATTCTGCTTCCTGGATACATAAACAGTACTCGTACAGAATGTGGATTAATGAAAGTCAGCAAGACAGATACCGCTTCTCACGGGACTCGAACCCACGATCCTCATGTCCCGAGGCCGACGCTCTACCCCTGTGCCACTGTTCTCCAATATGGAATTTTATAGTCTTGCTTTGAACAGTCTGCCTATTTTTTCGCTGTTCATACTTAAAGCAATATCAAATCATTTAACACTTCGAAGATTGAATGATGTGTTTACCTTTCGCGCTATCACCGCATACTACTTGTAGTAAATAAGGACTGAACGTTCGTGTGAGAAACAAAAGCGGTTCGTGATGACTGTTTTTGTTGCTTATTTGGGGTTTGCACCATGCCAGTGTTTATCTATATATCATAGTATGTCTTAATTTATTTAGCTATATAGTTATTTATTTTGGGGTGCTAGGTGCATACGTGATGAATGATACAACGATCGGCTTTCCATCAATCAGTCAGGAGACTTAGAAAATACTTACAGTGCCGGGACACTGACCCAGCGATTCCATGTTCGGTGCCCTTACCAATTTCTGGCTCTGAAAAATAAAAAAAAGAATGTGGTTTATTAGTGAGTCTATTGTGTTAATATTTAGCCTGGTTGTCATTACCATATGCGAATCTGGTTATGACAACCGTCATAGCATTTTCTATCTCATAAGTTTCGAAACTTTCTGTAACTCCTTTATCACAATGGCTTCTACCTAATATAAAGATGAAATGAAATAGACCCATCGAAAAGAAATTATTATGACAAAATGAGAGGCATTCTATGATGAACACATTTTGCTTTTGTTACAATGACTTCCAGCCCAAATGATATAAATAGGATCATTTTTTCAAACTCTCTAAACGTCGACTGCTGTTTCTTAACAATTCAGTCTCACTATCCAATACTAGGGTATGAGATCGAAAATATCCTGCACTAGAAAAGGGTCGCGTGTGTAAAGAAGGAAATCGGGTTAGTTTGCAATCGTTTATTGGTCTAACTCGTTCAATTGGTAGTCGAGTATAGCTATAGAAATATGTAGCCGAACAACCCACGACAAACCAAACTGTAAAGCATAACCCCGTCAAACTGTTAATCACTCTGAAACAACCAGCTAATGGTATCAGCACGTTATTGATGTATTGGAAAATTGGGACGGAAAGAATATCAGTAGATTAGGCCAAGGTGACGGCAAAACATATATTCGGTAAGTTTAATTGCTTTTTTCCTTCTCTTTATACGTATGCATCATATGTTCAGATTAACGTATTTGATTTTCATCTATATATGATGTTTTTTTTTTATCTAAAATAGTACACATTGGTTAAACCTGACGACTTTATGAAGGCGACTTTAATTTTGAAAACATGAATGAAATGATGTAGGCTACTTTTCTCTTTCCTTACTAAACATGCTGTTTTCATGATCAATAAATGTTCATTTAGGACCTCAGTTACCTAGAGATTAAAGTATATAACTTCTATTAAATTCTCTTGACCTCTCTCCGCTTGGGTTCAAATCCGGGGACGGCTTTTGGGTTTCATGAGAGATGGTTTTCCGACTGACTTATGGAATGCCGTCCGTTCTACCCGGCTTGACCAGCCCTTGTGGGCAGTTGAGTATTGTGTCCTCCTTCATTACCAAGAATTGGGCATGGCAACATAACTGAATTAATATTGACTCGATGTAGTACTTATGATTAAACGACTGAATGCCGTCTTAACCATTATAGTGCTGGAACCGACTCCATGCTTATGCAAACATGTTTGATCAAGGCTAGCCGCCAGGTAAACTGGCGGCTGGCCTGTGATCTAACCTTTTTGCTACTCTGAGTATCTTTCCTGATCAAAATTTCGCAGATATTTAAGGTTTTAGAAAGCAGACGACACAAAAATCTATTTCTAGAAAATTACCCAGCATTCTAAGAGTTAAGCAAATAACACAGATTTGGAGAAAGGTCCATGGTACGTTTACTCAATGTGTTGACAAAATCGGTTCCACGTTAGAATACAATAGATCCACGTCCGTCCTCGTAACAGTATTGTGTTGTTTGGGTGGCTGATCTGAATTGACTAAATCAAGTAGTTAACATTAGCTTTTATCAATGTATGTTTCCTCGATTTCTGTCATCAACCTGTTTCATTTTTAACATTTTCCGTCCTTTACATATACAATATATATCATTTTTACATGTGCGAAAAAACCATGTTTTTTACCCACTGGCTACGGTTGTGGACCCGTATCTCAGAGCTTCTGTGTTTGATCCCCGTCGGTGCCGCTAGTATCGTTGGGAGTTTATCATTGGCAAGGCACTTCAGCGTCGATGTCTAGGACTGGTGAATCACCGGAAGGTCGAAATCGAACTGAAAATTGCTGCCGCGACGTTAAACCCATATTCAGAAAATATCCATGATAGAACTAACCATTTGTGGTGATGGAGCTGTTTGCATCATACTGTATATATGCATAGGCGAACAAGAGAAATAAGACAGAAATCCCATGGTTGATGAATAATTTTCCACAAAAGAACCGTTCAGTGCATGACTACAGAAAGCCCGAAAAGTACTTGAAGGACTTGATATAGTCATACATAAACTCTTTTTATTCTCCAATATTATTCCCTCATTGCTTTTATTCGAGTGTTGTCAAAATGATAAAGGGGTACTCAGAATATTGGCAAATAAGAAATGCATAGTATTAGAATTTGAACGTGTACTTCGGTATATCATACGTAGCTCATCGAACTTTGGTTAGACACAGACTCTTCTTTAAACTTACCACAGCAGATCACATTCAAGGGGAACGCTCTTGATGTCTACCGTTTGGGCATTTTGGTTTTACGTTGGAAGAAGTTGTTTTCAAATATGCTAGAGTATCTCCTACATGCACATTTTTTCTAATCACTTACTCCCAGTTCAGTACCATGTCGATTTACTATTTGCAAGGTGTTTTACTTATCAAAATGGCATTGTACGAGCTGTTCAGTGTCCTAGGAAAGGGGTGCCGACATTATTTTTCACTTGTAATGGGAAACGAGACATTTGCACGAACTACCACCCTGATTTCAACATGCAGTCTGTACACAGTGAGCCTTCATAGTCAAAGAAGCATTTAAATTGTCATAAAATGATAACGTATTCTTGTTATACTAAGTTAGTTAATTTTAACCAATTTGTTGTGAACGAAATAAAGATGAAGGGGGTGCGATTTAAGGTTCCTTACATTCCAATACTTAATTAGCTTGAAGTTAATTAAAATCAGTGAAAAGATCGCGTTTCTTTAATAGTTTACATAATTGAATTGCTGCGTTGAACTTTCTAAAAGAAACTTGGTTCTGTTTGTTTATCAAAAATATAAAGATTTTTTCCTTCATCAAAATCGGCATATTTGCAAAATGACCATGACAAAAATATTGATAAACGTTGTAAATCATTGACGATAACTATAACTGCAGAATGAAGATTTGATAAGTAAATGAAAACGATCATGAAAAAAGAAATATGCAGTTTCCATTTCTTTTCTGTTTGACCCTGCTTCATATTATTCCAATTTTCTTCGGCTTTATATTTCTATATCTTATGTCGTCTCTTTTTTAAGTTAATTTTATCATCATCTGCTTACTATTAATCTTATTGTTGCGGTCGACAAATGCGACCTACTTGAATCCACCGATCTGTACCTCAGAAGTCATGCTTTCATCCAATCAGCTGTAATGTTATTATGATAAGTGTATGTCTCTTGACATTCCTTGTAAATTAGGTAAAAACTGATGTTTCATGGTTATTTTTACCACTTAAAGCATAAGGCGTCAAATATTTTGACTTGTTGCAGTTTCTTAAAAATGTTGATGTTGATCTTAAAATGCCATCGACACTTCACGAGTATTGTTAACATGCTTTTGTATTTGTATGTAACCTGTGTAATGGGCCGTAGGCCTTTATATGCAATAAACATTGAATTGAATTGACATGCTGACAATTCAATCACATTATTATGTTTCTATACACACCGGAATAATTGATCATAATTAGTTCGTCAAGGCTATTTTCACATGATACAAACCCCTGTCAAAAATTTGATTTGATATCACGCATCAGCCCAAAGTCCCAAATGCTTATCCTTTGTTCCGAGAAGCATACATTCTTTATTTGCTTTATTTGGATTTAAAACGCGTCAACCACTTTCAGTTGTATCACGATGCCCGACTCGTCATAACTGGAGGAAAACCCTTTACTTAAGTGTGATTGATCCAGAGGTGTAGAACCATCGACATTCTATAAACCAGTTGTAAATCTACCTTTTCTAAGATACATTTTCCCTACTGACATTTGAGCCAACACAGAAAAGGCCCTTTTTATTTAAAGTTCTGCACTCAAACCGCTAGGCCACGGAGGTACTTAACCCTTTACCAAACGACAAACTTTCGACTATCCTTAATTGGAAGAGTATGCAGACGACATTTCAAATTTGTGATGAAATTGAATTATAATCCTCTGATAGGGCAAATAATATTGTGGGAAAAGGGGAAATTGTTCGTTAAGAGCAACTTTTTCTTTTCCCACAATGTTTTCCAGAGTCGTCTGCAACGAACTGGTCAAATGTCGTTATCGTTTGGTAATGGTTAAACACGTTCGTGAAGATCATGTACATTGTGTTTTTGATGTATTTGTATCTGTCAAACAGTTGGTAGCTGGTATATCACACATCTTTCGGTACTGACAGACGATTGAATTGTGTCACAGATATTTGATTAACCCTTATGGTGCTGGAACCGACTTCATGCTTATGCAAACAGGTTATATCCATGCTAGCCGCCAAGTAAATTAGCGACTGACCGTGATCTTACCTTTTTTATACTCTGAGTATCTTTCCTCATCAAAATTCAGCAGATACTTAAGGTTTTGGACAGCAGAAGACACCAAATTTGCTTTTTAAAAAATTACCCATCATTCTAAGGGTCGGCACTATCCTTTATACCATTACAATCCACTGGATTAACGTCGACATCGACATTCAGAATATACCATGCATGGTATTGTGCATGAAATATGGGACATCCGTTTGCATGCTGATCTAAGTCAATGAAGCAATGTTTTACAAATGCAGACTTGATCGATGATTGCCAATAGAGTTATGTACCACGAGTAAAAATAACACAGCTTGATTCATTTGGGGTATCGAATCATATACTAGTAATTGAATCAAAATTTTTATTATCAGCTCTGATTAAGAAGCTGTCCCAAAGAATGCCAATGGTATCCTTTTTAAAGGTCCCTTGTAAGAAGTTATATAAGGGGTCCCCCTCCACCCGAAAAGAGTGGTGTATCGCGATACAGCTATATATTGTTGATGGTATGTAAAAGCAATGAACCTGACAAACAAAAGAGTGTATTGCTTCAATGACATTTCATTTCGACTTTCAAATTTTCTCATATGTGTGAACAAGGAGTTTTTTAAAATTACAAACTCATAGATTGAGGATTTAATCTCTTTGAAAAAAAAAGTCTGGTATCAGAGATCTCCATAGTTAAAAAAACTAGAAAACTGATACACTTATCTCTCCCTTCCATAATCGTGATGTGTAGATATAGCGCATTCACATTGCAGATATTGTTTACCATTTAAACGGTTTATTTATTAATAGTGATCTAGATATTAATGACCCATAGATAAGTTGCAGTATTTTTCGATACCATCATCACGTGGGATTCACAATCAGTTGACTGTGCATATTGTATAACTTATTTCCGTCATGCGCAATCATCGAAATGGGTTAGAATTTGACACCAAAGCGCTAAATGGCATGAAAGGTTATTTCACTTAAGAAAGAAAAAAAAGAAAGAAAGAGAAAAGAATCAGAAGAAAGGAAAACACATATATTCAGCTACATTAGAATAAAGAAATTAGAAATGATCGTTTGTTAAGTGAGATGGAATGATAAATTACCCAATTTTACGTTTGTTCCGTACAGAACACAATCTGTGAGATAGTCCCTTTAAAGTCTCATCAATGTGCCATGAATGTGCGGGAGTCGGACACGCCTGTTGCATTCGGCGCCAGATGGGGCCCTGAAAGGCGGACAAAGCCGACACAGACGATAAAACCATCGGTCCGCCGCAAACAGGAAGTGACGTATCATCATTCTGCAGAAGAAGTTTTCCGGCCGCTTAACAAGGTGGCTATTTATATGAAATCGAATCTGTCTTAACCGACCGACCTTTAATTCACATTGAAAGGCTGCAAAGTTCTGTTATAACCTATATATAAGATTTTGCATTCTTCTTCTACTCCTTGTTCTTCTCCTCATTTTCTCCTACTACTTCTTTTGCCTTTTGTATTTTATTGAATCCATGTCATTAGGATATTGGTATCTTTAGTATGATTCTGTATCATCTACATGTACTTGATAACGAGAGAATGAAGAGAAAGAAGGTGTATGAAATTTTTTTTTTTTTACCTCACCGACACGTTTGACAAAGAGCATTAAGAATCAATTGTAAATTGATCAATATGAAATACAAACGTTTCTTTTTTTATTTTAGTAACACATCTTGCATAGTATTTTTGGATATTATGTCCGTCTGAATCTCGATTATCTTGAGAGATAAGCCTTGCCAGATGATATTAAGCTTCTTGTATGTTGATAAGGGGAATACCAAGGAGAACAGTGCGAATTTGACAAAACTGTTGATGCAAGCCAATGTATAAATCAAATTCTGATAAATGACTGCTCTTTGATTTTTCAAAACGATGACTCAGGGCAAAAAAAATGTGTATGTTGATTGTAGTTGTTGTATTTTGGAACGTTGCATCCTGACCAATCAAATCGCCCAGAATCTAAAGGATGTGAAACCCGTTTATGTCACCTAATGACGTTCTGGTCAAACGTCAGAGGACGTCATAGAACGTCATATAACGCTAATCAGAACGTCATGGCGTGACGTCCACAACACCACATCACCTTGTGGTTCACGAGTTGCGTTTTATTTTTTTTATAAAATATAATTCTCCAATCAATATACCATATCTCTTGCAGGCTAATGAGCTCTCAGATTTTGAAATTGAAGGTAAGACCCAGACGTTTCTTTAATATCTCTAAGCGGGTATCCAAGTTGGACTCCGAATTGAACGTAAACCAACTTGTGAGCTTACTGTATGTTAATTACGAAAATAATTAATTGGACTTTCAATCATTTTCCCTCTGTTACTTTAGCTCTCGTCTTCTATGTTTTGATTGGCGTTTATGAATTAGTCGGCTTGATCAATTCCTCGGTCCTGGCTCCAACTGAAACGATCAGCAGACAAAAAACAGAAAAGAAAAGAAAATGAGCTGATTTGCGTTATGATCTCGGGAAGAACCAACTGTGATATAATGACGACTTACTCATTACGAGTAAAGTATCCTTTAATTACAATGCTTTCTAAAGTCTCCTGGAGCAGTAACGGAAAAAGGCGGTTAATATGGAGTATTTGACTTAAGCCATTACCAAACAATAACGACATGTGACCACTTTGTTGTAGACGACTTTGGAAAACATTGTGGGAAAAGGAGAGACTGCTCGTCACGAGCAATTTCTCTTTTTCCCACAATGTTTTGCCCTATCAGAAGATTATTTTCAAATGTCATCATATTTTGAAATGTCGTCTGCAAACCTTCAATTTGGGACAGTCGAAAATTTGGCGTTCGGTAAAGGGTTAAACAACTAATCTGTCGGTTGACTTTAACGTATCGTATTTCACTTCAAGGATACTCCATTTAAAATATAAATAAACCCATTTTGAATACAAATAAACCCAAAGTCTGCTAACCTTTCATGCTAACACTGGTGATTATGATATTTGCAAGTTTAAGAACCAAACAGTTGTACCTCGTTTTTTTAAGTCTATAACACTTAAAACGCTTTCAAGAACCTTATATATCTGCTTAATGGTGAGAAAAGATACTCAGTGTAGCAAACATGTGCACTAACAGGGCAGCCGCTAATTAACTTGGCGGCTGGCCTGGATATAACCTGTTTGCATAGGCATTAAGTCGGATCCAGCACTATAGGGGTTAAACGATTGCGTGGACGGATCGCCAAGATATGTCAAAAATACTGTTGAAGATGAAATAAAGCTCCAATCGGTTGTTGATTTCCTTCTAGAATGTAAGGAAGCCTTTTCGACCTTTGACCCGGAAGGTAAAGGCTATATCAGGACCGATCGTCTGCAACCCCTATTGAAAATGCTGGGACACAGTTTGGGTGAGGACGAGATTTCGCAAATTCTCGACGAAATAGACGAGAATGGTAAGTCACATGGGTAGTCACCATTTCACAAACTCTTCCTTATTGGTCAATGCCACGATTCACCCCAATAGGCAGCAGCACACGGTTTGTGGGTCCTATCGTTCCCTGTCGGACAACAAATCCTCCTCAAACCAGATATAACCATTATGGATTGATAAATGGATAGAGGGGTTAGGCGATATTTTGTTTTATATTTGTCTTATTTTATTGTTTGATATTCTGAGGTGTCCGACCAAGAGTTAATTTAATACCTTTGCGTTGTTGCCCTTTGCAGATCTACTTATTCTGAAGTTGATCGAAATGTATCGTTTGAATGCTCTTGCCTCTGTCTTTTGGTTAGTTTGAACAGAGAGTTCATCTTCCAGAGCAAATGTTCTATATGAAAAAGAATAAAACAATAGGACAAATAGTTTGAAGCATGTCTTGTTGATCAAAGCCAACCAAAAAGGCAAAGTATTGTATCAAATCAGCCAATGCTTTACTAACAATGCGACATTTTACGATTTTCCATGGTACCCGAAAGTAATTTCCTGAGTGGTGTCACAAGTTACATGTATTACAACGCGTTATTATCCAAACAGGTAGCGGTGTTCTCCGGTTTAGAGAGTTCCTGTTTGTAATAGCCTCACGCAAAGTGGACGAGGATGAAGAAATTAGAGAAGCCTTCATGTTGATGGATTCCGATAATAAAGGTATTATAACATATATACAAGGCGAAGAGCGAGTTTTTTTTTGTTTAACTTTTGGATTTTCTCTCCGTTTTCAAACGCTATTTGAGTCACATCGCAAAGTCCAGCGTACATTATAAGTGTTCAAAAAATTTCTCATCTGAACTATACAATATTCCTTACAAGTGGTTTACTTCTTTCCCACATGGACGTGGATTTATGTCTGAATGTGCTCGTTGAATACAACAATGAAAATATATAATTTTCATTCTTTTTGAACCGTTTCTACTTCATAACGCTACATGTAAACGCTATAACGTATTTTCTCTATGATGATTGGTAGTAAATAAAATATCATTTTCATAAGAAGTAACTTTTTCGTTTTGTCATAGCAGTTACTAAAGACTGCCATCTATTTCATCGTGGAGTGTTCCTGGGCAAGACACATTTCATAGCATAGTACTTATAGGTCATCTATGGAACATGTACGATAACGTTCAATAGTGAGCGATGTACATTAAGTAGGTAGAAAATAGGAGGAAACATAGACTTCCACAGCAAAGGCTTAAAATGAAGATAAAAGGGATTAGGACTTAAAGTAAAGTGAAAGACAAATACATGTCCTCACAGTGCGGTGCTTTTTTGAAGGCAACATCGGTGTTTCCGAACTTCGCCGAGTGATGATACGGCTTGGCCACGACCTTTCCGAAGATGAAGTTACGAGTATGATACGCGAGGCGGACACTACCGGAAACGGCCGAATAACCTACGAAGGTAAACTACAACACATTTCGGTTGTCTTCCATTCTATAAGAACAAGCGCTTGTTGCGAATTATTTGTCCCTCTAAAATCGTTGTTTTACGGGAAGCAAGGATCGTTCACAAATTCAAATGACTCTCCTATCTAAAGAAATCAATTAAGGTCATCCTTAACAACACTAATAATAATGAAACTTGATATCCTTATGATTGCATATGGAAATGGTAGTTAAGTTGCAGAATTGTCAATTTTTTAGAATTAATAAACTGATACCGGAATGAATGTTGAAAGTTGAACAATTGAAACATAAAACCCCAAACATTTTCCTTGTTGAACGCAAATTTTGTTTTAATTGATTTTTCGTTGAATAATGTGCTTGATCATTTTTCTTTTAATATCATCTTAACGCCTTTTCAGTTTTATTGCAATGCCTGACTGAAGACTGTTAAATACATCCTGCAGACCACAAAGCTGATAATAGTTGTCTTGGTAATTGATCAGATCTTTCATATTGTAAAAAGTGATTGGTACGAATTGACAGCAACACCCGTCGCAAAGGAAAACTGAATGACAAATATAATCCCTTCAATTTTCGGTAGAGCTCATGCGTCAAAAGAATAAATTGCGCATCGTGATTTACCCTTTTGTCACAACTGTTTCTTATGACATTTAACGATGCGGTCTTTTGGACGAACTGTTTTTTCTCCCATTATTGTGCATAAATGTATGTATTGGTGCTATACAGAAAATAAATATGGAATCTACATTTGAAATGAATCAATTGGAGTGACGGATCTGTAAGCCATTATTATAGACAAATAACTAATATCAGGCATTTGTTATAGATAAATGTGTTAATACGTGTGATTATTTCTTTCCTTTCTAATTTTCAGAGTTTGCAAATATGATGAAAACATCCACCTGACAAAATATGACGATTACGTGACTTGAAGATGCTACCTAGAAAGTCTCACATACAATATGTCTACCTTTCACGGCATAATGCATATAGTTTTAGGTCGGGCTATTGCAATGGGTTATGACTTCATTACCGCAAACGTCCGCGCTTAAAATAAATCCATATGATAAATCTTCAAAGTTAACTTGGAAAGGTCCATAAACAAGTTATAACTAACTTTATATCTTATATATCTTATAGCTTCATGGTAGAATACCCATAACCCGCAATTTTGAAACTCATTCTTTCGTCGGATTACTTCGAAAATTCTCGGTTAACATCTGTCTGGGCTGGAACTATTCGCTTAACACCGAATAGTTCCGACCCTGACCGATGCATACCAAGCTCTAACGAAGTAATCCGACGAAAGAATGAGTTTCAAAATGGCGGACAAAACGGCGGATAATGGGTATTCTATCTTAAAGTTTCTTTTTCGTGCACATGTACAAAATGTATATTATTGTGACCATTCTATTTTTCTCCAATACTAAGATTGAACACGCTAAGCCTCGCCAGTAACGAGACCCAATCGGTATACAGGGGTCAAACTCTGCTACAGTCATCATTTTTGCCAATGTTTAATGAAATCGTTGCATTATAAATTCAGGTTTTCTCTTTGTGAGAATTCAGCCAATTTTTTGGAAAGAATGTCAGTGTAGAAAATTAATTTGAACATGTGAATACGGATTGACCTTTGTGTAACAATTGTCGAAGACGACGTATAACTCTTCATACTTATATGTATTTATACAAATCTATGCAATAAAATATTTACAATGAATGTTACCAAATGTCTGATTAGTATTTTCCTTACCAACATGCATGTGTTTTTCTTATCAAAATTATCATGATTCAATGTTCTTCTTTACAATGGTTTCTAGCTCAACTGTAATGTACTTGATAAAATGAACAGCTTATAGGCGGTTAACATTTTGGGAGAAAAACGAAGAGTTGTTTGCGCAATTTTCTATTTTCGTGTGCTGATTTCGAAGGTATACACAAAAGACGTAGATTAATTGTGTAATAACCTAAACACAAAATACGCAGACTGTAGTAAAGAAAACTTTGTGACTCAAACAGATATACATTGTAGCTCGTATTGAGCAATACCTGCTTTGGCCACAATGGTTTCCACATTTTTAAATCGAAAATTTATCAGATTATTAGAAATACAAGCATAATACATTTTCGTTGTTGTGTCAACATTGGCAAGACAATTTAATAAAATGTTAGCGAGTCACCTGGCTAATCCCATTTTGATTGATTTACGGTCTCGTTTACCCCTTCCTTCGCATGGGTATCTTTGACTCGTCCAAATTAAAAGCAACAGCAGACAACAAAAATGGCATGGCTTTTCCAAATTGAATGGAACCATTGTGACAAAAGGACGAATTGCATAAGAGGAATTAATCCTTTCGTCTCAATGGTTTCTTTAGTACTATATCGTAAATGCGTTAGATTGGGCTATGATGGCAAGAAGGCGATTTCATCAGTTTTTCACAAATGAAGTATATCAATTATTTCCCTCTTTTTAGATTTTAAAGCTCGATGGATTCAATGTATCAAAACCCAAAAGTGTCTATAGTTATCCAGGTGCCAAAACTATGTAATATACTATACAAGGGTTTCGACTCCCGGATGGAAAATCCGACTACCACCCATTCGCGTGCTTCTCCAACAATCAATGGAGTATTCACAGATTGTTTTCAATTGTCAAAAGGATATGTTTTTTTCCTTCCAATAAAACCCCTCCCATGACATAACCTAACTTATTGCGAAAACAACAACGGTTCTCTACCCACTGCTCAATGTCACGCTTCACTAGTGTTACGAAGCGTAAGTTAACACAGTGAAAAGTTTGAGCGATAGTCCTCTTCCGACACACAATTAAAGGGAAACAACTGGGTATGATAGTCACAAATAATCATGATGGTGTTGCCTCCCTTTTAAAAAATGTTTAAAAGAGCGTGGAAAAACAAAAAATCCACGAAAATGATTATAACTTAGTTTCCATAGATCCTCATCTATGAAAGGAGTTTAAACAAGACGATAACAAAAAATTAATGGCAGCGGTGGGATTCGAACCCACGCCTCCGAAGAGACTGGTGCCTTAAACCAGCGCCTTAGACCGCTCGGCCACGCTACCTTGATGCACAACGAACAGCTGGTGCATATTTTCTCATATATCACTAATCTTAGCTGTAATGAAGAGAGTCTCGTTCAATAGTCCCCATTTACCCAGAATCTCAGATGATGCATGAATCGCGTTTTCAAAAGGGTTTATTGGGCGTTACACCATTTCAACTCATCACGGTTTATCCAGGGAAAACATCTAAAAGCTCATTGGGGTTTATCCAATGAAAAGAGCTTAGAACTCATCGGGTTTATCAAATAAAAGTACATGTACCTCTGAATTAAATTCATTAGCTTTATCCAAAGGTTTTTTGGTTAACTAAGGAATGACACATTGTATGATTAGGAAGCCGCCATATTGCTGCTTTTATGATTAATTCCGCTATTGTTCCAAAATCAAACGCAATCAGACATCACAACTTGAAATAGCACGAAAATATAGTTCAACTAATAAATAAGGTATAAAGCATTTTGAAAAAAACATTTGCTCACTTGGAGCAATAAATCCCTTTCAACACCTGTTTCTGAAGTCCTTTACAGCATCTTCGCCAAAATGAGATATTATTACGTGTGATGGATGAATAGAGATTTAACTTCTCACAATGATTCGATTGAAATGGAAACAACCATCGGCAAGCTGTTAGTAAGTTAGGAGATAACGTGGCATGTACATTGGAATCAACTGCTGTTTCTTAATTTTAACCTAAGCGGTGTAAACTTTGTGATTCCAATTCCAAAATAAGCGATTCCGCTAAGTTGACGTTCGTGAAACGCGACTTGAGCTCGTATGCTGAGCGGCTTGAGTTTTAAGCTGTATCATAAATAAGTTATAACTGAAGTTTTTCGTGAAACAGGGGTCTGTATTCTAACCAACGTAGAAAGAAAGGGAAACGCCCCTCGGCGAACGCAAGAGGTGTCGTACCATAGCAAAGGTAACCGAGAGCGTTTTCTAATTACAGATGAAAAGGATACTTTTGGATAATGATGCATGTATAATCGAGATCACACCAAATTGTGAAACAAAAATGTTATCTTTACTAGATCTAGGCTTTATGATAAGAACACTTCATTGTGAAGCAGTCATTTAGATCTTTCTACTAGTGCTGATAAGATACATGTACATTGTTTTAACCCATTACCAAACAATAACGACATTTGACCACTTTGTTGCAGACAACTTTAGAAAACATTGTGGGGAAAGGAAAAATTGCTCGTCACGAGCAATTTTTCCTTTTTCCACAATGTTTTCTGCCCTATCAGAAAATCATTTCCCAATTTCACCACATTTTGAAATGCCGTCTGCAAACTCTTTCAATTTGGGACAGTAAAGCAATTTACGTTTGGTAAAAGGTTTACTTGATAAGCACGTGGCTTTGATTAAGCATATCTCATGGGTGTGTTTACACACTCAAGACAAACAATTGCATTTTGCTGCTATAATGTTTCCATTATAACTGCACATGGAGGAGGGGCGTGATGTAGAAGAGATAAAACAACTTTCCAAACCCAACAGACATATCGATGTTTCCGATTATAGTTTAACGGGAAAGAGAAATTTTTGAATTTAAAGGCAAAGCGAGAGTATTGTTGAGAGAGTGTTGTTTAAAACGAAAAGAAATTTGAACGAATAGATTGAGCGACAAAAACTGAGACGAAAAACAACAAAAACTTATTTGGCCATTGTGGGGGTCGAACCCACGACATTCGCGTTATTAGCACGACGCTCTAACCAACTGAGCTAAACGGCCAGCTGATCGACATAGCAATACAAATAATAAATAAACATTACACCAGCAAAAACTGTGATCATTTCTTTAAACTAATTTACCTTTACAATACAACAAATGGATTACACTTCAAAAGAAGTAACATCGGGATTAAGATGAATAAGAAGATAATACTCTCAAATACTGAGGAAATGCTTTGTAAAACAGTCAACGTTTGTGTAAAGTGTTAAGAAATCAATTTCAATAATATGTTTTTCTTCACTCAAAAGGTCTCTTTCATGTCTTCTATATCGTGTGCTTCAAGAATAGTGTCATGAAGTATTCATTTACTCAACAGAGCCATTAAATTACAAGCTGATTTTAAGGGTTTGTTTAATGTACTTACTTACATACGATAAACCCGATTATAGCACGTACAATTAACGTTTTTTCATACTATTGCCCTAGTCATATTAACAATGTGAAGGGTAGTGTGTTTATCTATTTTTTAAGGTGGTAGCCTGATAATGGTGCTTTTAGATCGAACCTGGTGTCCATTATGTGGTAAATTTTAATAATTTTTCACAGTCTGATCTCCATGGATAAGCAAATCGTTTCTTTTATACAAACTGTATATAGATTTATCGTGTACACTTGCCACGCATCATGAAGTTGAACGATGGTGATAATAGAATAAAACTTTACACACGAGTGATTCCTCTTCCTGCAACAATCTTTTTTTCTAAATATCTTTAGAAAAAAAATATGTTTTGCATCGCGCATTGCAATAGTTTTATTCATTTTGAAATCAAGTTGAAATAATGTCAAAAAAAGGCCAGTGAAGGGAAAGATGTGGTCATGGTCAAGGGAAATAACTAGGAAGCGAATAATGTCGAATGTGTTGCCTCCCTTACACCATTTTTCAGTCTAAAAACCTGGCAGTCGACGATGTCTATATTTTCACATTTTAATGAGAATTAAAAGCAGATGACGTATTGAAACAGAGACCGATTTCTTATCATGACCGAACACTATTGCTACAGCAGTCAGAATAAACATTTTGAGGTCAATTGCCTCAAGTTCAAAGTTATAGTTTTATTGTATATTAAGGCCATTTGCCCTACACAAATAATGAAAACTACAATAGTTTCATACAGTTTAAAACATGTGTAAGATGCTAAAAAAAGTTAAAAGATATAAAGGCATTGTTTTTCTAACATCTATCGCTATTTGATATAACACTCTCTTTTTAACGCATTAAATAAGAGCACTGCAAGGTCACAAATAACAGTTTCATTTTTAGGTGACAGAAATTTAAAAGAATGACATTTCATTTGGGATAGCAATATATTTTTGGTCAATATATTTCTGCCACAATTCTTTATATACAAAGAATTGTTGCAAAAATATATTGATCAAAACGCATCAAATTATATTGAGAATGTAGTGGAACAATACGAAAACTGCTCATGATGAGCCTTTTTTTGTTTATTTGATTTTAAATGTCAAGATATGTGAATGTTCATGAAAATAATGTAGGTATAGCACAATTTTACAAACATATTTCCTTTTTAAACGTACAAAAAAGAAAGTAATTAGAAGTTATGTTATACATAACGAGAAATATCTGGAACTTGTTCCTATTTTTTTATTGTTTCTATTACCAAATATCGATAATTTCTTCTTTTCAGGAAAGTGATAAACTATGAACGATTTTTGTTCATTAGTAAATCTTGTTTAAAGCGATCATAGTAAAAGGAAAGAGACTTGTAGTTTATAAGACAACTAACGGCTGATTACGGACTACAGTCATATAGAAAGGACGATAAAGCATCTGGCTCTACGTTAGTTAACTTTGATTAACGTTTATTAACATTATTGTCAACATTCAATGAAAACAACTTCTTGCATGTATTTTCAGTTGTTTGAAAACCCACTATCCTTCACCCAATACCCATAAGCAACACAATGCCTAATTCAACATGTGAACTAAACATAAGTAGGATACAGACTTTATGAAAAGGATCTCAGACTGATCTTTAGTACTGTAGATTTGCGAAAAACAACTGTTTTATATAGATCAAAGAAGGGCCAATAACCGTGCGTTTGCACGAAACGGGACCGTGTCGAATACAGAGCCGCAATTTTCTAAGGTTTCAGCTTTGTAGGGAGTTAAAAGATTTGCTCAAGTTTATTTGTGCACAAACGAGACGTCTTCTTTGATGTTTAAAGGTGCTATAACAATTCCTAATTAGTTTCCTCCGTAACACTTCGTCCAGCGGTTTTTGATGCTCTGACGATAGATCCACATCAAACAGGCGCTAAATGAGACTACAATTTTATCGCAAATTTAATTCCAATCGCCTTCGCCACTCAGATGTTCATTGTTAAGCGTGCGGATAAGCTTACAGGGCCGGCTTGAAAAACGCACTATATATTTCAGTAATTTGAGATTTAATGACCAGAATTAAAATTGAAATGAGCATTTTATGAATGAAAAAATATTTGAAATAGTTCCTCCGCGGAGGATCAATTTTCTGTCTTTCTTTCTTTTTTAAATCGACGATATCCATGGGGGAGGGGTTGACACTGTATACATGCACAACTTCCCCCGATTGGTCAATGCCACGTTTCACTACGTTGGTGTAACATCAAGGTAAAACCACTGAGAAGCATTTTGTTTATTAAGTCAATCTATACTAGATTAAAGTTCTCGCTAAGCACGTACATTTGAGGAACGAACGATGACTCCACAAGAGACATTGGTACACAGTGTGACTGCAGACAAGCCATTGCGATATACAAGTTTAAAACCATGGAGTTTAGTGACAAATAAACTCAACATATTTTGATGTCTAACATATATAAAACATACACATGCATACAACATGCATACAGATGGCAATATAAACATATAGATGAGAAAAAGAGTGATTTTGGGGTGACAAATATTTAAATCACGGAATACAAACGAAAGATGAATGAGACAATGAAGAATTCATGGTGGAGTACATGGTATGACAATGAAGTATGTGTTAACAATAATATGACTGTTGCGTCTGTTTGTAGCCTTAACTAAGAATCTAGTAAAATAAAATATTGTTTCATTAGAAATTGATTTCATTGACACTATGAATTCTTGAATGTTTGGCCAAGGGTATGATATCTTGACAGATGATGTTATCTCTATAAAAATAATCATGTCGATATTGTACGAAACTAAGAACCTTCTTATGTTGCCTCTTTATTTTGGTAGTTTGGTATCGATTTAAACTGGTTCCAACAGTTTTTCAGTCATACAACGATTGGCATGGCTAATGTCCTTGCTTCTGACTTTTCTTTACTCTTGCCGGTTCATCACCATATTCTTCGACTTATAAAGTTGTAAGATAAAAGTAATAAAACAAGATGTAGAAAAGGGGTTTGAAAAGTTATTTTTGCTGACTGTATCATTTTGAAGTTAGAAATATCAATTGTCTTTCAGTTATATATATCCTCTTATGCTACCAGTTGTATAATAAACCTAACCATTTCCTATTAAATCATTGATAAAATAATTTGCAACGGAAATAATAATCAGTTGCTAGGTTAGTGTTCAAATATTGTGTACATATACTATACATATACCTTTATATAGTACATACATGCATACATAGAGTTGGGAGTTAAGCATTGAATCAATGCACTGCTCCCGATACCATGTACATATTATATACAGGTACCTTTACATTGTATATAAACATATATGTTGGAGTTATACCTTTATATAGTATATAAACATAGAACTGCGTTTTGCAATAGTACATAAACATAGAATTGTGCGATTCACAACAGTATATTTACATGCACAAAGAACTGTGCGTTTGCAATAGTAAATTTACATAAAAAAGGTCTTTTTCAACAGTACATAAACATAAAATTGTGCGTTTTGCAGAATTACATATACATACAATTTTGAATTTCGCTTATATTCGTGCCCCTTTGCATGGATCAGTCTATGAAATGTGCATAGGCTAACCTATCAAGGAAGACCGAGGGTGTCGTTATTTATGGCTTTTTATGGAGATACCCAACCTAGACGAGAAACCGTACAAACACCTAATTATTCTTCCACAGCAGCACATCCGTTAGCTGGATTTCAGCATGCACGTTGATTGCAATGTGCTCCTTTTTTAACCGATTTGTTAAAAGGACTATCTCACACATTGAGATTTTATTTTTTTTATGAGAGAATCAATCTTACAACTTTTCAGGGAAGACAGCTCATGCAAAGGTTAAAACAAGGGGGATGATAACAACAACGTATACATTACATGATGTGAAATCATGGTCATTGTAAGTGCTTTATATTTCATAGCTATTATAGTCATTTTATGTATAAGATCTCGCACCTGTTACGGAGTACTTCCGGGTCGTAGTACCATTTAGAAACTTTGAGTTTCGACTTCTGGTGCATAGTTTTGCTGGTAAGAGATGAGCTGGTAGAACACTGATGTGTTTCCTGAATTTCCTGTATAGATTATAGTCCTGCGATGCTCCCAAAGTTTGTTTTGATTGCTTATTGCAGGACTATTTGTTTGGGATGTATGAACACAAATGCTGGCACCTCGGCTAGATTTGACAGCTAGTGCACTGATTTTCGGACGGTACTAATACACTTTGCTTCGTAGAAAAAAAATGAGACGATTGAGGTGTCCATTTTATTACAGTTTCTGAGAGTTAAATGGCCAAGCTTAATGTTCCTGTATATAGCTAAGCGTAAAAAACACTACTCTTCACTCAGCAGAGTCTTGAAAATGCCTGATTTAACATTGGAGTCAATGGGAATTCAATATCTCAAAAGTAACAGGTGTATGACCATAAAACATGGGAAAATGTTTGATATTACAGTTCTTGAACCTTAAGTGACAGAAAACTAGATTTTTAATACACTTCTAATATCCTTTCATAACCGTGTTGTTAAGATATAGTATATTTATTTATATTATAGATTATGAAAATCTAAACGATCTTTTTTGTAAGTAATACTCTTTTATTTCTATCCTAAGAAATATTTGAAATGGGTAACAGTCTCTTGGACCCGGATTAGGTAATTGGTCGATACAAATAGCACGTGACACTTGAAAGATGCGCAGGAGTGCAACCAAGTTCTATTTATAAACCAAGGCTTTTCAATTAAAGCACCGAGGGTTCTAATGCTCATCTCACAATGATTCAATGAAATCTCAGGTTTTCAGCCTCCTTAAATTGTAGGTATTGGAAATAATAACGTGTTTTATGAGGCTTGGTTAAATCATTCTTCTAAAACTTTGGGACTGGGTTCGAGGCCTCCCGGTACCTCTGGTTTCTTGAAAGCCTTCTTAAACAAGACACTTGATTAAGAGTTTAAGCCTTGTACTGTCGGATCCATGAAACTTGAAACGTAACTGAAAGAAATTCCCATTCAAAGAGATTCCTTTTCTCATGACTCTGTATTTAATCATTGCATAAACACTAGATGGAATTATTAAGGAGCTCCGCCCCAGGTTCCCCATACAAATACCCCGGTGGGACACCGCTCACCTATATCAAACAGAATCCAGGCTGCATGAAATAGGACCAACACGAAATGAAGTGAACTTAAGGAAGTTCTTCACTCAAACGTTGAAGGCTACTTCTATTCTAGAAATTAAATAAGCATGTGATGAAATACAGTGTGAACAAGTATTCAGTTATGTTACTAGTTTCCTGTGATCAACAATACTTTCTGAAGGATACTTTCAAAAATCTGCACCGCAGTTTGGGTTCGACCCTCATTACCCTGGGATACATGTCTACTACCATTCACAATAGGCCACATAAGAAGGAGTGATGACACGCCTAACTTAAACGTCCGGAGTAAACAATGTAAAGCGTTGAACACTATAGATGGACCACCATGCATGCTAGGCGAGAAACAGTTTTGCTTTCCGTGTTGTAAATTGTTAATACCCGTTTATTCCCCATGGTATACCGTTTTCCCGGGACGGATAGGGAACACGCAAGGTTCAAACGTAACCACACGGTGCATGTAACGTATGGTGGCTTATACGATTACTATCGTCTATTTGTTAGAAATACGTAATACACTCAAAGCCATGCTTGTCTTAAATAGAGCAGAAGGCAATGCTCACAGAAATGAGTTACACTTGGAATTATATGTATAGTCATTTTATTAAAGGGCATGTGATCTCCCGGCACACTTCCTGAAATGCCAATGATTATACACTGCTTGACCAGCCAGCCCCTTTAACCCTAAGAGTGCTGGGTATTTTTCTGAGAATAGATTTTTGTATCGCCTGCTTTACAAAACATTAAATATCTGCTTAATTTTGATGAAGAAAGATACTCATAGTAGACAACAGGTTAGATCACAGACCAGCCGCCAATTGACTTGGCGGCTGGCCTGGATCTTACCTGTTGGCATTAGCATGAAGTGGGTTCCAGCACTACATGACGGTAAACATTAACCTCCAGCGTGTATGTACCGGACATTGGAATATAACTGAAACATTGTTGACGTGTCGTAAAACTCTATTAAACTAACAAACAAATATAGTTTTATGCATTTCTATGAATTAAAGACTTATAATTGGTTCGTTCTATTTGATTTGGTATGTAAAGGATATAATTTGGGCTTGCAAATAAGTTCAACAACGAATTAAATTATCTATGCTCGTTGAAATTAACCACTTAATAATAGATCAAGTTGTTGCATTCTTTTCTATATGCAAATTTCTGTTCGAGGTTGAACATAGAATCCATATTCATTCGTGTTTCATGCCGTATTGAGTGTTCTCAATCTCAAGGTTTTATCACTGAATCACCGAATTCCATGTCAGACATATTCGAATAAGCTTGTGTGAATCACCTTTGTTATTTTTTGACTTCGATTTTATAAAACTTTAAGCCATAGCATACTTTTAATAAGCGGCCTTTTCCTTGGTCAATGTACATGACTGAGCTCTTAAACGTTAAGTTGGTAGCAAAATGTAAAGCAATGTACACGACAATCACGATTCGTTCTGGGGGGATATATGCTGGCATTGTATGATTCATATCTCTCTTGTTACTTGTTACTAAGAATTATTTATTTATTTGGCCTGCCCTGGGTAGGATATCCGACCCCACGAAATGTGTACACGGAACGAAGTCAAAAATGCCTGATCGGACATTGCATGAACACATCAAAAAGGGAATAATCACAATGCGTATGGGTTCAAATCTCAACAGCTTAGCCCTTTACCAAACGCCAAATTTCCGACTATCCCAAATTGAAGTAATTTGCAAACGGCATTTCAAAATGTGATGACATTGGAAAATAATTCTCTGATAGGGCCGGAAACATAATGGGAACAGGAAAGATTTCTCGTTACGAGCAATTTCTCCTTTTCCCATATTGTTTTCCAGAATCGCCTGCAATAAAGTGGTTAAGTGTCGTTAATGTTTGGTAATTGGTTAAAGGCTTAGATAACAAAAGCAGATCTAGATAAAAAACAATGACATGCGAATCTTATCGACACGGCTTATTTGTTTCTCTCTTTGGTGTTTATGAATAGTTAATGCCCACATTCATTGGATTTGCCTTTAGGACACAAAGAGAGCACTATCACGATCAGGGAATCTCGTCCACAGAGGCACTTTATCTTGACTAAGAAGGGTTAGTCGCTAACTAAGCCTCGCATTGAAAACTTAACTTCAAACACGAGGGGCTAAGGTAGAGGCTTACAATTTTTGTCCTAAGATACGAATCTTTTTTTTCATCATTACTTTACATAGAACGCAATCGAAAATATTTAACGATCAACCACATGTACTGTATATAGATTATCGGGTACATTAAAGCACATTTCGTGTAAAATTACCCATTCAATGAATATATTTCGATTTTGAACAATGGAATGTTCATGCCGCCTAAAGAATTAAAAAAAAAAGAAGTCTTAAAAGTGTATTTATGGTAAAATAATGTCCTCGCTCTCATTCTTAAGCATCAGCTACTTTGAGAAAGTAGCCATAATTAAAGCTCTGATTAGACCCAACCAAAAGAAGGATGCTTATCATCAGCTTGACAGACCAGAACAGGTTACCATTGTTAGACTAAGATCAGGACACAACATACTGAATTTTCACATGTACAGAAAGTAAATCCTTTAACAATTACCACTCTGTTCATGTGGAGTAAGGTAGCAGATTACAGACCATGTCCTGCAAAGATGCAAGGGGTACAACCGGGAGAGAACTGCAACGTGGCCATCAGATGTCGCACTGAACCGCAAGCAACACGGAGACGCAGAGGACCTGAAGAAGACCACCAAGTTAATCGGGGAGATCGGCTTCACTATGATGATCGAAAAAAAAAAAAAAAAAAAGAAAGACAATGTATTTAAGCATAGATATCGCAAAGTTACTCAAAGTCGACTTAAAAAGAAAATCCGCAAACTTACAACTAACACTAACCAAAAGCAATATATATACGATATCATTTTTGCCACTATCAAGCATGTAGTAAACCATGCTTGCATTCCATTGTTTAACTTTGATTTAAGCGCATGCAAGTTGGGGATTGTTTTTGGCGCGACGCTGGCTCCCAGAGAACTCCACGAATATACGCTGTGACAAAGTAGCATAGCCGGCAGGTTCCCGGATCTATTTACAATCAGGGAACCAGCTGCCGGCCGGTTACAGCCCATAAAAACTCATCTTCTAAGGCGATGGTTCATAAAATATCCATTCTTTCAACATGAAATCCAATCAAACAGGGATTAATTATTCATCGCTATAAAAGAACATTACGTTAATATACTTGACTTGCGGCCAAAATGCAGTCGTTTCCGTTTATAGTGGCACGCGTGGCAATACGTATGTCTCAATCGGGTTTCCTCGGTGACGTCAATATTTGCCGAAGTGTTCCGATTTAGTTATGCGGGCCTGTGGCCTTTAGTTTTACGTATCCTCATAATTGTTAAATCTTGTTCACTTGTTCATTGTTGAGGATCTTATTGAAGATTTTCAGTTTAAATTTCCAAATAGGTTTTCTCGTTTAAATATGTCTTTTTTATTAATGCGCACTTAACATGTCCTTTTATTATGAGATTTGATTACTAGTTTGCACTGAAAGCAAGAGCAAAAACAGCTACAGCGCACGAGTAATGACAACTTCTATATTGTGCTGTGTACAAATAAGTGACACACAAAAATCATAAATATTAAATTGAATAAATCAACACATTGGTATGTATATATATTGGTAGGTAAAGGAGATACCATTGTTACCTAAAACAATGGTCTAATCCCGTCAGACTCTTATTGACTGGGTGGGGTTCTGGCTCAATCATCTCTCCAGACTAAGTACCCGTCTGGTTCTCTCGTTAGCTGGAAGGCACAGTCATGGTAATTAGCGATAATATTTAAGAACTTGGAACCGGTCAAACAATGTTAAATAGGAATTATCGAGGAAAAAACTCGAGTAGCATAACCCAATGGCAATCAGTGCTAAGAGAAATGATCTTTCTGTTTCTTACACGTTGGAAAAAACAAATACGATTCTGTCCACGCGAAAATTGTTTATGTACTTGCTTACCATCATGAAAAAAATCTGTAAAGATTCGGATCAAACTGTGCTGTTGCGAAGTCTGATGCAAACTTTTACTAGTTGCCTAATAAACATTGTGCCATAATTTCAAATAGTTCAACTGAACATTTTATTGTTTACGAAAATCCAATATAGCGGGAGATATTCTTAATGTCCGTCCGAGGCTTCATTATCTGCCTTGCTCGAAGGGCAGATTTTCGCACATACTGGCTCCTAAAAAACCGTGTATGACATTTCAGATCATTTGTCTTGTTGCCGGGTTTGTAACGCCTGGCATTTCTGATTGGAGAGATGATGTAGATTCGAGCTTGCAATTAACCCTTGCCACACCGGGGCAGCCATTTTTGATTTCCTAAGCTTCCGGATATCTAATCGACGTCGTTGGGCGTTTGGAAAGTCAGATGACGTTTATCTGAAAGATTGAAGCATAGTTGGGAAAGACACCATTGTAAAGAAGGACACGATTGACATGTGATATGAATTTACTATTTTTACAAATTTCTTAGGGTCAGTACATCGTTTTGGAACCGTTTCAATGAAGGAATGGGTATAAGGTTTTTATCCTGCTCTGGGTTGCCTAGCAGATTGTTTTCAGACAGTCTGACGCCCGCCAAGGTGGTGAAACAAGCGTTTGTAGGAATCAGCTTCTCCTTGCAGGAAGTTATTCAAAATATCATTTACGTTCTGACACAATTGCAGAGTGTGTTTTTTGCCTCACTTATCCACTCCGAAATCGGTTTTAATCTTTCCCAACAGTTGGCTAAATGTCAAATTATCATTAAATGAAGCTAAAGATGTAAATAGATGGAAGTTATTATTTCCTCGCCGGTTTTAAATTGTTTCTTATGAAATGTGCGAATTCGATACCTCTTCACTAATATGTTTCGTACAATGGGGGCGAAGGTTTAGCATAATTATTTTCTAAATCATGCAATGAGTTGAAGCCCCGATAAGATCTCGCGATTTCACGTGTGACAAGCTCAACGAGAATTTGATTTAGTGACTTAATCGTTTTAACAAATGTGAAAATATGTCAAAAGTATCAGCAGTGAAAAACGGATGGAGATAAGAAATAGGGCATGCCTTTTAAAAAATACAGTTTTATATCTTTTTTAGTAATTCAATCCAAAACCGCATTATCTTGGTAAGAATGCGTTTATTCTTTAACCTCATACTACGTATGATTATACTTCATAATAACTAATAATAACTAAAAAATGCTAAACTAGTTAAAGTATTAAGATATTGGATTCTAGAACAAGTACTAATAAAAGAATATAATGTTTTCGACAGATACATACTATTACATATACTTTTTTGTCAAAACGTTTTAATACTGACAAAGTCATTTCAATCGTTGGCATCTCAGTTTGCTTTATATAAAAGTCTTTGTTTTAGTTCGACTGATTATTGACATTTATTTGAAATAATAAATGGCAAGACCTCACCTTATCTATGTCTTGTGTTATATGTTGTTTTGATCTATATATGCTACAACTGAGCTCCGCAAAGTCTGACATGCAAACTCGTTCGTTTTGGGGATAAATGTTATTGTGTAAATATTTTGTTTAAAATGATGATGTACTCTATAAGGATAAGTCAAATAAAACTATTCTGACTCTATAATTGCTATTTAGAATTTGCTTATGTGAAAAAGTACACATGTTCTGATAAATCCTACTATAAATGGTGGACGTTCCCAATGTGGCGGCATCATTAGTATTGCATAAACCCTTTACCAAACGCCAACTTTTACGATGTCCCAAACTGAAAGAGTTTGCAGACGGCATTTCAACATGTGATGAAATTGAAAAAAAATCTTATGATAGCATAGAAAACATTGTGAGAAAAGAAGAAATTGCTCGTTAAGAGCAATTTCTCCTTTTCCCACAATGTTTTCCAGAGTCATCTGCAACAAAGTGGTTAATTGGCGTTATTGTTTGGTATTGGGTTAAGTGGTACATTTCGACATTTTGCCATGACCTTGCGAAAGCTCTTTTAACAATATGTACACGCCGTAAGTAAAGACTAGTGCTGACACATCAACTTGGAAAATGTAAGTTGTTTCTTTCAGTCTGAATGATATAAAGGTAACGGGTTTTAAATGGAATACCTTCAGATTTTACAGTAAGTGTCAATAAAAAACACTTTGTAATGGTGTAATAGAAAAATGCATAAAACACAAATCAAACGCTCACAACCTATAACGTTTGTTGAAAGCATCTTAAACCATGCCGTATCCGAAAAAGACGGACCATTTCGAATAACTGGAACTCGATGATGATAAAAATGATAAAATTGGTTTAATAAAAAAATGAAATTGGTTCAATTGTATAAATCGATAGAAACTTAAGCACGCGAAACGATGTTTGCTTTTCGATCAAGAATATACGTCCATCGAACACCCAGAAATGTCACACACTGACAATGTACAGCATGGAAGAACTCATCCAAATATTTTCACTCAATGTTTATATTATATCAAAAGAACATATCTCCTTCATTATAATAAAGGATGTGCGACCTTTTAGTTTAACAGTGGTGGTATGTATAAGGGTTTAAGATAAATGGTTTTGTCTGCGATGTAGAGTGGCCATGTATTTAGAGTTATTTTTTTGTTGTTATTCCAGCAAAGGCTTGCTAAAGAGAGTAAACAATAAATCCGTCTTTATAATGATGTCTTACAGAACTGGAATTAAGGAAATTACCTCTGTGAAGCAAAAGTTCCAGTCGACGAAACCATGGGTAAAAATAAATAGATGAAATAATTATGATAGTTATAATGATAATGAAAAATGAAAAAAAAAGATATAGAAATAATTTCCTTTAAGTTAAACACAATGGAATACTTCTTAGCAGTAGAGCAGCGGATTGGAAATAATCAGCTACATGCTTTAGCGAAACAACTTCTTCTCATTTAAAAAAGTGATTTGTTTAAAACTATTTATTTTTCTTGTTATGTTACTTCATACACGATTAGGATAATATTTGTGAGCATAAGGATATTTTGAGTATCGTTATTAATCTCTGCTCTTTTCCCATTGAAGTCCCAAACAAAGACATAACAAGACGTATATACAAGCCCGATTCGATTTCCAGGCAAAATTATTTAGAGCAAAGCACAGTATGTACCAGACGCTTATGACTAGACGGAACAATTGGTATAAGAAACTCATTATTAAAGATACATATGCTCTTGTTGGTAATTCTCAAACAAAGACTCTATAAATCAATCATTTTATGTAGTTTAAGAAGTTCACGGCAAATACTAGCCGCTGTACGCAAACCATTCTTTTTCTACTGATAAATCACACGTTTTCAGATCAGATGATTTATTACTAGATAGATACAGACAATGACATTTGTAAATATTGGTATGAATTGGACTATTATATACAAGTAAGGAACGCTGTTGGAATACTGATAACACTTATTTGACAAAACCAAGTACAACAATAGCACCTTCAAAATGGATATCCGGTTGAGATAAACAGTCTAGTTAGAGTGTGGAATGTTATAGTATTATGCTGTACTCCTTGGTCATGTTATACCAAAGACCAATGGTAGTAATGTAGTAATGGCCTCCTTCAATTGTAATCTGAGTAACGTGAATAGCATAACGACGAAAAGACGATTTCAAGGGCAAAACGAAAAGTACTAGTTAAAGCAATGAATACCACAAAATAATCCGAAAAACGCAATTAGTTTGTTCAACAATCACGTAAAGATTAGTCCGAATAAGCACATATCCAGGATGAACATACTTAATAATGAAATAGACTTCAATTTTGTTGCTGACTTTCCAAACGTGTTTGCACGGATTATTTTGGAAATGGCTTTAACGTGTACACGCCCTCCAATCCTCACCTACGACTCAAAAATGAGCAGAACGTAAAAGTAGCCGAAGGTGCTTCCGAGAACCAGAAAGAGGCTGTAAACAATGGAAAATGATAGGTTTTGTTGGCACATTTTCAATAATGATATAATTCTGATCATTATGACCGAAAATGTATGAATGCTATGTTTCGGGGAAAATATCCGTAGACCATGCTGTTTGCACATCTGAACTTCGTTTGTAAGCTTAAGAACTTTTCTCCTGTTGCACTGTTATCCACGAACCGGTGGTCCCCACATTGTTTTGCCTTCTAACCAAACATTTACTCGAAGTAGCTTATGGACCATTATTTGGTTTACCACAGACAGTTCCTCACACCACATTTGTCTCAAAATAAGTTTCTCTAGATATCTCAATAATAATCGAGTGAGTTTTGTCCGATTTTACTTACGAGCAACAGGTGAAGGTCATGAGAAGCAGGTTAGGACAGTGGAAGCGGGCGGTGGTTTCTTATCATTCTAATTGTTCGAAATTTCTTTTCATTAAATGCCACTAAAAAGAAAGAGATTTGATTCTATGTTATCTGACTGGAATCTGTTTATGCTTACAAATAAGTGTGAAACGTTTAGTTTTCGTCCTATGGGCCATGGTGCCCCTGTGTCACACATGTAAGAGTACAGAGCTTGTAGCAAAATCGCTCCTCAAAGCATAGACCTGGATGTTAATGAGAAGTGGTCTCTCGGCTATCTATCGGAGTGCAGATGATTTCTAGCCAGTTCGATCCAGACCTGATGGACAGCCAGATTGTCTGGAAAGAGCAATCAAACTGAAATGGTACTGGCCCAATGTAGAACTTGATTTTAAGCGCTTTTAAAATGATAAAATTGTCCATTATTAAACCTTAAGTAAATAACACTGTTTAAGATGTGTGTGTTTAAACGCGCAAAGTGTAGTTATGGGTTTTATAATGCACTTTTCGCTAGACGCAGGATATTGTTAGGTTGTACCCATTGTGTGCACACAGCCGGCTCCCGTCATATTGTCTCACCTCGCCTACATTCTTTAATTATTTCTGCTGCCGGGGACCAATTTGCCCGGAATCTTGTCAATCAAAAACCATATCCGGTTGGCGCCATTAGAAGATGCGCACGCACAAATAACGTCCGGTTTACCTAGATTTTTGACAGGAAAACACTTTTTAAGTATACACTGTACATTTTTTTCTCTTTTTAAATTCTTTTTTTTAAAAATGCCAATCATTTTCGGAAAAACTGGAAAGAAATATGATATCAAATCCCTTATCATTTCCCGATTAATTTAAAGCAACTGTTAAAGTTGTACAGTAAAAATGTACGTCATTAATCGAATTTCTTTGATTGTATTGGCCATTGACCATTATTTAAAAATTACCCTTTAGTCACGAAAGGCTAAACTGTTCCATGAATAAAGTTTGTTTAACGTCCTATTGAGTTCAAATGAAAATGAAATGAAGATAAGTCTTATAAAGAGAACAGTGTAACATCTAAGCAGTAAGGTTGGTTATTGTTGTGCTACGGTTTATTCAAATTGTCTCAAGACACAAATTGGCTCGGTCCATATTATACAGATATGTAATATAAGTATTCGTTCATGCCAATGCGCATCCCATAACCTTTATACTCTCATAACCCCACCTCACTGATCGCAACGATCAGAAGCTACGTAATCCGACTCAGTTGTGATATTTATTTTTTTTTCAAACGAAATGCTATAGCCATTTTCTTCCTACTTGAATCTTATTTATTTTTGTTACTGTTATAAATCTCTCCAAAATAAGAAACAAATAGGTAGGCAGAAAATGAAATAAGACATTTATTGTATGTAGATATTTCTCCACTCGTCACAACAACACAAATGAGGCATCGTTGTCCACACTTTATCAATTTTACGAACCTACATTTAACAGAGATTAAGAATTGTGAGAATGCAGAATCAGTTGGATCTTAATAGGTGCGACCTAGGATCTTTTAGTATATTAATTCAGATGAAAAGCCACAGTCAACTGATGAACCATTGTGTAAAAGTTACTTTCAAGCATCAGATAAAACTCCCTTGCCAGAACAGGCTGATCTGGGGTGCCATTGAACGAAGCTACATATAACATAACATGATTTTATTCAGCATTAAATATCCAAAAATATGTTTATAGCTTACAAAATATATGCATAAAGCATGTGTGAAGACGCATGTAAAATTCATAATTTCTAAATGTTATCAGAGATCCGGTGTTTCTACGGGGATATGCGGATGGATCTATTTCCTTTGCCAGCATGCCTTTTCCAATTAGTGTGGAGTGCTATATTCAATTTAAGACACGCGATCAGCCACAGTAATCTGATCCTAACTAAACACTCGTGTGTAATGAACCACAATGCGGGAATCAGTCTTTCCCATCCATCACCGTCGTGCTGTATTCCTCTCCAAAACAAAACGCCCTGGCCATCCGAGTCCGAATCCTGCGAAAGTGCCGTTTTGTGTTTTTGTGTTTTAACGCAGTTTCCGACATTCTTTATAGGTATGACGGCGTTCTTTTGTCGAACGTGGCATTTTAATATTTTAAGTCGAAATGCATGTTGAGAATTGGTAGCTGGCCTGCGATCTAAAATATTTGCTACTATGAGTATATTTCCTCATCAAAATTAAGCAGATATTTCAGATTTTTGGAAAACTGGAAAACAGACGATACAACAAGAATGAAAAAAGGTGTAAATAAATCGCTTTTAATTGCCCGCCCTCACGCATTTGCCATACTGTTTTTGGACTGGTCAAGGAGCCTACCATTTTCCATGAAAAGTTTGACATAAGATTGCTTTCGTTACATTGATTATTTAAATTTTCTACAGTTTAAACATTAGATTAAAGTATTATGAAGTAAGGTTTAAGCCATATGATGTATTAAGACCATTTTATGACAATATCGAATCTCACTCATTAGAGGAGATCTCTCAAATTTCACGTTCAATTGGCGACTTACATCTTTGCTCTGATATGGTGTCTACACTTGATGTCAGCTAGATGTGTATCTTGTGAAAACATTTTGACAAAAGCAGACATATTTTGCAACAAATAATTTCCAATATTCTCCACAGCGTTGTTTCAAATCTTAGGTATTAAAATAGATATAGTGTTTGAATCGCTGAAACTGCCTGACTCTTAAAACCAGTATAACACGAAAACCCTCGCTAAGGATTAATTGATATCATATTTTGATTTATAGTCCAAGTAAGTCTGGATTGCTCTTAATTTGCGTCGCCATTTGCGACTTTAACAAGGAATAACATGCGGATTCTGAAGGCCATCGATATTTAGTGGAAATTATTCCTTGTAGTCGAAGGTCGATCTTTTCTGTGGCACACATGTCCAGAATAAGAGATATTCTAAATCTTGTTTGTCCGTGTTATACTAACTTAACTTTTAACCAAACGCCAAATTTTCGACTGTCCCAAATTGAAAGAGTTTGCAGAACATATTTCTAATTGTGATGAAATTGAACAACAATCTTCTGATTGGGCAGAAAACATTTTAACGAGCATTTTCTCCTTTTTCCACAATGTTTTCCAGAGTCGTCTGCAACAAACTGATCAAATGTCGTTATTGTTCGGTAACGGGGTAAGAGATTTCGAATGTGACATAGTATTCAATATATTGACTATCTTTTTTCTTTACTTTTTTGGCGACAATGCCAAAATCGTGTGCTGTATGTTCTTATCTAGTGTCGTCATTCAACAAACCAAACATATCATTCATGTCTGTTTAAGTAGATATGCACGCCCTATTTTCAGCCACATGGTACTAATATAACGACATATGGTGCATCCTTCTCAATATCTGCTGTTTTTCCTTATCCGTGTTTTACTTTATTCCTGGCAAGCTAAATGATAAGAGAAAATCATCGTTTCATGGGGATAATGGCAAATGACAGAATGAAAATTGACGAATTCTTCGTTTTGGAAAATTGGAATCTCTGAGATATTTCATGGAAAGCTTAATCTTGAAGGTGATTTTGGGGGTGATAACAAAAAATGTCTCCGAAACATAAGCGGCGTGGGTGTTTCCTTGGCTTATTAACGCTGAATGCCACATTCCCTATCGTTTACTTCTCATTTAAGTGGAACAACGAAAACGAGAGACAAACATTCAAGCATCTATTGCCTAGGTTTTGAACTCAAACGGTTGGGTTTTATCTTCAGCTATGTGTATAGCAAAGACCTTTTTCGGCAAGGGGAAATGAAGAAGTAAAAATAAAATAATAATGATAATAATAAAAAAAGATTTTGCTCACACTTTGTTTCAACAGTTTAAACATTGCTTTATGAGCAGGACGTTTCTTCGATTTGACTTAAACAATTCCAACAACATAATTATTTGAACAGCTATGCAAACGTGTTAATATGTGAATAAACGCAGGCCACTCGGCATAAGGAGACACCCCATAGAACGATCAGATGCATTGATGTTAGCAGATTTCAAATTTGAAAGCATTAATACGCGTTAAAGAGAAACAGAGAAACACATTTCTTTGCGATATTTGCTAGAAAATCTGATGCTTTAAAAGTCTTCAGGAGCGGATGCGGCAAAGGTTTGGCATTATTTGGTAATAGTCTACTAATACAGGGGGTGGGGTGGGGGTGGGGGGGGTGGGGTATAAACAGCAGAAAGCTTTCTGTATGACTTGCATCCTTCATTAATCTGTTTCTTGTCTAAGCAACGTTTGTATCTTTGGTATAGTGTCTGCTTAAAGCAAGATAGACCGTTAATAAAATGAATAAAAAATAAATGAATAAATAAATAAATGAATAAATAAATAAATAAATAAATAGATAAATAAATAAATAGATAAATAAACAATGCAAAAAATGCACTCGAATCAAAGATCAAATACAGAAAAGCGCTTGGCCAACATCAAGTAAAGTGTCTCCGACACGTTGATCACAGTCTGAGACCGGGAACCGATGGGGTTTCACCGGAAGATTTGTCTCGGAGGTGTGGCTCGCTCCGCGGGAAACCAGCCAGGGGATCCGGCGCTATCGCCTTGATGTAATGAGTTATGACAACCGTCTTAATACGGCGCGATAACGGGCAACCGATACCGGGCCCGGCTCGCGATAATACGCCGGGTTTGAACCTGTCAGTTAGATGAGCGGCGCGATAAATCCATGATACCACTGCCTTTATTCCTTCGCCTGTCACGTTCCATAATTCGTTTTGACATTAACTTGAGATTTTAATGGGCGCTATATTTACTGCGGGGATTTTTATGGGCCGCAGATGCGGCTATCTCTTCTCTTTGCAGCTACAGCAGCCCCACGTCGAATTAGAAATAGTGAATTTTTGGGGTTTAAGAGAGAAAGAAGTAAGACGATGTATTTGTGTGTAAAGGAATGCAGGAGTCTGTGTGATATTCCTGAAAACGAACGAAATGGACACGTCTTTAACCCTTATAATACTGGGACTGACTTCATGCTAATGCAAGTAGATTAGATCCAGGTCAGCCGCCAAGCAAATTGGTGGCTGACCTATGATCTAACCTGTTTGCTACTCTGAATTTGTTTCCTCTTCAAAATTAAGGTGATATTTAAGACTTTTGAAAGCAGACGACACAAAGTCTGTCTTAAAACAAATACCCAGCATTCTAAGGATTAAAGCACTATTGCTATAACCCGTCACGGATCAGCCAGAGTTTCTCGGACCTTTCAATATATGACATTTCTCGAAACAAACTGCCTAGTCAACGTGAAGCCGAATGCTGGCTAAGAATCCATTTAGTTTAAACTAATCTAATATTTGATAATTTTCTACGATACAAACGACCCTAATGGTGAAATGTTTCGTTCGAGGATTAAAATATATATAAAACGTGTGCTGATCCAATGCGACAGCTTCAACGAAAGATCGAAGTCAAAAAGGTTGCCGCTATTTCACTTGATAATTGGAATACGTGTCTATTTTATTTCTGTTCCTGATATAACAGGTAGGGTTATGTGGCGGCATCGCCTTCGGTGGCAAGGAAAGGAATTCCAATTGAGCAGCTTTATGGAATTAGTTTTTATAGTTTTGTGCACAGTCGAGATAGACGTGTCAAGATTGTTGCGCGAAAATGAAGGAAACGTGTCCAACCATTGCTCATAATTCCTCCCGATATGACCGATAAAACCGGAACCGGGGTACAGTCTGGTAACGCACCAAAGCTCCCGGGTACTGTTTTACAAAACGGAAAATATATGCGCATGTCAAAACTGAAAAACATGGATAGTATCCTAAATGGAAGAACAATATTGCAATGTGACGCATCATGATGCATTACTTTGCAATTTTGCCTTGCCTAATGTTGAAATAAGAAGGAATGTTGTTTTGAACTTACGCAAGTTTTAAACATGAAGTGTTAAGTAAAACGGTACCCTGGATCGGAAACGAAACATGTCCAAAAGGACATGATAGGAAAAAAACGTTCTTCCCGTTGTTCACCGTTTTATTTCTTTTCCAAATTCTATATTGTTGGTACTCATGCAGTCATCTCGTGACGAATGTCTACAAGAAATATACGTATGCGATGAGTTTTTTCGAGTTGATAAAGAAGTAAAGAACATATATATTTTTTTCAATAATTGAAAATTGTAGAAATTACAAGGATACAGTTTAGATTATTTCTCATCACTATTATTTATTTGAATTTACGATTTCGTCATCAGATGATAATCAATTTGTGATAATTTGTTGAAGATTTTTTACGTAAAATGTAGGATTAAAATATAGTTGATAAGTATGTTTACGATGAAAACCAAAATGACATCTTAACACTAAGAGTGACAAGAAAATGTTGGAACTGATACGTGAGGCTATTAAAAAAAAAAAAAAAAGAAATACTTGTTGTTCGCCTGATCTTTTACTTTGATTTCACACTGATTCCGTGATTCTAATCGGTGGGCACGGTTTGCAGAGAAAACATGCCTCAATACTGAAACACGGGTTGTTTTGGAAATCCCCTGCCTGTACCGACATATTTCTACCGAGAGATTAAACTTAAAATCGAATTAAAGAGGAGAAGAAAAATCTGGATAATTCGCAAGGGGAAACGCACGACCATCTACTTAGGAAATCTTTGCTGAATGAATAACCATGGGAAAATAGCGAACTTTATTCGTTTATCAAACACTGTGAATTGGGCGGAAAAAACAATTTACTTATCAGCTTTTGGGGATTTTCCTTTTAATAGTTGGGTAACGACTTTTGAGAAAGGCGTAGGAAAATATGACAGTATTTCAGTTATATCGTAGCAGTGTGTCTATCCATGCTCCTTGAATTTCCTGACCAATGCTATGCAATATTATTTCCAAGTCGCAGTTGCTTTCCCTGGTGGACATCATTTGTCGGTGGTAAAGCGACTTAATCACGTCGGAATTTTTTCTTAATTCGTCATAAACATATGCCGAATCAGTTTCGAACTCAGGTATCATGTATTCCATAGATTTGTAACTGAAATAACCGACATATTTTCAAATTCTTCTCTAGTTGAAGAATTCTCAATTTCGACGCATGTTCATATTCATTTCTTTTTAAAGAATAAAGTATAACCCGAATATGATTGCAAAGGACCAATCCTTTGAATCTTCATGTGTAATGACGATTGAAAACCGATTTTGTTGAGGAATCGAAAATGGAGACCGATATGATAACACAACAGTCTTTTAATGAATTTGTCAATGAACAAAAAGGAGAACTTGCAGGTTGTTTAAATGGAAAATCATACAAACATGTTGGCTGAAAACATTTATATGTAACATGTTGGTTACATGTTGATACCATGAGATAAAACTGACTCTTTGTTGGAAAACAGAAAGAACGCTACTAAAATTAGCTAACGTTGCAATTTTCCTGCAAATAATGGGCCAAATAATACAGATTTCACCAGCCCATGTATCATAGGCAACAAGTTCGGGCAGCACCTAAATAACTCCGGGCTCGTAAATTACGTAACATTTCAGCAGACGTTGAACTGGAAATGAGCCGTGACGGCATACCGAGTTCATGTGATTAGCAAACGACCTTTCAATGAGCATTAAAACGCGTTCGCACCAAAGGTCATCCGAAACGCTGCTTCTTGCAACATTCCGTGATAGCCAACGCGAACCGATTGCTTGATTGTGTTAAATTAGCGTCAAATCTTTCATGAAAATAATAAAACACTACTATAAATAAAGGCAATATGAAGAGAATACGCGAATGATTAAAAAATGAAATGAAAAAGAATAGTTTCGTTCGTTGCTAAAAACGAATGCCTTCCACGGATTGGTTTTCAGAATAGATTCGTACAAAAACAAACCAATTGCTTCGCACTCGAATGCTTATCAGGGGTAAAGGTTCCGACATTGCAGACGTAACACCCGTGACCGTCCTAATAAGCACCTGGTTTCACGTGGTGTCAGAAAGGTCAAGGTCAAATTAACCGAACAACTTTCCCGTTTAACTTGCAATTTTCACTTCTGCCGAGAGGTGGAAATATTTGCCGTACACCCAGGCACCGTGTCATGAACGCATTAACCCTTTTATTCCGGAGTTTCCTTTTAATTTTATGACGTTTGATTTTGATGATGAAATGTACGTCGATTTAAACGAATATTGACTTTCATATCATGCGCAATTGGAAATCAGTCGTTATAGCAGTGGGTATATGTCCAAAAGCACCACGGATAATGGACGAATTACTCAAGATGAGCAATTTCTGCTTTTGTTATGTTTTCTTTGGAATTTTACTGATAATGAATAAAAACTTTACGATCTATCACTGATCCTCATTCGGCGCGAGAACTGCTTGTGTATCCAGGCAGCAGAGTCGGGAGTATTTGATCATGCTAATTTGTGGGAACATTCTTCACAATCAATATGAAATAAATAAGTTAAAAATAACGGTATGCTTAAATCAAAGGTTACGCAAGAGCCTTCAACTCCATTAACCCATTACTGAACAATAATCACATTTGACCAGTCTGTTGTAAATGACCCTCGAAAACATTGTTGACGAGCAATTTCTCCTTTTCCCACGATGTCTTCTATCCTGTACGATGATAATTTTCCAATTTCATCACATTTTAAAATATCGTCTGCAAACTCTTTCAATTTGGGACAGTCTGAAAGTTTGCGTTTTGGTAAAGGGTTAACGTAATGGCCTGAAGGGTCGCGGACGATTCAACACTTCGGACCGGTAATGAGGCGTCGAGGTCTGCGTTGTCTCACCACGTTAACCCTTTCCCAAACAACAGTTTTTCGACCGTCCAAAATTGAAAAAAAGTTTGCAGACGACATTTCAAAATGGGATGAAATTGAAAAATATCCTTCAGATAGAGCAGAAAACCTTGTGGGAAAAGGAAAAATTGCCCGTTACGAGCAATTTCTTCTTTTCCCACAATGTTTTCTTAAGTCGTCTTCAACAAAGTGGTCCTATGTCGTAATTGTTTGTGAAAGGGTTAATTAGCCATCGTCTGCAACATTTGGAAAGCCCGATATGGGTATCAGTTTCGTACTGGCGTTATCCGCGTCCAAACGTCATCGGCTCACAGATAGCGATTCGATTCGGTTGATTTTATTCGTGTTGGGTTATTTCGTTTTAATGCAGCGCGTACCGGTTATCCGTAATGGCTGTTACGTTATTTGGCATACCGATCGTTTTATCGTCTTTTTCAGAATTGTTTTCATATATTAACCTCATGACTCCTTACTTAAGTTATTTTATCGTGAAATTCAAACGTTTAACAGACAAAGTATGACCTAGATATTGGATGCATTTTTCCCGAGGTAAGATTGGATATAGAGAACTTGATAATGTAATGAATGTTTCATTTGATTTTATCAACATGTGTCCTAAACCCAGATATAATTGACATCATTTGTATTATATCGATTGTAAAGGAAGCTTTCGTTTTCAGTTGAGAATAAATGAAACATCGGTTGGCAGATTCAATAAACCACCCTTGCGAAAGGTAAATCTTCGATGCAATGACGAAAGAAATTCCTCTATTTTATTCAATTCGTATTAATCATAATTCCGACCAGTTACTAACGTCGTTAGTTGGATTTGTAATTTGCACCTTTTAAGGCAAGCGAGCTTAAACGAATTCATACAGAAAAAGAACCTTTTACTCATTACCAAATAATAACGATATTTAACCATTGTGTTTCAGACGACTATGGAAAACTTTGTGGAGATATTGCTCTTTCTCCTTTTCCCACAATGTTTACTGCCCTATTAGAAGATTTTTCTGAGTTTCGTCACACTTTGAAATGTCGTCTGCAAACTCATTCAATTTGGGCCAGTCAAGAAATCTGGCGTTTGGTAAAGGATTAATATCAAAACGGAAAATAAAGTGGTTACCCTAAGAGACCACGTGGCGTGGTCATGTGACCAATAACGGGTATGATTGACGTGACCGGATCTATTATTGACATGTGACCAGTCGATAACAGCCGGTGACATCCGAAACATCTCGAATGCAGAAATCCAAACCGAGATCAAAGATGGCGGCATCCTTTCGAACGCCCTGTCGACGCTTTATGTTGCAAACGTAAACGGTATAATGTTACCGTTGATCATGGATCGATAATTGCAATTTAGTTTGCCAGGTACGAAGGTCAAACCCGATTGACATCGATGGAAATGAATATTGGTGCCATATAGGGTTAAACTGACGGATATACGTGTAAGTTGTTGGTTTTATCGCTTCAAGGAAAATTGAGTAGGCGACGGTAAAAGATAGAATTATATAGGCTAATGCAATATCGTTAAAAGTGAAAAGTTTTATTGCGAAAATCCGACAACAGATGAATTTATCTCTTGTTAAAGTGTCTATAAGATCTTTGAGTGATATGATCAAAACATTCTCAGGAAAAGAAAATGTGTTTCCTTATAAGAAAATTGCTGCTGCAATGGTACAATGCAAACTTTTATGTATATACTGAGTGGGAAGACACTGTCTTGGAAAGCCACAGCGCATTACTTTCTTGAATAATCAAATCACTTTGGAACACATTTCACACCAATTGAATGAACGAATACACTATAAGCAAATATAAGCACATAAGCGAAACTGCACTTATTGAAAATATACATGTCTTATATATTTTGTAAATGTGCGATGCTAGAACAGGAAGAGTAGCAAATATAATACCATATCAAATATATCTTCAAACTGACACATGATAAACAAAAATACAAGTTGTAGTTATGATTGAAAATATCAGGCAAAGTGATTACCCAAACAATATTACTCAGTCATGTGTGTGGAAATGCTGATCGTCTGGGTATACACAATTTGTTAATGTTAATTCATTTACAACCGTTTTGTGTTTTAGGAAAAGTTTTAAATGATGTAAACAAATCAAACAAAGGGCATTTCAATGTAAAAAACAAAATTGGATAGAAGTACGAAAGAAGTGGTTAAAAATGGGGATTCAAGATCCTCTGTTCTCGATGTCTAAAGTTGTGCGGTTTTCTTTCTTTGGAAAAAATGTTGGAAAAAGGTAAAATGTTCACAATATTCGAAACAAGAAGCATTTGCCTTTGAATCGACATTTTGGGTTTGGTGTACTGATAAAACTTGATAACACATCTAAGGAAGGGCAAGGAAACAAATGGACATAAAATATTCTCTCTTTAAGCTGCCGCCACGGCGAATTTTGCATCATCCTTCTTGCATTCTAGTATGGGGAAAGCCTATCTCATTTTGTTAGATCTTGGACAAAAGAAACATATCTTAAAGGGCCAGACTCTATACAGAACGGAAAGAACAGTGTCATCCCCAATAAGCCTGTGCCCAATACACTGTTTCCCTGGACAAAACTTTTCGGACGGATACCAAAATGCGTTTTTTTGTCCTGATGAGACGCCATTGGAACACACAACAGACACTGCAATCCATCATTCCACGGGGGCCGGTAATTGCCGGTTAGTTTTTTGTACGAATTTGGACACCATATGCGAAACTTGTATTAATTTCACAGACGCTAATTAAAGCCGATTTCGTCAATGGCCCGGCCGGAGATCACTGTTGACCGCACGGGGGTACCACGGAGTAGGTCACGTGTGAAAGATTGGCGTTTGTTTTCTTCATTCCTTTCTGTCTCCCCAACCGTTCCGGTGAGGATGGGAATTAGCGCCACCATTTGGGGGAGTTTGTCGGTGTTCCGCGGTGTTTCGTGGTGTTTCGCCTCCCGCTGATAGGGGTTAACATTACGTCGGAGGCTGGCGTTTTGGGAGAGGATCTCTCCAAGATTTACAAGTCCCCTGCACGTGATTTTAGTGGACATTAATTGTAAGGCCACTTAGGGAGTGAAGATGGCCTGTTTTATGAGACAAATGTCGGGTTTAATGAACGTCTTATTGTCTTCCCCCAGAAGCCTGGATTGTTCCGCGGATGAATACGCACGAGACTGCACACACTTCGGCAGTGATTCGGTTATCTAACGATCGCACGGAGAGGCACCCTTGCACCTTGGGCTTTCATGGGGCATGTTTCTGCGTTGTTCGATCTTAACACTTGATTTCTGATACACGATATCTGATTCAAACCTCTACTAAATAATCCATGGGTTATGTGTTTTGGCTTTAGGAAAATGTTGACCCTAAATTGAGATATTGAAGAAACATGTTTGTTTGCACAGTAGAGTGACTTCTTATAGGGTGATCTATCTAAGAATTCATTTTTTTGTTTAGAAATTATAAAATCTTATATATCATTACCATCTAAATCAAATACATAATGCGAACGTTCTTATCTGTGTTATATGTAAGAAATATTGTTGATAAAATGGCGTCTTTATTAACCCTTTCCCAAACAATAACGACATTTGACCACTTTGTTGCAGACGACTTTAGAACACATTGTGGGAGACGATGAAATTGCTCGTGACAAGCAATTTCTCCCTTTCCCACAATGTTTTCTGCCATACCAGAAGATTGTTTTCCAATTTCTTCACATTTCGAAATGTCTGCAAACTCTTTCAATTTGGGATAGTCGAAAATTTGTTGTTTGGAAAAGGGTTAACCTGTAAACAGTAGTTTCTTTCCTCATCAACATGGTTTGTACATCGTCTGCGGGAATCGTGTCATACCCTATATAAAACAGGGTACAATTAAACTACTAGGTACCGTTTTACTAAACAGTTTACGCTTAAGATTTGCATAAGTCTAAAGCAACAATTCATCTTATTTCAATATTGGACGAAGCAATATTGCAAAGTGACACATCATTGGAATCGTCTCTCCGAGACGCTTCCAATGAAGTGCCACATTGCAACACTGTACTTTCATTGAAGATACTATCCATGTTTATCAATTATGACTTACGCAAACATTTTCCGTAAGTTGTTTAGTAAAACGGGCCCCTATTCTTTTCCAAAGATTTACACCAAAAAGTTGTACATGAGCGTTATTTTGAAATCTGTTTGCTGCTTTGAATTTTTACCGTCCATCGACATGTATAGTGTGATATGTTCGAGTTACATTAACAATTGAAATCTAGTCTAGGGGCAGATATGTCTTATTATCAATTCTGAATCGTTTCTTTCCTTAAAAGTCGAATTGTGACCGACAAGAATTTTTATAACTTCATTAACGACTTTTTATTTAAAAGAAAATATAAATATATAAGGTTATCCTTATTGACGACTAAACCTATTTTTAATTAAAAAATGATTTTTTCTAACATTGCTTTTCCGTTAATCTATAAAACCTTACCAATATACTGCAGAAATCCCTATAATATAATAACACATTTTTTATGGTAAGCAATTTAGCCTTTTATGATATTTTCTTGACAAATATCTTGAAGAAGATATATTTTCATAGCTATTGTTTTGATTGTCTGTTGTCGCTTTCCATTTGGACATTGCATACAATCGGAGCTATTCGGATATTTCCGTGAGCTGTGAAATGCACATCGGATATAAGTGTAAGGTTACAATTTTTCGGGTAAATCGGCCCCGGCGATAAACACCTTTTTAAAGCGTTCAAGTTAAGTAGTTCAATGAATATGAAGGTGTTGGACATTCATTTAAATATTTTTTTTTATCGGTACTCATACGAAATAGCGAAATTATAAGTTGTGACATATAGTTGTTTTCTTAATCGAATTAAATGATTTTTTAGATTTTACATTTTTGGAAAACGAAAGTGAAGTGACGTCATTCCGCGGGAAACAATATGGCGTCATCCCTATCATGTCAGAGGTGTTTTCATTGGATAAACCCGATATGTCCAGATTGCAAGGCAGATATATATTTATATATTTATATTAATATTTATATTGGGGAATGGGTTAAATCGCCAGTAGTTTTATGAAAAGAATGGATTATATGATAAATTGTCTCGTATAAAATACAGGTTAGAAGACGATATTTGAGTCGATGCCATTGCTTTGGGACATAAAGGTTCTGACCTATCCTATCCTTACTATCAAATATACTTTGATGAGCAATTATTTCTAACGATATTTGATGGTCGATACCTTTATTGATTGTTTAATCTTTTCGTTAATTGCTATGATGGTTTTTACTTTATACAGTATTCAAAGTGGGTTTGAAAATACAGTACACGATACGCCTTTCTTTCAACAAGAAATGTCTCGTTATGATTTAAAACGAATGTATTTAGACACTTTTGAAAGTTGTAGTGAGGTCTTAAAGAATATTCTCCACCATTTCTAATGCCAGTTGTAAGCATGTCGAATTGCCATTGATTGAACCTTTGCTATAGGTTCAAACATATTGTTTCAAATTACCCATTTTGTTTTTTATTGGTTCAAATCAGACAACATGTTTATCAATCAAAAATAAACGGGCGGGCAGGCAATTCTTTGTGTCGAATAAACACAGGAAATACAGGTAAGATGAAGAATAACAGTTAAATAATAAGAAAAAAAATGCTTTTTCGAGCAAATTCTCTCCAGAATCCAAACATCTGCCACTGACTTGTTAAATATTACATGTATTTAGTAAAGGTTGTCAGACACTTCTCGATAAACGAAAGGTTGAGTGTTATTCAATATCAGAGCAGTTATCACCTTATCGGAGTCATCAAACAGCTTTTCACAATTAGACATGAGACTATTTGAACAGCACTTTCCATCTTTTTCTCTAATGAAACGATTCCGGACCCCATTGTTGATTTCTCGCGGACAAAATGGAGGCGCAATCAGGACACACGCAACCTCCACCGGAACCGGAAATCACGCACAGAACGAGATCGCGACCGTAACGAGACTTGGTGCGAGAATTAGCTTTTCACGTGCTTCCCCGTTACCCAGGGTGACGAAAACGGTGTCTAATCAAGAGTAACCGATACGATGGGGCCCAGCGAGCGGATTTTACGGTGCTGTCAACGACTTCCTTTCGCGGGATTAAATGTCTTTTCTCCAGGACCAGTTTGAAGAGGTTGCTATTAATGCACCCATTAGGTCCGGAAGGGAATCCTTGGATGTGGAGATATAAAATGTGCGTGAATATTTGCAATCAACTTTCTCCCTCGTATTGCCAGTGACAGCTAGACTTGAGGTGACACAATTTACGCACACTTACACACGAGCTGGAAAGCTTCTCTCGATCTGCTTGTGCCGAATGGTTCTTTTCTTACCGTGTATGTTTGAAGGTATCTCTCAGTTTGTGGGACACTAATGTTATGAGGTCGGTATTTTCATAAATTAGGTGATAGTCTTGAGTGTCCACAATGTAATAATCATTTCGTTACACCGATTTGCTAAGACACGAGGTGACAATAAGTTGATAGGAGTGGTGAAAAACGACGATGCTGAGACATGTGATTAGTTGCGTGTACATGAGATCAAACCTTGGAATAAAAATCGAAAGCATAAACTATTAATGTTTTAATTCAGTGTGCAGCAGATAAGAAAATACGACGTGAAAGAAAGTAGTTTTCGAAAAACAAACAGACGCTTGACCAACGTAAACACATGTCCTCGATGCTTGATTTCTTTAACACGCACCGTATGTTATGAAGAATGGTCATGTTGGCTACATTTAAATTTAAGTTGTTTATATCCGAGCGGCCTTTGTTCCCACCAACGCTCATTGTATTTTGTCATCTTGTACGTAACAATGTTCCAACAATGTTTTACTACTCGTAAAGCAGCACACTTTCTTGTGGTCACTACAATAACTTTAATCACGGGGTCAATAGTTTGGAATAAACACTGTTCATACTTTTCATGTAAAATAATGAAAATGAAAACCCTGCTCGCTTATTCTCCATATCTTTGTGGTTGGTGGTGTATAATTAAACCACTTGTTCGCTCCTCTACAGTCGGCGATGGGGAAGACACCCAAGCGAACTGTTAGGATACAACCCAGTGTCCTAGGACATGTCTCATAAAGGTTCGTACGATTTTCTTCCTCGTAGGCATAGAGGAGAATACCTGAGAGAAACGTTGATTTTGACATGCAATGAACTCTTAAATGCAGGTTTAATTTTCATTAACAAAAACAAAAACACAGTTACCACTGGGATTCAATGAGTATACCTACGACAGTTTTGTTAACGTAGTATCAAACTAACCCGTCTTTGTGGTGATACAGGCCCCAGGGTACCGTTTTACTAAACGACTTAATTAAGGAAATATTTTTCGTGAGTCAAAACCGATAAACATGGAAAGTATCTTAGATGAAAGTGCAATATTGCAATGTGACACGTCATTGGAAGCGTCTCGTAAGGACGATTCCAACGATGTGATACTTTGCAATATTGCTTAGCCCAAAAATTGGAAAAGACGTAATGTTGTTTTGAACAAACGCAAACCTTTCGCGTAAAAGGTTTGGTAAAATGTTTCCCTGGTATGAAGTGTACGGGGATGTCAAACTTCCCCGTTCAGGAACTTTAATCAAAGTGCCCAGGGACGCCAAATTGAGGAGGCATGAATTCGAGGAATAGTACCGGTCATTTATCAAAGACTTGACACGTTAATTGAAAAAAAAGGACCGTAGATGAGAAATGACCGTCTATGCTGACCAGAAGTTTTAACCACATTAGCTAGATACACATCCAACAATCTCACCCGCCCCACACACACACCCACGTCCTAGAGTCGTGACATTGCCGTGAAAAATGGGGTATAGACAAGGGGAATGTCTATGTATTGTATGTTAAACCCTTTTCGTAATAAAACTTTTGGGCTCCGTAGCCAAATGCGTTCAACTCACGATGGCGGCATTTGGATTTAAGTGAAAGATAGTTCCCCGACTGACTAACGAAATGCAAGTGTTCCTACCCGGCTTGACTAGTTCTTATGGACAGTTGAGTATGGGGTCTTAATCCATTATTAAGAGTCGGGCATCCCAACATAACTGAAATAATGTTCTCGCGATATGACACGCATATACTTGAAATGAATAGAATATCGGTTTAATCGCGTCTGCAGCATACGACCTATAAGAAGATGGTGACCAAAGAAGGTTTTGCTTATTAGCCCATCATGTTTCAATCTACTATTGCAGTTAGTTCTTGTTGTGAGTCAGACGGAAAAAGTTCACAAAGTAAAATGTAATTAACATCTACTAGTACCAGACGGAATCTGAACCCATGATGGGGGTAGTTTTACGATTTGAAGATTTTAAATCCTTGTAACTGCCTTTGGATTATCAAGAGAGAGAGTTTCCTGGTTATCTTGAGGAATAGCGATAGTTCTACACAGTTTTGCCAGTCCTTTCCGGCAGTTAAGAAATTGATATTCATCCATCTTTAGCCAGGGATAACACCATAACTGAAATAGTGTTGATACGATGTAAAATGAATTTGAAATTAAATACAAACCTCTAGACCATGAAAGCCCAAGGATTTGTTCTGTGTTTAGTCTAACAGTGTGTATCGAATGCTAGGTTGATACGTATTAAGCAAACGGGTCAGGAAGGCTTTGTGACAACGGATTGGTTTCTTCCTAAGTAACTTTGGTCTCTACCCAATATAGATAATGATATTCCTCATTCAAAAGTGCTGATTCACAAAAACGAACATTTGAAAGTGAAACAAAAATGTCGTAGAAACAATACATTTGTTGTATTTAATGTAAATCTAAAGTATCTATTGAAATCTTAATTGAGGAAGGAAGCGTTAATTTATCTAAGTATGTACAGTTTACATGCAGAAAAGCGCAAAAGCTTTTGATTTAAGATACATGTTAATTCACTGTAAACACGCTTTAAAGAATAAAGAACGAATCAATTTTGCTTTTAATGACTAGTATGCAATGCGTTTCATTGCGAGAACTCCCAAATTTCCTTACATCTATGAACAAACCCTTTTAATAGATAGTGTGTTGTCTGCCGATACTTTCTATACAAACCCATCGAAAATTTTACACCGGAGAATGGGTTGGAAACGTCTGATCAAAACACGTTAATGTACGTAAAGCAACGAGCTTATACATGTAGGTTCATATCTTGAACCCAACGACCATATCAGAGCCAGCGTTATATTCCCTCCGGGACCACCCCCGGTTGATACCGGGGTTCCAATTTTTATCTGGCCATTAAAGTCCGGGATCTTGATGTTTATTTGACAGTCTGCCGAGCTAAGATGGGGAGCTTGACCGCCTCCTTATAAATTATTCCCTGCTCGAAATGGTCACTATCGATTACCAAGGCCTCGTTCTGAATGTTTTTGTCATAATCATCGCGCTCCACGATAAGGGCAGGTGCCATTTATCTCGGCACCTGCAGTGTCGGCAGTTTAACCCTTTACTAAACGTTAAATTGGGTTTGCAAACGACATTTGAAAATGTGATGAAATATGTAAACCAACATGTTAAGGGACTTTATTAGCTGTTTAACCATTTACCAAACGCCAAATTTTCGACTGTCCCATATTGAAGGTGTTTGCAGACGACTTTTCAAAATGTAACGAAATTGAAAAATGATATGCTGATAGGGCGGAAAAAAACCTTGTTAGAAAAGGAGAAATTGCTCGTTCCCAGCACTTTCTCCTTTTCCCACAATGTTTTCCAGAGTCGTCTGCTACGAACTGGTCAAATGTCGTTATTGTTTGTTGATGGGTTAATGGATTCCTTCATGTTGGAATCGGCAACAGGCCAAAATTGAAAGCATCAGCAGACGGCAAAAAAGCATCAGGAAACGAAAAGTATTTTCATAAATAATTTTAAGTTGAAAACATTATGACAAATCATTAACGGCTGATTAGGTGCGGTTTATCCAATTGTCATTGCGGTTTATTTCTAAAGCCCTCGGCAGCAGATGGATCAAAGTGCAGTGTTATGAAGGATAATGTTTAAGAAACAGCCTTGACCAAGAGAAAATATTCCACCGCTAGACATCTGATATCGTTGGTAAGCTGGTCAGCATCAGCGATATGGGACCGATATGTACCAGCCGTGGTTCTATTCCCAAATAGCCACAACTTGTTTCAGTGTTACGGTATGTTTAGAGGCAAAGACCATTTCTTAGTATTGTACTGGTGGATTACCCTGTAATGATAAGTAAGTATTGTGATGTAATTAAGAGATTGTTGAAACGTCGTTAACACATTTAAAAAGGAAATATATATATAACAAATACCCCTACTCATATTTGCTGCTGGTTTTCCACTTTCATCAAGTGATGACTCTTGGCTTACTCTCCTCCCATACTGGAACATCGTTCATTGCTCACCCTTTGGCATCATTATTCAACCATTATTAACACCCATATTTCAAATACTCTCGACGTCAATGTATAAGGTTCTAACCTAAACTAATCTGTTCCGGTAACGTTAGGTCATTACTTAATACTGGGGTTTCCGTTTTCACTTAAAACAGTTAGCGTTTTCTTTTTGATAAAAACACCAGTCATTTATCAATATCTTTTAGCACTCATTAATCTATCTAGAGTTAATATTTGGGAAAGTTCCATAAAGAGAATTGGATAACATTACTTAGTGAAAATGCTACAAATGGTTCATTTGCCTTTGTATTATAAGATATAATTACTCTCATTTTTAGTGATGTTAAAATTATCGGTTCTGAACAGTTTGCCTTTTCGTAAATGTTCACCCTTACATAATTCGAAAACGTTATCTAAGCCCCACTACGGTGCCCTGGTACCAAAAAAAAAAATGAAATCATTTCCAAGCTTTTAATGTACAAACTTATTTGGCTATAGCAATGCGATTTGCTTGTTATTTCAAGATTTTAATCACAAAATTATTTACCTGCAGAGATGGCTTTTCAATGGCAAATGAAGAAGGAGTGTGTTCGGCTATCAGACGAAGATGAACTTGACAATAAATAGTTAACCGACAATGAGAAACACAAGACAGCTTTTCAAGAAAGATTGAGGTTTAATTCGTTATTGAATATGTAGGTTTACGACAAATCATGGTATGAAACATAGAATTAAGTTTACAATTGTCCAAGAAAGTTTTAAATTCAACCCTTATAGTGGTGGACCGACTTCATGCTTATGCAAACAGGTTAGATCCAGGCCCGCATCCAAGTAAATTGGGGGCTGGCCTGTGATCTAGCATGCTTGCTACTCGAGTATCTTTCCTTTACCAATTTAAGCAGATATTTATGGTTTTGGAAAGCAGATGAGACTAAATTTAGAAAATTATACAGCAATCTAATGGTTAATATGGCAATATGCGACATACGTAAGAAAGAATCGTTCGATGACCTTTACTTAAAGGTAGACATTTAGAAATCCTTTTTCGTGAAACAGGCCTCAGGTAAATTAAGTTTATATAACTTTTGAGCTCTTTTAAGTCCTGAACAGTCGATTCAAGTTGATAAAAAGACTACAATAGATAGTAAGCGGAAATCTCGAACGGACAAAATTTGCATCCACAGCACGTGTGTTCCAAGGCAGTTCGTCCTACCCTAGATCTATTATAGTTCAAAGGTAACAGCATTTTCATCATTAAAGGTACAACACGAGTTAAACGAATAACAACAATTAAACGATGTTTTTTGTAGACGTTGGCAAACGCAATGTTTCTTTTCAATTCTGTTCTATGGTCGTCATTGTTCTTTACATGACAACGGTCGATCGCTAATGCTTCCGATTCATTGCTATCAAATGATCCGAATGGAGGATATGAGTGGGGTTGTATTCAATGAGGAACAGATCAGTGAAAAACAATACGAAGTTGGATCGCGCTTTGACAAACTAAACGGACGATTTTCGAACTCTCAATCAGCATATAATAACACAAAACAAAGTTAGTTTCTATAACCCGATTAAGGCATATTAATCATCACTGAAACGACCTGTCAAACACATGCAAACAACTGAGGCAAGAGGAAATGATGGATCTGGAGCAGGTACTAGAACCATAGTCTGGTGCTGGTAGTTTTGCCAATGAAGCACGAATAAGTTTATAGTCAGTGTGATATCATTATAAAATTGCTGGAAAACGACGATGAATTTGAATCAAATTTACAGACTTATATATATACAGATTATATATATTTTTCTTTAATGTTTAATCGATACCTTTTACAACCAATCGGTTCCCTATGAATTAGTGAATTATTTTTGGACGAACGAGAAATGCACATTTTAGCATTTACTCGTTAGTTACAATGATTGTTTAACACTCGAGAAATGTCTACCAAACATTCCTAAATTTAGATGATATTCGACACGCCTTTTACAAATGCTTCTTACCGATAAACAATCGCAACAGATTAGTGTGCGAACAAGGTTTTAGGCCTTTCTTCTCGGAATATAGGTTGCCATGTTTGTGAAATATGCTCTAAGGTTTTAAAGACAATTAAAGTTTTTTTTTAACAAAAGTAAAATGATTTATTTCATCATTGTTGGAAAAATGCATATAAAGGATACATAGTTGATTTCCAAAATGGCATATTGCTGGTCGTTACGTTTTGGGTTAAACGATTTCCTGAAATAGATGTAAATAAAAAATCTACCTTTACCACCAAAAGCAACAACAACCCCACTCCCTGTAAAAAAATGCAAAAAAAAAAAAAAAGAATATCGAAATAAAGGATGAATTCATTGACTCAAACCATCTCGTCTTCTTCATATGATCCCGCGGTGTCGGAAAGGTGGGGCGTCCACCCCTTGTCTTGAAGATTGTGGGTTAATTTCCAGGCAATATATTCCAAAAGTAAAGGAAATAATCGTGGTAATAACTTCGTGAAATTCTAGGAAAATCAGAAGTTGCATTATTGAAATATTTTGAATAAAAAGAGTCCAGGTCAAATAGGACAGCACTGGCTAAAACCTAGGAATGATGTAATACAACTGAACATTGTTGAAGACGGGTTTTACCCCGAAAGAAGCGCCTAGATATTTCTGATAATCCGCATTTGAATGATAGAGAATAATAGGTTAGTGACGTCAAATTTAGAGATCATCCAAGGATGATTTGAAACTTAAAACATTAGATGGATCAAACAGTATCGTTTCACTTCATAGATTTTAACTCCGATGTGCCTGTTTTTGCGTCGCTTGACCATATGCAAATAAAGCAGGTCACGTGTCAACTAACCGTGAATCACTTAGTTTTCACGGCACCACGTCACCTTTTGCACCATGTAACGGGATAAATAAGAATTTCGGATATCCGCTAATGGACTACTTTTTCATGCCGAATTATACCTGTTAGAATTCACCAATTCAAATGCACGTGTATTACTAATGTTTCTAAATACGGTTCCGGTATTATGTTCTGTCAAGAAAACAATAGTACATACTTTGTTGCAATTAAGGAAAATAGATGCGATTCATCAATCTCGTTTATTAAAAAACATCCCGATTTAAAATTGACAGATCATATTTTTCATACTAACCACTTTATCATCATGATCGTCGGTATATTGACATTAATGTAATTTCATTTTTAACCAGTATAGAAAACAACAAGCGAATTGTTCCAGTCGAACTATTTTGTTTGGTTAATATGAAATCACTGTTTGTTATGAACATGCTTCAAATGTAACATTTGTTTTCCAAAAATAGGATGTTGTTGATCGCATAAAGATAATTCTGTGTGGTTTCCAGCACCACCATGTTTCTAGGCAATAAATTTCGGCAAATATTGGTGGTTTGGCCGATGAAACTTTCGAACATGTTTCTCCAACTACTCCTTCAACTCCTAAAAACCTTTAGATCTTTAAAACATGTTGTCCAAAAAGAAAAATACCGCAATTCCTAGATACATCTTTTCCCAAATACTGCTACAATTTCTAGATACATTAGCTCCTAAATAATCCTTCAGTTCCACAATATACGTGTTCTTTTAGAAATTTCCTCAACTCTGAAACACATGTTTTCCTAAACACTCTTTAGGTCTTTAATACATGTTCTATAAAAAGAAAACTACCGTAACTTCTAGATACATCTTTTCCCAAATACTGTTACAAAATATAGACACATGAGCTCCTAAATACTCCAACAATTTTTAAGTACATGTATTCCTAAATGTTCCAAGTCATTACACAATGTTCTCTTAAATACTCATACAAACCCTACCTGAAACCCCAACTTTTTAATTTTCATGACTTGAACATGCGTTCATACGTGTGTATATATTTGTGACAATAGAAAATATATATAAATGTAAAATATTAAAAAACTTTCTAATTTTCATATTCCTGAGAAACCCTGAAAAAAAGAAGAAAACTATTATCAATTTATTAATGTTCAATTATAATATTGCCTGTTTTAATGTAAAAAAAGAAGATTTTTATAAGTTAACATTATAATATTAAATAGAATTCATTAAATTATCCAAAAAAAGATGATATAAATGTATAAAAACCATTGTCTTGTTTTATTAAATCATCCTAAATGTATTAAAAACATTGTCTTGTTTTATTAAATCATCCTAAGAAACAGACTATAGCTATAATTTGACCTAAGGCCGTAGGAAGGTGTTAATTGGAAAAAGCAAAATTCCTGAAACACCCACTTTTTTTTTATCAAAATTTGAAAAGTGGGGGTTTCAGGAAGACACAAAAAAAAACCTCCTGAAAAACTCTATCAATTGATTACTCCTAAATACAAATCGACAAAAATTAAGAATAGGAGTCCGCAACCAAATTTGAGATGATGGTATTTTGCTTATCAATTTTTATTGTTAAAACATTTAATGCGAATATTTTCTTTCTATAACGCATTGTACCCGCAATCCAGATTACTATCTACTTTATGAATTTCATTACGGCTGTGGTATGACAAAATGTCATTTTATCCACGAATTAATAAACTCATTATTTAACCCTTTACCAAAAGCTATACATTTGATTGTCTCAAATTGAAAGAGTTTCCAGACGACATCTCAACATGTGACGAAATTGAAAAACAATCTTCTGATCGAGAAGAAATCATTGTGGGAAAATGAGAAATTGCTCTTCACGAGCAATTTCTTCTTTTCCCACAATGTTTTCCAGAGTCGTCTGCAACAAACTGGTCAAATGTCGTTATATTTGGTAACGGCATAACCAAAAAATCTCACGAGTTATGCAAAGAGTAGTTTCATTATTTCTTACAATGCTTTGTCATTTAAACTAGAGAAAAGTTATCCAATGTTATTCTAGATTTAGGTCATATATATTATCTTCGTTCAATTCTGGACAATAAATAGGAAATTTATCTTTTGACACTGTGTTTATGCATCTGCTTTTGGCGACAGATAAGCCTTTACAAATGATGTCTCACGCAAGATTCGTATAGTGTCTGCATTTGGTTTAATGTCTTCTTCACAATAAATCAATCAAAACGGTATTCAGTACGTTTTTGAAGTAACCTTCCCTTGACACAATCCATTTGAACATATGTAGAAATATGTTTGCCCTTTTGTGCAATAATGCGGCGTAATCGTTTAGAAGAACTGTGTCAGCAGGCTAAGCCATGTTTCAAAAGACCTCGGTTTACATCTTTGGATACAATGAACCTTGTTTCATGCAACCGTTCTAAGACAGTGAATAATGGTACCTTGCGGGTTACGATATATTAAAGCACTACAGATCAACCATCGACCAGCAACATTGGAATGGGAAGATGAAATACTCGCCCCGAAAAAAGGTCTTCTATCAAAAAGATTTTCGAGATGTTCTTTGTAAATACTTACTACCAGCTATTATGGATAATAAATTTTAAAACTGAATAGTCGGTAAAATGCAACACACGTAAATGTTGCTTCTACCAAATACTTGTCTTTTATACTTTTCCACAACGGAAGAAATAAGAGCTTGGTAAGTAATGATTCAACGACTATTTGTGGATGTTGCTGCAACTGCTGTTGCTGTTCGTGTTGTTGGGTTATTGTTTGATAACTATCTGTCGATGGTTTTGATGTTGCTGTTTTTTTAGATGAAAATTCATAGAAACCCTCTAAAGATACGGTATTTGTCGGCGATCAAAGATCATACAGATGAACTGAAAATCGACAGCAGAAAGAAATAAGTGAAATAAGTAAATTGGCGGCTTGTCTGTCATCTTACCTGTTTGCTGCTCGGAGTATCTTTCCTCATCAACATCAAGCAGATGTGTAAGGTTTGGGAAAGCAGAAGACTCAAAAATTCCATTTTAAAAAATTCCCCAGCATCGTAGGGTTAAGGGTGTACCATCAATCAAATTCACACAGCACACATTAGCCAAAGAAATATGGGTGCCTTTTTGTGCAATAATGCGACCTAATCTATATTTAATGTCCCAAATCTGCACATCAAGCTTGTCGTTGCACAATCTTTTGTACCCCCCAACTTATCAAGTGGGTATCCGGCGTCTGATGGGGCAGGGGTGGCTCCTAGATGGGTTTTGAGACAAAAATACGCATTAATGTGCGGAAATTAAACGATTTATTGTAAGATATTGTACATAATAACTCCATCCTTATGGACATAATTATGCATTCGTGGGCATATAATGTGATATTACTTTTGTATTCGCATTCAGTGAGATAACTATTGTCGTTGAGACATTGATTATATCGGTTTAATGCAGTACCCGTGTAAAGGGATCGCTATGTCTTGGACAAATGATCGCTAGCGAAGAATGCAGATGTGTTCAAAAATCATTCGGGGACATTTACAAACGTTGTCATCGCTTAAACGTCCGACATGCTGCGATTCGATCAAGGTGTATCAGCAGCAGCAGAGGCAATCTATACACATTGTACATCAGTGGGGAAAGTATATGTCATAGTCCATGTTGCGATGCTGGTATCGTGTTGTGAATAAGTTAAGTTCTCAATCCGTAACACCCGACATTGACACATAGGTTAAAGACGATGTAAGAAACAAAGGATATATTGCTCCTAGTGAGCCATTCATCTGAAATGAGCTGGTGTGCATAGCGATTTTCGAAGTCACGGTGTCTCTATATTTGTGCGCAATCTGAAATAGGCTAATGACTTGATGACAAAAAATAGCATTTCTCGTGATATCCATGAGTGTGGAGTGACCGTGATATATTGCTGCGTATGGGTTTTATTTATATGTATGTACACCTAGAATGCGTATAAATCAGCTGTTTACCCTTAGTCTATGTGCTTAACATGTTTTGTGTTCGTATGTGTAACAGAAGTTTACTACCACTAACATATTTGTCTTTATAATATAATATAATATAAAATCGTTTTATCTCTTTTTTCAATTGTCATATAACAATCGATTTATTATAAACATCTAAAACTAGACATAGATATAACATAGACACAACAGAATATATGAGATAAAACAAATCAAGGTATATCAAGAAGAATTGAAACAGTTTCAGCATTGTTTTTGAATATATGTAAAATGCTATCGTTATCATAATGCACGTATCAAAGAAGACTCAAGAAACTGATTTTACATCTTTGATTTCAAGGAATTTGATTGATACTATCAAATCGTAGAAGACAATGCTTATCAAAAACAGATGTTTAGTTCTTCGTCAGCTTAAATAGTAAGTTTTCTTTTCTAAATGCAGTATGTTACGATATTAAAAAGTTTTAAAGCGATTGATCTCAACTGCTATGCTGTAACCGAAGCCTCTGTGAACTATTGTAGTCTAATGACGTCAAAGCTTCGCAAAATGGATGAACACCAGTGTCACCATTGTCTTGTATTCAAACGAAGGAATAAAGAACCACTGTGACTCCGATAGGCCCACGCACGTAGAGAAAAGAAACGCATTATCGGAAACATTTCTAACAAGATTTCTTTTTTTATAATACAATATTCCGTTTCACATGGGCGCATGGAAATTCGATCATACCTTAATACCCCGTTTATAAAGCCGTTTTATATTCATCCCGGTCAGCCTTTGTGAGCGATTGTGTTTTTGTTGACGCCGGCTTTCAGAAGTACCCGTCCATTAAAATGTAATGCCATACCCCTTAGCAGTGTCACGTGACACAAATAATCGTTTCGGCCACCCTTGGTGTTCGCCACAGGGATGATTAATGCCCTCTGGTGGTACAGTTCGCCTACACTCGTGAGAGACAGGATTATCTGGAAAGTAATAGATAGAACCAGTTTAACACTTAGAATGCTGGGTAATTTCTAAAAATAGATTTTTATGTCGTCTGCTTTCCAAAATCTTTAATGTCTGCTTAATTTTTATGGGAAAAGATACCCAAAATAACGAAACAGATTAAATAATAGGCCAGCCGCCAATTTACTTGGCGGCTTGCCTGTATCCAACCTATTTGCATAAGCAAGAAGTAGGTTTCAGCACTAAAAGGGTTAACAGTATGATTAATTTGATTGATTAATACGTAATCAGTTAAGACTTCGTCTCTTGCTCTACATACATTGCAATTAAAAAGAAAATAATTTGTTTTGCAATAACACAATTTTGTCGATTACACTTGAGTATCTGGAAAAACCCATTGAGAATGCATAAGGTTTGAACAAAAAAGAAAATGAACAATTTACCCGTTACCAAAATGCATTGTCCTGCGAGGTATTATTATCCAATTGTTCACCCCAAAAAAACAAAAAAAAAAAGCAAACAAAGAAATACGTCAAAGTATGGACTAAGAATTCTATTTCTAGTCTTTTTCGGTCACAGGAAAATAAATCATCATTATTATGTGCTCCGATCTGAATGATTTATGTGTACATAACGCTCTCACCTGTTTCTGATACTTGACCGCTTTCCTTTATATGTATACTCAAATGTTTCCCAATATATTACATTACATATAAGTTATTAAAGGCTTAACAAGGTCTTCGTATAATTTATAGGACATCATGCACAAGTTGATCAAAGTCACTTCAACATAACATTGATTCATAAATCATTGGATCTGTCTAACATAGATACAGGCGGTTCCTTCTATATGCAAATGACATTTAGCTTACAGAGGTGACACAGGTTTTGACTCTTCTATTAACTTCGCCATGAGATATGCTGCTTCAAACGACTTGGTGACACACTGAATTCATAAAATTATGGCAGCGACTAAATCAGAATGAAGACAGATATATCTTTGAAAAAACAGAGTGCAATTGTAAAACCAAGTATGGAACAGAGTAGTATTGTTATCAATGTTTCGGTTTACAACCACCCGAAGTGATTGGATCATTTGGAAAAGGTAACTTACTTTTAAGCAAAATGAGTCAAGTATGATTAATCTATTGTCTATTCTAGGCATGCTTGTTGTATTGTATTAAACATAACTTATGTTTATTTGAGAAAACATAACACGGTTATTGCAGCTTTCAAAACATCGCAGCTCATACTTTGAGAGAAAACACATAACCAAACCGACAACATTCGAATTCTAGACGTACTTTACAATAAATGTGCATGTTTGACCAATATTCCGAGCTCTCGTCATTCTCAAGCATCGTATCATTAAAGCCAGAATATTGAACAATAAAAATCCTGTAAACTGTGAACATTGTTTTATATATAATGAAACTATGTATCAAAACATAGCCGACCACAATATGGTCATTATTTTTAACACCTGTCTTTTATTCATAAACGATGTTACAAAGTCATATATTCACCGATTGATAGGTCAACAATTTAACAATGTTCATATTTGAGATATATCGACAATAAACGAAGGGAGCTCGAAAAAAAAGCGTACGGGCGCACATGTTTGAAAACCTCATGTGATACACGAAACTATGAAGCTACATCAACTCAGAGTGTGACATTGACCTTAAATTTCATTGGTCCGAGACGTTTTACGAAACTTTCCACGGTAAATTTCGCCCGGCCTCGTCTAATAGCTAATTTTTGAAAAACGTCATCAATTCAACAATTCTGAAAGCATTATTTAAACATATTTGCTGTCCTGTTTACTTCTTAGAAGAATATCAAATGTAAATGGATTTTGATCTTAAAATTTAACTGTACTGGTACCCCAAATATTTTACAATATATGAACGGTATCATCACTTTAAAATGTGACATTGAAACATCATAAACATTTTCTTTAAAAAATTATTCATTTGAAAACGTGCTTAAAACATGACCATAGGTATATGTATTTTGACGAGAGATTGTAACGAAAATATTTCCTATTTTAAATTACTTGAAAGGTTCACACTTTCAGCGACGATCATGAATACAAGGGTACATGCCTGTTTCTCATTTTAGCTTAGATAGTATAACAACCAATCATAACCGCCGATTTCGTCTTGACAGCTTGTTTTTTATGATCACCAATCTCAAGGACATCCATATAAAGTCGTCGTCTTTTTTGGGGGTATCCGAAATTCAAACTCTGATTTAACCCTTATAGCGGTGGAACCGACTTCATGTTTATGCAAAAAGGTTAAATCCAGGCCAGCCGCCAAGTAAATTGGCGGCGGACCTGTGATCTTACCAGTTTGCTACTTTGATAACCTTTCCTTAACAAATTTAATTAGATATTAAAGGTCTTGGAAAGCAGACGACGCAAAAATCTATTTTGAGAAAATTACTCAGCATTCTAAGGGTTAAAAGTATAAATCACGTGTAGCATAAAATAGACAATCGAGCACTACACTTTGCGAGTTAATTGGATTTTATACCAGGTGCCGCCATCGGTCCATATTTACCGTGCACACTAATAAGCGTTTTACTGGCGCAATAAAATATTATCAAGTATTTGTAAAGTGCAAATACACGCTGTCGCTGTTTAAAACCAAAACTTCATATCTCTATCATTTTAAATGAATGAGGCAGGACCATTTTGGTTTAAACAGCGAAAGAAACAGGTCTCTTAACATGTTTTCTATGGTGACTTGGTTTTTTGTTAAATAAGTTTAACATCGATTTGAAACAAGTTCTTACAACTTATATATCTTCTCCACAAAAGCAATACGCGACTTACAGGTTTAGTGTTAGCAATTGCCTTTTGTATGGACCTTGTATTAACCAGAACCGTGCTAAACATTGTTGTAGCTTTCATCTTATAAAATATTCCAGCAAATATATTGCTCGAGTTTTCATTTTGATAGTGAATACTTTAAATGATATTTTGAAACTATATCCTACATCTAGGTTTAGCACGATATTGGTGTGTCTTTTAAAAGTTTACTTCTAGTGTACTGATGGGCCTATGGCCTAATGTATCAATAAAGTATCTATCTATAGATCACTTTCGATTCGAATGTGGATTAATCAAAGGTCGCAAGGCAGACCCTGCTTCTCACTGGATTTGAACCCACGACCCCCGTGTCCTGAGGGCGACGCTCTACCCCTGGCCAAATGTCCCCTCATTGGTGATTTGTTGGTTCACAAAAAATATAATGTAATGCAGTTCTCGGTCTAATAATGAAATTTGCTTTAACGTAAATAGCGTAAACATTATTTCCGGTTGGTCTTTTTTGTATGCCTAAAGTATATGAAGCATTTAAGTAATGAATACATGTATGCCTTCTTACTACTTATTCGAATATAGTTATATTTCTCCCGTTTTGTGTCGTGAAACATCTTTATAGTGAAGTGATTATCGAAAGGCAGATATTGTAGTTGTGGACCAATTTGACCATCTCGCATATTTTCGTTCGTGATGGAAGTTTACGCAGACGTACCATTTACAAAGCGTATGAATTGAATGGGATTCCGCCTAAGATCTGGATTTGTGGTGAACAAAGCATAGTCCACCTCAGACGACACTTACGCAATTGGTGCCGTTTTAGCCCTAAGAATGCTGGATAATTAAAAAAAAAATAGATTTGTGTGTCTTCTGCTTTCCAAAACCTTAAACACCAGCTTTATTTCGATAAGGAAATATTCTTATAGAAACAAACAGGTAAAATCACAGGCCAGCCGCCAATTTACTTGGCGGCTGGCCTGGATCTAACCCGTTTGCGTAGGCATGAATTCGGTTCAAGCACTATAAGTGTTACACAGTATTCAATCCGTACCCACGCCTCCTCGTTCCAAATTGTGACCCGTAATCAGCTGGTGTAAGCACAATTTACGAGGGTTTTATTGGATGCTATATTTAGTTTATAGTATTGGGGATAAAAAGCAACAAGTACCATTAACTTGTCATCCCGAAGAGGTTTCTATCGTCCAATAAAAAATACAAATTTGGTTAAAAACCTTTCAAATGTTCCTTGTTGAGAGTCCGATGTGGCTTCGACGCTGAACTATCGTAAAACATATTGGCCATAATCTGTAAAATTGTGTCGCTGTCAAAGCAACGAATGGTAAAGGCTACTTGACCAGTTGGTTATATGTTGCGGGTATCCCAAATTCCAAGCATATATACAATATTTCAGTTATATTGCAGCAGTAGGCACAACTATATAGTATTCATAATACATAGTATTTGTATTGTCTTCGCGTAGTTGAACAACAAAGTTTTCAAGGCGATGCCATATTTCGAATCTAGATACCTTCAAGATAATTAACCAAGGTATTAGACGAGAATGTTATTCTGTATTATATATTTTTCTTATCTTTAAAACAGGAAAAAATAGTAATGTCCAAACATGGCCCCATGTTTGTTTACATGTTTATTTACTTGTCACGTTCGAAAGTGAAATTTAACATTCAAGGTAAAACGAAAGGAGGGTCCTTATGATTTTATTACGTCACGTTTACGCAATAAACTTCTTCATTCCAAAATCTTGATAAATATTATAGTCGCATCGTGATAAAATACGTATCTTTGCTTTTAATTTCTATCGGCGTACACACACGGTGAACCCTAATCGGCCCGTACCAGCCAGTCTTGTCTGTGTATTATCTTCTGTAGGACTTGAGGACAGTGGTCCATGGGTAGAGCGTCGGTTTCTGGATACGAGTGTCGTAGGTTCGAATCCTGTGAGAAGCAGCATTTGCCTTACAACCTTTCATTAATCCACGTTTTAAGAACTTGTATCACAATCGATATAAAATGATTAGGTTTAAAGCCCAAAAATCATCTTTTAAATGTGCTTCGAGAACCAACAAGAACCAAATACAGTACCATAGTCTTGGAGAATATGGGCTTTATATTTGTAGCCAGGACCAGAAAATACCAAGATTAATTAGTCACCAACGCACGATGCCGAGTTATCAATCACACGTTACACCATGGGAACGCAATTAAACATGACCTTATAGTGTCAAGGTAGTATTATATAAATCGTAAATCATATAAACCGTTATGGAATTCAAATGTACTTATTTGGAAGCAGGGGATGACTTTAAAAGACAGTTTTTTGGTGTCACAGTGGTGGTGTGTCAATGTTAAAAGTTGTTTACCGTGACAAAGCAGCACACTTGTAACATATTCCATGGTGTCACAGTGGTGGTGTGTCAATGTTATAAGTTGTTTACCATGACAAAGCAGCACACTTGTAACATATTCCAATCATATTTTCTAGGAAAACAATCGTAAGCAAGAAAATAGCACATTGCCGTACTAAATGGTAAAAACGTTCATATTCAGGAATTGGTCCATTTACGACCGCCCAGTCACTGGAACCATTTTAAAATGGCGCAAAACTCCATTCAAAATAAAGCATAGCCATTTTGAACTTGTTAGCGGTTAGTTTAACGTAGATGGTTTTCTATCAGACTTTTTTTGCCATAAATGTAATTTTGAGAAATATGACTTTCTACGAAGTACAACCAAGTTGTTGCAAGGCTCAATCAGTAGTTCTTATAGTTCATTTAGGTATCTGCTTATGCAATGGTGTCATGCAAAACAATCAAAGCATCTTGAAGATGGCTTGAATTAGTTAACCCAAAAGTTTTTCAGCCTTGAATTTTATCCATTCGCTAATGATATAACAACAGCTTAGCAAATCAAGAAAAAGCACATCCCGTGTATTTTGTAACATTACATGTTAGTTAACATATATGCCCAGTTAGACGTTCCCACGATTGAAATCAAAATAGTCTGTCTGTTAAAGAATACGATAGGGAAATACGAAAGACGTTTCTTAGCGAGGGCAACACACGTGTTTGATTTTAAAATGTCGATCTGGTAGATTCTAATACATGTACCTATCAAAAGCAACAACCCTCCTTGGGTTATCGTACTCCGATAAATTATCATAACACTGTTAGGGTCATGCTCCCATATGCGGGCCAATGATAAATGAGGGTTGGCTTCTTTCCCTGGCGACCCCTCGTCTTCATTCGGTTGGTATTTCCCTTAGGTTAGTTAGTTTTTGTACACAGGGCACAGATTCTCACGAAAATCTCATAATTTTCGAGATAAATATTAATGCTAATGTAGCATCTAATGACTTGTTTAGACTGTGACCAGATTTTTTAAGCACAAGACACAAGCTATTCTCATCCTTTAGAAATGGCGTCAACAGACATGAGAATGCATGATGGAAAAAAGAGATGTTACTAGTTGTTTCATGTCAGGTTGAAAAATGTCCCATTGTAAGGCAACTATGACAGGAAACTTAAAAAGAAATTGTGACAAAATATTTTGCCAGTGTGGTGAACCTTCTTCTATTGTGAAAACAATTTCACCTGCCTTTAAACTTCTATTTCGAAAGAAAGTATTTTATAAGAAACATGTAGTATTATCATCTGGTACTATTTTTATCAATTACCTACCACAACAATCGTAGAATTTGGAGAATTGCATATCCTTTAAGGATTAACAATTAAATAAATGAAAACACACCGAGCTGTAAAATCAGCTCACAAGAGGGTTTGAAATAGTTCTTCTGATGTTTCTGTATATCTAGTTTGTTTCTTTTTACAAACCCAAGCAAATCTAGAGAGACAAAAAAGCAAGCCTACGGCGTTCTGAACCAGTTTTTAGTGTCTAAAAAAGAATGGCTGTCAAAATTGAGTTCCTTTTTTACGAATCGTCTGTTAAACCCACGAGGTGCAAATGAAATAAAAGCGGAAGTACGCAGACGGCATAAAGCAATTTCCATGCGGAGCGCATGTCAAGCTTCGGCCGCCAGGGGACGTAACCTGTCACATTGTATTACTCCGCCGTAGAGCGCGGACTGGGCCTCACACCATCAACTTCCGCGCTAATCAATTTATAGTTACGTACGTACAGTCTTTTCCGTCTAATTTATAACCGCCAAATGCGTCGCAAAACAAAAAAGAAAGGTCTCCAAAGGTGTGTGTTTTGATACCCATGTGTGTAAATCGTGCGTTTACATGGGCTGCGTTCTACTTTTTGGACAGGTTTCCCATTTTGGTCCGAGCGAGAAAATAATTCGTTAACTACATAGCATTTCAAAAATGATGATTGTTTGTTGCAAGAAACTTTATTATCGAAAAGATTTCCTTAAAAATCAAATTTTCGCTCCAAGACAAACCAAGCACCATAGTAAACAGTAATAAATATCAAGAGTTACACTCTCAAACACTCTTGTATCAGGAAATTACAGAGATGTAACGAAGGGAGAAAAGAAAAGATTACGGAAAACATGATGCTTTTACTTGAATTAAGAACGGGTCTTCTGTTTCCAAAAGAAAGCGGCCAGAATTTGATTTCGGTGTGCAATGTTTTCTCAAACCCCTTCTTTGATCGTAGATTGCTTATATGATTCCAAAAACATGCACTCCGACAATAGACAACATTCGAAGGATTCAATTACAAACGAATGTGGTACACTGATTCATTGACATGCTAGGTAAATAATCATGTAAAAGAAAACAAAAACATATTATGCCAAAAGAAGGAATAATAAGTTATGGAAAGATCTCACCTTGTACTTCTATGATATTGCATAAAGATGCACTCGGAAACGTAACACGTTCCAAAAGAGTATTTATAAACTGAATTATTGATATGTCTCGTCGTTATTTTTTGTAAGCAAAATCATGTAGGTGTCAATTCCTTGTCAAAATAGGAAAAACCTACCGTAGTATCTCAGTCTGCTTTAAGCGCAAACCATTGGTAGAGACAAAACTCAAGAATAAAAATGATGTCAAATTTTCTTGTTCCCTTTCTATTGACATTTCCTTTCTTCTGGGACAACTTTGGCGTGATTTTGTCACAGCAAGACGTCTGAAACATGATACACATGTGTTTATTAACAAATGAATTTGGAACTGCGAAACATTATGTTCCTCATTTTCAATTGCAGCGTGTGATTTTCATGTCATTGATTCATTTTCTCTTCCAGGTATTGTTCCATGAACGATATTTTGAACCATTGTGAAAGGCGACTGGACTCTCTTTGAATATTCTAATAATGAAGACCATGAAATAATGTGAAACATCTTATATATCTTAACTATGCAACGAACAACAATGTTAAAGTATCAAAAGGTTTACCAAAACAATTAAACCTTATTTCCCAAATCAAGAGAAAGATAGATCATTTGTTCTTGATGAACAATATGTTTCTATGTCTGTATGAAGTCTGTTGAACATTCATCAGACGTAATTCACAGCAGACGAAAAGGTTGATTACGACATCCGAAAAAAAGTCAAACATCACGTGATTTACAGTCATTTTAGTCAAGTCCACTCTTATTTCCCAGCGGAGTAAATCTTTCAGCAGACGATCGAACGGCGTGAACAATTAATGAAGCCCGATGTATACTTCACGTCAATATATTTTCCCCTACCGACAAGGTCTCGTTTGAACAGACAGAGTCTCGTTTGAACTCCCGTCCGACGAGATTTACGGGCGGCCATAATGGCGCGTTCACCCCGAGCCTTATCTCTGATGTGCATTTTCAAATGAGTCGCGATAAGAGAGAGTCTGTCATAGCACAGGGGCATCTGTGGATGATTTTTTCAATTCTTTCATTAATGTATACGTGTTCAATGACCAGTTAAACAACAATTCACGAATAGCATGTAATGTGGCCATCAGACTAAACGAAACATTGCATCATTTTATTTGTTAATCGTTGAATATCATTTATAGATCTCGATGTATTTGATCTCGTTTCTTTTCATGTTCACGTCCATGATATCCATCGGGGGGAAAATAATTGATCTGGCGGTAATTAACCCTTAGAATACTGGAAAATTTTCCGAAAATTGAGTTTTGTATCGTCTGCTTTCCAAAACCTTAGATGTCTGCTTAATTTTAACTCACGCAAATATTTTCCATATGCTGTTTTGTAAAACGGTACCCAGGGTCAATATCATTTAGCCTTTCACCACTAACTGATAGGGTTTACTTTTGGAAAGAGAGGTGCACCTACCACCCTAGTCCGAATGATCCAGCCGTAGATATTCCATTCCACAGTTACAGCTTGGATCATCCGAGTTACGACCACTCTGATGTACAATTTGTAATATAGATCAAATAGAAGACGACGAATTTCACTTCATATTAATATGCCCGTTTTATAAAGATATAAGAGAAAACTATATAAGGCTGTTTTACTCTAGAAATCCTAGTATGATTAAACTTATAAAACTTTTGAATTGTTCAAACATTAACACGTTAAATGGCAAAGGAATTTATCACAAATTAGCCAATGAGAAGAGAATAAGGCAACTTCATAATCAGATTCTGTAAGTCAAATGTAATAAGACATTTCTGTCCTATATTGCATACTTTTATCGCTGATGTTTACATATTAAGCACTTTTTTCGCATTATTTTTTTTGTATGTTTATAAATATGTATTTTCATGTATTGTCCATTATTTCATGTATGTGCATATGTTGTAATGACGATGAACCTTAAGTGTTCAAGTCAAGAAATAAATTTCTGTTCTGTTCTGTTCTGTTCTGATAAAGAACCGTGTAAAGAACCGAGCAAACGAATCTCTTTACGACAAAAGCATATCAGATCTGCGAAAAGCCACTGTCGTCCACTGATAAGTTGTGTTGTCTTTTTACATACCAGCATGTGCTCTATAACAATGCATTATGTTCCCGAAATTTGCATAAACGTTTCGATAACGTTAGATAAGAATACCAATGTAACGGCGAAACGTGGGTCTAGCCAAATCACTTGAGAAGGAATTACGGCTACATATTTCGTGAAAGTACATCTCCACATTTAATCAGACTTTCTCAATACTTGTGAATGTTTGCATGTGACATGTTAAAAATAGCGGTTGATTTTTGGAAAGCTAAAAAAGATATGTATGCTTAATAAAAAGGTATGTATGCTTAAGAAAAAGATACGTATTCTTTATAAAAAAAAACATGTATCCTTTATAAATGAAAACATTAAACTTTTGCATAAATGTAAATGATTTCTAAATGGGGAGTCTAACTAACCCATGAGCAAAACCTCGCAACGAGCAATTGGCTCTTTCCTGCACTGGTTTGTTGACGAACGTCTCATTTTAATCCCTAGATTAATCTCCCGGAAGTGGAGGTTGAAATAACGACGTACTCTCGTTCCGCGAGATTTGGGCGTGATTTTAACCGTTCTACGGCATGATTGACGAGCTTTGTTCTCCGGTTTTCGAGATTTTTTCCAGTCGAAAACTTCATATTTCATACATAATTCTGACATCTAAAACATACCAGATCTACCCAAAATGAGAAAATATGATAACGAGATATAATAAATTTCAAACCAACAAGATGATGCCTATTATTAGAAAGAGCAAAAGAGGGGAGGAAACATAAGGAGAAATACTTTGAGATGTATTTCGACAGGCAAATGAAATTAAAGAACCTATGGGAGGGAAAGCGAGACGGCTCAAGGGGGCTGATTTTACGGTTTCTTTATCAAATGTCGTTTAACCACAAATATAACACCAAAAATGCGATCCTGTCTATAAACAGTGAACTTATTTATTTAAATCAAAATGCGCGCTCAAAACTTAAATTACGTGCCAGATGGAACTGGGTGTGAGCTATCGTAAATTATATGTTGTCCTGTATGGCCCAGTAGTTATGTTGGTGGTCTTTAAACTTGGGGTCCCAGGTTCGAACCTCACTGGTACCTCTGGTTTTGTGGGAGTGTCCGTTGGTAAGACTGTTAAGAGTCATTTCCTAGAGCTGGCGAATCAAGGAAAGCCGTAACATGAACAATGAAAAGGTTAACCACAAGTAAAGAATAGAAATTGTTACAAACTACTAAGTGAGAATTGTATGAATTAACGCTTTCATTTTATAATACATGGATGATTATGGCAAATCGAGGAATCACCATTTAAAAAAAAGATATCTAGTTTTCGCTATTAACTTTATCAACTTTCTCAACGGTATTTACCTTAAACTAATTTCACAATGCTCTCTAACTTCGCCGAATAATAGAAAATGCTTAATCTTTCATACCTTCGAGTTCGTTCTAAATGTGAACAAACATTACATCGACAAAGATTGCATGTTCAGATTTAGTATTCCACTCTGGTTATATTAATCTGCTATTCATCACGAGATCGAGAAATATATCTTAGCTACTGTTGACCTGTTTGTTCGATTATTGACCTTTAACTCTGTTACAAGACTCCAAACTAAAAACGGCTTCTGCTATGAAGATGCTCGTTAATGGATGTGAAGAAATTTAGAAGTTGGAAATCAATTTCTTTAAAACTGCATAAAAGCTGTGCTGTTAAATGATACGCACTGGGTGATAGCCATAGAAAGGAAAAAGTAATCGTTTTTAGTTGTAATCAGAATTTTGATTCTAAATTAAAAAAAAGAAAAAGAAAACACCGTTCTTTCTTTTGTGGCATTGGTTAGAAGCGAGTGATTTCTACATTTGCATCAGTTATATATTTAACCACTGCAAAGGTGTGTAAAAGCAACTATCAACAGGGAAAACAAGCAAGTAAATTAAGATCCTATTAAGATATAGAACGACCAACAAATGAGAAATTTACCGGATATTCCAACCGCGGTGGCGAAGATTTAGAGTGTCTGATCCGTAACCGAGAGTTGACGGGTTCGAGACCCCGCTGTCGTAACAATGAACAACGACCCAATGGTTGTTGAAACTTCCATTGACAACAGCTTGGTTTAGGTACTAAGAGCATGACTGGGTAAAAAGCAGTTTTCGTTTAGGGAATTCAAGACTAGACTGAGGGGGTCGGGAAGAGGGGAGCTTTCGTTCCAATCCGTTTCAATAAATTGTTTGTAATGTATATAACGGTGGTTATTTATTGAATGAAATGTGTTTAAACTTTAAACTTTAAACTAAGAGGTGAGGAAGGGATGTTTGTTGTATCCTTATGATAGGTCTTGGTCAGATGCTGTGAAAGTCGGCAGTATTCGTTCCTTTGCGATTTTGGAGGCCCAGCTTTCTTTTCACGTCAATACATAGCAAAAGTATAAGTGCTTAGTAGAAATATAAGTCAGTACTGTCCGTTTTCTTTCATTCCAATTGACTTACTTCTCGATTTGTCCGGTTGGGTAATTGAACCTATCTGTGTTCTTCATGTGGCTGTATCTACTCTCTTGATAATTCTATTTTCAGTTATCGGTCAGCAGTTGTTTTCCTGTGCAAATCTGGACAAGGGGCGTATATCGTCTTACTGTTGTAAATGACATAAATCAATAAAATCAAGCATGTATGGTTATGGCATATTTGACAAAGAAGATATGACATTAAAGATGAAAGACACATATACAAACTTAGACAATTAGGCTTAAAAGAACAAATAAACTACCCCATGTTACAACAGCCGAAGTATTTGGTGATAGTTGTGGGTTTACAAGTGACGTTGCAATATAGCCTAGATGTTCTACAAGAGCTTATAAAAATAAAAATAAAACCTACTTGAGAGGGATATTCAAACCACGCGGTCCTTTCCTGCCGTTGCGAGTAAATGATTAGTTAATGAGCGAATGCATTTTTCGATCATCGCGCTATCTGGATTGGTAATTTCGGAAACCATTACACAATTAAGGTCCAATTATATAACTCACCCCAGTTCACAACTATTTCAGATGCGTTTAAAAAACTAAAAACAACTACGTCGAAAGTGTCAACCTAATTTACATATTCGAAATTGATAGATTTCGACTGGTCACGTCAGGAAAACAACAAGTCCGGCTTTGAAGTGGCCTCAGTTAACGCGATAAGTGAAACAAACGGGCTATCCATTACCCCTCCTGTCACTATCGTGTCCAATGCGTCAATAGGTAGATGTCAGAGTGTATCCGGGTGCAATTTCCGGTCCGACACATTGCGATAAATGTCCAATGGGACGGGGTGTTGTATTTCTTGATAAACAGGGAACTGTCAGCGGGTTTCATTGGATATTAGAACGAACGGGTGTATGATACGGAATAAGTCACACGCACCCGATGACGTTTTCAGACGAGTAAATTTATGCGCAAAAGAAATAACCTTATAAGTTTATGATAACAGCTTTGTTGTAGACAATCATGCATTTACTAGTATAATGTACGTTCTAAAGGCATATCATTTACTGTAAAAGTAAGTGACCCACTCCCAAATAAGGAAGTTTGTGCTCGCTCCAAGTCGGAATAAGTTACAGACAACAATAACAACAACAACAACAACAACAACACCAACAACAACAACAACAACATAATCAACAATATCATCATCATCAACAACAACAACAACAATAACAATAACAACAACAACAGAAATATGAAGAAGTGGATTAAGAAGGAAAGACAACTACAATTGTTGCCAAAGCAAAAGGTTGATCAGGAACAAATTTTCCTTTCGTTAAAGTGGTTTGTATAAAAATCATCTACAGAAGATAGCTCAAAGAGATATATAACGTGAAAGAAATTAATTCATGTTGGCAAATGTTTCTGGCTCCTTTCGAACCTGAAATGATTAACCAGCTTCGTTTTCATCAGAATGATTGTGTTTGTTGTTGAACATTGTTCTTTTCGGAGGCCCCTCCCGACTATTATGTGCGTATCTTCGATACAGAATAGGAATTCAATGTTTCTCATTCGGTCTAAAGGTGGACACCTTCCTTCAAAATTTTACAAACTAACCGTGGATTGTTTTTGTATCAGATGTTCATAAAAGGGTTGCATTTAATCGTTTGTCGTACATCAAATTAACATAATATCAGAATTCCTTTTATGTATGTTCGAATGAGATTCATTCCAAGAACACGTTACTGACGAGTACCAACAGCTAAACCCTTAGAATGCTGGGTAGTTTTCTAAAAAAAAAAACATTTGTGTGTCGTCTGCTTTCCAAAACCTTAAGTATCTGCTTAATTTTGATGAGGAAATATACTCATAGAAGCAAACAGGTTATATCACAGACCAGTCGCCAATTTACTTGGCGGCTGGCCTGTGATGTGATCTAACCTGTTTGCTTAATCATGACTTCGGTTCCAGCACTATAAGGGTAAGAACATCGACGCTTATTAAGGAACTCATCTAAGAAACACAGTTTGAGGACCTCTGCGACATGTAAAATCTCTTACATACAATTCACAAAAGTGATTACAGTGGTATATGGAAAAATATGTTGAATTTCTCAAATGTTTGTAGACACATGGGTTTCTTATCTAGACACATAGGTAACATGTTATTTATGTGTCTGATGTGTGTTCTCTCTAAGTTCACCGTAAATGGAAGAGATGTCTTACATATATAAACTATGTTGTAGGTAATCCAATAAGCGACACGAATGTGCTATTTCTGTGTCCCTGAAAAAGACAGAGTATGTATAATTGGGCTGCTTTTTTGTCTTCCTTTATTTACTTAGGATACGTAATTACATTTGCTAATTCGGTTATATACCAGAAGATTATTCCTTGCGCGTTTATATCTTCCGTAAGGTGCAGTCGTTTCTTCCGGAAACTTGTGTAACATTTCGTTCACTAGATAAAACTTTAAAGACTATTGTAAATAAATGTATATGAAAAAAATAAAAGAAAATAAAACTGTAGAAAAGTAAGAAATTACTGACCATGCATGAAATATCAAATTCATATAAATGATTTATAAATTAATGAATTATAAATAATTTAAAAAATGATTGTCACTTTGAAGTAGTGAAATGATAAAATGTAAGAAATAATGTCAAAGATGAGAGAAAGTGATTCTTTCAAATGACCTTTCTTTGATAGTTTCGGCTTGGTATCCATGAAAACAAGTAAATCAGTTGAATATTAAAACACAAAAGAAGAAATGCAAAACCAAAGATAAAAACGGCGAACGTTAAGAAAAAGGCGAAGAAAGTAAGAAGAAGAAGAAGATGAAACGGCAAGATTAAGAAGAAGGCGGAGAAAAAAAGAAGAAACAGAAGAAGATGAAGACGAAGAAGAAGCAGGTGAAGAAGAACAAGAACAAGAAGAACAGGAAGAAAGAACATGAACAAGAACATAAACATGAACAAAAGATGAACATAACATGAACAAGAATAAGAACATTTACAAAACATGAACGAGAACAAGAACAAGAACATGAACAAGAACATGAAAGAGAACAAGAGCATGAACAATAACATGATAAAGAACATGAACAAAACATGAACAAGAACATGAACATGACGATAAACAAGGATATGAACAAGAACATGAAGAAGAACATGAACAAGAGGATACAGATCAGTATTTCTTTAATTAAGAATTGATATAGGTAAGCTTAAGCTTTTATCCCTTTTCATGAATGAAGCTTAAACAAAACATTAAATGATAATTAATTGAAAAACACGACCAAGCAAAAATGATTGAATATAACGGACACACGGTCACCTGTTAAACCATTTATAACATCAAGGTCTCGTAAATGACGTCTAGTCATGATGTTTCAACCGTTTATTTATTCGTCCCTTGTCCAACCGTTTAGCGAAAAAAGAAACTTTCGTAGCAGTGTAAAGAGTGAACGCGGAAAAGCCTGTGTGTCTACATCGACTTTTCCGCATTCACTCTTCCTTAAATTTTGAAATAAAGGTACCATTAAGAGTTTCATTGAAAAAGCCATCTTGCAGTTGATGATGTCTTAACTCTTTACCAAACGCCACATTTTTGACTGTCCCAATTTGAAAGAGTTTGCAGACCACATTTCAAAATGTGATGGAAATGATAAATAGTCATCTGACAGGACAGAAAACATTGTGGGAAAAGGAGAAATTGCTCACAAAGAGCAATTTCTCCTTTTCCCGCAAAGTTTTCCAGAGTCGACTGCAACAAACTGGTCAAATGCCGTTATTGTTTGGCATTGGGTAATACACATATTTCAACTCTTTTATATATAAATCTATCTCCAGTAACAAAACATATTAACCCATTACCAAACAATGACGACATTTAACCACTTTGTTGGAGACGACTCACTCTGCAAAACATTGTGGTAAACGGGAAATGGTTCGCTAAAAGCAATTTCTCCTTTTCCCACAAGGTTTACAGCTCAATCTGAAGAATACTTTTCAATTTCATCACATTTTGAAATGTCGTCTGCAAACTCTTTCAATTTGGTACAGTCCAACATTTATTGTTTTGGGAAAGGGTTAAGCAAACGTATAGGTATATTCAGCTGCAGCAAAAATAACGTCCCGAGTTCTCCAGTGGCGGCCGCTTTCATTTGCATTATGATAATGCCGTCATTTTACGACGAATAAAACTACTTACATCTTATTAATTATACAATATTTGTCACTTCGTTCAGCCCATTTACATATTAAGAATTTCATAAATTTGTTTCGCCCGGACTTTGGGGGAGAACAGAGCCTTTGTTTTTATGCCTGTAAGTCAGGGTGATTTATAGGTGTATTATCTGGGCGGATTTCTTTTCCGTGTTTAGCGGGACCCCGTGCCTAGGACCGAATCATTTGGAAGATGACAGTATGACAATATGAAAGGTGTCAGCATGATACTCAATAGATATATACCGTTAACATTTTCAAACACATTCGTCAAATATGGAAATATGTGAATGGTAAAATTGAAAGTAAACGTCTCAATAGATTTATAGTTTAAGCAATTTTGCCCTTTATTGACATGTGTGACTGGTAAAGTTGAAAGCAAATGTATTAATCAATTTCACATTCGACCTATATTAATATGTGTGACTGGCAGTTTGAAAACAAAAGCATCAATTTCAACTAATATGTACCTTAACATGAGGTATCGGCAACACCACTAAAAGGAAGAAAATATACAGTCTAGCTTGTGGTAAGCAACCATCCTTTTAAGCAGCCAACATGCCTTAAACAACCACTACAGAAAGTCCCATTGTTAGATTTATAGTGTACATCAATTTATGTTAAGCAGCCAACCTGTCTTAAACAGCCAATGTATTATGTCCCATAGGCTGGCCTCTTAACACAGGTTTGACTGTATTTCTTTTTTATTTGGGGTAGGATTTATTGTGGTATGGCCTAAATCGCTCCGTTCGAAGCCCGACCTTGAAACCAAGTCTCAGAAGTCTCTCGTTTGAATCCTGAAAGGATCGTTTGATATACCCGGACAGTTTCAGGAAAAGAGTTGATGTATGACCAGAAGACTTCAATTGAACCCCGAAAGAATTTTAAATCTACGAGATTGGTTGCAGGAAAAGGTTGCACTACTACAATGCGTTGTTAAAACCCAACATTAGTTCCCGATGTCTCCTCCGCATTTAACACCAACTTCATGTTTTGGAGAAAATATTCGCTCATAAGCCGAATCAATTATCTCTACTATAATTAGTTTTGTCACTTTCAATACATTAGTTTAATTATGAAACTCAACCAAATGTATTCGCTTAATGTTTTCAAAGACCCTTAATAAATATTCCCATTGTCCAATGCTATAAACCAAAAACCTATTCATAATATTTGACAAGGGAGGTAACTCGATCCCAACTTAACGACGGGTTTCACTCGAATTGCCGAATAGCGGGACCATCTAAAACCGGAAATAAAGTTATGTTGTACTCTCCAGCCAATATGTTAATTATTAACCTTAAAGGACGAAAAAGTGACTGGAACGGAAATAAACGGAGCGAAATGGAATTAAAAGCGAGCCAGCGAAGAAAAACGAAGGGGAATATCCGGTCCGAGTATTACATCAAACCCAGCTGACAGAACGGGCCATAACTCTCTGTTTCTGAAATTGTATCAGCCGAGGCATAGGCAAAAGCACCCTCCCCAAGCATATGCACGCAAAATCGTCTAAGACACGATTACAAAAAGCCAAGCAAAGACACATTTTCCCGCTAACAGGTTTGAAAGCAATCACATAGCAGCTTTGGAAAGACCTTCATTATCGATCATGCGAAATGTGTTGCCGCTGATCAGCACTGTGCGTCACGCACAGTGCTGATCAGGAGCGACACAATTCGCTTTTACGGCGTTTCAATCACCGGCGTCAAGACCCCCGTCTTTTGACGTCACGTTATCCCGACGTTGTGTCATAAAGTACTCGGGGGTCCATTGCCATAATTCCCCGAAAATGTAGTTTCTCACCCAAGATAATGAGTCTTGTACGTCGAGACACTGTCCTTGTCAAAACGTGGTGGGCCATAATATTCATTAATGGTACCACCCATCCGCTGTTCATACCTCGACACCCCCCTTGGGATTTAACGTAAAACCGCTCTCTCTCTCTCTCCCCAAGCTCTTGACTGGTTGGGGAGATGGGAGTGTAGGAGTTTTGTTTTCTTTTTCATTTCGAAATTTGGCGGTTTCAGGCGGTTGGCTTGGATCTAAACTGTTTGCATAAACACGAAGTCGGTTTGAGCGTTATAAGGGTTAACTTCAATTCTGTAAATGTTCAATAAATTCGCCAAAGAGTTTAAACCCCTGTTACTATTGGGTAACCGTAGAACCTTTGGTCGTAATCGTTAACTTGCGTACCATTTTAAAAACCTTGGTAACGAAATGGGTCAGCGTGAAGAAAATACCCCCTGGGACAAGAGAGATGAAAGGTCTATTAGCATAAATTCCAGCGTCCTAAACATCAACTCCATTACGGACGCTTTTCCCATCGGAGATGGTGCAATGGCACATGATTTGTTAGTAAAGTTTCACTGAGTTACGTCAAAACGTTCCAGCAAACATAGGTGAAATATAGTATGCTGAATGACGTCGCGTCCAAAACGACCACAACATCAGTACGAATTATTTTCCCGTCAGAAATCGTACAATGGTATATGATTTGTCAGGAAGGTTTTACTCTGTTACGCTCTGAAAACGTCGAAACGTTCCCAAAGACATCGGTGAACGCATATGCTAAATGACGTCATGTCCAAAACGACGTCACGTCAAATTTAAATGTAACACCACAGCCGTTATTCTATCGGAGGTTCCTTCAATTTTGAATGTGGTTGTTTTAAAAAATTGTTGACCTAAAATATTATTCATTTGCAGTAAGAAAGTTTTGAAATGGTGTATGTTTCTTTATGTATAATGCAGTTATTAAGACGAGTCTTAAAAGCCGAACATCATGTTAGTGACGTGGTCAGTAATGCATTTCCTTTCCATAGTGAACTTTAACGCCACAATATAGTAGCTCGACGATGTCTTCTTTTCATATGACAACACCAAATTCGTTTAAGCCATATTCCTAAACAGTCACTAAATCATTCGGCTGAAAAGGTTTTAGGGTTTATGTATAAAAACATAGAAAATCTTCGTCCTTGAGCTAAAAGCTTTTGTTTCTCCAAAGCCAGTTAGGTGACAATGTAGGCATCAATAAAGTGAAACGTTCCATTACGTTAGATAGCAACCGTAGAAGCCCATTCTAATAATGTTGTCAATGATCTCCTGTGCTATACGTACCAGTCGAGCATGGACTACAATGTTCGCTTACAGCGGACCGAAATGAGTGTATATAAATGAAGATTTATATCTGAGTGTGATGCATACATTGTAGTATCAAGAAATAAACGTAGGTATACAAACGGTATACACAAATACGCAAATTGCACCTCCATTTTCAATTGCAAAATATGGATTTCCTTTGCCTGTCAGTTGCCTCAGTATGTTGAATTCTGCAGTCTTTCGGACCTATGTACATGTTACGAGGTTAATGCGTACACCAGTCCAGTAGCATACACGGACAATGGAAGGTCAAGTGTAACAAATTGTGTCCAAAAGACGCCTCGGCCCAATCTCAATCTTTGGTCAGTCGCGCAAAATATGTCGAAGGTGCAATAGAGCAAATGCACTTTTGATCATAGATGTTAGAATCTGCAGTGAGGCAACATTTCATTACATACTATGAAACCATTTAAGCCCACATAGAATGGAATTTTCCAGGGTTACAAAGATCAGGAAATACCAATGACATGTGCTCCCAGTACACTGGCGCATAATTTTGTCCGCCATCATTTTTATTCAATAAATATAGATAGAATAGATGGTTGGTGTCTTTCAATTTTTATCCGATTCGCTTTTCTATTCATTTGGTTACCTCTCTGTACATATCAATTGTCTGCTTTAGATGACATGTGTTAAATTTTGTTCGCACTATTTACATTGTTTATCTTTATTGTAGATTATCACGTTGGCAATACTTAGTTATATGTATAACATTTTTGTATCTTTTCATTAAATTGTGTCAACAATGTACCTAATGGGCTTATAAGTCTAATGGAATTATGAAGATAAAGTGGATATCATATAAGTTTTGGAGGCAGACTTTTGTTATATCTTATTCTAAATATTGATTGTTCATTGTTGAATACATCTTATTTCTAACCCAAGGAGTACATATAAAGTAATCTAAGTAAAATTAAAAAAACATAGAGAGCCAGCAATAAATATAATTGTTGGGTTGGGTTGGATTGGGTTCATTCAACAGACGCAATAAAAAATTAAAATAATCAAAAATCAGTTAAGCCAAACAAAAATCATAACTCATAACATGATAACAAGAAGGCACGCCCCTTCTCCGTCCTGTTGTTTGATTAAAGATATTCTGATTTATTACTCATAAAATGTGTCATTCATAGCCCTTTGAAGACTGATAAGAGCAGCGTGGGCAAAAGATCGGAAATGTCGGCGCTAAATGAAAGAAAAATGACAGCATCCGCATGGTTTTGTTATGAAGGTTTCAGTAATCAGGCCTCCTTAGCCTAGTTGTTAAAATACAGGGGCCTGTCAAGTATTCTTTACTTTACATTTACGTTATACCCTTAGAATGCTGGGTAATTTTCTAAAAATAGATTTTTGTTTCGTCTCCTTTCCACATCCTTGAATATCTGCTTAATTTTGACGAGACAAGAAAACCCAGAGTAACAATCAGGTTAGACCACAGGTCATTCGTCAATTCACTTACGGTGTATGTCAAGCAGGTTTCATGTATGACAATCTGTGACTTATCCTGATACAAACGAAGAACAGATAACAAGAAATAACATAAAAACTTTATTTTCCTCATAAGTTACAAGTCTTTTATTGTACAAAACGACCTCCGGCCAATCATACCACATATATAATAAAATACATTACATACGTATAGACTTTCGAAGTTAAGTAAACTAAACTAATTAAATCAAATAAAGTAATAATGATTACGTAGAAACTGTTTTGACGACACTAAAATATATGCTTATTAGGGGAAATGTGTAACATTTACTGTGTTGCTCTGTAAAGGAATGCATAATAAAAAAAAGCTGTAGTAACGATTGTTAAACGGTTATATAACAATTGAACACCAGTCATCATTTTCTCGTGTATCTTTATTAGATAGAGATCCAGATCTTATCCAGAAGCGCACTCCATTTTGTCGTCTTTAGAGATTGAAATACATAATATAGAATAACTCAGCAAACATCTATTATCAAGCACATTTATAGAATGCATAGTCTTAAACAGAGAGTAACGATTGTTAAAATGTTTCATAACAGTATGATACCAAAGTCATCGTTTTCCCATGCATCTATATAAGGATAGATCGAGGGTTTATCCAGGAGCGCTCTCCATTTTGTCGTCGTTAGAAATAGTAAGACATTTATTAGACTAATTCAGCAAACATGTGTGAACAAGCACCTTTAAAGAACACATAGTCGTAAAAAATAGTAACAATTCTTAAACAGTTATATCACATTAAGACACCAAACGTCATCGTTTTCCTATGCATTTATATAAGAATATATCCAGGTTTTATCCAGGAGCGCTCTCCATTTTGTCGTCGTTAGAAATTGAAAGACATTTATAAGACTAATTCAGCAAACATGTGTGAACAAGCACCTTTAATCCATTACCAAACAGTGAGCGACTTTTGACCAGTTTGTTGCAGAATGCTCTGGAAAACATTGTTGGAAGAAGAAATTGCTCTTAACGAGCAATTTCTCCTTTTCTCACAATGTTTTCAACCCTATGAGAAGATAATCATTCAATTTCATCACATAATTGGGATGCCTATTGCAAACGTTTGCAATTTGGGACAGTCGAAGATATGGTATTTCGTATAGGGTTAACGAATGCATAGTCGTAAACAGAGAGTAACGATGAAAAAAAGTCATATGAGATTTAGATACCCAAAGTCATCGTTTTCCTATGCATCTAAATCAGGAGAAAATCCAGGAGCGCTCTCCGTTTTGTCGTCGTTAAAAAGGAAAGACATTAATTAGAATAATTCAGCAAACATCTGTACGATATGCAAAAGAAGATAAACCCTACACCTGCAATTTAAAGAGCTTGGTTGTGCTCTTTCGCAAGATCCCTTGAATTCTGAATCTGACGACGAGCTTAAAAAAATTGTTGATTACATGTGCAAACCATAACAAATCATTACAACACTTGCATAGAATGCAAAACACAATACATTCAGACAATGCAAGAGATTGAAAGTGATCTTCAAATTCTTCTTTGGTATTTTTTTTACTTATAAGCAATCCGCTGTTGTTAGTTTCTTCAAAGCAAGCGTTTGGATAGTAAGACATGACGCATTGATACAAATAGAAAATTATGTAAACAATGTGACAAAAGCAATATGTCCTTTTAGTAACAATTGTGTCTAGCCAATATCCTTATAAATTTTTCATTCGTCGCTACTTTACACAAATCGTCAGCTGTTACATTCAATTTAGGATGGTCGCAAAATTCCTTATGAGGGAATTGTTAACCCTCTGTATGCTTGGTAAGTTTCTAAAAAATGGATAATTGTGTCGCTTGCTTTCAAAAACCTTAAATATATGCTTAATTCTATTGAAGAAAGATGCTCACGGAAGCAAACAGGTTAGATCAAAGACCAGCCGCAAATTTATTTGGCGGCTGGTCTGGATCTAACCGGTTTGCATAAACATGAAGTCGGTTCCAGCGCTATAAGGGTTAAAAGTCATCAAATGTACATGCTGGCACATAAAACAGCGATGGCGGATGACAGTTTTAATGCTCACTGCCGCGATAATCTTAAGGCGTTCTCACTCTAAGATATATAATTGTCTATTGTTGATGAATTAATTCTCTTTGCTATCTGCTATCAGCTTTAAAAACACAACTGCTCCCTTGATTTTGACCCTTTACGAATCATTTGAAGTTATTTTGTGTGGATTTTGATAGATTTGACAACGCTGTGTCTTTTGTTTGCGAGAAATTGTCAATTCAAACGCACGTTTCGTATGTTTAAAATAAACTTATTTTGCCGACATTAAGTGATATAAAAAAGATACCCTAACCTACTTTATAAATAAATGATTGACTAACAAATAATGTATACTTGCAAAGAACAAAATAATCAATGGAAGCAACAAAGATTGGAAGAATACAAATGTGTCGCCTCGCACAATTTGATCATCAACGACTAACCTATTCGGTCGGAAGTGCCGAACCAAGTAGAGTTAAAAGAAGAAACCAAAAACCTTCCATAATGAAGTGATATGAACTTTTCTAGTCGTCCATGCCTTCAATCTGATCAACTACGTGTAACCTAGTCGAACGGAAGCGCTCGGAAAATTCCAGAAGACCGAACAAAGTGTGGCTTACGGAGAGAACCAAGACCGTCCATTGCGATGACCTATTAATTTTGGCAGTCTTCCATGCGTTCAAACGTTGGAAAAAGGAACTTATATCACATAAACAAGATCATGTGCATCGTTTAAAGATTATACATCGTTCAGATTATCATAGCTTTTGTTACATACTCTTGACATTTTCCTTGTATCCATTCGATGCCACTCTGACAGTATGAGACATATGCGACACTTTAGATATACAATTGTTTTCATGTCAATAGCTTTTTTAAAATCGACTTTGCGATATGAAAATGCTACACTGAGCTTTTGAAGGGATGCAAATGATGCAAATGATGCAAATGGTCTTCATAAAATGCTTCTTTTCAGCGCCACGTGAATTAGAAGTTTGAAAAGTTACAAAGGACAACGTAACTAATGGCATCGGAGAAATACTTTACCTAAATCAAGAAATATGACAGAAGTCCGCGTTCTCAAAATAGAGAGAAAAGATTTTGTGACAACTCTGAGTTTCTTTTCTCATCAAAATTAAGCATATTCTTTTGGGTTTGGAAAGCAGACGACAAAAAAAATCAATTTTAGAATCTTACCCAGCATTCTAAGGGTTAAAGATAACGCCGAGTCCTGGGTAACGAGTTAACCGTAATTTGAATACCCACAACTACTTAAACACTTAGAGATAACACCCGAGTCCCGTTTACGTCACGTATCGTTTTCCCATTTCGGGTGACGTTAGTGGTTATTTTCCCGCTTAAAATTGTATATCCATTGCTTCCCATAAAGCCATATCGAAAAGACTGGATTCTTTCTACTCTCTTAACCCTTATAGTGCTGGCACCGAATTAATGCTTATGCAAACAGGTTGGATCCAGGCAAGCCGCCAAGTAAATTGGCGGCTGGCCTGTGATCCAATCTGTTTGCTACTATGAGTATCTTTCCTCATCAAAATTCTTCAGATAATTAAGGTTTTGGAGAGCAGAGGACACACAAATCTATTTTTAAAAATTACCAAGCCTTCTAAGGGTAAATCTTCAATCGACCGAGTACTCCATGATTAAAACATCAACCCCCTTTACATTATAAAGATGTTTGAAAACGCGTTCGTCGTATCAAAATTCTTAGATTATTTCAGTAATACGCAAAAAGCTTTAAAAGAACCCGCTGTCGCAAACGATAAAAGGAGGATTTGCTGTCATGAGATTATTTTTGCTTAGTCCTTCCTGGGCGTGAGTATGAACCTACTAAAAACGTTATCCGAGGATGTGGCATTGTATGATTGACCATATGTTAAGCCAGTCTGTCACATGCGTTATGAAATAGATACATGTATGTTCAACATCAGATATACAAAGCACTTCTATAAGTCTTCAAGATTGATTCTGAGATTACGAAAGAAAAATTGTTTAAAACGATTATGAATATGAAATTATCTTAAAACCTTCTTTTCGTAAAAAGCACCATATAGATAAATTTGACCAAGTTCTTTACTTGTTTTTTCTATTGGGACTTGCACTAACATCAGAATTCCCTCGACAAATACTGATTATACGGATTTGGGTTATTTTTGCCTGCATTAAGCGAAGGCAAAACTAATTTGTGTTACACTTGGTCAACATGGATTTGTTTTACCGTTCAAAACAATGCATCCGTTGCTTTAAAGAGTTACCTCAGCGATTTATGTTCAATTTAAAAAGAAAAACGAGATTTTTATAACAAATACGTTCATAACAACAAGAAAAATATGAAGCAACAGAAACATGAATGTGTTATGCTTGAATAACACAAATTCGTTTAGCCGTTGTGACATCCGGTTGTTGCTTTAACATGTATGACGGCGAATCTTGTTCATCTTAACCCTTAGAATGCTTGGTAATTTTTATAGAAATTGACTTCTTGTGTCGTCTGCTTTCCCAAACCATAATTATCTGTTTAATTCTAACAAGATCACAGGCCAGACGCCAATTTACTTAGAAGCTGGCCTGGATGTCGGTTCCAACATTGTAAGGGTTGAAAAAAAAGGAAAAAAGGTCATATAATGATTCAATCAAAAATTGAAAAGGAACAATAATATTAGTTACAAAAACATTCTAGGCAACAACAATCAAATGATGCAGCAGCTAAATGAATCCATATTGCCGTTACAACATCCGGTCTTTGTTTTAACGTGTTATAACGCTGTCTAAGAAGCCGTACATGGGTTCAACGCCTTAAAGTTAAGCCGAGAAGTAATCAGAGATCGCGTGGAAACGTTAGTCATTATTTAATGACAGATAGCGCATGTGGAAATAAATATAAAATAGAGATATTTCACCGGTCCTGACAGGCACATTACGTTTTGTGGGCTTCCTCGCGAAATAAAACTATCCCATCGGATTCGGGTTTCACCGTCACACCCGGGGAGTCTCGGGGAAAACATTTTCGACGAGATAAAAATGAGAAAGTTTTCTCTGTTCTCTGTTTTCTTAGCAGACGACGAACAGAATCCTTCCAACAAACGATCAAGACTTTCGCTCATACCGATGCATCCTTTGTTAAAAATGATCGTTGAAAAAAGAAAGAATATAAGTAAGTTTTACTAACAGTTATTTCGATTTTGTAAGAACAAATATCTCCAAACGCGTATTGGGTTTTTGGACGATCATCTGTGAAATATCATTTTTAAATAAAAACTATTATACAGTACATTTTGCATGACCAAGACTTAAACAACCGACACAGAAGTAAATTAGAAACCATTCAGGATGAGTAAGGAAAACATTGTTCACAATGTTACCTCTGTCTGTTTTCTCTTTAATAATGTTTTTAACCCTTTAGCAAACGCCAACCAATTTTTCGACTATCCCAAATTAAAGGAGTTGCAGACGAACTTTCAAAACGTGAAATAAATTGAAAAACAATATTCTGATAGAGCAGAAAATATTGTGGAAAAAGGAGAAATTGATTTATTTTTAAGAGCACTTTCTCCCTTTCCCACAATGTATTCCAGTGTTGTCTGCAACAGACTGGTCAAATGGCGTTATTGTTTATTAATGGGTTATATACCATGTGTGTATGCCTGATATCTGAACTCTCATGCACACGTAGTGTTTCATTCTACCTTTCTTATGTTGATACGCTTTCCTAACAAAGGTCTTTCCTATTCTAGTGGCTAAGGTACCGGTCTTATAATTCAAGGTCCCAAATTCGAGCTCCTACATTACCTCTTTTTCATAGGAGTGTCCTTTGATAAGGCATTTCGGAGCTTAAGCATATCACTGGTGAATCCAGAAAAGCAGTAACACCACTGAAATACTGTTGGTATGGCGGTAAACACCATATAAACTCAATCTAAACTTGCCTTACCAATTTCAGGTGTTTACGGTTCGGTTGACAGATGCTTTTGAATCTACTGTCGGAAAAAGAGGAAAGTTAACATCGTTATTATGTGCATTTGTTTTTTAAATCTGATTTCATAATCCTGCGAACAAGTTATTCCAAAAATTCTTTTTTTATTCCATTGTCGTCTGTTAGCTATTCACATTATGGAGGACGAAAATATGTGTCGTTCGAAAATACTTTCCCATCAATTACTTTGCTTTTATTGACGCAGTGTTACCTAAAATCTGTATAGAAACAATTGCGACAAAGCAAACATTACTGGAATTAAGCAATGTTTCTCAAGTAGTTTCTAATATAACCTTTGCGGGGAGGGGGGCATGTTATATTTTGTATTTCAAAATCAGTCGTCTGCTGTTTTTATGAATTTAGACTGGTCCAAACATCGCATAGGGGTGGTAACTGGTCGACAACGCTTAAAAAATCTCAATCCTAACACAAAGGAAACACTTCTTCTTACAAGGGACTCGAGTTCACTGCTATCAATTTATTGTGCGTAATTGTTGATTTTCATCAAACATCATTATCGCGCCGAATAAAAAGCCACCATGTTATTAATACCGTAAATCACGCCAAATTGCCCGACTCACTCGATAAGGCGCTTCTCTCACCTTTGTAGTTACGTTACGTGTGTTTCTGTGGGCAACTTCTAAAACGTTCCCCCCGCGTCGCCCCGAGGTTAATTAGTAATACACACAAATAAACACCATCGGGGAAAGCTTTGCTATTCTCTCCTCCCTTTCTTGGTCGTAAATTCATATTCTACAAGAAAACAAAGGCGACCACCCGGTCTTCATCATAACCAAAGTGATGTGTTATTGACACTACTTTTTCGTTGACATTGATCCTATACGGGCTGGCCCAGACGAATATATGAAACAGATGATGAGTGTTTGTAATACAAATAATTCTCAATAAGAAAATGTGGAGAAAAGGGAATCAATAAGGACTGCTTTCGGAATCTTGTTCTACATAAATAACGAAAAAAACAATCCAATTAGAGATTGTTTTCATTATTCCTAATTCAACAATGTCGTTAGAAGTCGGCGTGTTTTGCGCTATCAGAGTTATTTTGCTGTTGGTGTCTCAGAAAAATATTCCGCTAAACAATGACAGATTTCGCTAATTTGCAGTAAGTTGAGAGAGAAGTATTTAGGATCGTTTGATCCCACGCTGTTGTGAATTAATTATTTTAATCATTAGGACACAACATCGTTAGTAGGCAGGAAGGGGCGGAAGACAAATGTGTACAAAACAGAACTTTACTTAAACCTAAATATAAACATATACATTGAGTGTGAAACAAAATCAGAAGTCTGAGAATGTCGTGGGAGGGAGGAGGGAGGAGAGGAGGAGGAGGAGGAGGGAGGGAGGAGGGAGGGAGGAGGAGGAGGGAGGAGGGAGGAGGGAGGAGGAGGGAGGAGGAGGAGGAGGGAGGGAGGAGGAGGGAGGAGGAGGGAGGGAGGGGAGGAGGAGGAGGAGGGGAGGGAGGAGGAGGAGGAGGGAGGAGGAGGGAGGAGGAGGAGGGAGGAGAGGGGGAGGAGGGAGGAGGAGGGAGGAGGGAGGGGGGAGGGAGGAGGAGGGAGGGAGGGAGGAGGGGAGAGAGGGGGGAGAGAGGGGAGGGGGGAGAGAGGGGAAGTGGGAGGAGGGGAGGGGAGGGGAAGGGGGGGGGAGGGAGGGAGGGGGGAGGAGAGAGGGAGGGAGGAGGGAGGGAGGGAGGGAGGGAGGAGGGAGGGGAGGGAGGGAGGGAGGGAGGAGGGAGAGAGAGAGAGAGAGAGAGAGAGAGAGAGAGAGAGAGAGAGAGAGAGAGAGAGAGAGAGAGATACTCAGAGTTGCAAACAGGCTAGATCACAGGCCAATCGCAAATTTGCTTGGCAGCTGGCCTGTATAAACATGAAAACCTGCTTGTATAAGCATGAAGTCGGTTCCAGCACTATACGGGTAAAGACGTTATCTCACAAAATAAACTTGAATAAATGCTCTCAAATCTAAATATCACGGAAAACAGTGTGACAAAAGGAAGTATTTCTTTCTATTTCGCTGTAAGATACCAGAGCATACGAGGGCAGTACGAGAGCTTAAAGTCAACTTCTTACTGGTTAAATCCAAACCCTCTTCGTCCTAGACGAATTTAGGCTGAAAATGTAATCAAAAGGAGGAAAAACAGGAATCCATATAAAACAATTTCCGAGTTATTTTCACCGACGCGCATAAATCACGGTAATAAAGCACCGTCTTGTGATACGTCGTAATACGCCGAAAAAAGTAGGTCCGAAATTACGGACGGGGAGAGGTCGGATGCAGCCATAATGAAACTGCTTTTTTTCATTATCAAACTACGGCACGAAAATTGAATACGGGATTCGTTCAATACGTCATTACGAGATGATAATAACACCCCGAGAATTAGGTTCGTCCCCCTTGCTTTTTGTTGTTGCTTTTGTACTGCAGAATGAGTCCTTACAACTTAAGATTTTTGGGTGGGGTATATAGCTTCAACCATCTTCTTTATAATCCTTGTCGTACGTTTATTCATTCGTGACACCCGCACACAATTCCTAACACCAATTTTTCAACAGAAATCCGAAAACTCTTAACAAGTTTGAAACGCTTAAGTCATACAGCAGTTTTATGAAAAAATTAAAAGAGTACTAATTTTGCTCTGTTATGTTTAAGAGTAGCATCGTCTATAAAAGGAAAATTACATTCTATGATAGTTTCCAATCTTTTGCTGCAGGTACATAAAGATGCGACTTGGTTTTTGCATCATTAACCCGTCTAAAGTAGTTCTATAACACATTTTAATGACTTAATCGAAATAAGAGCAACTTGAAAATGTCATTCTTAACGGTATATTAAAGGGTTGTTTTTGTTCTGATTTATAGGATGCCTTAGTGAATAAGGCAATACAGCTCATAGCAAAAGTTTATTGGGTGATGATTTGAAATCAATAGGCGTACATGTTTTTTTCAACCATGTGGATTTTGGATCTAAGAAATCTATAATTATCGAAACCATTTTATTTTATTATCTAAGGTGACCCAATATCGATCTATGTTGCCACACTTAACCACTTGTTACCCATTGGAAGTGTTCATCTTTCATACTATCTTAAGGTAGAATACTCACCATCCGCCATTTTGAAACCAACTCATTCTTTCGTTGGATTACTTCGGTCGGTTACCGGTATACATCGTTCAAGGCCGGTATTTTTTTGCATTAAACCGAAGTATTCCAGCCAAGATCGATGCATACGAAGAACGACTACAGTAAACTGACGACACAATGAGTAGCAAAATGGCGCTATATGGGTAGTCTACCTTCAATAAGTCACGGTCTCATCTCCATGCAATGATTTCCTTATCTTTATTAATTTCTATTTATATTTTCCTCATAGCTACAATATCATCATTATTTCTGAAATTATTACTATATTAAATGGTGGCAATTAAGTGACATATGCAAGATTTCGTTTTCTTATTATTTCCTGAGATACATTTCTTCATTATCTAAACAATACTCAAACAAGTTTGTTTTCTAGACAAAACAAAAGAAGTATTATCTCGGGAAAACGAATCACTATGAATGAACTCCTTTTCCACGTATATTTTCTATAAGGTCCCAATAATACGAACAAAGGAAATAATTAGAATAAATAATTCTGTCATTTCTTGTTATTATAAACTTCACAATAATTAATAGTAAACAATACATGTATTGCCATTTACCAAAGGCACCTTGTTAAGATCTTCACAATGTGATCTTGTTTCCAAAAGCGTTCGATTTGAGTATTAATCTTATCTAAGTCAAATTTTGACACATCAAAAGCGTTACTTTTTGATATTATAAAACGTCTTTTATGATTTCAACTTAGAACACTATTCAATCTTCATTGTAAATATTATTAGTGTATAAAGCGAATTTTGAATTCTCTTATGCTTGAAATGGTTGAAATTTGACCCATTCTAGACTAACATTGTGTACTAAATACTCGTTATTTTTCCCCTTTTTTGTTATTAACTGTCTTGTTGTTGCCATCACGTCTCAAAGCCCTCTATCTAAGCCAATGACCATTTAGTTTTATCGGTCTTCTTCAAAATGATGTCTTTATTTGACAGTGGATCATTAGGTACAATGTCTTCATTTAAAAACGTTAATTACGCTACAGAAAAATACAAGCTAGGTTAAAGAGGACGTTCGCCCGATAAAAAAGATAGATTTGCATATAAACGGATGTTTATAGATGCAAATTAAAACGGTTATATGCAAATGAGAATTATGAATGTAGCATTTAAAATTGATCGTTTAATTACGCCATTCATTTAGAAAGGTGACGCTCCTTTAACCGGCTGAACGGAAACACCGTGCGAACTTGTTATTGTGTACTTTGTCATTTAACCCTTAGAATACTGGGTAATTTTCTAAAATATATATATATTTTTTGTTGTCTGCTTTCCAAAACCTTTAAGCCATACTTGCGCTCCTTTACATTCAAATTGTGAAAGTTTGCATAAGTTTTAAGTCGTTTCCAGCACTATAAGGGTTAAGGATGCTTGTTTAGAGATTAGTTGAAAAAATAGACATCAAAATTTCAGTTCTATTAAAACTATTCAGCTACTGAATTTTTGTATGACTTGTGCTAGAGATTAGGCATAAGAAGTTGAATAAGTCAGTATTTAAGTATTAAGAGCATATTAATTATGAATAAAGTTATGTTCAGATTGAAACGCGTCGTAACGGTTTTGAAATCATTGTATTATATCTGTATGTATTGACACATTCTGAATTTAGTTTTGAGTCGGTAGCCTTTTTTCATTTAATATCATACTGCATACCAAAAACTGTATTGTTTGGACGACCTTTCATTTTTGCTTGCAAATCATATCATATATGAAGGAACACCTTTGATGCAACTGAAACGAACGACGCGTTATTTTGGTGTGTATCATTCATAAAAACGGTTTGATGTTGTTTGTATTGAAGTCTTTTTAATCAGGTAAAGTTAGGAATGTATTCCTTTGTCACAACAATTTCTTCTAAACTTGAATATAGAAATCATAGACGGCAATCTATTGAAGTTTGAAGTTTGAAACTTATATGAGGTCTTTCTTTGTACTCACTAGTAGCCGAAGTGTCTTGTCAATTGTCGCTCCCACGAACCGTCGCCGCCAATGTGGCTTAAATTCGGGACCCCTGGGATGCAAGTACACCAATTTAACAACTGAGCCTCAGGGTACTTCATTTTACACGCACTGCACTATGAATAAGATTCATTGTTCACCTTTGTAGTGCTGGAACTGACTTCATGCTTATACATATATAAATGCAAACAATTTAGATCCAGGCCAGCCGCCAAGTAAATTGGCGGCTGGCCTGTGATCTAACTTGTTTGCTAACATGAGTATCTTTCCTCATCAACATTAAGCAGATACCTAAGGTTTTTTAAAGCAGACGAAACACAAAAATCTATTTTACAAAATTGCCCAGCATTCTAAAGGTTAACTAATGATGTGGTTGCTGTAATATATCCCGTTCTGATTGCACAAGAGATCCCCTGATCAGGGAAGGTGCCCAGAATAGTAAACAGGTTACATCACAGGCCAGCTGCTACTTCACTTGGCGACTAGCCTGTGATTTAACCTGTTTGCATAAGCATGAAGTCAGTTCCAGCACTTTAAGGGTTAAACATACGCTTCTCCATGCATCGCGATCATTCTTTAACTATTGGTGTTGTGGGTGTAATATATCCCGTTCTAACAGTACAGCAAGATCCCCTCCGCCGATTTGTGTTTGTGTTGTCTACGGTTCGTCATGAAGAATGAACGCGGTCCGATGACGCCGGTGTCCCCGGAAGTGTGCCTTTACAACAACAACAGTGTCGTGACAGGCGGGCCGGGACGTGCAGAAACGCAGACTTGAACCCTTAACCTGTTTACAATTATGTTAATCATCTAAATAGGCCGACAGTATATATTAGTTTAAACTTATATATTTTAAATCGATTGCGACAGAAGTTGAAGCTTATTAAATTCACTCTCGATGACTGTTTCCTGGATACTATACCAGTACTCGCGCCAATTTGTGGGTTAGCCCTTGCAATTCTCACCTCACCTAACGGGGTTTCGAACCTGGGACCATCGGTACAAGAGGCCGATGCTCTACCACTGTCGCCCACTAAAACAGTCGACTACACAGTATAAATATATTGTGTGCACACATACATAAAGATTTGAAGTATCATATCCAGGTTGAGATCTAACCAATTCAGCCGGACAACCATCTTTTATCTGACCTTATGACTGGGCATTTAGTATCTGATTCACAACGGATTTTAACCGATTGTTTGTATCGTCAATCGGTGCTCAATGAAAATTATGCATATGGTAAGATTTTTGACTGTTGAAACTCGAGTATTTCTGCTTAAAATGATTGGTATCAATTTGGTCAAATCTTAATTTAGTCAACATATCGGTGTTCTAGTCAGAAGTCAACACATACGAATATTGACCAAAATAGTCCATGATTTTCGATTTCTTATACTTAAGGTTCACAAATGGTGGAACAAGTTCTTTCTTGATCAAAAGCAAATATCAAATTAATGGTTTGGGCTAAGTAAATGTCGAAGTAATTAATTCTAATGTTTAGTGCCTTGCAGTAGTTGTAAGTTTGTTCCCCATTGGCGTAGAACAGCAGTTTTCTTGTTCAAAGTCTTGCACGTTAATGCAGAATGGGTCCATCTAATCAACAAGCGCTTATTCGGCATTTTTTATCTGGCAAATTCATAAGATGCCCGGCTGACCAAAGGAATACCCGTTGGTTCCACCAGACTTCTTTATCAAGCCTTAACGGGTAGTTTGAGCTGCTTGGTTAAATATGTGAAGACACTTTGTTAAAGGTTTTTAGAACTGTTTGGCAGCTTTATTGTTGTATGCAACATACGGAAGAATAGCAATTTTAAGTACAATTAGTTCGTATCTAAATTTTTAGAGCCTGTATATATAAATGAATTAACATTCAAATCGAAAAGCATTGCAGCGGATTTAAAATCCATTGCATACCGTATGTACAAACCTATATATATTGGCACATTCTCAATCAATCCTGCCTTTAGTAGCTACTTCTCATGAAATTATACAACGTAATACAAATACTGCCTTGTTTAAACGACACTTTATCTTCACTTGCAAACGGGCCCATTTTGAACACTCACCTTTAAGCTTTAGAGCCATCATCTACAACTTTAGACAGGATGTCTATCTAAAAGTTATTTAACATCTATCTTAAAATTATTTAACCACAACTTAATGATGTGACTGCAAGTAAAATCCAACGGCCAACTTATCCGGCGCTATAAATGCTGAAGCCATGCACCTTTGTCTCCAGCAAAGAGTTTAACCCTTCGAATGCAAGATAATTTTCTAAAAATTGACTTTTATGTCGTCTACTTTCCAAAACATTTAATATCTTCTCAATTTCGATGAGTACATATACTCGGAATAGCAAATATGTTAGATCACACGCCACTGCCAATCTATTTGGCGGCTGGCCTGGATCTATTCTGTCTGCATAAGCATGAAGTCGGTTCAAACACTATAAGGGTTAATATGGCCCATCTTGCCTCTCGGAAGTTCGACTTCACAGCGAATACCTTACCATGACAGGCGCATATCATCAATTAATGAGGCTATGTTAATTACCCCTTCCTGCGTGAGGTCTCGCCTCAAAACCGGGAGTAGGAATTCGAGGATGATTAAAATCGCATATGATTAATGACATCGAAGTGTGTTTCGTAAGGGATTACGTTGAAAAAACACCGTGTCTTTGCGTCTTTGTGTCGCATTAACTAATTAAGATTCCGCTGCCGCACAGTTCTCGTGGCACCCGGTGCAAAGCTATTAATGACGGCTCTGGTCGAATAGATCTAGCACAGGGGCGTAGTTACGTGTTTGAATCTCTGACAGGCCGAAATTCGTTAAATTCACCTGGTGAAGGGTGTTATGGTCCCAATTCAAACCCAAAACCTAACCCATTCGACTGATTTTTCAAATATAGAGTTGGTGAAACATCGACAAAGAAGCATCAAAAGTGTTTCTCTAACCTCGGTTTTCAGGCGGGAGAACCACGTGGACAATGTTTAGGATGTTATGTCCGAACAAGATGGCCGCGCCACATGTCTCATTGCTTTTTTACCTACTTTTGCCAATGATAGCCACATTGCGTATCCAGCATGAGATGACCATCAACTTTTTGGTTCGTGTGGTATATGATAACACATGCTTCATAACGGCATTTTGTCTAACACTCGGTCATGAAATCGCAGGTGACGAATGTCCCAAATCGTCATGGATCATGATTTTCATGCCTCGTGTCAGTCTACCTATCCATTCCATTACAATTGGTTTGTTATGATCCCATCTAACAACCATTCGCGGACTTCTCACATGAAGATAATTTGGTTGGTTTTAATGTAGAGTACCTATAATCCGCCATTTTGAAAAATCCATTATTCCGGCGAATTACTTCGGTCGTTCTCGGTATACATCGGTCTAAGCCGGAACTATTAACTTTACATCGAACAGTTCCGGCCCTGACCGATGTTTACCGAAAAAACGAAGGAACCCGACGAAATGATGAGTTCCAAAATGGCTGATTATGGATATCCTTTCTTAAGAGATGGATAAAAAGTGATGCACACACTTCATTTAACTGACTTATCATAGACGTTTTAGGTAACTTTTATCATACTAAATCTCAAACCCTAAACTGCATAATCTGATTCTAAAGTACATGTATTGTTGTACTAATAACATTCCAAGATGTTCCTCTTTAAATCAAACTTGGATCTATAATCAAGTTTTAATTGATCCAATGCTGGTAAACAATTTGATATACTTCCACATCGGGAAGTTCGACTTGAAAAAGTTTTACTGTACGTGTGTATGATTAATAATACTTATCTCTCCATATAATTGATTGATTGGGATGGAGTTTAACTCCGTTTTAGGAATATTTCAGTTATATTACGGAATATCACAATGGTCATCACACATATACATGCTCCTGATAGTTCCTTACCGCTAGTGTTCGATACTTCAAGATCATCCCAAGAGATACGCCATTGCTGTAAGAGGTACTTGTATTAAAAATAACCAAATAATGCATATCTCTTGACTGGATCTATCGACAGCTTTAACTAAGGTTGTATTTGAGAGCGCAGCAATGGTTCAGTGAAATAAAGCCTCCTTTAGCACTATAATTAGGATATCTCTTCAAGACAAAAACAGCAAAATAATTGTAATATTGTAACCCTTCAATGAGGTACAAGGTGTATTTCTCAGATCACGCAAACACCCGAGTAGTTACGAGTGGTATGGAGTAGGGAATTCATAAAGAGTTTCACCAAGCTGAAACAAAGCCGCTTCATCAACCCAGAACCTAGTCGCAAAGCCCAGCCCAGGTTTTCCATGACGCGCCGTAAAAAGCCCTTACTTTCTTTGACAGTTTCGATTTTAAAACAATGGAAAGCCTGACATTAATACGAACCTATGTGTCAAAAACGTCTTAGTTAAGAGGGTCTATTGGGGATTATGTCGGCCATTTGCATTTTAGTGCACTCGTTTGCATTCTGCAAATGGGTTCGATTAGGTTTTATTCGTGGAAGCGCGATATCTCCGAGATATAAAGGAGGGTATAAGAGATCGTATGTAACCTAACCGGGACACTAACTGAACATAAAACCGACACATATTTAACCACGGATAAAGTTGTCTGTCAAAATTATCATGATAATCGTAACAAGAAACAGATTGTTTCTGGTTTTGTTTTTCGTATTATTTACATTTTATGAATTTTTACGTTGATGTCACTGCCGTTTGAAACTTGCATACAAGGTTCGTATTTTTCTTTATATATTGTTTGGTTAACATGTGCATTAACCCCTATGGTGCTGGAAACGACTTCATGCTAATGAAAACAGATTAGACCATCGGCCATCTGGCATGTGACCTAACATGTTTGTTACTCTGAGTATCTTTTCTCAACAAACTTAATCAGATATTTAAGGTTTTGGAAATCAGACGACACAAAAATCTGTTTTCGGAAAGTTATTCCGCATTCTAAGGGTTAAACTTCTGGAGACTACTTGTTTTACCTTAAAAAAAATGACTCATTAGATCATTGCTTCAAAAACTGAGAATATTGTCTCTTTATTCATATTAACAAAAAAGCGGTCTTTGGTTTTTACAGCAATGCCAAATCAAAAGTAGCACAGCCACACAACATCAATTTTAATTTCTAAATGGGTAGTTTGGGAAATGTCATCCTAGTGTCTAATCTGCCATGGGACACTTGAAACCACGCATTTAAGCTGATTTATCCAATCTCTGGTTATCATTGAAAACAAATATGAATATGCACACTTAGTTGGTACATTTTAAAGAGCGTGATTGTAAACGAAAACCTTTGAAATATGACGAGTATTAAGCCAACACGTAGAATATATCTATCAATAAAGTATCCTTTCTACAGACACTATGTCGTAGAAGCCTTTGTTTGGCCACACTGTAATGTCTCGTTGGGGTCAAAGTTCGATCCCCACCAGCGCTGATACTTTGTTGGGATAGACCTTGAAAAAGGTACCCCATGCCCCTAGTCTTGTGCTAGAAAATCCAAAGAATTCAGTACTAGAACTGGCAAGAAGTGTTGATATGGCGTAAAACACTATACAATATGCCTCATTACTATCGAAGGAAGGCAATCTTCTCGTTAGTCCTTGTATAAACCGCCAAACGTCTCGAGCCATCGACCTTCTGCACGAGTGGTATGAATTATTTGATATACCATCACCCTGATGCTTTAGACAGGGGGTGGCTTCAAAGAAGTATCACTACTATATTTTGGTTTAATACCCATAAACCACCATTTTGAAACTTCTTTCGTCGGCCGTTCTCGGTAAACATCAGTTGAGATCGGGACTATTCGGTTTGATACGAACAGTACCGTTTCCGACCGATGTATACCGAAACTACCGAAGAAATCCGACAAAAGAAAGAATTTCAAAATGGCGGATTATGGGTATTCTTCATTTCAGTAAATGCTTTCAGATCGGAAATGGTAATACAGGCAGATGGTACAAACCAGTCGTTTTCGAAAGCATATCTTAACCGGGATTGACAATGCTACAGATTGGTGAGATTTTTTCCGCTCATTTGGCAACACCCGCACACAAAACAATTTCGGAACCAGACAGTTAAGGCAGTGGTCATTTTCGTTCCCCAGTAGAACAAACTAGCCTCGAAAATTATGATCATTTCTCGGCATTGCATTTCTGAGAAATCGATCATTATTACCGGAAGCGGATATTACTGATTTTACAAACGTGTGGGTAGGGGAATAATTGCCATCAATTATTTACAAGAATTCCTCGGAAAACCTTGCAAGAAGGCCTTTTGCCCGCTACAGGAGACACCATTGAGTCACTAATGAGTAGAAGAAATGGCGGTAGAACCAGCGTATATTGGACAGGAAATTACCGGCCAGTTTGTAAGCTGGGACCTCGCAAGAATGTTGATTGAGCGACCAACGTATCATCTGACAGCAGCGACCTGCCCGTGACCTCGGGGAAAGACCCACGAAGTGCTTTTAGTTGTTGTGGTTTTCCGTCGTTTTTAACAATATTGCATATCATCGAGACAGTTCCTTGATCGATAAAAGTGATAAAAACTTCCAATTGCTTCAACTGTTGTTTTTTTCACTCCGTCATTCTCTATTTCCCCATAGGTAGGTATTACTTCCCTTGTGACCTTACGTTGACTTGTATATGTTTTCAATATATTTTGTCAAACTAAAATTTGGACCAGTCAAAATTGATATGATGTTTGTTTTTGTGGGTTAGATGCTTTTTTACGATATAACATTTAATTGCGACCTCCTTAATGATACATACGAGTATTAAAAATGTCCTACAGACCTTATCATCTTTTTTCTTTTTTCCGTCCCTCTAATTCCTGTGGAGGAAAACTACCATTTCCTTTTGATCTGACGTTGTGAGTTACGGTTAATGCAAATAACGTAACCCAATTGTCTAACTAAAATTTGGACCGGTTGAATTTACTGCCTTGAAGAATGGGCAAAAAGGTACGGTCTTTGTATTCGGCAGAGATAGTACGAAATATATGAAATTGCATCACTCAAGTTTGCATGTTTTATGAAAAATGGTAAGAGGTTAATATGAAGTACAAATTCTATCCAACAAGCACGTGTTTCGACAAAACATAATCTATGCTAAACATTGCTTTTTTTCCACAGTTCACTTGACGTTGATTGTTGTAACTTGTATTATGTTTATACGTTACTAAGGAAGGCCTTTCACTGCAGAATGAAATAAACAAGACCAACATAATTATAAGAAATGGAGTCCAAAACACAGATACCATAACAGACTAAATAAGGAGGGAAAACGATAAAGCAAGAATGTGCTCAGTAATTATCTGAACACCTTTGTCGTTTAAATATACAATATATAACATGTATTTAATTTATTCACATGTCAAAATGTCGGACGAAATATTAGTTATCTCCTCCATCGACCTTTGTTTGTAAAGCCTTTGTATATCAAAATAAATGACATACTTTGTGTAAATATAAATAAAATAAATGATTTCCGTAACACCTACACTGTGATTGGTCTCCGCTTAACTACGAATGTCTTCTTGGCCAAAGATTCAAATAAGATGCAAACTTCCCCTAGGTCCTCTTGTTTTGCTTCCCATAAGCCTATATTGCTGGTACACATTAAAAACGTCTCGTCAAGACGATTCTAAAGAGTATCAACAAAAAAGGGTTCGTTCAACTCCTTTTGATTTGCTGCAAGACTACGAATACGCATTTGTTCATCCGTTAATGAATTATTGCGCGTTTAAAAGACACTAACACCCCACCATAGCTAGTCCAGTTGGAAATAAGAACCACACTCTACTTTTTTCAACATACCATACATCCCTGTTCTAGTGTGTTTTTGTTTTTGTTTTCTTAAATATCTCTATAGATTAGACAGTCTCGGTGTCTTGGACAATATATTTGATTATTTCAAGATTTTAGCAGTCTCTTATATCCCTGATTTAGGAGGCACTCGTACTACATTGTATATATTTAAGATTTTAGTTGTGATATTTTCATTTAATCTATGTACAAATGATGGAATATAAATGAAATAAAACAAATATTATCCCTGTCCCGATCCTTATTTGATGGTTTGATGAAGCAATGCTGGTCACTGGAGTTTCCCTATGGAGTAAACAATTGGCAATCAAGAAGCGGCAAGAACTATTTGTTTAGTGCGCTGTTCTCTCACGCCCCGTGTATTGCATTTTCACGGATGGTCGAAGCTGGTTCATTTATATCGAACAACGAATGACATATTCTCAATACAGAGGCCAATCCGATACCCTTGTCAATTATAGATAGGGTATTTCGTTTTAGGTTTAATATTAGAGAAAACAAGTCGGGGTTCGAAACAACCTTGTGTTTTAAGAAGGAATAAGCAAGCCCTTCTTAACAACCTTTTTGTTTTTTTCCTTTAAGACACACATCTTTACCATATCGTCAAAGCGTATAACGTTGTGGTTATTCTACGTCTATGAAGACAATGATTGACCTTTACCACGGACATAGTATTAGTCAAAAGAGTAACGCTACATTAAACGATGATAAGTTGTAGAGACTGCTTAGCATATATTTGTTCTATGAACATTTTCTAAATTCACATGAAGGCATCCTTCTTGATGAGTCATATCGTTTTAGCCTCCATCTTTTGAAATCCATTGTTCACAACACATTTATATTACTCGTTTTCGTAAGCAATGCTCTGGATTCCTTAGTTAGTTTAAACATATTTTGTTCAGTTAACTGATGAGTAAGGATTGGATCACACGTTCTACAACTTTGATTCGGGCCTTCCCTCGTTAGTTATGAACCGTGGCCGTCGAAATACAATACAACAAAGGCATCGCAGTCAATCAAACGCTTGTTAAAGGAACGCATTGATTAGATTCCAATCAGCTAAACGAATTAAGCCGAATTGGACACAGCAACTAGCATTTTTTTCTGCTCGAATGGTGATTCCTTCTGAGTCCCGCGACCTTGGGACTTTATTAATATACATTCCAATAATTCCTGCATATGATACAAGCTAAAACAATTACACGTCGATTACAAGGCGTTCGTCGGACTGCAAGCACGTGTCAAGTCGCGTTCCAAACTCGCTTGTCAAATACATCTTAATCCGAGAGGCGCTTGGGAAGCGGCCGAATGCTAACCGCCCCCTGTTCGGTAGGACCCGGGAATCGGCGTACCCATGTGTATTGTTTTCCACCAATTGTCCCATCAAATTTGGATATAATAGATCAGATTAATTCTATATGCAATTGTGAACGCTGGCCTTTAACTTATCATAATGCTGCCGGACGGGTCTTACGCATGCGCCACGTGACGTTGCGGGCCAGTGTGGCCGTGAGATCCACTGGAACGTGTGATTCGATTTGTCCAATTGTACAGTCCGTTCTATTTTTGACGTAGACCAGATTCGCGGATATCTCAGAAACAGAACGCCAATGTAGGCCAAGCAAGATAAATTTTGTCGTCTGGCTACGATCATGTGTTGTTTTCGTAAATGAAGGACCTTAAAATGGCTTAAACAAAAATCATACATTCCCGGATCTAACAGTTCGGATCTGACAATGGCCACCTTTAGGCATTGTCTGAGTTCCAGTCCAGTCACCTTGTTTCCGTGTAAACCAGAAAGAGAGACGCTTTGTTGACAGAAGTACAAAGCAAAAAGGTCCATGTACTGCAAATTTGATGCAAAATTTAAAAAAAATAATCATGAAGGAAACGGGAGCGTGGTACGATTGCAGAAAACATCCGAATATCCAGAAGTGCCATGGTATCGATCTATTTTATTTTTGTGCACACGGAGTGAATTGAAAGCGAAAAGTGTACCAACTACCAAGGATGCTGATTCAAAAGGGCACTATCGAAGCTGCGCAGAAAAATTCGTCTAACAACTAATGTACAATAAGCATATTTACAGTAAATTAATATGCCATGCTTGAATAAAAAATTAACTTCTTCACATTATATGGTAATTCGTTTCAGTTACTTGTAAAAAAAGAGAAGAAATGCATTCATAAAGGGAAGGACTTTGTCTACTCCTTCATTGAACCATCTTGTAAAATGAGCTTATTTAGAGTACATGAGTATGCCATAAGTACATATGCAAGCACTAAATTAATCACACTTCTATGTAAATCATCAGATTAAAGTAAGACTAGAGAAAGCCAAAAGCGAATGACTTTCTCTTGTCCTTCATTGCACCCTAGCTATGGACATGTTGTAAATAAGTATGTATACAGTACATGAATACGCGATGCTTAAACGAGCAACTAACCTCTTCATACGTCTATGTCAATTGACTTCCGCATCAATGTAAGACTAGAGAAAGTCCTTCAAACAGCGAAACATTTGAGAAGGACTTTTTTAGTCTTACATGAACGCCCACTATAAGCATGTCTTTAACAGGAGAACGTAATTCAAGCTTTCCAACCATTTACTGACTCCATAAACCTTTATCAAAATAGTAGCTTCGTTTTCCCGTTCCGTCCATTTGCCTCCGTATGTATGGGGTAGAGGCGTGTCGGGCTGCAGTTCCTTCTCCTCCCAAACCATATAAACTGTGAACAGTAATATAGGGTTACTTTCGGCGTACCATAATGATTACCTAGCGACGCTAAATGGTACATCCAAAACCCTGATCGATGGAAGAAGACCTGGCACCTCTCATTTCTGGTGAACGTTTCCTGTGTATAACCATGGCTGGTAAACTTTAAGAGTTTAAGATTGAATACCGAATTAATCAACATCATCAAAGATAAACTAAATGTAGGAAGGTTGTAAAACGGATTGCACCCTAGAATTCAGAGAAATGTCGCATCATCTTAGTTAACAGTGAATTCTGAAAGATAAACTAAATGCATGCTGTAAAACGGATTGCTTTCTAGTATTCAGAGCAAAGTAGCATCATTTAGTACAGTGAATTCCCAATAAGGCTACATCCCTATGAAAGACTAAACATGTATTATTATAAAGCTTTGTGCATCCTTATATAGGGCCAAATCAAACTTCCGTCTAATTATATCTTTCAAAATTTGTAAACGGTGTCAAATATACGGTTTCCATGGACCTAAGGGGTCCATGGATAAATTGCTGTTATTGGATCAATTGCTGACATTGGACTTGTTGGTGCCGATGAATTTATTGGTATCCATGGACCAAATGGTATCCATAGACCAATTGGTTTAAATGGATTAAATGTCATCAACGGATAAAACTGTGTCCATGAACTAAAGGTGTTCGTGGATCAATCGATATTCCCAATCAATCAATCAATCAATCAATGTCATAAATCAACAATGGTGTTTTGGTCATGAGTCAACACGTCTGTCTAAATTTGTTTATAATCAAATCAATATGAACTAGTTCAGTTTCGCCTTGGCTTTTCACAAGGATTCATATATTATAGTGAACGTTTATATGAACCTATTGTATCATTCCGCCACGGTTCACCCAGTGTGTAAGTAAATCAATCAAACACCGCGCATATGCATGAACAAGGCTTTTTATAGTTGATACATGTACATGAATCAATTAGTGTGTTCAGCGCGTCATCAACATTTTACATAGACATATAAATAACTCATCGTGGAAACACCTTCCAGTCTATTACTCAATCATGAAGCATGGCTAAAGATGTTTCCGCAGTTTGGCGCTTGTTAAAACTGCATTAACCCTTTACCAACGATTAACGACATTTGACCAGTTTGTTGCAGATGACTCTCGAAAACATTGTGAGAAAAGGAGAAATTGCTCGTGACGAGCAATTTCTCCTTTTCCCACAATATTTTCTGCCCTATCAGAAGATTGTTTCTTTTTTATATCATCACATTTTGAAATGGTGTCTGCAAACTCTCTCAATTTAAGACTGTCGAAAGATGATGTTTGGTAAAGGGTTAATAATGAAGCGACTAGTGGTTTTTAAGATTATATTATGTATACAATGTATTATGTAACTATATCGTATTGAAGAAATGGATTGTCATGACGCATTCCGCATTGACGATTCTAGGCATGTCAAAAGAGTATTTACAACAACGAAATAACGATGGATACAATGCAATACTATAAAAGAGTAAATAAGTACATGCACTTAACATGTAATAGCTCACGGATATTCGACGAAATCCGCCCAGACAATATTTTCCACAAACCAATGAGACGAATCTGTTTAATCATGAACTTCCATTTTTCTAAAGGCACGTGCTGTTTTTCCTTCAAACCAGGAATCAGTTAATTAAAATATGCGGCAATGACATCTGACACTGGTGTACGTATTTGTAGGTGTCTTCCCCAAACATCATGCAAATCGAACCAACAAAAAACGTGCTTTGTCGGCTCTGGAAACATTGCACTTTACTCTGATATATCTTCAATACGTCAGTATTCTTACTTTAGGATTTACTCAGTTTTTAGTAACACCTTTTATTTTCTTACCAGTATTACGCAATACAGTTCCCAAACTACCCAATAACTGTGTATCAATTCTTAACATTATTGTAATGATCATGTTATCAATGGTGTTAGCCCGATTCACACGACGTATAGTGAAACTTGTGTTAAGAGGTCAGCCTATGGGACAGAGTAAATTGGCTGTTTAAGACAGGTTGGCTGCTTAACAAAAATTGATGTACACTATAAATCTAACGATGGGACTTTCTGTAGTGGCTGTTTAAGGCAAGTTGGCTGCTTAAAAGGGTGGCTGCTTAACACAAGTTAGACTGTACTTTACATATCGTCAGAGAAGTTGAATGAAACTTTCAAGGAATGCTTGGCAAAGCCGTCTCGTAATACAAAAGTCTTATGTTCGATTCCAAATTAGTTCAAGTTTATGAAAGCGAAATGTTCTTATCATAAGACATTGTATACCATCGTATCATATTTATAAATGATAAGATGTACATATTTCTAAGAGCATATCGAACATGTGTTCCTTAAAATAATTGCTCATAAGACGGTAATCTCGTTTCATTAAAGGAATGGAATAGAGTATATAATATTTTTTTCTATAAACATTGACAATAGTTTGGGCATCGCAACATAACTGAACTAATGTTGACGCGATGTAAAGTCCATGTCAAATGTAAGATATCCATTTACTAGATATTTTACAGAAATGCCTTTCTCTTTAAGATGTACATGGACAGTTTTCAATTACGTTTCAGTTTTAAATTCAAGCGCAAGTCGGTGCGTATTTATAATGATGCCGTATTTAGATTCCAACGTTATGCGCATTTTGAAATTTGTAGGTGGCGCCATGAATTCATTTTCTGGTATGGCTCGAGGCTATCAATCAATCAGATATCAGCTGCATCGTGCAAGAAAGCTTATCTGCAACATTACACCGTGTATGATTAGAGATCAGCCTATATTCGGTCTGGTTATGACAATTGTCAAACTCTATGTGTTTACCGTTCAGGTATGACTTGAATATCTTGAAAGTTTGTAATCTCGTTTACACTATCCATGAACTACGTTCTTCATAATATTTGGTTGTTTGTTTGTTTGACTGTTGGGCTATTCAATCGAGTCAACAGTATTTCAGCAAAAATATAATGTCTGGCCCGTAGCCTATGGTATAGATACAAAGCCTAACCTCTCACAAGAGCTAGGCTCTTGTTTGCATTTGTTTTGGCAGTCTGTTTAAAGTCTATAGAGCTACCCGGCATAAGCTTTGATATCTTTTTAAAGTCGGTACATATATATGTAATGCTCATTACAGATTCCATTGAAACATTATGTCAGAATTGCAAAAGTTTCATCAACACATGTTTACATGAATGTATACATTTGTGCTTTCGCATCCTTGGGATTATCATAGGGAATTTGCTCGTGATGTGTAAATTGTCCTATATGTCGCAATGTTTTCGAATCAAACTGGTGGAAAGTGTTTTGAATCACAAACAAGTTGAGGTGAATATAAAGGATCTGCAGTGGTGTCGTAGTAAGGATTGCAGTCTTGAAATCGATGAAGAAAGTTCGATTCCCGACTGCGTCAAATTATTTCACAGTGGAGTTTACTTAGCCAAAATAGTATTTCCAAGATATGTTTACAAGTTCACAAGTTTATTCAAATAACACCAGAAGGTCATAGACCCATGTGGCAATATATACAAGCAGCTACAGTACAGTACATGATAGCAAAAGCGTAAAATAGATCACTGAGGTTTGCAGCATAATAAATTGAACAGTGTCTAAATATCATCCTTGTCTTCATAATAAAGACAAGGAACAACATACCAATTAAATATGCGATTTCAAATGTGGATGTTTGATTGATCGTTTTCTTAAAGTAGATAATCCTTATTTTATTAGTGCTATGCACCGGAAGGCGAAAATAGAAGATATTTTGACAAAGTAAAACCTAAAGTTTGTTATTTCCCGGGATCATTGCACACCGTACTTCCTCTGCTGGTTCCCGCTATGATTGAGGAGACAGTATACGTGTGCTCGCGTCGATATTTCATGGTGGCGGAGAAGCCCTTATTTCACACTTAAATATACTCTAATTACCGTGCATGACCCCCTAGTGGTCTTTAAACCACCACTTTGAAATAAAGCATATTATTATGTTTCGCGCCGACTCCCAGTGTTTTATACCACAGTAATTCCGGTTGCTATAGTAATCGAACTCGGCCACCGAAAATCAATAACGACTTGGGTTGTACGCAAACCCGTCTTTTCGTCCTTGACCCTTTACCAAACACCAAATTTTAGACTGTCCCAAATTGAAAGACTTTGCAGACGACATTTCAAAATGTGATGAAATTGAAAAATAATTTTTGATAGGGCAGACAACATTCTAGGAAAAGGAGAAATCGCTCGTTAAGAGCAATTCCTCATTTTCCCACAATGTTCTCAAGAGTCGTCTGCAACAAAATGGTCAAATATCGTTATTGTTTGGTAGTTGGTTAAGCATATCATAAAATCGTATACTGGAATTAATTTTCTTTCTGTTTTGATGTAACAAATATTGAAACCGAATTCATCTTTGGAAAAGAGGAAATTGCTCGCTCGCTCCATCAACTATTTTTTAAACAACGACTTCAAGTATTCAAACAAAAGGAGTTGTTAACCCTTCAACTTGTGAGACAGTGCTCATTTTTTGTCGTTTAGAAAGTAACACTATACCATTGCAAAGAGTGTTGTTATGGTTTAATAAGTAATACATAAAACATCTCTGTATGTACTTGTTTCTTTGTGAGTAAGAAATACGTCATCAATACCCCCAATCCGAGTAATCCGAATGATCATGACGTAGATAAAACAATTATAACTTGGATTATCCGGGTTACGAAGTGTAAGCTAATTTATTTTTACAATGATTGTGAAACACGTTCTTAATACTTAAGATCAATCAATCTCGATTCTGCTTGCTGGCCACATATCCAGTACATGCGTCGATTATTGATGGTTATTGAATGGTCGCATGATCATTACACGAGGTAAATCATTTCGCGCAGTTCAATTTCTTTATATAGGCATACCATTTTCTGGTGAAATACGCTCAAGACATAGGGCACGGACTTTATTATGATAGAATACCCATAATCTTTTGTCGAATTACTTCAGTCTTTCTCGTTGTACTTCGGTCGTGGTCGGAACTACTCGCATTTAACCGAACAGTTCCGGTTCAGCCGGTGTATACCGAGAACTACCGAGGTAATCCGACATAAGAATTGGTTTTGAAATGGCGGATTATTGGTATTCTACCTCAAACGATAAAAGTATCTAGCTCTCGACCTTTGCTTTCATTAGATAAACAGTCTAACTTGTGTTAAGCAGCCACCCTTTTAAGCAGCCAACCTGTCTTAAACAGCCACTACAGAAAGTCCCATTGTTAGGTTTATAGTGTAAATCAATTTGTGTTAAGCAGCCAATCTGTCTTAAACAGCCAATTTACTCTGTCCCATAGGCTGGCCTCTTAACACAAGTTTGACTGTAGCTTCAATACCTTACGATCAGTCTAAATTGTACGAACTTGTTTCACAATCGATGTTCATTACATTTTAACTAAACTATTCCTTACGTCAGGTGCCTAACATCAGCGGGCCCTTTTCTGGATGCTCGGTGCATGTTTCACGTTGTGGTCTTGTTTTTCACGGCGGATCGGTCGGGGGACCCCTTGTAAACCATGTCAAACACTGGAGACAAGCGCTAAATGTCTCCGCGATTACCGATAGCGTTGTCAAACGGTGTCATCACGGGAATGAGGTACAGCCGCGACTCGTCACGGGCAAAACGAGCTCTTCCCATCATGCATTCGGGTAATGTTTGGTTCCGGTTTAGAATATTTGCTAGGTGAACATTATTGACCATTGAACAATTTTAAAGATTGGTTTCACCAATTTCACTGTACAAGTAACATTTTACGACAATTCTGTGTACGTATACTACCGTAAATGTTTGAAAGATTTAGCACAGAACGAGCTTGCAAGACTATGTGCAAGATACTTTAGTGATGCACAATGCATTCTCGGGATATAAAGTCGAATCTAACACCCAATCGCCAAAAAAACATGTACTTTAGGTTGCCTCCCCAATCAGCGTCTAAGTACATGTTTACATATTATATCTGTCGTATACAATACATCTTTAAAAATCTTCTATACTTATAAAGAATGTTGGAATGCTGGAATCTTGCAAGTATTGCATCATAGCGGAATTACCTTTGGGTCTGAACATTTTAATATAGATTTCCATGTAACAAATACATCGAAACGTTGTCTTTTGCCGTGGTGCAAGCGACGCTACGTGTCTTATATAATTTATCGACCTACGTTAACATAACGTAACCGTACGTCAACGCTTTTTTTCTGTTCCACGTTATTTACAGCAGGCGCCGTTAAACCCAAACCTCCCTAATCGAATCTATGGCCGGTCCAAATGAAATACCACAAAAGCAATGACAAATTTCCTAGCGCAGAAGAATACATTGAAATGATTTTGACATAAATTGGGAATATTTTCTATATGAGCAAAGGCTTCTTTACGCCATTATGATGTTAAGTCTTTCACTGCAAAGACATTAGAAGTCATGTGGAAACGAGAATGGAATATGTTTATCCTGATATGAAATAGTTCCTATCGAACTAGAAGCCACGCACGTAGGTCTACGAAATGCAGACTTAAATAAAACTTCAGATCACGATGCACAGACAAAACGGACTGGCTAATTTATTATTTGTTAAATAGGTACTTGTTTGGTAAATCACGCATTGTACATTGATAATGGTGATAGTGCCATTTAAAATCAGTCTATAGAGGATATAGGATACTTATAGAAAAACATTCGTTCTTTACAAAAAGTCACGAATGTATATGGTAGAAACATCATCGTCTTAACCTCGGGTACACGTGTTTGATCCGGTGTCCGATAGACTACTCGGCAAAGCCATCGAGCCTCTGTGTGTCATAATCCATCACCAAGGAATCTTGTTTTGGGCTACAACAAGGAACTGTCTCCTGATAGATAACATTGGCCCTTATCTTTATAATGGATCTTTTAATATACAGTCAGGCAGTGACCGTTCTAAGTCAAACCTTATAATTTGAGTGGAACTATAAAGGACGCATATACTCAACAACACTTTATATGTTGCATGTATTTGTGATCGCTGAATTTGCAGAAAGACAGCAATTAAAACACTATTTAAAGGAATCTTTTTAAGTCAAACTTAATTATTCGAGTGGAACTACGGAGATCATTTATGGTCCGGGGGCATTTTCTGTAAGAAGTGCCATTCAATCAGCTTGTAGGATCATTCGTGGATCTAATTGGCCAATATATAACACAGTCCAGTATTGACCAATCAAATTCAAGAATTATCATCGATCCACCTAGGGTATTCTTCGACTCAAATAATCTATGAGCCAGGGTAGCGTTTTATAATCATCTTACGCTTAGAACTTGCGTAAGTTCAAAACAAGTTACGTTGATTTCAATAACGAGAACAGTAATGGTGCAAAATAACACGTCAATGGAATCGTCTTTTCGAGACTTTTTCATTTACGTGTCACATTAAAAAAGTGTACCTTTGTTTTAAAGTATTGTTCATGCAAATCGATTTTGACGTACGCAAAACGTTTAGTTCAACGCTACCTTTCTATTGGAATCTTCATGAATGCGTTTATCATAACGCCACAAAAAGTTTTGATTGTGATCAAACATTGTGATTTGTATTGTTCAACTTTTTAAACAGGTACAAAATTCGCAATGTCTTAACGCTTTACCAAACGCCAAATTGCTGACTGTCCCAATCTGAAAAAGTTTGCAGACGACATTTCAAATTGTAATGATTTTGAAAACAAATCTTTTGATAGGGGAGAGACCATTGTGGGAAAAGAAGAAATTGCTCGTTAATATTTTCCAGAATCGTCTGTAACAAACTGGTCAAATGCCGTTGTTGTTTGGTATTGGGTTAAGCATTGTGTATCATAGGTATAGAAACTTTAGTGAAGTTATGATGGTCTTATTGTACACGTATCTCAAGGCCCGGTCGTGTTGATACGGTCGTGTTGATACGTAAGTCTTTGGTTTAGTGGATGTAGAATCACAAATATCATGATTACCTTTTGATTTAACAATATTCAATCAAATTACCGTCCTTTTCATTTGAACAAAAGAGATATGACATTATGTTTCGACATCGATGGAATGTAAACGATGACATTTGTTATAGAGGAATGAACTGTTATGTTACCACTGAGACCAAACAAGTCAATTACTCCATTGAAATTAGGAAGGAGATATCGACCTTTTAAATAGTTGATGTATTTAAACCAGTCTCTTTGTATTCAAATAAATAGGAAATTTGTCAAAAAGAATCGTAATTTTAGAAAGTTTTATTTATCGCTTGAAAAAATACGTTCTTGGCACACGTTACTTTGTGCCATACATTGAATACGCTATTTGATTGTCAAATCCTTACATGCACTTCCTTTCATTAAAGAAGACATTGCATCAGGGGACGAACGTCACAAGCTTATCAAACTCTCTAGCAATCCTGGGATGTGTTATTTTTATTGTCATCTGTTAAAAACTTTTAGAAGCATTGCTTAATTGAAAAAAGGAGCAAGGAATCAACTGGCCAATGTTTACCTTTACGCACTGAAAGTCGTTTTTTGTGATTGTTGTGTTTAACCAGATGTTTTATTTCCAATAAAAAATCATTTCCACATGTCGTCTGCGACGTCTTACAGTTTGAAAAGATGACGTTTGTCAAAGAGCGACGAATATCTAATAATGTGTGTGGTAAGGAATTATTCAACTGCGGCCATATATCAATCAATCAACGTGCAGTGTGTTACTCTTCTTGTCACGAAGACATGTGTCAAAACGAGCTCATGCTTGTCAGCAATTATTTCTTCCTTTTGTTCAATCGTTTCTGTGTCGTTTATAGCTTAATTAATTTTCGTTAATTTTTATGTATCAAACATTGTCTTATTTTCTATCAATTATATAGTTTTAACATTTCTTATCAAGAGCATATTTAAGCAAATTGTCATCTAGATTCGTTAACGTGTGTGTAGCAAAATGTAGAACAAAACGAATCAACATGTTAATTTGATTTTATTGTCGGCGACGAAAATAAACAAGGACCTCCGCCATGCTTATGTTATTCATTTGCATGCTGTGGCGAAGTGCATATTAACATAATGAGAACTCCTGTTTAAACTATTGCATTTCCTTGTCTTTAATGTTTATATAACAGGCGGGGGACCCACGTGACTAATGTTTACGATATTATGTCCAATCAAGATGGCCGTCAGACAGGTATTTTTGCTTATTTCACCTACTTTTGTCATTGATAGACATAGTGTGTACCCCACATGAGTTGACCATCAACTTTCCGGTTCTGGTGGTGTATGATATCCGATGCATTTTAACGGTGCTAAGTCTTACACTCGGCAGATGAATTGCAGTCCGACTGCTTTTGACATGCGCACACGTTGACTGCGATATCTGACAGTTCGGACATAAGATCGCAAACAATGGTCACGTGATTTCCCAGCCTGGTAAAGGGATTTCTTTTTCTAAAATTCAACTGATTTGTGCATTCTCGTGGTTCTCTGCAACTTTCAAATGACATTCAAACTGATGCTTAACGCTTGGGAAAACTTTAAAGGATATGTTTCTTACCCCAAACATCGAATGCTTTGTACCGAAATTACCCATTCCAACCCCCATAGTACTGGAACCGACTTCATCCTTATGGAAACAGGTTGGATCAAGGTCAGTTGCCAAGTAAATTGGCGGCTGGCCTGTTATCTAATCTGTTTGCTACTCTGAGAATTCTAAGGGCTAACGATGATCTCCCAGGTTTACAGCCTTTATCATTCAAATTGACAGCAGCCGAATTTTCCATTATCGCCTACTGCCAAATAAGAACAAGTCTTCACAATCTCGGATTGGCTGAACTTGCAAATATTGTTATTAATCTTTCACCTTCTCCCTTTTGGTTGTACGAAAAGGTATTAATTAGACTTAACACTTTTCATGTTGGTATTTTTCTTCCAAAAGGCGAAATCTACTGAACAAACCTTAATTGAATTAAATGAAGACACCAGATAAATAGTATTGCAATTTCTACTCAGAAAAAAAAAGATTTATACAATAAATTTCAATCATTGCGATAGGGAAACGACTGCTTTAGGAAAATTAACCTTTTACACAGACGTTATTCTAAACGCCTGCACCAGGTGTGGTATCGTAAGAGCTTAATTAGATGTGCTTTAGTTTCGTGCCTAACCTCACAATGTTATGTTTTATGCAATGGCGACATAATAAAAACGTTTGAGTGCAATGCCTTTTGCAACGCAAGCAATAAATGTCGTACCCTATGCTTTCAAGAAGTTTGACAAGTTGTTGTTGGTAGGCTATGGAGTTAATGTTGTTTTCAACAATCAACAAAAAAGACCAAACATACACAGGCGGGGAATCGCGTAACCAATGTCCACAACATGTCCGAACAAGATGACCGCGTTCAGGTGATTTTTGTCATCTTCTTCTACCAACGATAGCCACTTTGTGTATCCTGCATGAGTTGACGATCAACTTTCTGGTTGTGGTGGTATATAATAAACCATGCTTTATAGCGTTGTTACGTTTAACACTCGACAGAGAAATCGCAGTCGAAGACCGACTGTTTTGGACATGATACTGCAGAGCCATATCTAGTGGTGGTAAACTCCATGAAAGCCGTAAAATAGCTGGAATACTGTTGACACGGCGTTAAATCCGTTTAAACAAACATCACATCGAAGCCATCTTAATATGAAGCATCGATGGATTGTCACCCGACTGATGGGCATACAATTATGGGGTTAAGGGTACCGTTTTAAGAAACCCTTTAAGGAAAACATGTGCGTAAGTAAAAATTGGTATACATTGACAGCATCATAGAAATGAGAAAAAGTGTAATATGACCCGATTCCAATGATGTGTTACATTGCAATGTTGCTTACATCACTATTGAAATAAGGGGGGGGCGTTGTTTTGAACTTAGTTTGTATGTTGTTGAACACCGTGTCAGCAATTTTCCATTTGTGTAATGGCTTTCCTGGATGGACCAGGTCTAAAGTGACTTGCCCAAGGACACTCCCACATAACCAGCGGTGTCGGTGGGGATTAAACTCCGGACCGCCAGCTTAACCACTGGGTCACGCAGAATCTTACGAAAATCCTAGGCGTGAAATGTTTAGAAAAACGCTACCCCGCTCCCCACCTTATTTTACAAATGCCTAATTCTTGCGACGCGTAAAAGGTCGCCAATTATCTAAAAAAGCGATGACAATGAAAACGTAAACACCGTGAAAATTGCGCCCATGTAATTTCGCCCATTGTTCACGGTCCTGACAAAAAGGTTTCATTAAAAACAATTTCTCAACGGTGGTTATTAAATGAACATCGTAAATCAGAAAAGGGACACGAATTGGTTAGATTTCTTTTTTCTTTTTTGTGTGTTTTCTCATTTTTACCTTATTTATCCCCGTGTTGTTATTAAATATAAACTGAGCCTTTCCCCCATGAAAGCAGAGCAATATAATTGGGAAATATAACATATTGAATAATTCTTACAAGTAAGAAAAATGTGCGTTATACGCCTTAAAAAGGGTTTTCGTTTTACTTTTTATTTCAGATGAATAATGGATAACAAATTGACCGTTGACATGCATTGGTTTTAAGAATGAAATGACCATTCCAGGTATACATCAATATCGAAACATGCAGAGAGACAAACGTTCCTCTACTTAAATGTAAAATATGATTCTTGCAGACAGAGAATCTTGTCCATTATTCTAATTTTCAAACAGAAAAAAAAAATACTTAAAAAAGTTAGTTAAATGTTTTTAAACTTTTATTTAAAATACTCAACTTTAACTTGATGAGTCTGCTAAAATATTCAGTCAAATACCATTTAGTGTGTATGTAAATATCTTTTTACCGTTATGATATTTTCAAAAAAAAATGTATCTCGTTTCATACATGTCCTACTTCTTCACTGAAAGAGGATTACGCATCTCATGACAATAATAAACAGTATCATGTCCACGGTACGGTAGTTCCCCTTTTACGTTTATTGAGTAACGCTTTTGTAGCTATGATGATATTCCACGCACATTCATCCAAAATATAAATTTGTATTGGCTAATAAGAAAAGGTCGACGTTCATACACACAAATGAAATAGATAAGAAATCTCTAGTAAACGACAACGTTATTCATGAAAGATGTAAGTAATTGTTAACTAAATAAGAAGTTGATTAACAAACCGTTTATTATAGTGACATGTGTACCATTTTAGACTAATGATAAGCAAACTGAAGTTCGTTACACCCGGCCGCATGGACATATATGTCACTTTCCATGATTATAATAACATATCAATGTTAAGTAAGGTTAATAGCAATATTCTATCAGAGATTATCATAAATACATGTAGATATAAGAATGGTATACATCAGCAGAGGCAAATCGATCATGTGATATTACGAAATTGTTGTCAAATGCAATTGATACTATTGTTGACAAATATCAATGGTAATATTAAACTGGTCCCCAAAGGTAAAATCTCAGTCAATGACAAATACATCAGTTAACAAACTATTGGTTGAAATCCTAGTTTATTAGCCTACCAGCCTCATTGTTTAGTACACAGAGATTACTTATCACCAGGCACACAATGATATTGTCGATGGTTCAATGCAAGACTAAATTAAATGCATCATAAATATGAAGCATTTACTATAGTATTGCACTGAACCCTCGTTGTGGTCTGGACAGGTAAAGGGAGGACAACGGCAAAGATTTCTTAGACTGACTCTGTAAATTGGTTTTAACGTCGTTTTGACAGGTAGTGTCAATAACAAGATGTTTTTCCCAGAAATATATTAGCACCAGACTAGAAATAGTGGCTTACCCAAGAACACTCATCAGAAAGTAGTTGGGAACTATCAGGAATTGAACCTGGACCGTCTGGTTTCACATCTCGACGCCAACATCTACACCACAGCAGCTGCGTTCTCTTAACCCTTATAGTGCTGGAACCAACTTTACCCTTTTGCAAACATGTTTGATCCAGGTCAGCTGCCGAGTAATTTGTATCCCTCCCCATCAAAATTAAACAGATATTTAAGATTTTTACTTAAGCAGACGCCATAACAATGTATTTCTAAAAAAATACCCAGCCTTCTAAATTTAAAGAGGTCGTCCCTGACGAGCAAACAAAAATATTATTTAACAACCCTTGGCATTTTCAAACCGTGCCAACGCTTTCTGACAGATGAATGACCACATAGTGCATTGGCATATACGGAGGACAGTGGTTCAGGAGTAGATCGACAGTCTAGAGAGACGAGGGTCATGGATTTGAATCCGTAAATAGCCGAGACCACTGCGGCCTTCCATACATCCACATCAGCGCGAGGACTGGTTAAGTTTCCAGGAAGCAGAATTGAGAATGATTGATTTAAGTTGGGAGAACGTACTTCACAATCGATACACAATAACAAAAAGTATGAAGAGTATAACAAGAAACCCCATACGTCATCCAAAAAAGTATCGTACCAGATACGTCTATGCCAACGTACATACTGATCTTGAACAATACCTTTCTTCGGGAGCCACAAAACACGTTTTGGCATGTGCACGTTAATTGCCCAATGGGACTGCACACAGAGTTTGTTTTCGAACAGCTGGGAAAGAAATTAACTGTCAACAAGGTAATTAACATTGAAATGAAGTACATTTCATCATAATTCCAGTCCGAGGGACTAATCAATCATTGTTTTCAAACGCTTACAACACGGAAGTTGAAACTATGTTGTGTAAAGCGTCCACATATCTAACTACCAAATATCAAGATGGTGTCTCCCATTTTTGATCAATTTTACTATATGTTTCATTATAGATGATACATTTGTTTCAAAACCATGTCTCAGTGCTTTCTCAGGCTAGGAATACCTCTGCATATTGTCGCACTGAATGTTATCAAATAAGATTGGTAGTTGTGGGGCTTGAACTAAATACATGTATACAAATCGAGAGGATGTACTTAATTAAGAAATCCGAAATACATAAACAATACAATCTAGATGCATACCGCTTGAAATTTCTGATTTAATGAAAATATATATATATATATATATATATATATATTGTATTTAGCAACAGTTCTTTAGTTAATCGTTCATGAAGGGCTTACGTTGGCTGAAATTATATTCTTGTATTGGAATTCATGCACTCTCTTTAACGGATTTCATTATTTGCGATATCGCGTAGAAGGATCAATTATATATTTCTCTTAGTAAATGAATAAGGTCATAGGGTTAAAGAAATGAAAGAGGAAATCATTTGACACCATAAAAAAGGCCATTACGTTATGTATTTTATAAAACTCATTAATATTGTCTGAAGGTTTCATTGTTTATTAACTTTAATGTGCGAATAAAAAACGAATATAACAACTGTTACATTTCATACAATGTTAAGTAGTTTGATTCTGCGTCGACGTCAAATCACGATGATTTTCTTTGAGACCTAGTTCTGCAATATCACCTATTGTTCTAGGACATGTTTTACTCTCAACGACTGCTGTCTGGATACTAAACCAGTAATCAACCCGGTTTACGAGTTGGTTCCGGCAATTTTAACCTAAAGGGGATTCGAACCCAGTTCCTCGGTACAAAAGTCCGACGATCTTATCTACCGGTCCATAATGTGTTGTCAAGCCGGGTAGATCACCAGCATCCCGTGGTGTATCCCTTAAGACAGTCGGGAGGCTACATCTCATGAAAATTAAATTCTTGCGTTATCGTTGTATGAACCCATGCAGGAAGGAACAGTGTTGCGAATTAGTTAAGTCATTTGGAAGTATCATACCAATGAAGAAATGTTTCCCTTCTTTTTTAAAAAGAAAGTTGCAGTCTTCGGCTGCTGCTTTTAATTCGGACAATTAACAAAATGTAAATGTATGAATGAAAACAATAGAAAGTAAACTTTACATTTCGTCGAACTTACTTTTTTATCTGAGGTCAGTCTTCTTTATCTTTACATGTTTTCTTTGTCAGTCGTCAATTGAAATGCAGCGAGAAAAAAGCGAATACATATCCACATTCTGAACAAGTTAACCCTATGTCGGTCTCTCGGGAGACAGTGGTGCAGTGGTAGTGTGTCGGCCATTTGTACCGAGGGTCCCGGGTTCGAATCCTCGGTAGGTGAAGTAAATATCGCCGGAACCAACCTACGAATCTGCCCAAATACTGGTGCAGTATCCAGGAAGCAGTCATCGAAAGTTAATTAAATAAGCTTCAAGCTTCCGTCAAAATCGATGTAAAATGAATTAAATAAGTTTCCCAAACAATAACGACATTTGACCACTTTGTTGCAGACGATTTAGAAAAAAATTGTGGGAAAAGGAGATATTGCTCGTAACGAGCAATGTTTCCTTTTCCCACAACGTTTTCTGCCCTATCAGAAGGTTATTTTTCAATTTCAACACATTTTGAAATGTCGTCTGCAATCTCTTTCAATTTGGGGCAGTCGAAAATTTGTCGTTTGGGATAGGGCTAACTTAAACTTATGTCAGTCTGTTATCCCCTTTCTGTACGTCATCAAGTAAAGAGTTTCCCGAAGATTTATTTTGACGAGAAGGTCAAGTGTACCCAGCCGAACCGTGTTTTCGTCATGAACCTGAGCTGAAATAATGATTCCGTGCAAACCTAAACAAAGACGACTGATAAGCCTAGCCGATCTTGTTATTTCTAACCATAATAAACAGAAATGTATCCAGGGATATCCGTGACGGTTTAACGAAGTAAAAAAATAATTATCTTTCAAAATCTGACACAGTCACCGTTCTATCCCTGATCCTGGACCATGATTTATACATGTTGTTCGACATAATCCATTCGGTCGCTTTCATACTAAACTGTCGTATCTCCTTCATTAAAATGAAGGCGATATAAATATTTAGTAGTTTACAGAAATAGTATGCTAATATGATAAAATCCATTGTATGATGGAATGACTTAATCCACATTTTCCAGATATGGTATCCCAGACCAGATTGCAGCAAGCCTGGCATCGCACCGAAAGGTCCAAAGTTGGAGCCCTCGCCTGCGTCAATTATACCTTACATCTTCTTTATGAGGTCATTTCGACACGATTTTATTTGCGTCTTACCCCTAAACCAAAGTTCATAAGGGAATGAAGTCGGTGGTTTGTGCAGTTCTGATGAAGAAATCCCGGGAGCATTGAAAGCTCTGCCCGCAGTGTAATTTTGTAACGGAAATACTGTTGAAAACTGCGTTATACTCCAATCAAATCAGACCTTACAGTGCAAGAATGGTGCGGTGTTCTGGATTAACTGCTCGACTATTAGTCTCGCAGACTTGATATTTGACAAACTTAACCAATACATCCGAACTAGTTGTTTTACTCGAAATAACCATAACAATACATACACTTTATTTCACCCAGTCATGTTTACATTAGACATTAGGATATTCCACAATGTAGTTACATTTTGATTTAAATAAAGTACAAATGGTACAATAATACATGTACTACGGTTATCTTGATTTCTTTTGATCTTTATCATGTTCTTTCCTTTACTTCGTTAAAATTTCATTTAATAACTAAATCATTTTTCCTCCATAAATACTAGTTAACATGGCCCTTTTCCATATCCCCGTTCATAAACTGAGTTCGATCCTTTTCGGTTATAGTTATAACCTCCATATGTTTTTATATAACACATTGAACGCCATGCCAATGGTATTCCAGTTATATTATAGCTACCCTGGATTTCACCAGTACTGTGTAAGGCTCTGCAGTGTCTTGTAAAATGTTACTCCCATGAAAAAATCCAAGGGTCGCTGGTGAGGATTGAACCTGGGACCCCGTGTCAAAAGTGTTACAAAGGTATACAGAATAGACGCTGATTAGTCTGAAGATATAGATAGACTTCTCCAGATCGATTAATCACGTACGTATACCACGTACTATAAACAAACGTTCCTGATAATTTATCGCGCTCATAATGCGTTTTGATATCGCCTATTGTTTGTAAATATTGTACAAGTGGAGACAAACCTTATAGACAAACACGATTTAATGCGTTTCTCAGATCTCTACAACCGTTTCCATTATACTAATCCGGTTTGGTGATTCAAACTGTATATGTATGTGGAGGACAGTGGTCCAGGGGTAGAGCGTCGGCCCATGTACACGAGGTTCGTGGGTTCGAACCTTGCGAACTTTCATTAATCCACATTCGGCGCGAGTACTGCATGTATCCAGGAAGCAGAATCGAGAGTGATTAATATCAGTTGTAAAAACTTGTTTCAAAATCGATGTAAAATAAACAAGTTTAAAAACTGTATATGCCATTTAAAAGATAACTACGAAACTAAATCCAAACAGCAAACAGTTCGGAACAAGATCAGACCCCACGTTTTGTGTGGACTGATCTGGTTCCGAACTGTTTGCAAAGCCAAGGCAAGAAGGGTAGGAAGAGATCGTGAGAAATACTTGCCTTGGAGTCCAAGGAAGCGAAGGGGCTTTCCGTTCCAGACTAACGAATGGGTTTTGATTACGGGATTTCTTTTTACCGCTTCGCGAGGCTATCTGATTCGGCCGGTCACACATAAATAATTCTTACTTACCCATTTACTTCCTATGTATACTCGTTTTTAGAAAACAAACGGCGCCCGTTCACACATAAATATAAACTTTTTACCCCATTGATACTCTTGTTGATACCATGCAGTAGACAAATGTCACATACGCAAAGAACAACAACACCAACAAAACTGTTATGAAAGAAGAATCGTTCGAAAAAGCCGGGGTTTTCTTTATTTTTAAACGTAAAGTCAAATGCATTTCCTGATTTCGTTGCAACTGTTTGTAAACAGAGGTTTTGTCTCTTCAATATATGATATCTGTTGGTACATCCGTATCTGACCAACTTAACAATAACACAAGCTTTAAAAGGACATATGCTTATCAACCACGTCCCTTATTGCGTGTAAAAAAAATATAATAACAATGCGGCCAAATAATTTTCTTCTTGGAAAAGCATGTAGAGTTTACAAAACATCTTATACTTAGAATCTGTTTTAGTTCAATTCATCATTTCTTTTTATTTCAATATTGAGGGAAAGAACGTAACACATCATCGAAGTCATCATTCGGAGACGCTTCCAATGACATGTCACATGGTAATACTTTTGGTTTGCTTGAAATACTATCCATGTACATCAGTTTTGATTTACGCAAATATTTTCCCTTAAGTCGTTTAGTAAACCCCTTGTTTTGTCAATATCATAATCATAGTATGAATGTTGCAAACAATTGGGAAGCAAAACCAATCAAGTGGATTTATAAATTCAATATTTTCAGAAGTTGTTTGGGATACCATCAGAGTTCAATCGATGAAAAGGTTATACATTCGGCACGAACAAAAGTGAAATGTAACATTTCAGGTAAACAAACTTTGTGTAGTCCACATTCATATCCAAGACAAATCCTGCGATAAAGAATGGTCGTTGATGCCTTTTTCGATGCCGTTCTTTCCGTTTCTACTAGCTCTATTCCAGCTAGCCTCTGTGGCCAAGGGAAAAATTCTTCACTATTGAGTCCTTCTCCGCGCGGGTCCAAATCCCATCAAAAGTCAGCTATGAGCCACAAAAGAGGGGGTCTCCGGGCTGCCTGAAGGATTATAATGGTTTCAAACCCCGCCCATCATGACATTTTCTTTATGGACGGTCGGGTTTGGATCTTTCACCAACACTTAATAAGCTGGGCATTCAAAAATCCACATTTGTAACATGCATGATCAGACCAAGTCGGGTATGGTACACACACTGGATAAGATGTGTGTGTCGTCTTGGTGCTCATGATAAATACAAGCTGTTATTCATTGCAGGAATTGAAGCAGATGCGAAACTTTAAGATATCTTTAACTCTTATAGTGCTTGAACCGACTTCATGCTTACGCAAACAGGTAAAATCAAGGCAAGCCGCCAAGTAAATTGGCGACTGGCCTGTGATCCAACCTGTTTGTTACTCTGATTATCATTCCTCAACAAAATTAAGCAGTTATTTAAGGTTTTAGAAAGTAGACGACACAAAAGTATATTTTCCCGAAAACTATCGAGTATTCTAAGAGTTAAGATATCTTAAACCTTCACGGAGATAACCAATGAACCCAAACACACCAACTGGGATCAAATTTTATCAATTTGGATATGATATAGGATTTCGAATATGATAACATATTTGGAAGTACTTTGGTCAGTCCGTAGGATCGAGAGATTGTTTAGACAATACGGTGATGTATTTGCAGGTATTAACGTAAATGGTTTTGTCTAAGAAATGCTTCAAACAGTCTATGTTTTCCGACAAATCATTTAACCCAAACAAAGTTTAATGACATATTGCATCGGTTTTATAGTAAAGAAAATGCATTGGTATCAAATGCAAAGGGTTTCAAAAGCATTTGATTTTCGTTCTAATATTAGATTTACACATCGTCGCTTACTTATCAAAACAATTTAACCATTGCCAAACAATAACGACATTTAACCAGTTTGTTGCATACGACTCTGGAAAACATTGTTTGAAAAGGAAAAAAGTTCTTTTAACGAGCAATTTCTCCTTTTCCCACTATGTTTTCTGCCCTATCAGAAAATTATTTTTCAATATCATCACATTTTAAAAGGTATCTGCAAACTCTTTCAATTATGGACAGTCGAACACTTGGCGTTAGGGGAAAGGTTAAATCATTAAGTTTAATGGAAAGGCATACGGTCTTACTTGGTTCGAATGCAAACATATTGCAATGATTCAAGCCGAGCTAAAAGTTACAGGCGCTTTGATAAGCACGAGTTACGCCAGATGGCGCCAGGAGAGGCAACCATCTCCGTAAGATCTCGGGGAAGTCTCGCGAGCGCTGACCGGATAACGAGACCACGCAGGTTTCGGTGAGAAGCGTTTAAATGTCATATCTAATCACAGAGCCGTCTTCTCAGTCATGTCAGGACGGAAAAGAATGTTAGAGATTGCTATGGAGAAGGCGATAAGACCGGCATACAAATTCGAGGCATTCCGGAAAGGGAAACCTAGCGCATGCCCGAAAATGCCGTTCCCAATCTGTACCCTGTATGTTTCGTACAGGTAGATACGGTGCGCCATTTATTTCGCGAGTACAATATTTTTGATTGATTTGCTCTTCTGATTGTTTCGCTTAGATTTGTATGAGAAAAGATCCTCGTATAGGAATATACCTTACTTTTTATTGCACTACTTAGCATGCATATACTGATATGCTACGAATCGTTGAGGGTTGAAGTTGGCAGCTATCTTTTTCAGGTTGTCGGGAATTATCTTGCATGCCAGGAACAAGCAACAGCTGGCCTCCGGACGCTTCAAATAGTCTTCCCGTCAATGCAATTTCACTGCCTCGCAATTTTTCCTTTCTCTATATTTGTTTGTCCTTATCTTTGTTAATTCGTCAAGGATAAAATTCTTTGCAGTCATTTAATGCATTCTATTGTTGGTTCACATTAACCCTTAAAGTGCTGGAACCGACTTCATGCTTACGCAAACAGGTTAGATCCTGGCCAGCCGCGAAGTAAATTGGCAGTTGGCCTGTGATCTAACCTGTTTGGAACTCTTAACATCTTTCCTCAACAAAATTAAGCAGATATTGAAGATTTTCGAAAGCGGACGACACAAAATGTATATTTAGAAAGTTACCCAGCATTCTGAGGGTTAAACAATGTAAGAATGTGGATATCAACGGGATAAGCTGGGTTCCAAGCCTAAATATAGTTTTTCTTCTAAAATAATATCAATCTCTTCTCTGTCGTTAATGCATGTGTTGGTCAAAGCAAGGATTTCAAGTTATGCGTTTTAATTGTTAACTTGCTTCAGGCTAAAAGACGATGCCAGCTTCATTAATGATATCGTACATCCACAATTTTTGAAATGCACGTGGTTAGCATTTCATTCAGAAACAGGCATTCTCCTTCTTCTTCTTCCTCTTCTGCTCCTCCTTCTTTTTCTTCTCCATCTTATTCAACTGTTTCTTCTTCTTCTTTTCTTTGATGTTGTTGTTCTCCTTCTTCTTCGTTGTCGTCGTCGTCGTCTTCTTTTATTTCCTTGATGTTGTTGTTGTTCTTCTTCTTCGTCTATTACATCACGTTTTTCTTCTTCTTTCTTCATTCAATTCATGTCACATTCAACAAAATACGTTATCGGTCGACTACTAGACATTGTTGTCTGGACAGTTAATCCTAGTATGCCACTATTGACGATGTCCTTTGAACCACAATATAATTTATAATTGAAATACAGTTAACACAATGAAAAGTGCATAGCTTTAAATCAAAGTATAGTTAAGATGCAAACTCCTTTACCAAATGCCGAATTTTCGACTGTCCTAAATTGAAAAAGTTTGCAGACGATATTTCAAAATGCGATCAAACTGAGGAATAGTCTTCTTATAAGGCAGAACACATTGTAAGAAAATGAGAAATTGCTCGTCATGAGCAATTTCTTTTTTTCCCATAATGTTTTCCAGGGTCGTCTGCAACAAATTAGTCAAATGTCGTTAGTGTTTGGTAATGGGCTAAAGGGATAAAGGGATGCTATTTTTGCCCAACTTGGGGCTGTTCCAGAGCCGTGGTTAGACATGCCTGACAAGACTATTGAGCTGTCGGGCTTTTGAATGACAGAAATGCTTGGAATTGCTGACGTATGAACAAAACCTTAATCAGACCTCCAGTGTCTACGATATACTAGCCTCGTTAGTTGTTAAAAAATCAAGTACGTTGCTATCTACCTCCTATGAGTCAGAGAATGCGTAACTTTGCTAGGAACTATTTTGATTAAACAAATGAAGAAATTACTTAATGACAGCAGTTTCTTCTTTTTTACCGAAACGTTTCGGACAACGAGAAATCTACCTTGAGTAAAAAAGGTAATACCATCATAGATTCCATATCTCAATTCAAAATAGATCCATGGTATTGATTAACATCGACATAACGTTTTTCGTTATAGCTAAACTCATATCCGTATACGTCAAACATGGTATGGTGTTGAGAAGAAGATTGTAAGCTTCTAATTTGACGTCAAACAAAAAAGTAAAAAAAAACCACACACAAAAGAAGCGAAGAAAAATAAAGAAAGAATAAAACGAAAACCCATTAACTCGTGAAAACCATCCGGATCCGAGATTTCCCTCAAACTACTTTTAGTACTTTGATTGATGGCTATAATTATTACACAGTCAGGAAAAGAATTAGTTTGAAGTGTATGGGATTCGACACGATAGAGTGAGATTTATTTTTCTGTGGACAGAACCGTCTCGGATTAGACTATTGCGGTATCGCATATGCTGATTCGAGACGATTGTGTCCTCCACTGGCATATTTACGCCAAAAACCAAAGCTTTGCTATAATGAATAGGAAATTCCAAAATAAAACCAGAAATCATATTGGTTGAAAAAAAAGCAAAAGCTCAAAACATTGCATAATTTGAGAGCGATTAGTCAAACATGTGAAATTTTGGATACATTTCTAAACGGAGCGCTTCTTATCTTGATTGAAAATCTGATTTTTCTGTCGTGTAATTAATTGCGGGTTTAGAAAATTTGGGAGATGATACCTAGACTAGTAAACGAATACCCCCTGTACCTGGGGGCAGAATGAGAGGTTTTACTCCCTAATTAGCCCCCTTCAGAATTGTGTGTAGGAGTCAAGAATGGTAAAAGAAGCAAAATTAACGTAAACATTACGAATATGATAGAGTATGTCGTTATACATAGCGTAACAAAAATGGTAATACTTTGGTAACGCAGGCTCTCTTGCACTTCACGACGGCTTTAAACCTTTTCATTAAGACGATGTCTGTCTTTCAAACCATTTCATTGTCAGCCGACGATGCTATTAGTTACAACACACATGCAGTTCACAAGACAACTTGGAGTACATATATATAATACAAAAGACAAAAACGCTCTTGATGCGAAGCTGTCCCTTACATAACAAAATGCATCCCAATTTTGTCATGTATTATTTAAGTAGGCGAAGAATTTATTTCTTGAAAAGAATAGGATGATCCTATCAAGCAACATTTCCATCTGTCGAGGTACTGATTTATTAAGTATGCATTTATTAATGTTTTGTTCTTTAAGAACTAACTTTCGATAGAGTCTATGTTTTGTGTTGGACATTTGTTAAAACATTGAATCTAACAATAAACAATCCCGTCTTTTGTCAAAGTCGTTTGCACCAAATAGGATGAAGAAATATTATTACAAGTATGTTTAACTTGCTGACCATTTTGTTTCATCCATAAATTTATGTCACACATTTCTATATGGGAGAAATCGGACAAAAAACATTTTGACACCAACAGTCGCCGACTATCGGTATTACTTGATGTATCCATATAAAGATATATAATGACATCTTTATTTTGGTGTGGTTGTATTTGAAGACAAGTATAACATTCAGCTTTAACCTATTATGTCGCTATAATAATCATGACTTTTTCTAACTTTACTCCAATACATTGCCAATATAATACTCTTAAGAATACCTCCTAAACATATCGCGCTTAAAAGGCTCCAATAAACGCAAACAGAACGTAGCACAGGCAACTTATTTATAAGATATGTATTTCCCTTCCAAATATATACCAGTTTTCGCCAGGTTCCAATAAACGCAAGCAAAACGTAGCACAGGCAACTTATTTATAAGATATGTATTTCCCTATCAAAGATATACCAGTTTTCGCCATGATCGCTTTTGATCGTTGAAATTTTCAATTTGGGCCCACTTTGAAATTCCAAAAAAGGAGAAAGAGGTTTACATCGTCAATAGGAGTGAGCCAAGATTTGCTGATTCGACTGAGTATTTCCGAAGAAAACGAATCAAAAAGGCCTCCAATATTAAGTACATTAACCCAAAACAGCACGCAAAATTGTCTTTTTTGTTAAAATGAAAATACGATTATAGGGAGATTGAAGAATGAATAATGTATAAAATCGGCCATTATATGAATAATTCACTTAATGCATGTCAAAACGGTGCATACACTGCCTTTATTTCCGAATGCACCCTTCCATTCACGCATTCCCCTCCTATTTAGCATTTTAAATATGCCGTGAAACAGTTGCGCCGCTGATTTTAGCACGCAAATACGTGTCTTTTACATGCATAATTACTTGTGTATGCGTTTTAGACGACATTTCCCGCGTAATCTTTTATCGAATGGTTCTTAAACATCAGGGTTTATTAGGGAACATGGGATATGATAGCCATATCGTATGGAATATGTAACAGTACTGAAAACTCCTGAACCAGTATCCGGTTCCGGTTTACTGGCGTTCTTCGTTTCCGGTTAATGCTTGGTAGACATATTAGTCCACAGAAATGAAAACACCTCTGAAGTTAAATTGAAGCTGCCATATTGTTTCTCGCGAGACTTCGTTTATTGTACTTTCGTTTCCAAATAAAGATCTCAATAGTAATTTAATTTGATTAAGGAAACAGGATATAAAAAATATCATATCATAACTTATAATCTCCCCATCATGTATTTCTAAGATCACAAGAAATAGCCGAATAGTAACGATTGAGTAAAAAGATACATATCCTAAGGCAATAGAAATCTTAATGAAATCAATGGTAAATTAAAAAATTGTTTTAATTGTATCATATCATTTGTTTTAAGCATATAGTTTTCATTGGCCATTATCAGAAAAAAATGCTAGATCTAAATTTCAAAAAAACAAAATTCAGAACTTTTCAACCATGAAATTTTAAATATTCAATGCAAAAAATAATCAGACTTAATTGACCATCTCTATATAGATAAGTGTGAATGTGTATTATCAGTGTTACAATATCACCATGAGCAACAACATTAAGGTCATCATTATATACATCACCATAAACATATATAAAAGCATTGTCATAAGTAAGTATATTTATCATAATGTTAAGAAGTATTAAACATGTCTATAAACTTGATTATTATAAGTAAAAATGTTGTTTATGTTAACATGACCATAACTGTTATCAGAATTATCATTTTGTTAAGAATCAATACTATCAACTGTTTTATAATTTTATTATCATTATCATCAAAATCACTAATCAGAACCATCACCATTATCTTCACCAATAATGATAAAAAAGAAATAAGAATATGATGATTATGATAACAATAAAGACAACAACAATTATGATAATGATGCTAATACTTATAGTAATACTAAAATTAATAACAATGATAATGATAATTATAATGAAAAAAAAAAATAATTATAAAAATAATAATTATAATAGTTATAATGAAAATAATGATGATAATAATAATTTATACTACTACTACTACTAATAATAATAATAAAACTAATAATAATAATAATAATAATAATAATAATAATAATAATAATAATAATAATAATATTAATAATAATAATTATAATAATAATAATAATAATAATAATAATAATAATAATAATAATAATAATAATATTAATAATGATAATGATGATAATAATAATAAAGTAGTAGAAGTTATGATAATAATTACAATAACAAGAATTAGAATAAGAAAAATAGGAATAAGAATAACAATAAGAATAGGAATCATAATAAGAATAATAATATTATCAATATTGATAATGATAATGATAACAATGATAAAACAAATAAAAATTCAAATTATGAAAATCATTTTTAAAATGATAGTGATAATCATGGTTTTTTTTAAATGATGATACAACAAAAATGATAATTAAATGACAAAAATGATAACATCAGAAATACCAATAACCTTTATTATCATCATCATCACCAACGTCATCATCATAATTATTAACCCAAAAATATTTGGTTCTACTACTCTTGTTTGTCTTATACCTAAAATCAAACTAGAACCGAACTTTAAGTAAGTCAATCGGACAACATGACTGTACGGTGGACGACTAAGCAATACCATCTAAAATAACCATGAAGGCGGGATATTAGTATTTATGACGTTCCGGCGATAAACTAAGATGGATATTTCGCCTCAAGTGTCTGTTGCATTAAGTCTTTTATCGAACATAGAAAATGAAATTATAGACCTTTTATTGAATTCCGAACGTTCTAATATCTCATCGCGTTCCCTCATGGGCAAAATTCCGAGACAACTGGGGATTCATCTATAAAGATTCTCAAAAGAAAAGGTATTAGCAATATGAGAGATCTAAGAAATAAAAGAAAGTCGGTAATATTTCTTATTTTATAATGCATCAAATATGCGATCAAGAAAGTGTGTCTTAATAAGACGATATTTAGAAACAATTGTGTCAAAAGACAAAATATCCAGTACGTAGATATTGAATAATGGATCATGCCGACATGAAATCACTAAAGCGCTGAATGATCTTTCCTCCGCGCCCGGGGAATCAAACATGCGTCCCCTGTGATACCAGACTGTACATATCCATGCTGCACCATGCAGGCTTGGCTTCATGTCGCAAAGAACAAGCAAATGGAAACCGTGTTTACCATATTACTATGTAATACATGTTCCATAGTTTGATGCATCTCATAGAACAGTTGGAAATTTGTTTTTAACGAGCAATGACTATATCTATCATAATGATTCGTACCAGATAGTACAGAATACATTTAAAACAAACAAGTATCCTTATATTGCTTTTGTTTGTCGTATGTTGCCGCTTTCAATAAGTATTTATCACAACTTCGAAAAAAGTTGCCAGATATTCTAAATTCAAGTCAATTTCAGAAGACATGGTAGTTTTGGGCAGATACCGTTACATAACCTGTTCGTGATAGAGGATAAAAAACATTGTGAGAAAATGACAGATTTCATTTTCAGTCGCTTTGATTTATTGTCTGATGCATTTCCAGGGGAATGATATATTTCCTATGGACAAATTATTTTGATCTCACAGGAATTCATCTTGAGCAATTCCAAACTAGTATGTGTTATTCGTAAAATCACCATTTTGGAATAACGTCGTCTTTATTCTCTATTTTAAAAACAAGTCATTTCCAAACATTATTTCGGTATGTATAACATACTACATTGAAAGCTATTATTGAATGGACAAAATATATATTTGTTGGAAATAAATTCGTTCATGAACAAACAGGTAAACAGTCGGTGTCATTGGACCATGGGTAGAGTGTCGGGCGCGGAATACGAGAGTCGTGGGTTCAATTCTCCTGAGAAGCAGGGTCCACTCTTTAACCTTTCATTAGAGAACATTCTTCGGCACTGGTTAATTTCCAAGGCAGCAGAATCGTAAATGATTAATTTAACGTGTGCGATTTTGTTTCACGGTCTGTGTGAAATGGAGTTCATACTCAACAGAAAAAATGCTAACATACTTTTAAAACCAATAATATCACATGGTAACAAAATCACTTCACAAAAAATAGCACTAGCTGGCCTGTGATCTAACCTGTTTTAATACTCTGAGTATCTTTCCTTTTTCGGGTTTTGGAAAGCAGAAAAAACAAAAATCTATTTTTAGAAAATTACCAAACATTCTAAGGGTAAATGGTATCCCCTAAATACACAAGAAGAAATCGATCGAAAACGAATATAACTTTTTATAATGAACGGAAATCAATAGAAAAGTGGGCCCTCAAAATCATGTGAAACATTATTCCTTACAAAGATTCGTTATTGATGCAAATGAAATAAAAACAACCGTGGCATACATTTGCCTATTAGAGTGAAAATGCATTGTAGTTGTTTTTAAGTGTATTCTATTTCATATCTAGACCAGTTTATCAATGGCAAGTGTGTAATGTTTATAAAGGAAAACATCCAAGTGTTTTATTTACGTTGTCTGCCATTGTTACAAAATTGATTTTAGTCGTCTGCTCCACACGTCTCAAAGGCGTAAATGTTTACCTCTTTTATCTGTTACTAACATCGCATATCGAATACATTAGAATAAAAGGTGGGACAAGAACGTCTATATTACATTTGATCAAGTCGTTAATGAAGAATTCAAATGAGTTCGTCTGGATATAGCTTGTTGTTGTTGTTGTTGTTGTCGTTATTCTTGTTGTTGAGGTTGAGGTAAGGTAAGGCCTTGAAATGCAAATTGCGACTGTGTACCGTTCGCACTTTATTATCGTAAAGATAAATATTAAATCTGGAATTCAAATATTGCTGTTAATTAAAGCACACTCCTCTAATAAGATGCAAAATATTTCTTTATTTTTCTTCGAGTTGGTCTAAATTATTACTTTCAAATTAGTTAACCGAACGACATTTTTCTATCGTCCAAGATTAAAAGAATTAGTGGATAATATTGTATTAAAACATGGGTTGATAAAAATAATTAAGCTGTTTAAAAACTTTCTTTTTCAAAAGAAATTGTATTATCGTTTACTTATACACGGACGTTTGGTAAAACTGACATAATCGTTACTTTGAATAACTTAACAGACGTATCATTTTTATATTTATGAACGGTGACACATTTTGGATTTTTATTGCAACAGGGTAAAAGAAAAACTTACAAAGCAAAATGATACACAAAACATAAACAATAGAAGAAACAGAATAAGGTATAAAAGACAGAAACTTCATTATTCATCCTAATCAAAAGGACAACATGAATAAAAAAAAAGGAGAAGAAGGAATTCGACACATAGATATAGGGACGTTTAAAACACAAAATAAACAAAAATACCAAAAATGACAAGAATGATGCACACGGATTTCTTCTATATGAACTATTTTCTATCAGTGATTATGGTTTTGCCTGGCGATAAGGCACATCCCCGGATCATTGGAAGGGATCATGGTCAATACTCACGTTGATCTGAGGGATATCTTTTACAACATAGCAAACAAACATCAAGGGAAAACAGACCTTTTGAAGGCACCCACGGCGCTTTGGATAACTCGAAAACCCAAATCCCGCGTAATCCGCGCAAGACCGTTAAGTAAATTAAAATTCAAAATATTAAATAAAAGACTGAACAGGCTTATTTTGTCTCATACCCTTTACAAAATACAGAGAAATGTGATGCTTGCGAAATCGTCTCATCAATAGGTTCAAAATTTTACGGTGTTACAAATTAGTAAGAACATCTTCCATGAGAATTTCTAGAAAATCGAATTTAAAAAAAAAAAAATCTTTCATGGTTTCCGTGGCCGCTTGATTTTCGCAGTGGTTATATATGTCTGTTATTTTTTAATTCACAATTTTGGTCTGACTATGTAGGTTAACCTTCCATAAAATAACAAGACTATCAGATGTGTCTTTACAAAATTAAGAGATTCAAGAAACCGGATAAATAAACACTATTGCTATCTTAAAAAATATAATACTAATGAGCATAATGATAATAAAAAAAATAATAAAAAAATGAAAAAATAAAATTGAAAGAATAAAATGTAAAATAATAAATAATAATCATAATAATAATAATAACAATCATAAAGATAATCATAATAATCATTTGATTATTTAAAAATGATGAAAATAATTATACTACTACTACTATTAAAAAAATACTAGTAATAATATAAAAAATAATAATCAAAACAATAATAATGGTAGAAAGAATCATGATATAGAAGAATATTTTGTTTCAACTGAAGCATATACAGCTCATGACTGACAAAGAATATATAACATTATATTCATCTCCTTGTACACTTATTTAACAAAGTTATTTAAGAGATATTGATATTTCATTGAATACATTTTAACCTTTTCAAAGTTTTCACTTCCTAAGTTTATTCACTTATGGATATCATGGAATAATTTGTAATTTTTATAACAATATTAATCATTATTTTACAGGCATAGAACTTTTTAAAACCCCAGTCTTTAAGGAATGTGTATGCATGTACCTAGGCGCAAATAAAAGGTTTTGGGTAGAGATGAAAACCCTTAAAAACAACATCATACACTTCTTAATTCAAATTAGTCTTATATTGGTAATTGACTGGCGTTCAAATTAGATAAAGGGATATGTTAAAACTAATGGTCACGAATGAAAATATATAACAACAAAACGCTTCAGATGAAATGAAAGAAAATAATGTAAACACTTTTGTAGATTTAATTTCCGAATCAATTTTACTATTACAAATTGATGCAAAACAAATTTGTACGACAAATAAAAACACCTGAAAATAGACTGATTGAAACGTTTGTTTATAATCAGTCAAAACCACCGAACGAGATTCAGTGACTGCTCAAAATTCAATGTGACAACAAACACTTTATCACAAAATATCAACAATATTTACTCTTTTTGAATTTTGGAGAAAACAACATTGTGAAACAAAAAGGAAAATTGCTCATTAACCTTCCCTCGTAACGATATATCTTAATGTATTCACAGTTTTTGTCTTAAAAAAAAAAACACAACTTAAGAATGGCATGAAATATTTTTTTTACTCGCTAGTATACATTGTCTGAACAAATAGTAGTCAGCTTGAAACACAAAACTCAAACCCTTTATTAGGCATGTCGGCAATATATGTGCCTATAGCCATTAATCGTACAATACATACGTCATTTGTGCGATATCTCCAAAACAAAAGGCAGGTTATCTTTCTTTTGCCACTGTAAACATACAGGATCGAATCTTTCAATCAAGCCATGCAGAAGATACTGTCTTGTGTTGTGCGGGTGTGACTAAACATATGACATAATTTTCAATTCAATGTTTAAGTGTTTACTTATCGTCTGATTACAAGGATGCTAATTCATAGCACCACAGAACCTATGTGTAGCAATTCCGTGTGATTTGCAGACGACATTTATTACGTCTTGTAGCAGACGTCAACAATAACATTATTTTTTAAAAATGTGACTTCCGTCTTCTCAAAATGTTACAAGATTTGTTAAAGAATAAAAATGTTATATTGAAACAAAAATGTATTGCTCTTAATCCATAAGTTCGTTTTCATCACATGTTCAGTTTGTCACAACTTTGTTTTCACATTAATGAATATCCTTCAATATGTCGGATAACGTCTGCTTTTATTTGAGACTCAATTCCCTTCTAAACGTTTTCTATTGTCCCATATTGAAAAAGTATTTAAATATCAAAGATGTCTAAATAAAATCGAAAAGAAAACCTGTCTAAATATAGAAAATGGTGTTGAATAAGGAGAAATTGATCGTATAAAGCATCTTTTCTTTTTCCGTCGTTTTCCAAAAGTCTCTGCAGCTTACCATTTGAATAGCTCGGCAGTTTGGTAAAACGTAAAACATGTTTTATTAATGAATTTTAAAAGGAAGTATTCGCATATTTTGTAAATCTTAGCTAAAGATGACGATGTAATCGCGATATCTCGTTGAAGGTAAACAAAAACAATTGACATTTAGAATATAATATAGTTTATTCTTAAACATACATCTGAACTGCAGGTTTTTTTTTATAAAAATTGATTTGGGCAACATTGTGATAATTTCTCTTACTGAGAAAGCTTTACATAAATAGCAATCTTGACATGATGCATCTTTAAAAAAACGGAAACAAATAAATTTGTTTGACATGTTTGACAAAATTAAAATATAAAATACAATTTACCGGGGAGCAGAACTTTTTTCAATTATGATATTTCATGAATTGAAACAGTTCGTCAACTTTAACATGTCAGTACTAACCAAACAACGGAAAATATCAGATCTGCGTTTTGCGTAATTAAAGATATCAATACACATAATATTCATATTTTAGATTTCAATACTTGCAATCTAATGGCTAAAAATAATAGAAAGATAGAAAATAAGAGAGATTGTGCTTTTTGATAAGAAATTACACATTTTGTCACAATGTTTTCTGGTCTATTTCTTACTCTAGTGGTCATTGATTATCCGCTATATACTATTGTCGGTCGCAGAAGCTCTTTGCTATTTTCCTCTATTTAACTACTCTTATAAACGTATAATGTAATAAGTAGCCTAAGTGGAGAATTGGAAGAAAAAGAAGAAATTGAACGACAAATTCTTTGAGGGCTTCAACACAATCTCTCCTTTTGTTAAAACATTTTGTAAATATATCAATGTTTGAAAAGAAACAAACAAATGAGTTGACTCAAAAGCAGACAAACACAAGCCGAAAAATGCCTCTGTTAAAACCAAAATGTCTTATCTCCCTTATAACAATGTTAGAGATAGAACGGTTTCGTTTTAACAGCAGAGGGATATGACCGCACGCAGTTTTCTCTCTCTCTCTCTCTCTCCCTTCTGCTACGTAAGTAAGAATAAATCCAAGAGGCACATAAAAACAGTACATGACGTCATAACCAAGGCACGGGGTGATCTCGCATTATCTACGTTCTCAGAAAATTACACCCTGCCTTTTTTTCTTCTCTCCCCGGCATACAGTTTCACGTTTTTTAATCGCATTACCCATCCGCCATCTTTGTTTCGAACTTTTAAAGCGAAGCACTCCGAATGATGGAATATTTCCTATTTATGGTGAGTTTCCCTGCGTGATAGCACATTCTTATATTTCCACATTTTAAAACGTTTCTTTATTAACGACTTATCTAAAACACAACAGACGATAGATTTAAACACAAATCCAAAAATATTTTCACAAAACATCCACCGATTAAATAGCTACACATATCATCTACGTGGGAAGAAACATTTCGAACAACAGAATGTCTTTCTTACGGTAAACAAATTGAACCGGATTTCAGTTTAAAAATAAAAACAAAACAAACGCGCCTCGGCGTTCAAAGATCGCGAAAAACGGGTGCTTTCCCGGGTTTTCATTTAAATAGAAGGCGAACACTGAGGGGATACTGAATGTATTCTGTGGTGGATTGCGTCCCACTCCCTCTCCGCTGATAACAAACGAATTTGCTGTCGTTTCCATAAAGTTGGCCTGTCAGGGCTGTCAATGGCGGGGTACTCCGCTTGCCACTGATCCAGGGTTATATATGTTCTTTTGCATACGATGTGCCAGCCGCCATCTTTATCGTTATTGTTATTGTGTTTATCTTTTTTTATATCTTTTTTTTTTAACTTTTTGCACGAAAAGGGAAGGCGACGCGACTGTCATGTTAATACGTTCTCTCTCGTACAGGACTTTTGTGTGAGTTCTCCAATTTGAAAGCGAAAGCAGACGACAAAAAAGAAAAAAAAGAGAAGAAAAAACCCCAAAACACGTGACTAGAAGAAATAATCATTAGCATTATGGAATTGAGTAGAAACAATTGTGACAAAATGATAAAATGCTTGTAACAAGCAATTTATCCTTTTGTCACAATGGTTTCTTAAATCTTCTGCTGCAGAATATCTAAAATCCAGATATTTGTGAATAAGAGGTTAACCCGTATAACGATGGATTAAACGAGGACTTAAAACATCAAGTCGATCTGTCATGTTGAGTGCGACATTTATAACCCCAGTGATCTGCAGTCATCTATCCCATTGTGCCCGACATTTCCCCACCCACCAAAACATCATTACCAATGGAAGAAATAAAGCAATGAATTATATTTGTCTTTTTCTTCAGTGAAATCAAATGAGTCGTGAACATAGTGTGTCACAGGGAGGATTTTGCCAGACAGGAAAAAGTATGAAAACTTTCTTGTCCGCCTTGAAAATTCACGCATTGCAATTGAACGTTTGGTAGTCTATAACCATTGTATCTAAAGTTTGTTTGTATAATATTAATTGTTTTTGCTCTATCTCCTTACCGTATCATAACAAGTCATCTTGGACTAATGCGGGTGATATACTCATGTTACTTTGATGACATTGTGAAATCTTAGAAATGGACGGATTTAGTATCGTATTGGTAATACTCTATTTTAGATAAAATAATCATTTTTTGAGGGGAAATATATAACTAATACACAAGTCGCTACATTGCAAATTGACCTTCCTTTACCAGACAGCCAGATCTTCCATCCTTCACTCTTATGTTTAATAGGATGAGTCTTTCATACAGAATAGTCTCTATGCGCATAAGTAGAAATACATGTATACCTATAAAGGTGACATTACCAAGACCCGGTTATCTTATATTTTGTGCCAACCCATCCGACACCCATGCGTGATCGAAGGGGTCATTCTAATTTACCCAAAACATAAAAATCATTTAAGTCTAACCCCATTCCAACCCATGTTGAGGACGCAGTGAAATGCTATAGAAAGTGATTCATGTTTTTTAAGCGCTTATTATAGTCTTGCATTGACCCCTCGACATAGAAATCTATTACTGATCCAAATACGAAACAACATACAAAATATAGCATAAAACACATTTGTTTGAGATATTCGATTGAAGCCACTGAGACAAAACGATAAGTTGCTTGTTATGAGCAATCCACCCCTTTGTTGCACCTGTTTCAAAAGTTGTCTATAGTATTATAGATAAAGTGAGTTGACATAGAGTAAGGAGCATGCCATCTGTCAATGATACGACAGCTTTGATGTTAGAAGAGTTATGTGTTAAATGCGATATCACATTGTGTCAAAGTATGTTTCGTTTTGTTATTTACAGTAGTTTACTGCCTCTCCAACCACTATTTCTTCTTTATTTTGGCTTTTAGCAGACCACCTGCATAACTTAGAGGTAGAATGCCAAGCATGCACAAGGACGGTTGCTAGTTCAAATTCTAAGCGGGTGGTACTAGAGACCAAAAGTCAATGAGGTTATTGGTTATTGGTTTCCCCAAAATGCCTGCACGGTAGTCGTTAAGAGCAATTTCTCCTTTTCCCACAATGTTCTCCAGAGTCGTCTGCAACAAACTGGTCAAATGTCGTTATTGTTTTTGAATGAGTTAACATTCAACTAAGTCTGGTATGGTAAAAACGTAAACAGTCCGATCTGTAGTTTTTCGGTATCTTCTATATAGATAACACCAATCTGATGATATGTGATGAGAGAGATAGCTGGCGCTCTCTTCAACTGCCACATCTAATAACGAAACGATGGGCCGGGCCGCAAGGAGAAAATATCCAGGCATTGGCCAGTCCGTGTGAGCCTAATTCTACTTTATTGTATTAATAATACAGTCGGGTCTTTTATTCCGGTTCCGCCCATTTTCGTTAATTCCTTTCGCGCGATGCATAATGAACCAACATAAAAACACGTCTCAAGATGTCTTGTGACGCTGCCCTAAATTTCTCGGTCATGATTCATTCTAGATGACCATTATGTTGTTGTCTGAATGAATGCACGTTCTTGTTGTCTTTGCCTTTCTAGTTTTCTTTTGTTCAACCACTGCTTATAAGATAACACAACAGCATTTTAAGACATAAACATATCTACAATGATATATAAAGGAAGTCTCAATATGTTAAACCACAATCTATGAATTAATCTATCAATCGATCATTTCGTTAACCAATTAATAACTAATCGAGCTGATTCAGACTGACATTCTAAACATGCGCCTGCCTGTACAATACAATTGAACATAATATCGTTCTAAAGAAATTTGACCATATGTAAAACGTTTCGTACTTTTGTTGGTAACAAACCTGAGTGTTTAAATTTCGTTAATTATTTGCTTCGGACTGATTATATTCTGATAAATATTTCGAAATGAATTATTTTATATTATAATTCAAAACTAAGGAAACTATAAACAGCTGTTTGCTTGCATGACTTTACAAGAAAAGAAAAGACAAAATGAGTGACGTACTTGTGTCTAAACGTTTATAGTACAAAAACCAAAATATTAATCATATATCAACTAGAAAAGGCTAGGCATCTTTAAGTGCCTTATTAACCATGAAGTCTATTATGTTGTCAACGCTTTCAACTGACGAAGAAGCTAAAACACAAAACGTAGAAGTAGGTACAAACTCATATTAGGAATACCTTCTGAAACATACAATATTCTATTAATCAAGCACTTTGCTTACTTTATACAAAATATCTGATCCTCTTTATCAGAAGACGGCGTTCGAATTCAGTTTGAAAAAAAAAGGAGAATATGCATTTTATTTAGCTAGTTCTCCATTTGTCAAAATGCAATAAGCAGACATCGATCAATTAACAACTCTTTGACAGTTCTTATAATTTTGACATCGTTTTAATATTGTCCGTTATAAGATATAAATATCTTCTAACATCAAACAGGGTTAACCCTTATAGTGATGGAATAGACTTAATGCTTATGCAAACAGGATAGACTACAGGCCAGCTACCAAGTAGATTGGCGGCTGGCCTTTGATCTAACATGTTTGCTAGTCTGGGTACCTTTCCTCGTCGAGATTAAGCAGATATTTAAGGTTTTGGAAAGAAGACAACACAAAAATCTATTTTCTGAAAAATACCCAGAATTCTAAAGGTTAACACATTACCTAACAATAACGAACTTTGACCAGTTTGTTGCAGGCAACTCTGGAAAACTTTGTGGGAAAAGGAGAAATTGATCTTAAAGAGCAATTTCTCCTTTTTCCACATTATTTTCTGCCCTATCAGAAGAATTTTTTAAAATTACATCGCATTTTGAAATGTCGTCTGCAAACTCTTTCAATTTGGGACAGTCGAAAATTTGGCGTTCGGTAAAGGATTAAGCGGGTTGCGAACACCATCCCTTTGTTTGTGGTGGTTATGCTGGATGAAGATGGTGGAGAGAGAAAAAACGAGCGACTTGACAGGACAACAAGGGATTGAGTATCACAACTGTCAGACCCGGAACGTTCGGGTCCGAGTCGTCCAAAAACTGGAAAAAGATATCTACGACCATGTGCTGTCAGTCTAAACTGGGAGACATTTAGTCAGTGTTATATTTTATGATTAAAAATAGAATGACAAGCCTTCATAAAAGATTTCATCCTCAGTGTAATCACCGCCATCAGTAATAGCATTAGTAACATCATTTCTATCATCGTCATCATCGTCATCATGATCATCATCGTCGTTTTCAACATCATTTCTATCATCATCATCATCGTCATCATGATCATCACCGTCGTCTTCAACATCATTTCTATCATCATCATCATCATAGTCGTCATCATGATCACCAACGTCGTCTTCAACATCATTTCTATCATCATCATCGTCGTCATCGTCATAATGATAATCGCCGTCATCTTCAACATCATTTCTATCATCGTCATCATCGTCATCGTCATCATGATCATCACCGTCGTCTTCAACATCATTTCTATCATCATCGTCATCATGATCATCATCACCGTCGTCTTCAACATCATTTCTATCATCATCGTCATTATGATCATCGCCGTCGTCTTCAACATAGTTTCTATCATCATCGTTGTCATCGTCATCATGATCATCGCCGTCGTCTTCAACATAATTTCTATCATCATCGTCAACGTCATCATGATCATTATCGGCGTCTTCAACATCATTTCTATCATCATCGTCATTATGATCATCGCCGTCGTCTTCAACATAGTTTCTATCATCATCGTCGTCATCGTCATAATGATAATCGCCGTCATCTTCAACATCATTTCTATCATCATCGTCATCGTCATCATGATCATCACCGTCGTCTTCAACATCATTTCTATCATCATCGTCATCATGATCATCATCACCGTCGTCTTCAACATCATTTCTATCATCATCGTCATTATGATCATCGTCGTCGTCTTCAACATAATTTCTATCATCATCGTCGTCATCGTCATCATGATCATCGCCGTCGTCTTCAACATAATTTCTATCATCATCGTCAACGTCATCATGATCATCACCGTCGTCTTCAGCATCATTTCTATCATCATCATTATTAGTTTTATCATTTTATCATCATTACTATCACAATCATCAGCTGTATCAGTATTGTTTAAGAATGAATAAAAGTAGTAGCAGTATTTGAATAAATTGGACTATAGCTTCAGAATTATCAAGACTATCGACAGGGGTGTTCTATGTTTCCTTTGTAAACTTAGAACTGGTTTATAATAACATGAACGTATTCTATTGAAGTAAGAGGTCCTTCGTCATAATCAATTTTTCTCCATATTTGAATTAGTTATCAACACATCTTTGTCAGATGTGTGTTTTAGCATCGAACATAATGTAGGAAAGACCGTTTCGACACCTCTAACCCCCTCTTTGTGGCGACGCTCGTAGATCTGACAGTTTGAAATGTACCAGTTTGGGATATTTTTATCAGCGACTGCATTCCAACCAGCATTCTTAGCCATGCCAAGTAAAGGTCAGGCAAAACAAGATGGAAGACAAATCGGCTAAATCTCACCCATTTACAATGGATTCTACATTGTACTTAAATTGTTGAAATTCACAGACGTCAATTAAAATGGATGCAAAGTTTAGTTTTGGTGCATGGTTAGAAAATATTGTAGGAAAAAGATGAAATTGCACATATGAGCAATTTCATCCTTTCCCTACAATAATTTCCAAACTTCAACCCCATGAGATCTTGAGGATCTTGAGGTAACCAATGATCCATTATCGGCACTAGCACTTTCTTTGACGTTTCGAACATTGTAGAATCAATTCATGTCAAATGTCAAGTAAAATCAAAAGGAAACATGCCTTTACATTCGATTGTTGTTAAAATAAACTTTTCAAAATAGATAGGCATCTTTGTTTACGTCTGATGCAATTGTGTAAAGGATGTATGAAGTAAATGACTTTAAAGGTGCTTGTTCACAGAAGTGAGGAAATTTGGAAGTAAAACATTAATTTAGTTAGAACTGCACAACGGCTGAGGTGTTATACGGTACACACTGATGAATAACATTGGAAGAAAAACGTATCGTTTTTAATTATTCTAAGTGTGTTTACAGTGAATTAACATATATTTTTATACAAAGACGTGTCATCACTTTTGAGATCTACTGCATAAAACACCGCATATACTCATGTTTTTAATAGCTACTTTTAATTGTATATCATACAACAATACAACCACTGTATAGGTTTAACGATATTGTTTTTGACTTTCAAATTTCTTCATCTGTAAACAATCAGCTTTAACAAACCGGTATCATATGTCTAAAGGTCTTTTTATGAAAAGTGAATCAATCGTTCGTTAATTAATGATTGAACTTGTAAAACTATACTTTGCAGTTGTTGGCTTTCTAATGTTTGGTATAGTTCCACAATTCGATAGCAACACATCTTTAGATCAACATTCCTGTGATTTTACAAGTATGTCACATGTGATTTAAGAAAACATGGTACAAATGTTCACAATCTCTCATATTAACACGAATGTTTTATCTCTCTAAATTTGGCATGCAAACCTGTACAAATTAAGGCGATAGAAATATCATCGTTTTGTTACGATTTAACAAACCACAATGGATTCATTGCTTCTTTGGAACATTTGAATTAGGGTTTGTTTAATTAGAGTTTATTTGCTTGGCTTTTTTCCACAGCGGGCTTGGAATCCCATCCATGGAAACAAAAATGAAAAGTTCATTATGTATGTCTTCTAATTCTTTAACAAATCACCATCAAAGTACGAATTAAACGATGGTTTTATCATAAAGAGTTCGTTGATAAACTAATGCGTTTCTATGTAAATAATACGAAGTTAATATCTTTATTTATATACCAGATACAAAACTAACGCTTTTGCAAAACGCACTTTAGTTCAATGCATCCCTGCATTTCGGAGAGGCAACGTAATTAAGCTGCAGGATAGGGAAACAAAACAACGGGGTCTATTTGTAGGCAGCTTTCCGTGTGTGTAAACAAACACAATTAATTACTGCGACATTAAGTTACCCCACCATAAAACCGAATAAATCTCTTCGAAAATGGCCGCCGATGGTAATTACGCATTGTTCCATTTCCCCGTTTCCGACTCGAAATTCGCAATTAAAGGACCGTAAACCGTAAAAGTCTATACCTACGACGCGGGTGCATAACTACAAGTGCGAGTAATCCGAACGATTACGACCAACGCCGCCATTAAAAAAACCTGCTTTCCCGCTTTGTAAGAATTTGCAGGACATGGCGCCATCACCTATCATAGAAATATCAAAAACTATACATAAGTTGTGCCCGATTGGCTAATGCGCATCGAAAACATTGGAACAAATTTGATCATGATGAGCAAATTCTTCTTTGGATACAAATATTTCGAATATTATTTGAGACATTTTCTTTATCAGGTGATGACGGAACCACCAATCGTAAAATAATGAAAATATCCATAACTATGTAAACAAAAATTGTATCAGATTGACCAATGCGTATCGAAATAATTGTAACAAAAGAAGAATTTGCTCAACATGAGCAAATTCTTCTATTGGTCCAATGATTTCGAATCTCGCTGGCGAAATCTTTCAAAATGTTTCTTTCAGGACAAGTGTTCAAATTGCTTTCTGTAAAAGGCGGTCTCCTTAAAGCGGCACTATGACTAATACAAAGGTTTTGCAACTGGCTCTTTACCAAAAGACAAACTGTTTTGGTACCCCTAGATTGAAATCGTTCCTGAGCAATTGAGATGGCAAGTTGATATTAAGAAAAGATCTTTTTTGTAAGATCATATACAGTCTTGGTAGAAAGAGGTTGAATTTGTAAAATATGTGTAAACGTCTACGTGTATATATATTTTTGATATACAGTTTGTCATCGCGGCAAGTTACACTTTTGTTGTACTGAACCACCGATAAACGCGTATAATTTAGTATTCTCAAAATATCCTCAATTACGCATTTTCAGCACTAATGAGAACTTGCACTTTAGTTGTTCAAAGCCACCGATGAACGCCAATTCAGTATTCTCAAAATATTCTTAACCCTAAGAATGCTTTAACCGATTGCATGCTTATGCAAACAGGTTAAATCCAGACCAGCCACCAAGTAAATTGGCGGCTGGCCTGCGATCTAACCCGGTTACTACCTTGAGTATCTTTCCTCATCAAAATTAAGCATATATGTAAGGTTTTGGAAAGCAGACGACACAACATTATATCTTTAGAAAATCACCATACATTCAAAGGGTTAAACATGTATTAACCCTTAGAATGCTGAGTAGTTTTCTAGAAATACATGTTTGTGTCGTCTGCTTTCCAAACCCTTAAAAGGCTGCTTAATTTTGTTGAGGAAAGATACCCCGTGTAGCAAACAGATAAGATCACAGGCCAGCCGCCAATTTACTAGGCGGCTGGCCTGGATATTACCTGTTTGCATAAGTATGAAGTTGGTTCCAGAACAATAAGTGTTAAATATGCATTTTAACACAAGAGAGAGACCGACGTTCATCAACAGGAAATAGATATTAATTATTCCATGACGGAACGTAACAGTAAATGTCAGGCGAACAGCTGATTTATATCAAGTTCACACACGTGCATCATGGCGGCCACATGTACAGTGATTTATGTCTATTTCACTTCAAAAGTCAGCCAAAGCGGTCAGTTCACAGATTCCATTGGCAGTCATAACAAGCTGTCACCATGGAGTGATGGACTTTAGACCCAAATGATACAGATATATCATTCAGCTTTTGCATGAACAGTCAAACTTGTGTTAAGAGGCCACCCTATGGGACAGAGTAAATTGGCTGTTTAAGACAGGTTAGCTGCTTAACACAAATTGATGTACACTATAAATCTAACCATGGGACTTTCTGTAGTGGTTGTTAAAGGCAGGTTGGCTGCTTAAAAGGGTGGTTGCTTAACCCAGGTTAGACTGTACATTACGACAACATTTGTCGATTAATAACAACATTGGCTTATCAGCGAATGCGGATGACACCATGTACAAAACTGCCAGTTGGGGTCTCAATCAAGCATGTGAGTAAATCACATACCTTCCGAAAACTAACCCGGGTACGACATTTAAAATACTTTCAATGCATATTTTCAATTAAGCATAATGGTACGTATGTGACAGGTATTTCAAGACAATAATCATGTTTTAGATTTAGGAATACATAAAGGAAATGAAATGCAAGCCCTTTTGCCATGTTCTGATTCTAGCTGGAGTTTATTCCAAAGGTCATAGAACAATATGTAGTAATTACTCACATAGGAAAATACGCTTCTTACATTATAACGAAGAGAGACGGATACGAACTGAGATTTGAACCAATTCAGTAAAATGCATTTGATGCATTGTTAGATTAATAATACAATAAAGATGAACGTTTATTTCTCAAACACGATTTAATACTTTTAAAATGACCAAAATGAGATAGTTTCCAACTTCAAAAGAGAGAGGGAATCATATTGACTCTCAATCGTATCTACTCGGCGATCCCCGTAACAAGTCGGTAGATATACCTCGTAAGCAGTTCATGAATGAATACACCAGAAATCCTGGGGTAATTCGGCTGTTTTTCGGCGGATAACGCACATGATTACAACATGCACACAGGCACTAAACATGTATTTAAATACACACAAATGTGTTATATATCACAACTGAATATTGTTTTTTTACTCTTTTCATTAAAGATTATCACATCAACACATCTTTGTTTCATATTTTGTCAATCGGCTCTTTTCGGCAATCCCCGGCTTGTGCCAGGGATTTCCGAGTAGATACGATTGCAAAAGGACATGCCCTTCGTTGCTGACCTACTTTCAAAAACGGCTCCCCATTACCTCCGAGTTTATTTTAAGAAATGGCCGAGGAGTTCCGAATGATTGACTCTATGGCAAATGCCAGGTCTTCAAACTTTAATTTCCAAAATAAAGATAGGAGTGCAATATTGAGGAATCTAATCTGAGTCACAACTTCTCGACAGTAGCTTTCATAAAGCAAGACATGCTTTATTAATATAGGACAAACAGTAATGTGATCTGATCATATTTTAAACTATTTTTGCTATTAGAAACACCAACAAGAATCGGCGTCGAAAGAATCTTTGGCTGGAATGTGCCAAGGATTTCCAATTTCGGATAGCTATTTTCGCCGACTCCCATAGATTATATTTCGTCTAACAGCTTTTTACAAAGCATCTAAATAATATTTTCTTTTTCGAATACATCTTCCGCCGGTGAGTGGTTTATGGCATGCCCGACCATTCTCCGTACCGAACCAGTGATTTATCCACCATTCCACGGGGCACTATTCAGCCATTGCAACGATTTACAACTCAAATTGATGTTCCCCGGGGCCGGATCTTGACGACCGTGTTTCGTGTATATGTATTTTACTCCCGAAACAAGTCGTACCATTCAGAGAAATGTAAACAAATAAGACGTACAGCAAAAGACTCCTGAATTCCGTGTTTACTTTTCAAGGCGAATTTATTTTCAAAACAACATAAACATTTAATACGTACGGCAATAGATGTTACATAAATTGAAATCTAGAAAACGTTAACGTTATTTCGGATAATAACCTCTGTATAACAAGATACCAATGGTGTTGAATTGGTATTCCCAAAGCCTTATCTCCAAATTTGTAATCTATGTAAGTTGCTCTACCCCTCAATATAACAGTGTATTATTGGAATATAACAATTAGGAATACCACATATTATATACCTCTCCTGTAGAACCCTATATTACAAGCATTAATTTCCAGAGAGCGGCGGAAATGTTGCGTTTGGATGCTTTTCCTGTACAATATACCCGACTTGGTTATTCCCATTAAACCGAAATAAGCCGTTAGAACAGCGTAACATTGCGAAAGCAATTTGTTGATCAAGAAAACATACTGCTTTTATCACAATACATTCAATGGTAATCGGTTGAATATGCAAACTTCCAAATATGACACCTTGCCAATTGAGTTTTACCGATATCCCTTTTGCTGTAGCATGTGATAAGTGCTGTCTTGAAACAATGCTTTACTAAGTTAGGTTCGATTGTTTGTGGCTAGAACTTTAAAAAAAGAACTCTTCGTGGGTTCAAATCAAGGTAACGGTATTTGGACTGACATGATAGGTAGATTCCTGGCTGAAGTACAAATACAGATGGTTCTACCAGGATTAGCTAACCTTGGAGTTACGTGCAATCCTTTTATTTTTTAGAGACCAAGCCTGAACATTGCAAAAATCTATCTCGTCGCGCCTTTACCTTAATACAGGACGCATTTCATGAAGAAAAGCCCCTACTTGCATATGATCAATTTGGGCTTTCAAGCTTACAGGATAAAATGGATTAAGGGAAAGTCTATTGTGATCACCACGAAGAGGGTATGCGTGTTGAAATACAAGTGATGGTGCGTTTGGCACGATATATGGACATTTGAAAACTCATTTATGGTAGGAAGCGAGCCGAATGGCGCAACTTGATATCCACAACTTTAAAGGAATGCTAATGGTTAAATGCTCGTTGTTAAAACCTCGTTTTCAACCCGAAGTAATTGATATTTCAATTGAATGTTACCATTTCGTGCGATACTTTTATGACTTAGGTACCGATGTCTCCGGTATGGATCGTATCATAATGTATATTTGTAAGAATATCTTTTTCCGACAAGAAGCTGTAATCAATTCAATTTGTATTAATTAAATGTTTGTTTATTCCAAAACCACGACACGTTGCTTCTACATTGATATAAAGCCGCTGGTTGTATTATTAGCTGATAAAAATCACACCTTATCATTCCCCTTAAATCTTGAAAACGATTCTTTGAAATATTTCATGAAATATTGGAATGTTGAAGCCATTGTCCGTTCTTGAGATCGATTTTGCAACTCATGTTTTTCAGATTTGATGCATCCCCGATTGATGTTTATAGTCTCGTGAGAGATCCATTACATTTGTTGCATTCTATTTGTTCAGTTTATATCTATCTGTGTTTGTAATGAGATGGTGGGTCGCACCGATACCAACTTCAGTACCGAAGTATTGTGGACCCCCTACATATGATAGGGAAGAGACTTGGGACCACATCGGTCCATACTTTAAGGGCTAATATCAAGGAGAGATGTTTACGTTCGTCCATAGCACTCTGATTAATATGGATAGCAAGTTGAAAGCGGGTTCCAGCTTTTAAAGCAAAAGTACCATTTGGAAGAATCAAGAAAATATTAACTGTTGCAGTACCATAACTGAAACGTTCTTGAAAACATCGTTAAATCCTTGAAAATGCAAATAAATATGTGTGGAAAGGGTACATGCGTGTTGTGTTCACACGATAATCCGTGAGAAACATTAGCTGGTGGTAGGTAAAGCGATTCACGGGAACGAATGCATTAGGGGACGAAAGCATTAGGGGACGGATGCATTAGGTGGTCGACCGAATGTCTACCATTTCGACCGAGCACGGAGAGGGTAAAAAAACGTTAAAGAACGTGAATGGAGGCTGTAAAAACGAAATAAAATGTTAATTGTTGAAACTAATTCGTGGTGGAGTATTTTTTGTTCCTTTGTATGTTTTTAATTGGTGTTGACAAAAACCGTACGCATTCAGGATTTAAATTAGTTATGTCAAAAATTAAACAGTTTGAACACAAGGTCACAATGGGAGGAAAAGATGGAACATAATTCGAGGGATCAATGCAAGACTAGAGCAAGTGCTTCACAAACATTTTGAAGACATTTTACTGTAAAATCATTGGCCACTCTTGGTCTTCAATTCTGACAGTGCCTATAAGTCTGCTATCTCAAGTTTCAGCTTTTATAACCATATTGCACATTGCTCGTTTATTTGTTTGTTTGTTCCTATGGGGTATAGTGTGCATCAACATTGTTTTCATCAACATTACGGCTTTCCTGGATTTACGAGTACTCCGATAAGCAAGCTCCTAACTATCTTGACAAAGGACACGCCCACGAAACCAGAGATGCTGATTGCGCTTGTACCAGAGACCCCTGACTTCTAAGACCACCACAGAAATCACGAAGCACCTCATGCAATGCTTGTTCAGATCGTTTTGTATGGAACCGTTTACTACACACATCGACATTGGCTTCCATATACCTTTTGTAATACCCAGGCTTTTTCATCCAACGTCCTGACGTTTCGATTAATCAAAGGCTTACACGATGGCTAGCCTGCGGGGTGTTCCCTCGTTTAATAAATCAGAAACTATTGACATTTATCCATGCTTAACACGTTACATCCTGGATTATCATTCAAATGTGTAGAATATAGAAGATTAAGAGAAAACATCGCGACAAAAGAGCAAAATATTTTCTCTCAATTTACCACAATTATTCCCCAATACGAAAAATAAAACATAAAAGGAGGATAAATTATAAATTAGACAAATCCAAACAAAACATGAAAAACATTCATGAATTATGAAATATCGCGGAGATAATATTATCCTGTAAATGAATTTATGCGAACGATATTCTATATATCCCCATCTTTGGTTTTGGTTCATTTCAATGTTTGATGAAATTGCTAGATATATGAAACTTGATGAAAACAAGATGATAGCTACATGTCGTTCAATGTTTGATTGTCAGTCATATGAAATAAATGGCCAACTCAATGTCATCCTGTATTGTTATGGATATTGGTCCCTGACTCAAACTAGCAATCCAATGAGTGCATCTACAATAAGTATGATAAAGTTAAGCATAAATATATTTACATACGTATGTAAACAAAGCCGATGAATTACATATAAGAGCCTGGCGTAATAGATGGTAAAACGATGTATGGATTTAACTCTTTACCACATGCAGACAACATTTTCTACTTGAAGAAGACGACTTAAGAAAAGCTTTGTGAACTTGTGAAAACCCTTTCAGTTCTGCTAGTGTGATATGTAAATATATTAGATAAGCATTGTGGCAAAAGGAGAAATTTCTTGTGACAAGCGATTTCTTCTTTTGCCACAATGCCTTTTTGAAAATCGTCTGTTGCAAGACGCAAAAATGTGGCATTAGGTGGTATGCAGTTTTAGATATCATTGTCCGATTATTCGCGTGTACTGGGTGATCAATGCATACAAATTACACCAAACTTATTTTATTTTAATCCCTTTCTTAAACGTGAGCTATTGCTCTAACGGTGTTGTTACAAGGACAGTTCACCCATTGTTTGGGTTCTGTTGCATTTCAAATGCTTATTTTTTATATAATAATTTTTTTATAATGTCAACAGTAGTTCAGTTATATTGCTACACGGCTCAATATCGATAGAGGAAGGCTACTTAAAAGGCTTACTCCGCCATTTTGAACTCATTCTTTCGTCAGATTACTTCGGTCGTTCTCGGTATACATCGTTTGGAACCGGAACTATTCGCATCATACCGAATTGTTCCGGCCCATACCGGTGTATACCGAGAACGACCGAAGTAAAATGATGACAAATTGCGTTCAAGAGGGTGGATAATGGGTACTTTAACTTAAAGCTTAACTCCTCATCTCGTCAAGCGGGATGAAATCATCGCTAATCAGTATATCAACAAGGAACAATAGTAGGAGCAATATATCCTTTTTCGAAAATGATATCAAAATTATCGTGCGACATAAGTGACAGTGTCAGAGTTCATGGAGAAAGTGGTTGGATGACCTTTATAGGGAAAGGGTTTGCAACATGCCTCCCTGCCGCAGTAATTATACATTCTCGTGTTATTAACAGTCCGACAAATTGTGTGACATATCCCGTTAGTCTTTTACCCTACACACTCGCCTGATAAACGCTTGAAGTTGCCACACAAGCCACTTATTTAGAACAACGTTTTAACAGACGAATCATGTTCAAGCAGTTTCACTATTACAATGTCATTATTTCAAATGCTTGTTCAAATCAAGAAAGAAGCCATGAAGCTGCTTTGAAGAATTTCGAATGAATAATTGCCCATAAAGTTCCAAAGTTATCCGAAAGGCACTGTTCTACAATATTTCGGTGATCGTGAAGTTTGCATTCGGGCGACTCTACAAACTTCGTGTATGAATGTACATGCACGCCACAAAAACTACAGAACCAATACACGGACTTTTTTTTAATCAATAGCAAAGCTCAAAGGTCTTCACTTGGTGAATTTCAATTAGAATGAGGAACATCGTTTTAAACTAAGCATTTAGAATATAATATACAGATCTGCGAACCAATTAATTATATACACGGGCAGATTTCATTGGGAGAGTTTAAGTAATACAACCTACTGAAGATAAAAATGATTGTAACGCGGATCTTTATGTTGTTCAGTTTAAAGTCAGAATCTATTGCAGGAAAGGGTAAGTGACGTATCGCATCAGCCCCGGATCCTTATCAGAAACGTCCAAGCTGTCTGGTTAACGTCTGTTGGTCGGTCAATTAACGCGTCTTCAATTGGTTAGGTCATATATTCCTCCGCGACAATCTGTCACGGCCCACTGTTAACGCTTTGACGTCATCGGCGTTTAAAATAAAACATGTGCACAGCCATGTCTTAAACCCTTAAAGTGCTGGAACCGACTTCATGCTTATGCAAACAGGTAAGATCCAGGCCAGCCGCCAATTACTTGGCGGCTGGCCTGTGATCTAACATGTTTGCAACTCTAAGTATCTCTTCTCATCAAAATTATGCAGATATCTTAAGGTTTTGGAAACCAAACCACACACAAATCTATTTCTAAAAAAATACCAGCAATCGAAGGGTTCATCGGTACGGCAATGGACTCCTTGACAGTCTGTTTCGAGAACAACCATGTTTGAAATATAAATCGCATTGCAACCAACAGTGATGTGGCGCTCGTAAAGCCACGTCAAACGCCACAGAATATCAACGAAACCACTGTAGGAGAAGAGAGATTGCTCCTTTTGTCACAATGGCTTCTGTCGAACTACATGAACAGAAAAATAATATTTTCATTTTTTATGAATACCGTCTGTTGGAAATTTAAATTTTGAACAGTATCATAATTTTGAAAAGTATCGACTTTTTTTTCATAAACCTATTGCAGATAAGGTTGTAAATATTTCAATATACTTTTACCTTCGACATCATAACGCTCGCTCAATGGCCTTAGCTGCCGATGGGCCCTAAATCCCCATTTAGTCATGCAATGGACCAGTCACAAAATACCATATCAGGGAATGAATGATTTGATGTGACATATTTCCAGTACCAGACCCCCTCTCTGTCAACTAGTCTGGGAGTTTGGCACCGCGTCGATGGGTTTTCAGGTCATTCTTTGACGATCATGATTCGGGAGTAAATGTCCAGTTACTAAGCAACAAGATGGATTGTGGCGCTGTTGATATTACCAAGAATGTATTGAGATCGTCCGAATGTTTATGTTTAGTTTTATCATATTATATTGTAACCATTATACATGAAGTGCACAACATATTTAGAACAGCTTCACAGATTGTCTAGGAGTTAATGTATCAAACCTTACTATGCACACAAGCAATTTAATACAGCACTCATCAACAACCTTAATCAAACAATATTCATCATTTAAAAATAAAGACTGTGTTTCTATGATAGATATTTGATTGTCCAACATTTGCAATTTTCATTTCTTCAATCAAAACGTTAAGTTTAAATGTATTCATGCAATTATGTTAACCTGATGAGCGTTTCTCATTATCAAATAAACATGAAATCAAGTTTGCCATTCTGCCACGAATTCTCCTTATAGCGCTAACTAATAGTCTTCTAATTCGGTATGTTGATACTTTTCCTTGTTGAAATGCATGCCTTGGTTTCAACCAATTATACTGCCAATTGAGCATATAATACACAATATACAACGTTGGTAAATAGTCATATTTTAAGATTTAGCCAAAGGATCTGGCCATATCTCTTGCAATTTAGAAACGACCATTCCTTGGAGCTTACATTTACAAACTTTTAGTTATATCTTGTGTTCCATTTACTTTTTCTAGAAACTCTTCATTTAGCTGCATCCATTCTCTGGTATGCATCTTTTGTAACGCAATAAAGGTACATTCTTCTAACCTGAATATTCCTCCTTGGCGAATACCAATAAAACGCATTAAGTATACGGATTAAAACTTCTAATTCTGGCGTGGCAGGAATGCTTGACTGTTTCATTCCAACGTCTAAGTAATGGCTCACGAGCCTTCCAACGTATAAAACGGAAAGCTGTCCGTCAAAACGAGATTGGACGAGAATTAACGTGTCTAGAAGGCATCATGCATGGAATCCCAAATTCAGATTGCTCAATCCACGTTCTGTGGTTAACTGCATGTACAGTGGTAACCGATCACATAGGAGCCATAGCCGTGTTCTATATACCAACTCTAGGCTTGTTCCTCTTCAGAACAGTGACATGTGTAAAGAAAGTATAACTTTTTCCCGATTCAAATATATGTGTTGCTATCTCAATATAAAGAGCTTGCAGACAACATTAAATCAGAAAATATTTTGAAACTGATCATTTCAACAAAATAACGAATTTTATATAAAGAAAAAAAAGGTAAGGTTAATTCTGCATTTTTGAACTCGTGGCGTGTTCAAATTATTTGAAGCACTTACTATTATACTGCAATGGACCCTTGATACCGTTGTTTCCCGGTATTTTCTTTGACATTGAACAGGGTACCGTATTACTAAACAGTTTACGCTTAAGATTTGCGTAAGTCTAAAACAGCAATTCCTCTTATTTCAATATTGGACGAAGCAATATTGCAAAGTGATACATCATTGGAAGTGCCACATTGCAACATTGTACTTTCATTGAAGATACTATCCATGTTTATCAATTATGACTTACGTAAACATTTTCCGTAAGTTGTTTAGTAAAACGGGCCCCAGGTATTGAGCATGCATGCTTTCTTATACATGTACTGCGTTAAATCTCTTCGATATTTCGCTAGTTCAATTTTCTAAGTGACAGAACAATATCTTTCCTTTGAAACAGGGTTTTGGCTGTATCTACAAATCAGCGAGACGTGTCGCTTCGTAAAGCGGTTCTGTCACTGTATAATACGAAAATCAACTACCAAGTGACGTATTTCAAATTTCTATTTCATGCAACGAGGACACAAACATTATGTTTTTTTTAGTTTTTTTCTCCATATGATACTGAGTCTTGCTCATACAAGGTTGTCGTTTTGGAAGTATTCTCTTCACATAATCTTTAATACACATATAGAAACCAGCCATTTATCGCTTTACGTGATCCTGCAAGGAGCAGCAGACGAAAAGTGGTAATTTAAACACGAGCCAATTTGATTTCTGGAGTCAATAAGAAACTTGTAAATTCTGGTGAAATTCTCTAGTTACGAGAAATTTGTCTTCGGTGGTTTTATAGCGTCTGTTGTATGCACGTTTGGTATTGATGAATATTGAATCAGTAAAAGGTTCCTTGTTTGGAATATATTTGAATTCATGAGTACATCACTTCTTAAAAAAATGGTCTGTAATTTTATTGAGAAAATAGATTACTTTGCATGTTTTGTGCACTTCATTAAAAAGACAAATGACATTCCTGTCATTTGGCAGTAATCAATAAATATGGTTTCTATCTATTGTTTGTGCAAATGCATAACTCGATAGATTTGAAACAGAGAGCCTGTTTCCTTTTCAAGAGAAATGGTTTGTTTGCAGCATTGAAGACTGCTTTCAAATAATTTCCGTAATAAAGCTTAGTTGTTTTCAAATAATTTCCTTCATAAAGCTTGGTTAATTCATTATTTCGTTGTTGTGTAAAACAAAATTCAGGATAAGAAAAAGGAACAGTTACCTAAGAGACTTCGTAAGTTATAGGTCCTTGTTAAAAATTGATTTTCTTGAAAACTGCCAAAAAACTGTACTGTTAAATAAAACGCCCTGAAGAATAGTCATTGCAATCAAATACAGATCGTTTTTCAATTATTTTATAAAGATTATACAGTTAATGATCACGTATTTTAATCTAGAAGCGTGGTATCGCTGTAGAGGTCTACAGCATGTAAACTGTATATTCCTAGATGAATTGACCCTTCCTGCATAAGGTTCTACAGCATGTAAACTGTATATTCCTAGATAAATTGACCCTTCCTGCATAAGGTTCTACAGCATGTAAACTGTATATTCCTAGATAAATTGACCCTTCCTGCATAAGGTTCTACAGCATGTAAACTGTATATTCCTAGATGAATTGACCCTTCCTGCATAAGGTTCTACAGCATGTAAACTGTATATTCCTAGATAAATTGACCCTTCCTGCATAAGGTTCTACAGCATGTAAACTGTATATTCCTAGATGAATTGAACCTTCCTGCATAAGGTTCTACAGCATGTAAACTGTATATTCCTAGATAAATTGACCCTTCCTGCATAAGGTTCTACAGCATGTAAACTGTATATTCCTAGATGAATTGACCCTTCCTGCATAATTTATTCTCTCAATATCTATTTTCAATGGTTTAACACTCAGCACTACAAAATCTGCATTGTTTTAACGACACTTAATTATGACTGTCAAACTTCTTTTCCTGTGAAGAAATATCTTTAAGGGGTCAATCGGGGACGAAGAAGAGCACAACCTGCTGGTATCTATGCTCCTAATCACACAATAGCACGATAAAAGCTAGGGCACAAGCGTCCAGGCACTCTTCGACGATTTGTATTAACCAATTATAGTGCTGGAACCGACGTCAAGCTTATGCAAACAGGTTATATCACGCTTGCCTGTGATCTAATATGTTTGCTACTCTTGGTATATTTCCTCATATATATAGCAGAATAAAGCAGAAATTTTGGGTTTTGGAAAGCAGACGACACCAAAATCTATATACTCAGAGAATTACCCAGCATTCTAAGGGTTAATGACGTAGTATTGTTTTACACATACAGGCCAGATCACGTGGTTTCCATATCCGGATCGGGTAACGACGTTTCCTTCACGACCGTTCGCAATACACCAATCAGAAACGTATAACACAGAGTAACCTACAAATAGAAACATCCCGGGGTGAAAGCCGCCGTGTTGTTAACGGCGTTATTAAATATTTAATTCGCAAATATGAGGGTTTTAAATTGTGCGAAGACTCCATCAAGGCGCGCTGGTTATAATGGGGACTCGATTATTTATAGCCCTCCCATACAGACCCCGGGGCAATCCGTCAGTTCCGGTCGTAACTAGACAGCGGATTGAAAACCCATCGAGGTTTCCCCCCTTCCATATTTGGTATATTCAAAGAAACCCTCGTCTGAATGCTTAGTTTAATTTAGCATCAGGAAATCGCGCGAAATCACACGAGAGTTTGATAAATCATCCCAAGAACCCGTTTGGTCCTATTTACTCACACTGATTGTGGTCGAGTCGGTTACAAATGGGAAATGTCATGTGGCTGCCTAGGGTGCTCTTAAAATATCAGAAGGTACATGTAAAACAGCCTCATCGGTGGTATGAGAAATGTCATTTGGTCTTATTTGCAGGCGGATATGTAGATACACTGTTTTAAAAAGTTGGAAACTTCTTGTCAATGGATAGCTAGTAATCTTTACCCCTTCGAATGCTGGATAACTTTCTAAAAATTGGTTCTTGTGTCGTCTGCTTTCCAAAACCTTAATATCTGCTTAAGTATATTGAGGAATGATATCCAGAGTAGAAAACATGTTAGATCAAAGACCAGCCGCCAATTTACTTAACGGCTGGCCTGGATTTAACCTGCTTGCACTAGCATGAAGTCAGTTCAAGCACTATACTGGTTAATTTGAGCTGACTGCTTGTGCTATGTGATGACCTGCCTCTTTGCGATCAAATGATATTGTAATATTGTCACAGATTAAGTATTGAACACAATGGGCAGTCGCGTGAGGAGTCTCGATCCGATCTTAACCATCGGCTTGCATCAGACTGTGACTCTTGCTTCGACTGATCAGACTCAGCCGTATTAAAGCACCCAAATCATTGGTCGGAATCAGGTAATTTCGACAACGAATTAATCATCCCGAAGGCTTTCACGATTAGCAATCTTAGAAAGAGTTACATAACAATGAAGTCATTATCAAATAGAATGAATTTCATCTTTGGTATGTTGGTTAATTTTCTGAAAATAGATTTTTGTGTCGTCTGCCTTTGAAAACCTTACATATCTGCTTAATTTTGAAGAGGAAAGAAAGATACTCAGAATAGGAAACAGGCTAGATCACAGGCCATACTGATAATCGAATGTAAATGAATGAGACAGACATGTTTTTTTCTGAAAGCCAGAGATGTATATGCTCCTCGTATTTTAGCTTTTTCGTTCATGTCGATAAATGGATGATTAAATGTAAGGCTATAGAAGGTCCTTTACGTTCGTGAATGACTTATCATTATCTTTATCTAACCCTCATTATAGTACAACCAGATTTTTACCAAAGATATCTGATATTATAGTCTTATATGTTTAATTCTGAGAGACAAGATACGAATATTTCTTATTGTATTCTCCCATTCTTCGATGACTCTCCCGAGATAAATTGCCGTCTTTTCAGAAAGATATCGACAATTCATAAACGCCTGGTAACTTAAACAAAACACTTTGATGGAACCAGAAATGATATCGCTACAGCTTTTGAACCGTTGTGTTTGCTCTCAGAAAACAGACCCATTGAAGATCTAGACAATTGAATACATCCAGTTTTTGTAGTGTTGTATAATATCACGTTTACAATTATAACGATATTCTAAGGTCGCAATCGAGTCCTTACCAAAAGAACTATCCACTATAATGAGAGGTTTAAGACGATAAATGAAATTATTGCTATATCTTTGTTTGGAAAAAGAGCAACTGTTCGTATGAGCAGTTTCTTCTTTGGCGAAACGACCATTAGATGCCAGTGTGACACGCTTGTAAAATAATTACCGTTTTGGCAGAACGCAATATTAACTTTATTTGATATTTCTTTCGATAGTATCGAAAGTTCAGGACCAGTTCATTATACTTCTGAAACCAAATATCAGCATTTGATCTTTTGGTTGCATTGGTTTACACCCAAATTCAACAAGAAAACGATAGGCCGTTTTGCTGATGTTTGCCGTCTGCTGTTTCTTCGATTTTTGACCAGTCGCATTCTATGAATGTGTTGAAGAGAGCCGCGTTCCCCAGATTTAACCATTATACTCGCCCAATGGAATCGGAGGAGAATAAATACCCATCATCATTTATCTTTCCTTGTGCTGATACGGGACTCCTCCGTCCAATATGGACAAACGAATTGGCATCACCGGGTCAGGCCAACGGGAGGCTCTGGTTATGTGTCGATCATGTCCACCATGTCGAACGGTGTTAAACATAATTTCCATTATCTCTTATAGTTATCTCATACGTGTGTTGGCCAAACAAAATGAAATCATACATGAGAGCTGATGTTTGAATATTGCTTTACAGATTCGAAACACTAAGTCATAGCAACAGATCCGTTCAACCCTATATGGGAACAATCCATAAGTCATAGCAAGAAGAAATAGTGTCATTCAAGTTGGTATAAACGAGTAAAACCACAGAGAAAACAGTTATACTTTCTCATTTTCCATTACCAGAACGAAAAGAAACTATAGTGTTAATGAATAAATGGCTGATCAAGAGCTATTTTCGTTTTACATTTATCATGTTTACCTGGAGTAAGGTTCGATCTGCAAACGCTTCGATATATTTCAATAAAACAAGACAAGTATACCTCAATAGTTATTACATTACCCAATTTGATTTAATGTAGATTGCTTATAATCCGCCATTTTGAAACTTTGATTACTTCGGTTGTTCTCGGTAGACATGGTCGATTCATTAAACCAAATATTTCCGACCACAATCCATCTATACCAAAAACAACCGAAGTAATCTGACGAAACAATGAGTTTAAAAATGACATATTATGGACATTCTATCGTCAAAAGAATATTTATTGCTCGAGAGACGTTGACACGGAGGCACCATTAGAAGAAAGACAAGTACCTTATTATCGTTTATTCTATTAAGACAATGCTCGTATGACATATGTCCAGAGGTAATATATCACTCCTTTTTAGCCCACCACCCCAAGGAAAATGCCTTTAAAAGAAAGTTAAACTAAATTGAATTGAATTTTATCCTGTCACTAGTGCCATTTTGGGACCGAAAAATAGGTGCCGTATAACATTTGTGATATCTGGCACTAACCATGTAACACATGCACGTGACGAATCATGACGACATAAGAGCGCAATGACGTCATGTTTACACCATTCTCTACTTTACTTATTTTTTTCATTTTTTCTCGTGTTTTATTTAGATCTTGTTTTTTTGAAAGAATACATAAAGGTAACAGGATGAATAGAATAGATAGTTGGTATCTTTGAATTGGAAAAGTTATCGGGCTCGGCTTCGGATTATTATCCGTTTCGCCTTCGGCTCACCGGATAATATTCCTAAGCCTTGCCCGATAACATTTCCGATTCACGACACCAACCATCTATTCTCTATATTCAAGAAAACTCAAGATTATATCCCCCTAACTGTACTTACTTTGTCGTAAAAAAGAAATCCGCCAGTATTGACCATGGGCACTTTGGCATTATTTGATAGATTGTGAAACAAAAAGAAATTGCAAAAGATGCTCATTATCTCGTAAACATGGAGTCTTTGCCATACATCCAAGGGCTCAGAATACGTTGATGCCTGATGACAATCGTCATTAACGATGACTAGTGTTTATACTGAGTGCATGGTTTCAAACATAGGCATACGTTAAAATGAAACTGTATTAGATAAGCAAAAACAGAGATCTTTGAATAGTTTTACATTTTATTGCGCAGGAAGTCCGCGACAAAATAATCATAAAATTGTTACGATGTTTGTATTTTGACATTGATTACTCCATACACCACACTTATCATATCTATAGCTACAGGGTGATTAAAAGCCAAAAAGAATTTAAGGATGGGGTTAAAAGAAACATAAACGCATTTAGAATATGAATCATGAGTCACAAACTGTCACGACATACACAATGCATCTATCTTAATTGCTAAATAAGGATCGACCAGAAAAAAGACGTGTTTGTTGACATGGATCAAGTGGCTAACACGTGCTAAACAGACATCAGTGATTGGTTACTGGAACAGGTTTATTTTGATAAAACCCTTACATAACACATCAATGGTGTCATTTGAGATCGACAACATCTAGAGAAATTCGCAATAACATAGGCGCTTCTTAAGACAACAGCGAGTTAATTAATTCTAACAAGATTAACACCGCATCCAACAACATCTCTTCTTTAATGATGCAACCAACATTAAGCAAAACGTTAGTTTAAATGTTACGTTTAGGATTATCCTGATACGTTCGAAAAGGCTGCATTTTCCCGAGTTTTTCGTAGTCCGAATGATCCAGACGTAGATGTTTCACTCTACGCATTTACATCTTGGACCATCCGGGCCACGTTACTCGTAGACCTTTTAACTGAAAGAGCCTTTTCGCCCGTTTCGCTCGTGGAACAATGCGTCAAATCTAAAACAAGAAGTCATATCGTCGATCGTTTCCTGCTCTTTTGTTGGCACGCTAAAAGCACAGGTTGCGATTGAAAAGTCGGGATTAATGAAAGTTCTTTTGATAGCTTATCGCGCTTATCAATCGTCAAAAGCTCTGATAAGGAAATCTTTCAGAGGAGCATTCAAACAGAAACGGGACGCACAACAAAAGTGAAGCGTCTCTTTCTATTCTAATTTCTTTTTCTTTCGCTTGCGCACATGCTAACCTATGGCCGATATTTTACGGAAAGATGATAAAATAATACATAATAATCATTCTTAATGTCGAAACTTGACCATAAAACGAAAGGAAGGAATTAGGTCGTGAAAGCATGTGCTTGTAGTATTGCGTTTCCCGCAAAGTTTCGGTGGCCATGAATCAGCGTGTGCGCTTGCGCACAAGCTGATTCATGGCCGAAACTTTACGGAAATGTGATACATAATTATCATTCCTAATGTCGAAACTTGAACTTAAAACGAAAGAAAGGAATTTAGTTCGTAAGAGCATGTGTATGTTACGATGTACTATTGCGCAATCTAAACAGGGATCGGCGCCTATCAATGGTACCCTGTTATCGTGCGGCACAAACACTGCCTGCTGGATATAACGTTGCCTGCTAGGCGACGTGCAATGATAACGTTGCCACGGCGGAACCAGTCTGACAAATAACTCATGTTTCAAGTGTTTTCCTGTTTCTAACGTATGGGTAAGAGATCATTGCCAATCATTGCATACAATCATGAAAATGGCAGAAGCCAAAGAGGAGCATTTGTTCGAACAAACGGATAAGGAACGTAACTTCTTAACTTTACCTTACTATTACTTCGGAAACCAGAAATAGACCTCGGAAAATTGACTTGACTATATCCAGGTTTTATTTGCTTCGTTGTGGTTTTACATCTCTTTCAGTTTCAGAATTTCAGTTGATTTACCCCAAACTATTCTGATGGTGGAACCATCGGAACATAACTGTCTATATGCCTTGGCTAAAACGAAATGAGAAGGTCCACTTGTATTCCGTTAGCACGTTCAGAGACAAGAACTTACTGTTAATGGTACCAGGATTCGAACACATATAAATAAGGGCCTTGTGATGTCAAGATCATTACTTTAACCATTCATGAAGTATCAAAACACAGACATGAAAGCATCTGAAAAAAAAGGAAAGGTATCTATATATAATTCAATTGGGGAAAGATTTGAATTTTAAAAACCTAAAATCTCTATTCATCCATCCTGAAGAGGCATGCTTGCTGTATCGTTATATAGGGACAAAATTCTCAAAATCCAGAAATCAGGAATAATCCTGAACACTTTCACCCATGTAGTTCTATTGATGGTAAAACGAACGAATCGTTCCTTAACCCTAATAGTGATGGAACCGGCGTCGTGCTTTTGCAAACAGGTTGGATCAAGGCCTGGGCTTTCAAAGTCCTTTATATTAAGAGAATGTGGATAGGAATAGTGGAATGATAACGGATAAACTCTATCTGGCATTTTGCAACAAATATGGCAAATATGTCATTAACCGTTCACATAACATTATAAGTATGGTTAAGAAAAGTGCGGAAAACTATACAGCACAAACAAATATCACACATAACGCAATCCTCATCTGCAATCAAAATATGTATTTAGCATAATACCTACCGTCAACACATCACCTTCAACGCAAAATAGGTCAATACATGACAAGCAATGAGTCAATTTGATCAATTTTACAATTCGAATTGATATATTTCACCTAAAGGTCATTTATTGTGTCTTGTCAAGATACAGAACAAAGGACTTTAACACCATTCGGATCCAACTACATAGTGGTTGATTGCAGGACCACCCATAACGTGCAGGGAGGGGGATACGTCAACCAAAAAGGGGCCGAGAATTCTTCCGCAATAGCAATGCTTTAGATCAAACTGAATAACCGTGCCCTCTGTGGAAATTAAACCTTCGAGTGGGCGACAGTGGTGCAGTGGAAGAGCGTCGGCCTCTTGTACCGAGTGTCCCGGGCTGGAGTCCCTGTTAGGCGAGGTGAAAATTGCCGGGACTGACCCTCGATTTAACATATAACATCTCAAATCCTCAAGCAATGTTTAGCACGTCAATTGTGGTCTCTGATCAGACGATGCGAGTCGCACTGTCCAATAGTGGGATAGGTCCCGGACCTTTCCGACAAAATCATACAGTTCACTCGTAAATGATTTGCTCGGTCAATTCAATTCCAACGATCATATACATTTAACACAACCAAATATATAAAATAAACTAAGTTTCAAAGCCGCAAAATGTACATGTACATAGTATGATTAAAAGCTGTATTAGCGTATGTCAATAAAATTAGCCTATGGCTTTGTCTATACCATATTCTTGTGTTATTCTCATATGCACTTTCACCATGTTCTTATATCTTCTTATGACACATTGTTTTTAATTGTTCAATCAAACCCAAGGTACTGCTCTGGCAAGTGAAGGTATTTCAGACCATTTTCTCTTGTATCATCCCACCAAAGCGCATATCAAAATGAACATCCGTGCTAGTAGGGGACCTTATTCCTTAAACGATCTTTAATCTGTAGAAACTTGTTGGCCAATTTTGAAATTGACGGCCACCATCTTCGTAATTCGCTACGTTTGTAACGAAAAATTGGTAATGAGAGAGTTTACGGCCGCTCTTCATCAAAAACGGATTTAGTTACGTCTAGCGAAAAACACCATCCTGGGTTAAACCATGCAGATCTCGAACACTAAACTTTGATCCTACACTGAACCATTTTCTCTTTAATGGTACTTTCTGTTTGTACAAGATCATTAATATACATGAAAATCATATACATGAATACATAGACGACTCAATTGACTTCTTAACCCTTATAGCTTATAGTGTTTTAACTGATTTCATGGGTATGCAAACAGGTTAAATCCAGCCCAGCCGCCAGGGTAAATTGGCGACTGGTCTGTGATCTAACATCTTTGTTTCTCTGACAACCTTTCCTCAACAAAATCAATGAGACATTAAGGTTTTGGATAGCAAACGACACACAAGTCTGTTTTCAGAAAATTCTAAGGGTCACAGGTTCCCCCCTACCTAAACTTTGAGGTCTCCACGGTTCGGTGCGGGGTTCAAGTCCGACTTAGACCCGAAGATTTAATCCAACAATGCGCGATTTTCGCACAGACCGACGCCGAATTATACAGGAACCTGAGCTATGGGTCCGTAATTACTCCCAGTTGGATGTAGCTGTCAGCAGCAATTAAAGTTTCAAAGTCCAGGTGTTACAACAGGTTAGATGGGGTACTGTTACCCCTCCCATTCCCCCGCTGGGGAAATTCAGACCACGCAATACGCCATAAAATGCTTTAATTCCTTAGAATTCTGGGTATTATTTTCTTAAATATATTTTTGTGTCGTCTGATTTCCCAAATCATAAATATCTGGTTAATTTTGATGAAGACAGATACTAAATGTAGCACATAGGTTAGATCCGATGCCAGCCGCCAATAAATTAGCGTCTTGCCTGGATCTAATCTGTTTGCATAAGCATAAAGTCGATTCCAGCACTGTAAGAGTTAACAATTCTGCTTATGTCGTCCGTTTTGATTTATATGTTTTATCAGTAAACCATTTCCATATTTGTGTATTGCTTAAAAGGGGGGTTAACAGCAAGTTAATTCAGACAAAGATAACATAGACTAAGCGCATTCGACTTTTGAAAACCTTTTAAAAGTCTTATTTGTGTGTAATCAAATTCGGCATGTTGCATCATCAAATATTAACTGGTTCGGTAGAGGGATCTTAGAAAGTGCGTTCTAAGCCCTTTACAAACAAACAGGACTTGGTACATAACCCTTAGATTGCTGGAACCGACTTCATGCTTATACAAACAAGTCGGGTCCATGCAAGCCGCCTAGCCTGCGATCTAATCTGTTTGTTACTCTGAGTATCTTTCTTTATCAAAATTAATCAGATATTTAAGGTTTTGGAAAGAAGACGACACAATCATCCATTTTTAGAAAATTAACCCAGCATTCTAAGGGAAAATGACAGTGATCCCCGAAGGTTGAGTTAAAAGTCCCGATCTGAAGCATCAAATTTCTATCTTCATCAGCAAATATTAATGGTAAATACTTTTCCTAGCAAAACTTTAAAGCTGATTGTTTACAAAAGTGATGAAATTTGAAGGTTGAAATTCAAATCTCTAAAACTGTAAAACAGCTTTTCTGTTGTATGATGCGCACTAAAAAATAACAATTGGTGTGCACTGGAGGATAGTCATTGGTGTGCACTGGAGAATAGCCATTGGTGTGCACTGGAGAATAACAATTGGAAACAAAATAAGTCATATCTTCCAATGGTGTGAGCAAGCAATTTTAAACACATGAGCTCAAAGCTGCAGGACACTGCATGACGTCCATCTCAAAGATAAGAGTTTGGCTAACCAGTATCCGAAATCCCATTAACGTTGGCTGTCAAAAACTGTACTTGCGCAATGATTCGAGAAAACGACCATTATATTGACAGACCGCATTATTTACTTTAATTCCAATTTTCTACTTGATGGCCCAATTGATGGCCAAGAAATTAACATTCTTAGAACTATCGGTATTATGCATAATGCTCGTGGAATGTGTTTCTCTTTATCTTATTTACCCAAAAGATTTAAAATCCTTCTGTGTCAAAATGATAACAAGCAATTCATCATTTTGTCACAACTATTCCTTTATATATTTATTTCGGAAATATGAAGTCATTAATGTTGTGATTTCCATAATTTTTTAAAGGCACATACACGCATATTTTATCAATTATGACTGCGACAAAAGTGGCAAATGATCGTCAAATTAAATTATATCTGTAATAACAAAACAAAAGGTGCCCGTAGATGCTTGCGATAAAATTGTAATGAGTCCATTAAAATGGTATGATTAAAATTCTACAGTTATGGTTCACTGTTTTATTTACACATCAGATAAGATACATTTTGATCGAGATGGACTCGAAGATACAGATGTTATTTCCGCATTGGTGGACCTTTCTTAGTAGACATATATAAAATCGATAGGGAAGATCGTGTCTAATGTGAAAATCATCGAATTGAAATATGAAATAACAAGCATAAACAACAGCGAAATGGTAAATCCACTCACGGCTTTCAATACGATTATATCAGATTAGATGTGCCTCATCAGGTCATATTTATCAAAATAAAGAATCGCGTATATTCATAAACCGAGAAGATGTTTTGGAAAATAGTCCAATACAAGATCGTCAGAAATAACTCTCTGCCAAAGAAATAAACTGAAACATTTCTATGAAATGACAATAATATTTGACCTTTTCGTGAAATTACAAATTAATGCTACTAAACCGTCCCATTCAACGACTAAGTAACTTCAATCGGTCATGCCATGAAAATGGCTAAACAATTTAGTCACTTTGTCTTATTCTTATACATATTTTATTGTCATAAAACTTTAGAAAAGTAAAGAAGAAAAAGAAAGGAAACAAAATCATTCAATTTAAATCAGCTAAATGACATATCGTTTTGACAAATAGATTTGGTCACAATTTTACCAACAAAAATTGGCCATCCTCTTTGCAGGTACTTTCATATTGCCATTACCTACATAGTCTTCATATTGATTAAGTTGCAATTCATTAGCGATTCAGTAAAAATGTGGGAAAATAAATGTATAGCAATTAAAGCAAAGAACTGAAAACGGAATAATTTGGAATGAAAATAGTCAAATAAGTGATGAGATATGTATTATTCTTGTATTCAGGTTCTAAGACCGCAGGTATGAGGTAAATCTGGGAAAACATCAGTATGATAAAGTAATCAAAGCAAGCAATTGGGAAAAGAATGTCCGTGACGTTAGGAGTCAGTGGGAAAAGAATAGGTTGGAAAAGAAATAGTCAAATAAGTTAAATAATTGAAATATGTTCTTCTTGTATCCAGGTTCTAAGTCGACAGGTATTGGGTGCATGTAATGTCTTGCATAAAATAGTTAAAGAAGTCAATTCTGTACTTGTGAACCGCAAACTGCAAATTAAACAAACATAGCACAACGAACCGCCTATAGCATACAGAAAGGTATACCTCCTGATTATTTATAAGTTTTACCACACACAAGAAATGCAAGGGTTTGTATATTGCCGTGTGTGACAGAGGTACAAATATATATTCGAAATGTCGCTGAATTCTAATCACCCAGTCTGTGTCCTATTATTTCGGTTCATTACATTCTTTACGATCGAATAAATCTCAGAAATAAAACAAGTTGGAATACCGCCCAGCGTTAGGGCTATAAATACGCACAACAACGTGTTGCCATTAACACTTAGGGATACGTATTTCCCTGGTGATACTCTAGACCCCGTAAACCCTCAAACGAAAATATGTCATCGGTCCAAATTGAGAGCAAAAGACGGAGAATAGGCACAGACGTCATTCTAAAGAAAGTTCGGCATTCTCATCATCGCTAAAAGGTCATTTGGACAAAAAATAATGAAAAAAAAAAGTTTAGCTGTCCCGAATGAAATACTGTAAACAATCCAAATTGAAACCGAAAACAGGTAGCGGATATTAAAGGCGACAATTTATTCACATATTATTCGTCGTTCTTCTAAACGAATTGAGAAGCAAATACAAATACATGGTGACATATAACGTAGAAGTTGCTCGCGCCAAGCAAATCTTATCTTTTATATCACAACGATTCCTAAAGTATGAAACACCTTTTCTATCACAATGATTTCTGTAAAGCATTGTATTAAAGATACGTTGAAGTGAGTATATGTGTAGTAATGGGAAAACTGATCGTTCATCAGCCTCAGGGCATCACATGACACTAGCTCCGGGACATCCCCAGCGAACAAACGCTCCACTGTTTACCTGCGTATCGACTGTACGTATAGTGAGTGTTATTGTTGTACTCTATCTGGTGTTGTACATACATAAAGCTCTCCCATTGTGCTTTGGTTGTGTTGTTTATGGTTTACAACCGTTTTAACTATTTTGTTTGTCAATTACATAGTTGCTTTTCCTTGATCCACAAAAGTATCCCCAATATTGCTTTAAGTAACCATAGTATATAAAGACAGGTTGGTGGGGTCTCAAACAACAAATGTCTTAATATCAGAGCTTTCTGAATTAATTTTGTCCTGTATTAAGACAGCCTTAAACCTAATTATAGCTCAAGCATTCATTTTTCACGAATGGTCACCTAAAATATTATTTCCCGTTTATGTATTTACCTTCTTCATTTACAAATGGCTTCACATGTCCTTATGAAATTCCCTTGACGAATATTTCCAGTGACGGAAGTCAATGCCATCACAATCGTAACTACTCGGGTATTTCCATTACCTGAGAAATACATCTTGTTGTTTGGGTTTTTCTGTAACATGAGGAAAAATAAACTCGTTTGTCCAATCGTATCTACTCGGGTAGCTCCGTGACTTTTAAGAAATATGCCTCGTTATACAATCGTTACTACTCGGGTATTTACGTGACCTTTCGAAATAAACCTCGTCGTCGTTTGAATGTTGGTGTAATGCGTGCCGTTTGTGGTAATGCAACAGGCAAAAATCTTTTTTTTTATATGTCTGTGTTATCAGTGTGTTCCCAAAGATCTGTAAGTACAATGCAGTGAATGTCCATATCAACTATCCAAGTCGAGTTATTATTGTGTTCAAGCCAGATAGTTCTCGTACATATCGGACAAGAGAGTCGAAATCTGATTTTGATTCAGTTGTCCGTAAATGCCAAATGTTTTTCTGCTTTTAACCATATTTTCGTCAAAAATTTACTTATTCATTAAGGATTTTGGACAAGCTGGGCAATATGAACAATGAATCTTGCCATGCCAGACGGATGAATCAAAGACCGAAGGACAACTATGGAGTCCCTCCGTTGTTTTATGGGTAATACGACAATATTGAAGTATTAGGGTTTTGATCCAATGAAATCCTTGATGGTGTTGCCCAGGCGGTAGAGGGTACACCAATCCCAGTCAAAATGGTTTCAACCAGAAAGCACGAACGTTTGCCTTATTGCTGTGTATGTTAAATATGTTCGAATCTTTCAGTGCATCATGCAGACATTGGTCGATACTTAATTCACTCTATCGTTGTTTGAAGGGTGTGTCAGTACAATACATCATCATATCTTACTTTTAACATCAAAGATTCGTCAGTACATTATGTACCACTATATTCAAGCATTTATTATTGAATAACCGTTTCTTTTAATCAAAGCATTTGTCAGTACATCAATGTATCATTTGTATCTAGCCAGTAAGCCACTGCAGTGTTTATGTTTTAGATAATAAATCGCTGCATTGCTTTATATTTCTAATATTCGCCATTAATTTCCTCCGTTATTTAGTTCAAGGAATCACCAGTCTATCCTAGCGACCATCATGTCAAATATGTTCCAGTTTATTCCATCAAGCGCTCTTTCCACCAATCATAAGTTCAACTGAGTATTTTCCAGTTTCAGATTTGAGATTATTTTGATATTATTCTGAATAAATGCATCTATCTATAATTGCTCATGGCTTGGTTTAGGTATATCTTCTTAAATCGAACAATCATATTGTCTGGTTATTGCATCAATTTTACAAATTGCAAATTAGACAAAGCGTTCAAATATAGTCCAGTTCCAGTTTTTAGATTTTTTTTAGATTATTTTCAAGAAATGCATGGCGTTAATCATCATCATCATGGGTAGAGCTCATGGTTTGTTTTAGGTAAATCTTCTTGCAATGAACAATCACTTTTTATCTGATTTATTCAACAATCTTACCAATTGAAAATTAGACAATATTTTGAAATAAAGTTCATTTCGACGTTTTGAGATTATTTTGAGATGATTCTGAATAAAGGCATGGCGTTATTGAACATCTATATTGGCATTGATCATGACTTGGGTCTGATAAATATTCTTTAGATTAATAATGACATTTTCTGATTCATCAATTAATCTTACCAAGTGAAAATTTGACAAAGTTTTCAACTACATAGTATCATGTTGTTTTAACTGAGGAGTTGGAATGTAGAAAACAATGCGTATGCAAATAAGAAACAATATCAAGTCAATTCGTCAATCAAAAATCAAAGTCATTCGTCATTAGCAATATTCACAAATTTAATCCATCGCAAAAAAGAGTATGCAGGAATCGGGACAACTGATCCGTACTTTAAGTCAAACTTGGTCGTTAATGGTTTATTAAAGCTATCTATTGTAATATGCAAAAGATAAAAAGAAGTTCGTGTCGTTGAAATCTCGATTTAAACGAAGTTTGTCGTAAACGTCAATGTAAGTTCGTGAAATGCATCAATTATTCACAATACTAATTGTAAAATCCATCATTAACTTCTTCAGCGTGTACTAAATGTCTTTGAAGATGCGTATTACTGATGACTTTATAGTTCCCTAGATATGAAATATTCAGAGAAGTGTATATGAGGGCATGTTTAAGTTTAATTAACTATCGATTTAAATTATAAGTGGCTGTAATTGATTATAATAAAGCGGGCGAGAAGATGAAGTTAATGGGTTTCGTGATGATATTAAGAAATTATTTCATCTTTGCGCTCATGTGTTGTTTCGTGGCAGCTCCTAATTGCAAGAACCAACCGACGACACTTATGAAACATATCAAGGGTTCAGTGCAAGACTATAGTAAGTGCTTCATGTTTATGAAGCACTTACTATAGTCTTGCACTGAACCCTCGATATGTGAACAGAGTTTTCAAGTAAATCTTTGCGAGTGAAGCCCATTTACAATTGTATTCAAGTAAGAAATGTTATTAAATATATGCGATTTGATTTTAATTCGTGAAAGTTTCGTGAAAGAAATACTTCTTTTGATTCGTGAAAGACATACATGTACTTCGAAAAATATGCAAAACAATACATGTTTGCATAAATACACTATTCCAACAAACGATTTTAGGGATGTTCTTTTAGCATGCTATTTCAATTTATCAATTCAAGAAATATTTTTGAAAACAAATGTTAATTCGAAAATAACATTTCAAATTTATAGCTGCTGAAAAATACGCCACTTGAGAAAACTTCCATCACATGAACATTTCAGGCATCTATAATTCAAAATTTAATTTCAAGAAAAATGCCATGATTTTGCTTCGGGTCATATGAATCAAGATATATTTGCCCATGAATACATATCCAGAGATACAAATTCAGGGATAGCTTTTAATATAAATATCACAATTATGAATATCATAAAAGCGTGCTAAAAATCCGAGGGAAATGCTTTGGAGATATTCAAAATGTCGGCAATGACAATCGTTCACAGATATTTGAATTGGAATTTTCAACTCTTATAGTACTGGAACTAACTTCATGCTTATGCAAACAGGTTAGATCAAGGCCAGCCGCCAAGTATACTTGGCGGCTGGCCTTTGATCTAACCTGTTTGCTACTCTGTGTATCTTTCCTCATTGAAATTAAGCACATCTTTAAGATTTCGGAAAGCAGACGACATTAAAATCTGTTTTTAGAAAATTACTTAGCATTCTAAGGTTTATGATATATACATTGTGTATGTCGTGACAGCTTGCGACTCATGATTCATATGCGAAACGTGTATTTGTTTCATTTATCCCCATCCTTAAAATGTATCTCTTTACTTAGAATTAACCATTTTGTAGCAATGAAATCACCAAGTATTCTAAGGGTTAAAGTGGTTCAGCTCAAAAGAAGTCACAAAGGCGTGTAATCTAAAACGGAAGAGAAATCGATGGTCTTAAAAATCCGCCCCTTAGATCGAACGAATAAAATCCGGCGATTAAGCACAATATAAACGAAGTGTGACAGTCTAACGTTAGATACTAAATACATTCCCTCTCTTTCCTCTTCTCAAACAAATCTATAACAAACGCGAATATCGAAACAGTTAGCGCTTAATTCCACTACCAAATACATCAATATTGAAGATAGAGAAATAAAACACAATTATTCCATAACATCTCAAGAAAACAATGTGACAACTGAGAAAATTTGCTCTGAAGGAGCAAATCCTTCTTGTTAATCACATTGGTTTTAAGAAAAATCATCAAATTAACGTTGAACCATACATTCTGAATATCAGCATACGGGTTCAGCGTTTTACGAGCGGATTTATCATAACAACAATCAGCTCAAAATCACCGAATCGCCATAAACCTATATGAAGCCCATATAAACCGCCCCGATACCTTTCCAATCGGGCACCAAATAAAAAGGTCTGGCATAAAACGACGGTGCTAGAACGTTTATAGCCGAGCCCAGGGTGTTAAACTGACACATACCCCGACCCCCATAATTTACCCCACTATGCGGTCTAGCCCACTGGACAACCTATAACCTGAAGTGACCCCCGACGATCGGGCCACGATTTACGGCGCTGCTCAGTCAATCAAAGAGCGAACGGTCAGTTAATCAATCTTAAACAGGTCCGCCTGTCTTAAAGGTATCCCTTATATTGGAGTATGTGATTGGTCCAAAATGAAAGTAACAGAAGATGACATTTATGTGTGGTCTTCAAAATTAAAAGAATCTGTCAAATGTGGTATTAAATATGAATTACACGTATAATGTATTCTCCTCGTGAACCATATTTTATTTTTCTTACAGATTTCATAAATCTCTTGCAGTGCATGAAAGAAGGAATTACATTATTTTCATCAGACCATCAGCAAACGAACTTCAAGACTAGTCGATATTGCACCAAGAAGGGTCTTTTGGAAGGACAGCAACCTTCCTAGGTTGGTTTGATCACACATTTTACCAAAACATTTATGTTGAATAAACCCTAATCTATCCACGTCTTACAATTATCATATGCTGGTGTCCCATCAACTTGCACCAATCGAAACGTTCCGTATATGGAGAAACGGGTGGTGCGATTGTAAAATAAATTCCTTCTCGCTATCAGCAAGACTGTTTGAATCCGTCCCGTCTATTGACTATTTAAATACACCACGACACTGACAAACCAGCCAAATTTAAGGACCTGTACAAAATATGGAACCAGACGAATCGAATGTAAAACCAAACGGCAGATGGAGACTTCTAAAATTGACAAAATTCACAGGAAGGAATTTTAATTCAAAAGCATGGATAGAGGAAAAATTATTTCCCAGCTTATTTTCAAGGTAAATTGATGGAAACACTTAAAAAACATGACATATACCAAAAAAGAGACTAATGAGCCGGCATAGGTGACATAAGTAAATTCCGAAATAAACCTTTGTAATGCAATCAATCGAAGTGATGCAATTTTAAGACTCCTATTTGCAAAATTAATCCACCAATCATAGACATATGCATTACGAGCAGGTTTCAGCAAGGAATTGAAAAAAGAATAAAGAGTACCTAAGTGCCGTACATATCTTTGAAAACACGGCATAAACAATAACCTAACATTTAACTCCTTATATTAGACACATGCTCCAATGATATAAAAGGTCTGTCTCTGTGACAGGGTTTTGAATTTCAAAAGCATTTTAACTATTCCAGAGTAAGTACGGATTGGTAAGTTTCAATCCTTGCTTCTTGTTTCGAAGGTTGGGAACTGTTTTCCCGCACAGTGGATCAAATAAACACGCAGCGGTACATGTACTAACAAACGGTTTATCTTCATCAAACGGCCGGGGACTTGATTTAAAGCCAAGAATTGGACGTACGATAAAGAAATGAAAGGCTTGATCCGACCTAATCTCGGATCGTGGCGGGTTTTCTTAAACAGCAGTGTAAATAACAAGTATCTTTTTAAAGCTTAATTATATTTGATTTTTGTGGTATATAAACACTGCAGTTTTGAAGTCGCGACGGCCCCTTGCAATATTAGCCGACGATAATACGGGTCGAAGAAGGAAGTTTGAAATAGCGCTCGGGCGGACAACAACTAGAATAGACGCTCGGAGAAGCGAATGAAAAGCGTTTTGCCTAATCCCCGTCTAATAAACCGAAGCAATTTTGCAAGGAACAAACACGCTTAATTGTTTAATTAAATCGCCCAATCGTAACTTTGATGGTATTGGAATCAATGGTGGGTTTAGAAATAAATAAATGTCTTTGTTGGTTTGTGCAATTTGAATGGTGCATTTTCACTAAAGGTTCTTAAGCGCGCGTCTTTCATGATTTTAATACGTTCAAGGCACCTACTGCAAAATCGAATTCATTGTGATTAACCGCCATCACTCCGTAATACCTCACTTTGACGCACTTGCTTTAAACGTCTTTAGAAACAACTGTTTCTCGTAAGAAGCAATTTTGTCACAATGTTTTCTACTTGATACTATAAGGAAAATGCCTTGTTCATGCCTGCTGTTGTTTTCAATACAGTCTGCGTCTAAAAGAAGGCGGAAAACTTATCTTTAATTGATACCACCGCAGTTTGTTGTGATATTGCTTTATCTTTTATGTCTTACAAAGTGTCATTAACATGTTGTTATAGCTTATTACAATGTACTCTGTTTAAATGTACTGAAATTATTTCTGTTCCAATTTGTTTGAACAATCCCTATTAAGAAGAAATATAGACTTGCTTTATGTTATAAATAATCATAAAAACCAGTGTGACCATAATCTAGATACATCTAACCCGAAAGTATTTTATTTAGCAAGACATACATATTTGTTGTATGGGCATATCTAGTAACAATTTCCAAAGTTCCTGGTAAAATGACTATTCAAGGAATGTCATTGACGTCGCCGAATAGCACTCCAGGAATAGAAGTGTATGTTATTGTATACACATTGCATGGCCATTCCCTAAAAAGCTCTGTCAGTTTGACGGAATTTAAAGCATCTTTAAAAGGTTAGCCCGGCATGTGCTCAAGCGATTTACGATGGTCATTTGCTAATTGAAGTATTGAAGGTCAAACCACTTAAAGGCAAACAATAAACCAATAAATAAATAACGGCGAGAAGGACAGCCTTTTCGGACTCCCTTCAAAATGTCCATCATCTTTTCCGGATGTATTTTCCATCGTGTCCGCACGTGCGAAATGGCGCATAAGTCCGAGAAATGTAAACATGAGACACGAGGGAGCGTTTAACAATTAGCCGGAAAATCGTTCCGGGCGATATTGGTGCCTGCGACTGCATTTGAAGAGTTTGCGTTTGGAAGATGAAAGAAGATATTCTTAGAGGGTCGTTGAATGCCCTTTTCCATGCTGGACTGAACAAAGCGTTTGAGGCACACGAACAATGCAAACAGATCTGTCAATGACCCGGTGGATGAAACGGACTTTGAAATTTTAACAAATGAGTTGTTCCTTTGGAAGAAGGGGGTAGTTGTGCATCTGGAGAAATTAATATCTAAGATCAGCTGGTACACATAATAGATTGGTTAGTGAAGATTTGTTAAGTTTTTACTAAAAGATGCATTTGACCAAAGACGAAGCATCTTTGGCAGTGCAATTAGGTATCAAAATTCACCAAGACGAAACATGAACAATATGCTCCGCTGTACCATTTCTCTTCCATAGGACGCATTGCATTTATGCTGTCTAAGGCCTTAAAGCATTCAATGTGTGTGTGTTAAATATCGCCAGTAACAGTAGAAATAATCATGACCCATACTTTATTGTAGAAGATATAAATCAAAGGATTTCAAACGAAACTTAACCATTTGAGAAAAAGATAAAGGAAATACCCGAAATGATTTCATTCAGCTTCTTTTACCAAAGTACAATTATTCCTTTTCTCAATGTGTTTGTAACCAATGAATTGGTTGTCATGAAGATATTTCTTCGTTTGGTTGATTGGAAGGTGATGCTATCCATGTTCATTAAACACATACCTTCATTTATTAGGAATGTGATTTACCATTCTCAAATCAAAACAAGATCTCGATTTTAGGGTATGAAAATGCCTGACTTATATTGAGTAGAAACGAGTATGGCAAACAATCAAATTGCTATAATCGCCATAAATGTTTCACTGGTGTCTAATTCATTTACGATAAAGTAAGTACATATGGATAAGAATTTACCATATTATGGAGTGGGACATTTAATCCCACATTTAAATGGATAGGTTCACTAACTATCGAAAATGAATGAATCTATCACAAACTTGTGTCTGGGGTATTTGTTGACTGAAAACAAGTTAGATTTTGCAGTTAAGAAGTAATGACAGCAGAAACAGTAGTATACCACCATACCGTTTAACAGGTATTGATATTAATTATACACCATCTTGTCTATAAAAACATTTTGAAACATATAACTTCAAAATAGTTTATAGTACTGGCATATCTTTAAAGAAAAGTAAAGTTCAGATCATCTGAGATAGTCTGAGTATTGTTTATAACACAACAACCATTATGAATACTCCTTTTGGTTCCGTCACAACGATAAATTGGTATTAGGTGTTACGACACAACTCGTCGTTTCCAGGTCTGTTTTCGATCGCATCAAATCAATATCTTTACTTTTATTCGAACTACATCGGTGCTTGTTGTCACGTTCAACGACGACAATTTTTATACGACTAAACTCTGAGTCTAAAGTGATATCTTCGATCAAATCAAATAAGTATTGTATTCTCTATTCAGAATTCAATCGACGCTTATTGTCGGAAAGAAAACCATTTCCATGCGGCTGAGATTTCACCTTACAAAGCACTTTTCCAGCGTATCAAATAAATATCTTAATTTTGTTTCAAATCAAACCGTCACTTATTGTTAAAAAAATACCAACTCTTTTGTTGGACCAATCTTTAAGTTGACAATGAATTTCCTATCGTATCAAGTAAATATCTTTGGTTCGATTTTAGATTGAACCACCATAAATAAAACAAAACATTCGTTATTTTTGTAACACTAATTTATATCCTCTTCTGTACGTTATACATTAAAACAAATGAGCACATGGTCCAGTCTTAGTTTTCATAGACTGATTTCGATAGACTTCGTTTTCGTATTGTCAAAAACAAATTGCAGTGATTTCTTTTATTCAAGATAGTTAACATGATAAATCTTAAGAAATATGGTTCGATTTGCGTCTACCCTTCTTTCGAAACGTGTTCAAGGATGTCATGATATGTTTACCTGGGACCGTGACCTTGCCCCACCCCCTGCTATTAAGGTCACAACCCGGACCGTTTGTAACGCATAAAAAACGCGGAAAATGTGCAACCCGACTCGGGCCTTATCGTGCCATTGAGACCCGAAATATGCCCTATATCTCCGTAATGTTCCCAAACAGCGACACAATCTTGGTGTTTACAAGATAGGAAATGAGATGGAACGGTAGAATTTCACCAGGCGTCTGGGAAACCCCGACTTCCCGCTCCCGCCGATAACGAACCGACGATAAATCGCGCGAGATATCACGTGGTATGGCGGGAATCTCCATGGTGAATGTGTCGACAAAACGGAGAAATCCGAAATATTGATGCCAATGGCCGCGATCAAGAAATCGCAAATAAGATGATAATGCATTCCATCCGTCGGTTCAGTACCAAAATGTTTGCATCTCATTCATTTCAATAAAGTAAATTTTGTATTTTCACAGCAAAGCAAAACGTGTCTTCAAGATTCTTAAAAATCAATCCATGTGATAAGGTACAAGCGGAAGAGCATTGGATGGTTTCCAGGCTGATAACTCTCGCTGAGATTGTCTGTATGGGTACCAATGATCTAACCCATGCGTGTGTCGTTTCTTTCGAATGCGATGGCCGATTAAACTGATATTAAACCGATAACAAACATGATACCTTCGTTTGGACATGTTTGAAAACGCTCAGACTTTTTGTCTTTTACACATTTATTCAATTGGATCTATTTTGTGTTGTTGTGTTGTCATTGTTGAACCATTTATTACTTCGATGGATATGCTTTCTAATTCTTTAAATAAATAGGTCAGAACAATGATCAATACATCTAAATTTCCCTCTGTTCATTTTATTCGATTTCATATTTCGTTTACGATACATTTGATTTTATGTTGTCGTAACATTCGTTAAAAGAGAAATAGGGGCTAGAAAACGATATTGTTTAACGCAGAGCCTCTGTCATCGCCATAATATTTCCTAGCACACATACTATTCTGCACATTCAAAAACATTCAACTTTCGCCAGCTTGTAAATGTTGATTAAGTTTGGTCTAAGTAACACCAATACTCTAATTTGGCGACACTAATTGCGATGATCATGAATAAAAACACACTATCTGTCATTTCGTAAATAATCTTTGAATTAAGTTGAGACACCGGAAATTTCTAAATCCACCATTGAACCCAGAGTAAAATTTACCAAAAAACTAAACATCCATACTTGTGATATTGAATATTAAGATAAAGTTCGAGTGAAGTCTATCAACATGAATGTTCCGCGTCTGGGTTTTTACCCAAATGGTTTCTGTTGATGATAAATCTGGGTCAGCTCCTCTGACTTGATTGTGCATATATAGATGACCAACTCTCACCATGTCGACTTTCATCGTCTCGATGCGGAAATCTTTAGAATAAGGTGGTGCAATATATCGATAGGACATTTCTTGTTCTTATTTTGTATGCGTTTAACGCGGGAAACACAACTTTCATTCACGAATTGCAAATATTTCTTGCTTATTTACGTTACATCATCCTTTATTGCAAAATCTGTTACAGTTTATAGCAACATCCATTTAATACAAATATTTGCTTATTTACTGGATCCAATAGGCAGTTGAACTAATTTCACGCATTTTCTTTATTTAAGCATCCAAACATTGCTTCACATTTTGTTTCCGATTCACAACTCTTCCCTCTTTATACAGGATAACATAACATAATTCTACAATTTCTAATTTACAACTCGTATTTGTCTCGTCAGGACTATTTAGAGGGGTTCTCCATCTTTTATTCACTGCAACTACAACTATGAAAAAGAACAAGCCACAATAGAACTTAAACGATGCCCCATTCATTATAAAAATCAAGTTTATATATAAACTTAACTTTATCAACTAAACCAAATAACAGATTTGCATTTACTTAATGAATAAAGTTCTTACAAAAAAGTATTAATCAGATATGTATTGTCTTTATCGGACACACCATATACCAGTTGTTCATATACTGAATAAAATTCTTACAAAATTTATTAGATTTAAATTTAAATTTATTATTTTAATAATTTATTATTATTTATTATTTATATAGTTATTGTTACAATGCATAAAATCATTTAGATAACTCTCATTACACTAACAGTACAACCCCCTAACTTGTTACAAGTACGAAAACGTCTCGTAAGGAAGCTTCGTGATGACTCATTCAAAATGTGAAGCAATGATAAACAGCTTTATGGCTCATAGGGCAATACCTACGATTTGGTTTGTATATAGGTCAATTGGGTCTTTATCTGGGTCAAACTCCAGATTGTTTCTGTTACAAATTTCTTATATAAATCAAGTCAGAGTCCGCGAAAATGCGAACTTGACTCCGGAAATGTTTCTCTAAATCGTTTCAATAAATACCATAAAGATGGCTTGAAAACACACACATCTTGAGCTAAACGTATACGAAGAAGAGTTACTTACTAACCACCAATAGATAGTCCGTAAAGAATAATAGAAGCAAAGAACAAGAAAACGCATGTATCAAAATAGAATGTATTCTTTGACAATACCAAAACAAGATTCCATTCAAGTTAAACCAACGTGGAAACAAATAACAACAAAAGAGAACGCGGGGCTAAAGAAAAGAAAGATGCGAAGAGAAAAAAGAACAACCAAAGCACTTCTTTGCTGTTCAACCAAAACACGATAACTCCGTCATTTTATATAAAGGAGATACGCCATTTTAGTTGAACAACCTCGATTCGTATTTGTTATTTGTAGAAAACGTCATTGTGTTCGGCTGGCATCTTGAATGATGGTTTAATAAGCGGGCCTGTCCCGTCTTACCATCCAGTAACAGTGGTTACGGAAATCGGATCTCCTCTTAAACTGCGTCCCCCAGACAAAAAGCGGCCCGCCACGGTTTTGTTCCTGTTCCGTTCGGACATTTGTATGCAAGAAAAACTAATGGAACATCCTCCCACCACTGTTATGGTAGCCCGAAACCCGAAATCGAACACCGCCTTCCCACGGCGTCGCCGGGTTCGGTTCTGTTTTCTCACCTGCGCCATTTCAAGCCGAAGAAAATAGTCCTGGACTAATAACACACTGCTTTAAATAATAGACATTCCTAAGATGGGTTTTTGCAGGCGATATCGAGTTCCCGAAGTCCATACATCATCTCAAATTTGACAAGAAAACTTGTACGCACAACGGAATAATTGTCGGCCGGCCGGGGCTTTTGCCGAATAAATGACTATAATTACGTTGCAAAATGACCAATGAAAAGCCGCCTATCGTCGTGATTTCATTACAAAATACATTTGCATATATTCATTAAAATAAAGGATATGGGGGGACCAACCGTGCCATCATGTTAGTGTCAAACTTTTTCCGTTCCCATGACAACGCTTTCAGCCCGTTCCCTTGTTACTACGTACGTTTATACCGTTGTTTATACGTTCATACGTTTACGTTGCATTAGATGCGTCCGAATTTTATGTTTTTTTCTCTACATTAAACAACATTATGCAAAAGACAGTCTCAAAAATAAATACATTGCTTCATCTGAGAATATGTTTCAATCGTTTTAGATGCATAGTTATTCTATAATACAAATTGATATGAGTACAGCATAGTACTGGATGTAGCCTGAGAACGTCCTTCTAACAAAAACCAAACAAAATAATGATTAAGTGAAGCCATTGCTTGGATCAATCAATGGCGTTATTTCGACTTTGTTGTGCAATACTCCTTCTTTAAAATAAAACTCATATAAACACGAGTATTTTGAAAGTTTTGACAATCAAAATCACCCAGCGTTCGCGTAGACAGATTGCCATTCTTTGGTATAACCCATTACCAAAATATAACGACAATTGACCAGTTTGCTGCAGAACACTCTTAAAAACATTGTGGTAAAAGAAGAAATTGCTCTTAACAGCAATTTCTCCTTTTCCGACAATGTTTCCTGTCCTTTCAGAAGACTGTTTTATAAGTTCACCTTACTTCGAAATGTCGTCTGCAAACTCTTTCAATTTGGGCCAGTCGAAAATGTGGCGTTTGGTAAAGGGATAAAGGACCAAACGTCTTGTGTTCCCAGGAGAGTATTTCTTATGCCTTAATAAGGTAACACATCTCTTGGAGCTGGCGTTATCGGGACTAATAACCCGGGTGTGGGCTTTTTTATGAAACTATCGTCTTAATAATGATAAATTGAATTATGGAATTATGCTGACCCTTTCGGTCATTAAGGAACTTCTGAAATATTAATGAAGGTTTCAGTCTTGTAATAAAGCAAATTTGGCCCTCGGAAAGAAAGTCATTAAAACTTGTTTATTGTCCGTGGGGTTTCCCGCGTTTATGAATCTTTATCCTACGCCTGATAACGAAAATAGATTAAGAAATAATATCATAAACGCATCAGCGAAAAGAACAATAAAATGGTCATTGATGCCACTTTCAAAGTAGCACCAGTAATTGTCGTAATGTAAGCCGTAACGAAAGTAACGGCATATGTGTTACTGGAGAAATAAAACTTAATTGTTTAGAATGTGTCTGTTAGCATTTACGCATTATTAACCCTTTGATAAACTTTTCAAGAACCCCGCGTATGAAGAAGAACGCAAAAATATTGCTAATACAAGCAGTTTCTTTCTTCGTTTTCTGAATCATAATTCCACCTCTAATATAGAAAGTACCTTTCTTGAATAGTTTTTTCTAGATTTTTTTACAGGATGAAAGATTTTAATTGTTGCTTGGTTATGAGTAAACTATTCTATTCTATGACGAAATGTAGTTCCTTGTATGAATCAACAGAAAGCAATCATTATATGTTTTTCTGTTTGTTACTGATTTATCTATTATATATTTTTCTTTAAAAAAAGAGAACAGAAAGACACCTATGACAAAAATAGTGTGTCAATGTTTTTTTCATATCATGAAATTGTTTATCATAATTATTCAGAAATGACAGGAACTATTGTTGTGCTAAATTAAAACTTCGATATGATATCGATAAGTAAATAATGTTTTCTTTTAAAGAAAACGGTTAGATGTAATGATATTCTAAATTACAAATATTGAAATTGCAAAAGATATTACGACACACGAAAAGACTCCATTCCATGATTTTCATTAAAATCAAAGATATATGGCCGTATTGTTCGACAAAGGTTGCACGAGTTCATATGCTACTTTTCATTAAGCTATATATGACAAATACAACAGTTCTTTCTCTAGTCAAAAACGTAAGAAATACAACCCACAAACCGGTAAAAATGTACAAATTTTGTTTCAGACAAGGTGCTATATCGTCACCCCTGAATTTGTTCACAAAGACCTGTCAAAATAGTTAAACCGTTTCATTTAAACGTACGTTTAAACCAAACAACTGTGACAAAAGGAGAATTGCTAAACTACAAACAATTACTTCTTTTGTCACAATGGTAACATGCCAATATAATAAAGAGAATGGCATTTTTTGGAAGTTTTTTTTAACACTTGTGAGTGTCGTTTTCCACTACATTCAATTATGGGTTAGTCACAAAATTCCACAAACATGTGAGAGACTTAGTTAAGGTGATGGACTACACATAAAACAAACTGTATTGAATAAATCTGCGTAAATAAGACATCCATAGCGAACAAAAACCGCTAACCAGTCGCGAAAACCCCTGACAGCTACCCGTCATTGAAACACATTTATGGGGGTACATAACTGACAGAAATATTCATAACATAAAAACCTGAAATAATGATGATTTTAATGTTGATGCTGACGTTTTACGACATATCGGGTTCCGTGTGTACGCCACAACGAACCTTGGTATAGACCGACCGATACTATCTACATCGGATGATGGTTTTATGAAACTTCAACACGCTCTCGTGTTAATATTTATGGGGGGCTCTCCCTCCACTTTTTATTTGGGAAACGCAGCCCAATGCATCTGCCCGAAACTTCAATCGGTTGTAGGTTGTCAAACCTTGAGAATGCTGGGTAATTTTTAAGAAATAGATTTTTGTGTTTTCTGCTTTCCTAAATTCTAAACATCTGCGTAATTTTGACGAGGAAAGATATCCAGGGTAGCAAACAGATTAGATCGCAGGCCAGCCGCCAATTAACTTGGCGGCTGGCCTGGATCTAACCTGTTTGTAAAAGTATTGAGCCAATCCAGCAAAGTAAGGGTTAATCATTCACTTCAATAAAAAATTATTTTTTAAACAATGAAACAAAGAAAACTGAGGCAATATGTTTTAAAACCATTCTTGGCAAAAGGAGACATTGCTCCCAATGGACAATTTCGCAATCTTTCACATCCCGCAGAAGATGAAAACAATTCTTTATAAGTGAGATTTGTCGTAGGTGTCAATCAAGAACAGTATTAAGAAGCTGTCAAAAATAGCTAAAATTACAAAACCCTGTCTTATTACGTCGTTGCACATCACCTACAATGTTTGCGATTGTTTTGACTAATATGCCTACATTTAATGTCCTTGGCAGCCGGAACTTTTATAAGTGTATCTCACTGTAACATACAAATAAGTAATAAACATCAGCGTTTCTTTTTTCGTTTTCAAATTTACTGTTTAGCTTATCAAGCAGACGTGTAAACTTTTGTTATAGTTGGAGACATTCGACATTTTAAAAAAAGAAAGAAAAAAAGAAAAAAACACACAATAACATTACACTCCCGGCATAAATTCGTAAAATAAGTCATCTCTCTTTATCGTAGTTTTTTCTGAATCAATAATCAAAATATCAATCATGGTTTCAATAAAATGAAGTATCATCTGTCAATTCCTGGCTCTAGTCTGCTAAGTGTAACGTTGAATAAAAGACCTAATAAACAAAATGTCTTTTAGGTCTTTGATTGAATGGAAAAAATCTTCTGTTATACAATCAACGGTGCGCAAGGTGTACTACGAAAATGGATAGGTTAAACACAATTCGGTTTGCCAACAGTCTACCGTAATAATTCCACCAACGCCGAGCTTATTTCTATCCAATCCAATGCATTTTTACCAAGTCTACCTGATAGGGAAAATACTTTTTATAGCAATGTCTAATTTTTCGTCAATATTAAAAATAGTCGCATACAAAAACGTAGGAACAAAGACCAAATAGATATTCATTAGGTCTTAATAGGAATAAGTAATTGTTTGGTAACAGTTTAATTTGTTGCTATGTAACTGTTTGTCTAGTTCTTATTGAAACAAAAACTAGACGACAAATTATAGCTAAATGAAGATAACATGGTCTATGATAAGTGGGAAGAAACCACTGTGACAAAATGATACATTGCTCACTATGAGCGCATAATGAGCAATGCATCGTTTTGTCACATCGGTTTCCACGGAATACAGCATCCGTTGCAACTAAAGGAAATTGCTACATGTCTTATGGCTATCTGAACCCATCGTGTTTATCAAATCAAAATACTTTTCTTTGCTCGTGGAAATACCCAAGTAGTTCCGAGTATTCTTATGAAGTAAGGGCTTTAACCCATTACCAAACAATAACGACATTTGGCCAGTTTGTTGCAGAGAAATTGCTCGTGACGAGCAATTTCTCCTTTTCCCACAATGTTTTCTACTCTATTAGACGATAACTTTCCAATTTCATCACATTTTGAAAAGTCGCCTACCGAATCTTTCAATTTGGGACAGCCAAAATCTTGGCGTATAGTAAAGGGTTAAACAATGCCCATGAATACAGGCAGACGACACGGCCGTTTCGGGTGATCTGTTTTAGTGGGTGAGGCCGTATATATCCCGACCCCGCATTCGTCGCCCCATTCTTCTCGGGCGCTCGTTAGACACGGGCGAATGTGATAATATATTTAATGCCGGGGCATATGGTGGTTAACGTCTCTGTAAAAAAATGGCTGAATATCAAAACAGAAATTATGACTTCAATAAAACATCTCTGTGTTTTTTACTACGCCAATAAAGAGATAGTAGTTATAATTCGGCGTGGACTCTTCGTCGTTAAAACCACGGCCAATAGCGCCATGAGGCCTTGTTGTTGTCCTTTTTTATTTCTTTTCGCTACAAAAATAATGGTACCTGTTCATAGCAATAATGCTACATACAAACAACTTCGCGTTTACAGGAAACCTTGTAATGTAAGGGTTGTTTTCAGACAACTTTTGAGCAGGAATTAATAAATCATTAAAGTAAACGATTTCCCCTTTTCTTATAATAGTTTTTACCCGATTCATACATCATTTCTATTTCGATTCAAATGCATTGTCTTTTGGCAATTCATACATCATTTCTGTTTCGATTCAAATGCATTGTTATTTGCTAATTCGTTAAGCAAGTAAGAAATGCAAAGGAGGATGTCATTCAAGTATTTTTTTGTTTTGGGCAAATAAGTCTTTCGAGCTCATTATGAAAACAGAAACTTTCCATGTCATGACTTAAATCATTGTCGCTAATACCTATGTTGAATCACTATTTCATTTATGGGTCCATCCCATGATACAAATGAATCTTAACCTTCCAAACAAAGTTAAAAGTTAATCGTTTAAAAATCCACTTTCCTGAATCAAATAAATACTTATCCAATTTTTCTTTTTGTCAAAGAACGTTACGTCTCCCAGGAGTTAGTTACAATGGTAAGCTTGGGACTTAAAAATGAGCAGACGAATGGACAAACACTGAGTGAAGGGCTGAATTCAAACGGTAGTATCTATTTTGTATTTGTACTAAAATCATATTTCCATATTTCATGAACCAAATAAACATCAATCAATGGTTCCTTTCTAAAATCAATACCGTAACATCGTCCCCATTTATATGGGTTCATTAGTAAGTCGTTGTCTAATTACGATTTCAAACGAACAAGAAAATAGTTAAACACTGATTGAAGGGCTGATTTCAAACGGTAGTATCTATTTCGTGTCCGGATGTCGTTTTGATCCACGTCCATAAAGTGACTGGTCAAGCGTCCGGTTTAATGATGCTCCACACCATGTTTCACACCCCGTAAGTGAGGCTTCACACCACCTCGTGTCACGTGATCAAACCCTTAACGTGTCATCATAACAGCTGAGTAGATTCATCGATGTTTGTATATCAAAGAAGCTCTTGTAACAAAATATATTCTTTTGAATATTGACGTTTCAAAATATGTACATATGTGTATGTTTACAAATAAAGCCCATGCTTTGTTTTGTTCTTGTACAATTGAGATGAATAAATTGATACCAAGACAAATACTATTTAAAGCGGCTTCATCTCTTGTCAAAATGTTTGAAACTTGGTTTGATGCAGAACCGTTGCTTCTATCTTGATTTGATGAGAGATTATGAAGACTGTGCAATCGTAGGAATATTTCAATTTGTGTTACGTTCGTCAAGACGGACGGCATTGTATGTTTTTCAAGACACGATACTAAATCTGAGACAATGAACAACGATACCAACATCGAGCAATATTTGTATATGTCAAATGGCTGTCAAAGTTACTTACTCAGCTCCATATTTTCAACCGAGAAACCCATTAAAATATTGCTGCCCGACCTTTTTATCGCATTTTTATAGTTTTATAGAGATTACAGAAGCCGTGAGTCGTCAGGGACGTCATACAGAAACATTAAACGTATCATCATAAGTCACGGGACGGGGGCATTACAAGGTATGTCTTACATTAAAACTACGGAGCCCATTCACCCAGTGTATAGTTCTTGACAAGGGTCGATGAAATCTGTCCTGATCGGCAAATCTAAAACAAATGTGAAATTATGTATCTTAAGTTACCTCTGCAGAATTTAGTTATGACTTTCGTTTACTACACTGGTTTAAGATCTTTTAGGAAGAATTCATGAAATAATTTCAAAACCATATCGATAAAGAAAAGTCAAAAGAAGTGGCGAAACAAGGCATTAAGTACGCAAAACAATAAATGAAGCCTTCACTTTAATTTCAATAACTTACTCCTAATTGTAATTCATTACATCAACTAAGGGTTGTTGAGGCCAACATTTACTTTTTGATAACTTGAGTTCGAATAATTATTTTTTATGAAATTTCGTCTCCATTTTGAAGATGTTTATTCATTAATGTTGTTATATACGCATGTGCCAGGTCGTCGTGAAAATTTCAAAAGGAATGAACGAGAGGAAATAAGCACCAAAGACGCTACTTGATATCAAAATTCAGAGCCATACTCTCGGTGAAAGTTCGCCCTAGACCAGAAGTTCTTGTGGACGATAAAGCCTTGTCCTCAAGGGCAGGTTACATAGTAACGGTTCTTTAAATACGTCACTATGAAACGGTGATAATTAATTATGCCCTCCCAAAGACTATCATGCAAATGCCCTTTGTTATAGGGGTTATTGGTTAAGGGTTCCAGAGCAAATATTGATGATGCTAGTGGGGGGATGCAGCTCCAATTTCAAACACGACACTTGACCCCCAGAAATAGTGTTAGATATACGGGCGATAAATAGTCCGGCGGAGTAATTCTAATATCGCGCACGCGCCGTAAATGTAAACAGCTAAGGAGACTATGCAAATATTAATATCTAAAGAGCGGCCATTGAAGTCCTTAGCTAGATTGCAATAGGTTAGACCGCGAAGCGGGTAAACGCTAAATTTGGAAGCCTCTACTTGCATACGTCTGACAGCTCCAAACGCAATTTGTCATAGGAAAACACTGCGAGCCCATTTAATCAAATTCCCGCGAATGTAGTCCTGGTACCCCGGTCGGATACTAATATTTGGACAACCTCGATGGTTCCCTCAGCACAATGAGACGGCATCTTTGCAAAAATGGGCTGGAACCTTTGAACGAAAGATAACGGACTGTGAGTAGTAGTACTTCAATGGTACCTTGGCGAACAGGGACTTGAACCTTTTTGTAGTAACATCTTATACTTGGTGCAATATCATATACCGACGGATTGGTTTTACTATATTTGTAAATCCTTCACATTCGGGATGGCTTATAAGTATAATACACTAACAGTCGTCAAAATAGTGCATTTGATGAAAGGCGTTTTGGAACAGAATTCCTAGTTCCCAGAGAACCCATCGCTTTCGAAACGGAATAGCGTCATTGGTCAGTAATTCATGAATGTTGCTATTTCATTTTTCATTTTGAAGAAGCATAAGCGACTTTTATTTTCAAATAAGAAAAGCATCCAAAGCTTGGTCGTGTTTGAGCACCATACACCTTGAAAACTATAAAAGAGCCATCACTATACTATTAGAGTCCTTGCTATAAGACTATAACACTCTGACTGCAATAAAATGTTGAAAATACATTTGACCATAAGGAATCAAACATACAGGCTCACCTCAACATGGTCTAGGCAATGTGAACACACTGAAATGCTTTGAAATGCTATACATGCAAGAAATTGTTACACTTATCTTGGTCATTGATCTGCTTGGCCAATCCCAAAATACGCAAATGAATCAATAAAGGCCAATCTGGACTGGCAATCACTTAACACATGGTTGTACATTGGTTCCTTGTTTGGTATCTCAAGGGGGCTGAAAAAGCTACCGTGAATCACATAACAAAAAAAAGATCATCTTACTCGTTTGACATCGTATTTAAGATGCAACGATGGACCTCAAAGTATCTTGTTCATCATTTTAAAAACGTCTATTTTGTTTTTGGGGTATTCCATCTCAAACATAATGTGTATAAAGGAACAACCCTCAAATATTGGACTCGCCGACCATTCTATAATAGGCCCCTAAGGCGGACCATAATGAGCTATTTAGGAATCCTATGACGGAGATAAGAAGATGATACCCTAGCTCTACCTACACAAATAATTAAAAGTGTCACTTTGATACAACGCTCACGTTACAACCATTTAAAGATGACGCATCCTTTTAACCTCTCTTTTACTATCTACATTCCTGTAGCCGATTATTGGTGTATGTTTCCCGCAAATTACCCTTCCTGCTGCCCACCTACCCGCGGGACAAAGCCCCACCATACAAAAACTGGGCCTTGGGTTACCCGGGACCATGAATCATCCGACCATTGTGATACTTACGTTGCCGAAGTATTGGTGCATTCCTTTGAGAGCTAAGTGCAACGCTTCAATTAGTCATTCATCTTGTAAAAGGGTTTGCTGTTGTTTTGCATTGAGTCCTCAAACCTCATAAAGTTGTTGGTCTTCGTGCTTTCAAAAGGTCCTATCGCATACGTATAGGATACCAAAATACGACAGTTAAGTGGCTTTACGACAACGTACATTCTTATACAGTTCGATGGCAACCGTTGTCAACAATACATTCTTCGGGAGGATATTCGTGACAGTGAAACAAAAGGATGCTGTAACTCCTGTGTGCTAAGGTAGAATATCCCAAATGCGCTATTTTGAAACATGTTCTGTCGTCGGATAACTTCACACGTTCTCGGTATACACAGGTCGGGGTCTTATCAAGCCGGAACTAGACGTATCAAACCGAATAGTTCCAGCTCAATAAAGCCTCGAAATATAGTTCAGACCCATTTATCCACGTCGAGTTAACATTCAGTTGTAATGTGACGCCCTTGAATTATCCTTTGCATCCTGGCTCTTTTGTGTTTTAGATCTACCTGTACAGGGCCCGTATTGAATGGCCGCCTTTATTCTGGGGGAGGATTTTTACCACCCGCTTCAGATGCCTATCTACCGACCATCAGTGTCAAATGGCCGATTGGCTTTTCATACGATCTTTTCTTTATGAATGTATGTATACTCACCTCTGTCAATGGCTGAGCACGGCATACATTTCCATTTCATTCTTAATCGGAATACATTGAAATAAAGGACGACTTACATAAAATCGTTTTATCACAAATTATATTTACAAAGAGAGCACAAAACAATGCATTTGAATTACATTATTTTCATATTTATCCGTATCTCCTTTTGAAAAACTTAAAAATACAACTTCGTTTCACATAATTTACTGTTGTTTACCCATTTGCACCTCAAACACTACGTAAACATCAAGACAATTTGGGAAAAAAGTACAATTGCTGAATATATAAACAACTTGCAGTACATGCCAATAAAAACTCGAACAGAGTAAAATAGCACAGTGTATTAATAAAGGCGATGTAATCGAATGAAAGATGAATCTTTATATCATTTCATCAAAAGGGATATTTTCATGAGGGCAAGCATTCAAACCGACTGGGGACATTGGGGCTAGTTAATCACGGTTCGTGATTCGGTCCATATTGGTTGAAAATGCGAGTATATCCATTGAAAATAAGTCATATGTCGCAAAAATGCGTTCGAAATATATATATAATTGTATCTATCAGGCGATAGTGAAATAGATTTTGTTTAATAAATACAATTTACTCCTCCAGTTTGCATTCAATTTCGCATGACAAGTCAATTCATGTTTATCAATCGCAGAAACTAGACATGTATCTTTCAGGCGTTTACAAAGTAGATTCGAGTTGTCATTTATATCTAATACTCTATTTCGTAATCAAATTAGCATAACAAATCAGGCTGTATGACCAGGTAATTTTAAAGCAGTAAGAATGATTCTTTAAAGTAAGGGCATTAAATGTCACCAAGTGTAGTGTATGACCAGGTATATTTAAAGAAGTAAGTATGATTCTTGGAAGTAAGGGCATTTACTGTCACCAGGTGTGGTGTATGACCAGGTAATTTTAAAGAAGTAAGAATGATTCTTTAAAGTAAGGGCATTAAATGTCACCAGTTGTGGTGTATGACCAGGTAATTTTAAAGAAGTAAGAATGATTCTTTAAAGTAAGGGCATTAAATGTCACCAGTTGTGGTGTATGACCAGGTATTTTTAAAGAAGTAAGAGTGATTCTTTAAAGTAAGGGCATTAAATGTCACCAGCTGTGGTGTATGACCAGGTATTTTTAAAGAAGTAAGAATGATTCTTTAAAGTAAGGGCATTAAATGTCACCAGGTGTGGTGTATGACCAGGTATGTTTAAAGAAGTAAGAATGATTCTTGGAAGTAAGGGCATTAAATGTCACCAGGTGTGGTGTATGACCAGGTAATTTTAAAGAAGTAAGAATGATTCTTTAAAGTAAGGGCATTAAATGTCACCAGTTGTGGTGTATGACCAGGTATTTTTAAAGAAGTAAGAGTGATTCTTTAAAGTAAGGGCATTAAATGTCACCAGGTGTGGTGTATGACCAGGTATTTTTAAAGAAGTAAGAATGATTCTTTAAAGTAAGGGCATTAAATGTCACCAGGTGTGGTGTATGACCAGGTATGTTTAAAGAAGTAAGAATGATTCTTGGAAGTAAGGGCATTAAATGTCACCAGGTGTGGTGTATGACCAGGTATATTTAAAGAAGTAAGAATGATTCTTTAAAGTAAGGGCATTAAATGTCACCAGGTGTGGTGTATGACCAGGTATTTTTAAAGAAGTAAGAATGATTCTTTAAAGTAAGGGCATTAAATGTCACCAGGTGTGGTGTATGACCAGGTAATTTTAAAGAAGTAAGAATGATTCTTTAAAGTAAGGGTATTTAATGTCACCAGGTGTGGTGTATGACCAGGTATTTTAAAGAATTAAGTATGATTCTTGGAAGTAAGGGTACTTAATGTCACCAGGTGACTGTGATAACAATAACATTCGTCATTAGCATAGACTGCTCCATTTTGTAATTAGAATCGCATCAGAAGTTAGGCTATCTATGGTCATCGATATCCGAAGTACACATAAATCTACATGCATTTTATGTTATATTTTTCAAATTTGAATGTACATATGATGAGACTTTAATAAACAATGAACTGAAATGCATCTATTAGACTTATTTGAAAAAGATGCTAGTCATCATTAATAGCTGGTGGTCTATTTTCTTATGAAATATCATATTAAATTAAGCCCTCTTTTTCAACGAACATCCAAAGCACATATACATGCATCTTTCATTTATTCGATAAATACATGTAGACACAAGACCTAATTAATATTTTCTGCTCTACTTTCTAATTGAATAAGTATACAAAAACCAAGCCTTCGTTATCAATCAACATCTAAAGTGCATATTAATGCATCTTCCATACGTTTGTAAAATCAATTAGTCTCATCCTTAATGTATACTGCTCCATTTTGTAATTAACTTAGCATAACAAATTAAGTCACGTTTGCCAAAAGACATGTGAAGTACATGCATGTTACATGTGTTTTTGAAATCAATTTACAGCTCAAGTTAAACCTTTAGGCACTGGAACCGACTTTATGCTAATGCAAACAGGTTAGATCCAGGTCAGCCGCCAAGTAATTTGCGGCTGGTCTGTGATCTAACCTGTTTGCTACTACGGGCATAGTTCCTCAACAAGAGAAAGCAGTTATTCAAGGTTTTGGAAAGCAGACGACAGAAAAATCTTTCTTCAGAAAATTATTCAGCATTCTAAGGGTCAATATTAACATGTATCCCTATTCATAAATCGGCAGCGAAAGCATACGCACAAGCATCTTACAGGCGATTGTGAAAGTCAGTTCGATTCGTCATTAATATCTGATGCTCCATTTTGTAATAAAATGTTGTTTTATGGAATTATCTCTGAAACCAGAAGGCACCTCGGATAGGCGGCGGTCATTTGGTTAACTCCCCACCTGGGCTCCACTAATTAAGCCTTTTTGTAATTCAGACATTATCCCCATTACCCTCATGCTAGAAAAATGGGACTGGTCCAAATTCAAAGCATCAGCAGCCGACCCCACAAAACTCCCAAAAATCTTAACCTTTTTTTATTAAGATAATCACTCCGCTTTATTCATGCTTTGTACACGGTGATTTTATATACATATACAAATGACGTATTGTGCTGAAAAGGTTTGAAATAACCTTGGAGATATACGACCTTTGAAAACAGTGTGACATGATGAGCATATTCTTCTTTTGACATCTTGCTTTCATTGGTGATGAGCCTTACAATAATTGATTTCCGGCTATAGTGGTTATATTTGTCACATCGGTTGGTGATAATTCCGTAGTCTGATACAAATAACCATCTACTTCTTATCTGATTTGTTTCACATCGATTGTGTAGGAAGCTTGAAGCTTTTTTAATTCACTCTGAATGACTGCTTCTTGGATTCTAACACAGTTTTCGCGCCAATCTGTTGGTTAGTCCCGGCAATTTTCACAGCGCCTGACGGGGATCGAACCCAGGACCCTCAGTAAAAAGCCGACGCTCTACCTCTACCAGAAACAAAGAACACATTATCCATTCCCTTCTCTTCATTTCGATAGAAGTTCTTTATTATACATGCGTATCTCCGTACGGTAGATTAGCGACGAAGGAGGAAAGGTAAAAGTATTATTTTCACAATGACTATATGATACTTTATTATACGAATTGACGTCTGCCGGTTTTCATCAATTTTGAAAAATCCTTCAATTACCGATGTTATATTTGATTTATCCTTTACCTCATATGAGACGCGTTTTGAGCGTGGATTTAAGGAATAAATGAGGATTAGGGGAGTCATTCTTAGTGAAGAGCAAACTCTCTATTCGTCAAAATGTAAGTAAATTTAAAAAATAAAGAAAAGCCTACTTCCACAGTTATTCAACTAAAACAAGTAATTCATTTTTAAAAGAAGTACATGTCTAATTAAAATGAATCATTAGTAATGTTCTTTGTCATGAAATATCTGTATTATATGAACACTGCTATAAACTGGAACTGTTTTTGCAATAAAGGATAATCCATTACAAAAAAAGACATTTGTGTATAGTGTAATTTATGTAATAAGGTAATTTATCCCTAGTGCTTACAATACAAACACATATTTGAATACTATACGAGTTAACGAGCACAAAAGATTCGAAGATGTTGCTCATTTGTAATATAGTCCTTATGCTATATGTCTAGCGGCACGCGCGCTTAGTTATCTCTTTTTTTCGCAATTACGGAATAACGGCATCAAATCGAAATGAAAACCTCGCGTGTCTGCTCATTTAATCACCGAACACCGGTTGAAATGTATTCATTACGGGCTTTATGTCTAGTTATAAACCGGTGCAGACCTTTGAAGGCGGTTTTTGTCATCTCCTTGAGAAACCATCACGTGGCAAATTAGAAATACGATACATGTACTGAGTATGACTAGTTGGTTGTATGACCACGTAATTTTAAAGAAGTAAGAATGATTCTTTAAAGTAAGGGCATTTAAATGTTACCAGGTGTGGTGTATGACCAGGTAATTTTAAAGAAGTAAGAATGATTCTTTAAAGTAAGGGCATTAAATGTCACCAGGTGTGGTGTATGACCAGGTAATTTTAAAGAAGTAAGAATGATTCTTTAAAGTAAGGGCATTAAATGTCACCAGGTGTGGTGTATGACCAGGTATTTTAAAGAAGTAAGAATGATTCTTTAAAGTAAGGGCATTAAATGTCACCAGGTGTGGTGTATGACCAGGTAATTTTAAAGAAGTAAGAATGATTCTTTAAAGTAAGGGCATTAAATGTCACCAGGTGTGGTGTATGACCAGGTAATTTTAAAGAAGTAAGAATGATTCTTTAAAGTAAGGGCATTAAATGTCACCAGGTGTGGCGTATGACCAGGTAATTTTAAAGAAGTAAGAATGATTCTTTTAAGTAAGGGCATTAAATGTCACCAGGTGTGGTGTATGACCAGGTATTTTAAAGAAGTAAGAATGATTCTTTTAAGTAAGGGCATTAAATGTCACCAGGTGTGGTGTATGACCAGGTATTTTAAAGAAGTAAGAATGATTCTTTAAAGTAAGGGCGTTAAATGTCATCAGGTGTGGTGTATGACCAGGTAATTTTAAAGAAGTAAGAATGATTCTTGGAAGTAAGGGCATTTAATGTCACCAGGTGTGGTGTATGACCAGGTATGTTTAAAGGAGTAAGAATGATTCTTGGAAGTAAGGGCATTTTATGTCACCAGGTGTGGTGTATGACCAGGTAATTTTAAAGAAGTAAGAATGATTCTTTAAAGTAAGGGCATTTAAATGTCACCAGGTGTGGTGTATGACCAGGTAATTTAAAAGAAGTAAGAATGATTCTTTAAAGTAAGGGCATTAAATGTCACCAGGTGTGGTGTATGACCAGGTATTTTTAAAGAAGTAAGAATGATTCTTTAAAGTAAGGGCATTAAATGTCACCAGGTGTGGTGTATGACCAGGTATTTTAAAGAAGTAAGAATGATTCTTTAAAGTAAGGGCATTAAATGTCACCAGGTGTGGTGTATGACCAGGTATGTTTAAAGAAGTAAGAATGATTCTTGGAAGTAAGGGCATTTAATGTCACCAGGTGTGGTGTATGACCAGGTAATTTTAAAGAAGTAAGAATGATTCTTTAAAGTAAGGGCATTAAATGTCACCAGGTGTGGTGTATGACCAGGTATTTTAAAGAAGTAAGAATGATTCTTTAAAGTAAGGGCATTAAATGTCATCAGGTGTGGTGTATGACCAGGTAATTTTAAAGAAGTAAGAATGATTCTTGGAAGTAAGGGCATTTAATGTCACCAGGTGTGGTGTATGACCAGGTATGTTTAAAGGAGTAAGAATGATTCTTGGAAGTAAGGGCATTTTATGTCACCAGGTGTGGTGTATGACCAGGTAATTTTAAAGAAGTAAGAATGATTCTTTAAAGTAAGGGCATTAAATGTCACCAGTTGTGGTGTATGACCAGGTAATTTTAAAGAAGTAAGAATGATTCTTTAAAGTAAGGGCATTAAATGTCACCAGTTGTGGTGTATGACCAGGTATTTTTAAAGAAGTAAGAGTGATTCTTTAAAGTAAGGGCATTAAATGTCACCAGCTGTGGTGTATGACCAGGTATTTTTAAAGAAGTAAGAATGATTCTTTAAAGTAAGGGCATTAAATGTCACCAGGTGTGGTGTATGACCAGGTATGTTTAAAGAAGTAAGAATGATTCTTGGAAGTAAGGGCATTTAATGTCCCCAGGTGTGGTGTATGACCAGGTAATTTTAAAGAAGTAAGAATGATTCTTTAAAATAAGGGCATTTAATGCCACCAGGTGTGGTGTATGACCAGGTAATTTTAAAGAAGTAAGAATGATTCTTTAAAGTAAGGGCATTAAATGTCACCAGGTGTGGTGTATGACCAGGTATTTTAAAGAAGTAAGAATGATTCTTTAAAATAAGGGCATTTAATGCCACCAGGTGTGGTGTATGACCAGGTAATTTTAAAGAAGTAAGAATGATTCTTTAAAATAAGGGCATTTAATGTCACCAGGTGTGGTGTATGACCAGGTATGTTTAAGGGTAAGAATGATTCTTGGAAGTAAGGGCATTTTATGTCACAGGGATGGTGAAATCTGACTTTGTTTAACTTGTCCGTAGAGACCAAATCTCTTTCTGCGTGTGTCCGTATAATGGTTATAACGTCTAACCAATTCCACTAAAAAATTACTTGACCGTTGATTTTAACAAATTTATTTTACATCGATTATGACAGAAGCTTATGAAACTCACTCTCGATGTCTGCTTCCTTGATACAAAAACAGTATTTGCTCCGATTTAAAGGCTAGTCCCGGTAGCTATCACCTCGCCTAACAGGGATCACAACTGGGACCCACAGTTTAAGAATCCGACACTCTCTGGAGTAACGCAATGTGTTAAAATTCAATCCAGAAGGATCACTACAGAGCTTTGCATGGACGTGGGTAATTTTCCAAAGCCGACGGGGTGTGGGTTCGATTCCCATGTATTACAGAAACCTACCTAAGACTTTTCACCTGCCAAAATTGAGCATAAGTTCTGACAGTGTCTCACGGAATCAGAATCGAGAGCAACTGATGTAAGTTGTTAGATATTGTTACAAATAAGTCGATGTGTTTACCCATTAGCAAAAAAAACGACATTTGGTCAGTTTATTGCAGAAGACTCTGCAAAACATTGTGGGAAAAGGAGAAAACGCTATTAAAGAGTAATTTCTCATTTTCCCAAAATGTTTTCGGTCCAGCAGAAGGTTACTTTTCAATTGAATCACATTTTGAAATATCGTCTGCAAACTCTTTCAATTTGAGACAGGCAAAACTCTGGCGTTTGGTAAAGGGTTAAGTATAGAGTTGCATCAGAGGTGTACCTCAACATGTTTTCATGTTGCCATCTTTTTTCACACATCATTAACCATATGTATTTAGTCTTGTGTGTGTACTTTTACTGGCCCTGTCTCGGTCAATGACTTTCTTCTATTTTTCATATCCTAGACATTATGTGTTCTTCTGACGTGTCTTGCCCAAGGTTACCCCCAAGCAACAAGAGGTGTCAGTGGGCCCAAACCCGGGACCCCCCTCCCCCCAAGAGCTAGGCACGCCAACTTAACCACTCGGCCACGCAAGACCATTTATGCGTTCTATCCAACCAACCAAGAACAGGTCGACAGAAGGTCGCATGTTCAATCCAAAGCTACGAGCAACCGCTTACTTTTTTTCCGTGGTTTCTCTAGCTATAAAGAATTCATGCATTAACATAGGTAACTTGTATGAAGTATCCATTCCCTTCAGGACTGCTCAAACAAAGTGCATACCTATATAAGCCATGCCAAGACACGTAATTATACTTTATGCACATGTACTTATAAAGACATGTACGTTAAACAAGTTCATTAAAGATAACTAGGTTAGTGCATCAGATAAAGGAAATCATCGTGAATTTTTGTACACGATGGTTCCAACATGGAAAGGTAATCGTTCGACATTTGAATTTGCCATATAATGATGAACTCTGTTATGACACTATGTACTTTAAGTACATTTTGGACCGTTGTGCAAAGATTTATTTACACGTCTTTAAAGATGTACATGATACTTTACGTTTTGAAAAAGGTTAAAACCAAAACATTTGATTATCACACATATGGAACCGACTAAAATGGATAAGTCGTAGTGTGACTAGCAAGAGAGAGAAAAGTTCAAAACTGTGGAACAGGTGAACTATTTTAATGTGCCAATCATGGAAAGAAAATCTCATTTTTCTCCAACGTCTGCAAATACTTGTCCAAGTATAATGTATGTAATAAGAACTTACTCTTTCTTCCAAACAACGCTTTTTAACGGAATGTGTTGCTGTTCTAAACACGAAGAGTCGGACCGGGTATTGTTTTCTAATATTTGGACTCAACGTCGATTTCAAAGGTTTTTTACCCAGCTCTCCAAAATACACATAATTGAAAGAAACTTGAGGTAGAATACCCATAATCCGCCATTTTGGTACATATTCTTTCGTCGGATTACTAAGGTTGTTCTCGGCATACACCAGTCGGAGCCGGAACTATTCGGTTTAACACAAATAGTTCCGGCTCAGACCGATGTAAACCGGGAACGAACGAAGTAATATTACGAAAGAATATGACTCAAAATGGCGGATAAGCAATATTCTACCTTAAGACCAATTGATTTATAAAAGAAACGATTTATGGCTATTCCAACAGAAGGAACGAACGCGATGCTTGAAATATGAACAAATCACTATTCACCATTTTGCCTTTTGTTGTATGCAAGGAACACAGGACAAATATCATGAGCAGGCGGAAGTTTAATGTCTGGATAAAAGTTTTGCACTATTGAGTACTGTTACTCTCGTTAATAAAAGATTAATGCGTTTTATAAAATCCAGATCGGTTTCTTAACTCCCACATTAACCTTTAAAAAAGACAATTAAACAGTCATTGCCTCGTGCATGCTCTGATAACATTAATCTTTTTAATTTATTAGTCAATTAACTTTTCAGCAAAAAGCATGAGTTTTTAATAGTACATGGAATAGCAATGTTTGGTTAAGGTGTTCACCTAAACCCTTCCACAAACGCCAAATTATCGACTGTTTCAAATTGAATAAGTTTGCAGACGACATTGCAATATGTGATGAAATTGAAACGAAAATTTCTCAAAGAGCAGAAATCATTTTGGGAAAAAGGAGAAATTGCTCGTTAAGATGTTTTCCAGAGTCAACAGACTGCTCAAATGTCGTTATAGTTTGGTATTGGGTTAACGTACAACGCTGCATAGAGCGATACAAAGACATATCATCGGTCATTCCTCATGTGAATCGGGATCATTGTTAACAAATCGCGTATTGTTTTCGCACAAAAACAATACATGAGTGGGGCAACGTGACAATTAACTTAGTGAATTGAATACACTACAACTATGTGGATAGTGATACAAGTGATAGCATTCCCTACATGTACTACTGGTAAGCAAATGTCAAAAAGCGTGGAAAGCTGAACCGGACACCAAAAAAAATGTGACCGAAATACTGTTGTCACCGCCATTTAATTAAATCAACATTATCATGATCCCTACTGTATCAAAGAAAAGTCTTTCTTGAAGCGGATCGTGCAAAAACGGAGAAATGACACCGAGTTTCAAGGCTGAATTACGTCATTTTAATTCAAATACGTACATGGTGCTAGCAGTTTTCCCAAATAATCTATCCATCTGTTACTTTTCACTTTTATATTTAGCAACCGAAAGCGAAATCTTGCGTTCGAAATTTAAAGATATAATGTATCTTAATCCAAGATCGTAACACCAAGACTGTCCATACATAGATACAGGTAAATAACACTAACCAACTTGAAGTTGCTTTTAAAAGCTACTTCTAGTGGTAGTAAAAGAAAACTTCAAAATTGGTATTGTTTCATATATATAATTATGTTATTTTGTCTTTCATAAGTTCTCTCCTATAAACAAGCACATTTAAGTGTTGTGCAGCAGATGTGGTAAGGTGTGTTGTTATGGAGTAAGGGGTGCGGTATTTAGCTCATGACGTTTGCTATTCATCACGCCGCACGATGCCAGCAGACGTAGAGTGCAGGAGAGACGTGCGTATGCTGGAAGCGGAGCGTAACCTGTTAAATATAGACGACCGTTCATCATTCCGTCCGTCTGCTACCTGTCAATGTCGTTAATAAGGATATTTCCCCTTTACGGCATCACATCTCTAATGAACATCATGCCGAAAAAGAAAGGAACATAGTGTACAAGACATGGAATTCTGTATCTAGTAACGTCAGGAACAAGACTATAGCGAATATTACCTGTACTAAATAGACGTCCGTTCATCATTCCCTATGTCTGTTACCTGTCAATGTCCTTAATAAGGATGTTCCCCCTTTACGGCATCAAGTCTCTAATGAACATCAAGCCCAATCGGAACTACTCGGGTATTTCCGTGAGCTGTTTTCATTGGATAAATCCTATGAGATAAGGTTGCACAAAGGCGCTAACGAATGGAACATGATGTACTAGAAGACGCAGACTTCTGCATATAGTATTGTCACAGACTAGACTTTACTGTTAATCATTCCGTACCTCTGCTACCTTTCAATTTCATTAATAAGGACTTTACCCTTTACGGCATCAACTCACCTTCGAACATCAAGCCGAAAAAGAAGGGAACCCAGTGTTCTTGAAGACTTGGAGTGAATTTAGTATCGTAGTATCATCACGGACATCTCTATGCCGCATGGTACCTATGCTATATACACAACTGTTCATCCTTTCGTACGACTGTTACCTGTCAATGTCGTTAATAAGGGTGTTCCCCTTTACGGCATCAACTCACCTTCGAATATCAAGCCGGAAAAGAAGGGGGCATGATGCATTAAAAGACAAAGACTTCTGCATTTACTGTCGTCTATGATAAGCTTTTGTTTACTGTAACCATTAAAATATAGACGATCTAATTACATTCCACTGGTCTGCTAACGCTTAAAGTCGCTTAAAGGCACATACAGGGAGACTTATGCTACATCAAACTATTTTATTTGGTAAACTTTTGGTCACATTCAATTAGTTATCACCAAAAAACCCAATCAGCAAAACTTGAACGAGAAAGTCAACCAGAAAATAACCCAGATAAGCAAGTTTAATAATCCAGATTGCCTCATTCTTCAACTCTGACCTTGACAGTTGATACACAAATATTTGCACCGACCAATCAGAATTCGTTATTTTGAATATGTAAACAAACAGGTTGTTGATAAACATGATTGAATTGAAGACAACTATATTTCAAGCACAAAATAACTTATGTTAAAGGAGTCTTTTTAATATGGTCTAAAGTCATTTGTAAATTAATTCCCATAATCATTATGAACACAATAAAAGAACTCCATATATTCTTTCAGTAATTTATTTGTACTTATGTCGTTTAATGTGCCTTTAAATTGTTTCTTTATTACGGCATCCTATCTTCTGCAAACATCAAGTCGAAAAATGTGTGACAATGCACAAGTGAACCAAGAAAGCGCTTCACCAAACGCTATGAGGAAAACGCTTTGGTTAGTTAAAGCCAATACACGTTGACATTATATAAAGTAAGAGTGCAAAGTTGTAATGTGACAAGTCATCGCAGTGACAATTCAAATGACTGGTTACTTTGCAAAATTGCTTTCCTCAAAATTTAGCCCATTATCACCTAACGTCACATTTCATAACGCATTGTGGCAAAATGAGAAATTGCATGTCAAAAGCAATTTCTCCGTTTGCCATAATGCTTTGTTAATCTATTAATATACCACAACAGCAGAACTGAAAGTTTTTTCACATGTTAACAAAGCTTTACTAAAGTCGTCTGCTTCAAGTTAAAATGTCGTCTGCAACTTTTAAAGAGTTAAAAAGGCGTTTTGATTTGAATTGTGAAGTTTCTCACATAAGACATTCTGTGAAAAAGCGACCGAGATAATGTTGCTTAAAGTGCCGCCCCGGATCAGAAAGAGTGCCGATCGTAACCTGCACAATATACACGACAATTCATCAGTCTGTCTGCTAACTCGCAATGTAGTTACTAAGGATGTTCCCCTCTACGGCATCAACTCGCCTGAGGACAACCATTCAAGAATGGGAGGACACGGTGCTTGGAGTCCACTGTATAACTGTGTGTCATAGCAGCCAAATGGTCTTTTATTGTGTATGGAATACAATACAGGCTGATTCAAGGCGAATAAATTTTCCCCAAATGTATCATCGGACCAGTCAATTGAATGGTTTAATTCAATTACTGCTTGGAAACTGGTGGGCATTTGGTCCTTTGTATTATATACATGTGTCCATCTATTTACATAGTAAGTGTCTATCAACAATAAGCCTGTCATATTTAACCATACTCTCACGCTAACACGCTATAAAACTAAAAGCTTGTATCAAATTCAAATTAAAGATGCTTGTAAACAGAAGGAAACATTTGAAAGTCAAAATAGTATGTTGCTGAAACAATACAGATTTTGTATTGTTGTTTGATATACATGTACAATATGAAGTAGCATTGGAAACTTAATTCATTTAAAAACGTCTTTTCATCTAAGTTGGTACAGTGTATAAGCAGTAGATCTCAAAAGTAACGTCAAGCTTTTGGATTAAAATACATCCTATTTCACTGTATACACGCTTCAAATAAAACGTCTAAGTTTGCTTCCAAGGATTTATCTTCAGTGCGTACCAAACAACAGTACAACTGTTGTACAGTATTATAGAAATCGATGTTCAACTTTCAAATCCCTTTATATCTATGAACAAGCACTTTTAATGAAGGAGACACTGCCTTTGGTTTTATCCCTTAGAATACTGGGTCATTTTCCTAAAAAGGAGATGCTTGTATCGTCTGCTTTCCAAAACCTTAAACATCACACCTGCTTAGTTTTCTTGAGGCGACATACTCAAAGTAGCAAACAGGTAAGTTCACAGGCATATCGCCAATTTACTTAAGTGAGTGTCACACAACAGTACAGATGTTTGCATAAGCATGAAGTCGGTTCCAGCACTATAAGGGTTAAAGTCGCTCCAATATATCAGACATTAAGGCACTGTCCCCGAAATATTAATGTTATGTCGTGTGATTCGAGGTGGCGAACTTATCAATTAAAACAATTAAAGCTCTCAGACAGTCTATTGCACTGACGTACTAGCAGACAGACGTCGGCTCCTACAGTAATATCAGGCGTCCATATTCGAGGTACGCTAATTAACCCTTAGAATGCTGAGTATTTTCTGAAAATATATTTTTGTGTCGTCTGCTTTCTAAAAACTTAAATATCTGATTCAATTTTACGAGGGAGGATACTCAAAGTAGCAAACAGGTTAGATCACAGGTCAGCCGCCAATTTAATTGGCGGCTGGCCTGGATCCAACCTGTTTGCATAAGCATGAAGTCGGTTCCAGTACTATAAGGGTTAACAATCGTTATAAAGGACATCCAAAACCGGTCATAATACTGCGGAAAGTGACATTCTACGCTTAACCCCTTTTCTTATTTAGGGTTGAGGGTTCTTTTATTACTTCCTATTAATGTTCAGCACTCAGTTTTATGTATTATAGCACATGTTCCATGGATGACCTACCAGTATTAGGCTAGGAAATGTGTCTTGCCCAAGCACACTCCACGGTGAAATAAATGACACCTTCGTCCCCGACGCTAACCATTGAACTATTGCAGAACCTATAGACGTTTCGCTGTAGATGGATAATGTTGAACTTCTCAATGTAAGTTATTCGAATACCTTTGAAAACATCAGCAAGAACTATGAAGTGGTCGTTCGTAGTTCGTTCGTAGCAAAAGGAAAAGAAATGTCCAGTTGATTTTGGTAGAAGCGGTTAGTTTTGCCTGAGTTTTAACCCTAATAGTACAGGAACCGTCTCTATATATATGCTTATGAGAACAGGTGAGATCCAGAGCCGGAACTATTCGGTTAAATGCGACTGATTCCGGCTCAGACCGATGTATACCGAGAACGGTCGCAGTTTTCCGACAAAAGAATAAACGAGTTTCAAAATGGCAGAGTATATGTATTCTACCTTACACAAAAGCTCTCCAAACCAAGAAGTCATTAGACATTCATTTTATTCGCTACATTGACGGGTCCCCGTGAAATGACTTTGATCAGTCATTCTTTTTTCCAAAATAGTATTAGTAGAATACAGTTTTAACAAACAAGCGCACAAGAAGCATTTCCTGTTTAATTCACTCGACCCTTTCCATATTCCGTGCATCCTACTTATAGCAAACCTAACGAAAACTTATCCCTAACACTTGATAAGTGTCGCCTGCAGAGTATTCATCCTACGATAGTCAACAGGGATTCTTGTTCTGCCTGCTGCCAATTCAAAGAAACAAATCGACAGAAGAGCTTCGTCACATGATAGTCGTGGCGTTTTAGATTCAGGACTCGAAGAAAAACTGTTTCTTCGGATGTCTGAACGGCTTCTTAAACTATTGTCTTCCATTGTTATGTAAAATTTACACTGAAGTAAAGAGCTTTGGTTTCACAAAATAGACGTGGTAAATGAATAGCCCGTGTAACGATTCCAAAGTATTTCGGACAAACGCTTGCAGAGGAAATATAAAGTTGTCCAACCGCATTTCGGATACCTCTAAAAACTTAATATGCTATGAAATGTCCGAAAAATAGCGGAAATATTTCAAGGATACTAAGGTCCTTTGTTGGACTGTCTTGACAAGGAAAGTAATATACTTTTGTACAAACAAATGCAGTTTATAAATGGTAAATAATTAGTATTCAAAACGCTGACTTTTCAAAAACCACATATTTTAAATTTGTGTCATAAATGTTCTAATCTTTGAATGTTTCACATACACATTCGCGTATTATCTTTTCCTGATTATAAAGCTTTCGTTTATACGATTGGTAATCCGCATATGTAATACGGTTAATTCCATACGTTAGTATCAATTTACCAAAATACGCAGTATCTCATTGAAATTGATGACTTCTACGTCTTAATTCAAATATATTCCAAAAGTGAGAAAGAAAACGAAAGATAATAGATAAGGTTTTAGCTTTTACCATTAGAATAGGATTTGTAATCTTCATGTTTAGGAAATGCATTACGCGCATTTCCGTATTTCATCCTGATATCTATATATACTTTCCATTACAAAATCAGATCTACTTTACCCTTAGAATGCTGAGTAATTTTCAAAAAATAGATTTTTGTGTTGTCTGCTTTACAAAACCTTTTATATCTACTTAATTTTGTTGATGAACGTTACTCAGCGTAGCACACAGGTAAGATCACAGGCCAGACGCCAATTTAATTGGCGGCTGGCCTGGATCTTACCTGTTTGCATAAGCATAAAGTCTGCTCCAGCAGCACTATAAGGGTGAAACCTATTTCTCCATTAAATCAGTATTTGAGAATTTGTTTAAATTTATTTCTAAAGTCAAGTCTGCTACAAAAGGTTGAGTTGTTGACAATGAGCAAGTTCTCCATTTATAATTCTCTTCCCTACCCCAAAAATATTAAGAAAATGCTTTCCTTATTTAGGATATTTTGTCGTCTGTTGTTGGTCTCAATTTGGACCTAGCATAACCTCTCAAATGACGGAATGGGTATCAGAACGAAAAAGAAAAGAAAGTAGTTCCTGTTAGTCTCAACGTCTCGATGTCTTATCATTTACCAGACAACACAGTGGTTTTCATTCGAAATGCAAATATTCGTAGACGACTATAAAAAAGTAACAGTAATTGGATGATAAATTTCTGAAAGAAAATTCGTTATTCGGAAAAGTGAGACAAGTCTTATGACTGTTTCTATTTTTTACACAATGAGATAAATATTCGTCCGCAGTAGACTTGTAACACCCCTGTTTGCTATACATTTCTAAGTCTAAATAAAGGAAAATTGCTACTGTGCGAATTCAAAACGATTCCCGCATTTGATAAGCAAAGAAGTGTGTCCCAAATCATATTTTGAAGACACTTGTATGACTTTGACTTAAGAATGAGCAATTTCTCCTTTCGTCACAATTTCTTTCGAATATACTGCGATGTGGACATTTAAAAACAAAAACAAACGTCTTTCTTTGAAGCGTATGGTAAGAATCTACATATAGTACCGCTACAAAATGTCGTTGCTTTCCCTCACTAAAATGATAGAGATACAACCGCCAGGATTTGCTCGAATGGTGATAACAAGCCTTAACTTAGCTCTCCATAAACCTTATTTCACCATTTCAAGAACGACTGTATAGTCAGGGAGAAGTCCTTTTGGATTTGGATTTGCTTGAATGATAACTACAAGACTTAACTTAGACATATTTCCCGTAACCGAAACACTAAATTCTCGACTGTCCCAAATTGAAAGAGTTTGCAGACGACATTTTAAACAGTGATGAAATTGACACAGTATCTTCTGATAGGACAGGAAACGTTGTGGGAAAAGGAGAAATTGCTCGTTAAGAACAGTTTCTCCTTTCCCCACAATGTTTTCCAGAGTCGTCTGCAACAAACTGGTCGAATGTTATTATTGTTTGGTAATGGGTTAACCCTTATATCACCGTTTCAAGAACGACTGTGTAATCGGGGAGAGGTTCTTTTTTCTATTGAAAAGGCGAGGTACAGACGCCGTCTCCCTGCAACTAAATGAGAAAATATTACTTGCAGACGAATCTTCTTTTTTCCTCTCGTAGGAGAAAAAAAAATAATTATATTTGCTTCTTTAAATGTGCCGTCTATTTACTTTAATAAGAAAAAGAGGGAATTCCGAAAATGAAGGCGTTTCCCATTTCCTAATAACACAAGACGGTGTCTAGCGCGCCATGGTAATGAGAAAAACGCAAGCCCATTGTAATAAACATTTCGATTTCTTTCCGTTTTATTTTGATCTATACTTTACAGTCTCTAATTGTACTTCATACTCCCCGACGAGGCGCACGCAGCTTTTCTTAGAAACAAAACCAAGAAAACAAAACAAACCCGATCGTACAGCCAGCCTCACTACACGAGCGGCACCGCTATACGTTATCCACTGTGGATAAGCGCAGCAGTGAATCATTGAATATTCATACGCGCCAGGCAATAAGTCCCGCCCCCAGGCTATAGGTCGGCATATACAAATACATTATGAAAACGGCGAACGGTAGAGCCTGACAGAACCCATCAGATTGCTTTGTGGCTGTCGTAAACTAGCCTACGTTTACTTTGACAGGTTGCTTCGTGGAATGACAGCTCGTTCTTTGACACATTGGTAAATTTTAACTCGTGTTGTAGATTGTTTCTCTGTACGGATATAGTCAAGTCTTCATCCATCTTACAATTGTTACGATACGTCTGTCTCGCAAAATAAGGTATGTTGTATTCAATATTTTATATTGTAACATATTATAACCACTCAGTCTTCCTCTCTTTCTCTCCGACGTGTTTTTCGGCGCTTTTTTGTTTTTTTCTGTCTTAAGTTTGAAATAAAAAATGAATCGCTATTAACGCCTGTACAGAGCTGTCGGCTTTATTTCAGAGTAGCGGTATGAGGAGAAAATATGATGGACGATGCAATGTTTTGTAGTTGTATTGTGCAATCATTTTGTACGCGATGATTGGGATTGATTAGAAGTGATGGCTCGTATTTGATCGTTCATGTGCTTCGATTGTCAAATGTGATTTGCCGGAAGTGAAATGTACAACAGTTATTCCCTCTGTCAGCTTTCCCTGGGTACATGTTTGACAAGGGGGTGGGGTGTTGTCGTTTCACACGAGTTTTGATCATGAAGTCCGCAGACCTGTCGACCTTCTTAACATGATATGCGGAATATAGTTTTGTATTTGCTAACACTGTAGATTCAGGTTTTAGTACGCTGTCTGATCTGAGTATATACTTTATTAGTGCTTTAAAATGAATTCATTTCATAATATTACTTGTTCAAATGTATTTTTGTGAAAAATGCCGCTTAAATAATAATTAATTAAATTAATCACGTAGACATGACAACATCATATTCAGATTTTGGCATAAATAATGGCGGAATATGTTCTCTATCTGTAAACACTTTATATTCAATCTGTCCTGGAAGATTCGACCCGAGTCTACACTTACCGATCAACAGTGCATTAAAAATGGATCTTTTTAAAAATAAGTTATGACATTTGAGGAAAAGATCACATTCGCTAAAATAATTTAAAATAGCTTTCACGTAGAAATGAAAATGGAAGCTACGGACTAGTTAGATACGATGTCGTAACGTCTTGTGGCTGATGTCTGGTTGACAGACACGGTAGGAACATTACTTCTACGGACTAGTATGGTTTATAATCTATAGTCTCATATCCTTCCACATTGCACTTAAATAAGCACATGTATTTTCACCATTAAAGTTTAAAAGTTTTGAAGCTTGCGTTTTCCGGTTTGTTTATAAAAAGTAATTTAGAAATAAAGCATTAGCAGACTAATATTGTCAAAAAAGAATTTAAAAACGTATTTGATAATAACCTCACCGACACTACAATGAAGAAAATGTATGGTGTGAAAACCGGATACTGAGGAGTATTCTTAAATGAAATAACTCAATAGAGTTTCATAACAGAAGCATAACTAGTTGGTTAAATCCATCATTCTTATCTACTCTTAGACCTAGTTTGCTACGCGACGATTCTAATGAGTACCCACAAAATAGGATTTGTTAACTATGCTTCAAAATATTACTAGTAAAACACCTTTATTCGACGCTTTTTATTTCAACTCAAAGATAAAACCCTAAAAGGGTGGGTAAATTATTACTCCATCACATATTATATTTTCCTTCTTTTTGCTTTCGATCGAACGGATGACCCTAACTCGTAAATTTGATTTATCCCATCTGATAGCGAGTTGATAGGGGACGCCTCAAAGGTAGGACCGTTCAATATTGACTCGATGCGATCAAAGATGGCGATTTTGAAGAAAACTGGGGGCATCGCGCTGACACTTTGTGAATAATTAATTCTTATCCGTTTCGGAATCGGTTTGTGAATAACAAGAACATCTTGAAGTCCAAATACAGACGATTTTTCTAAGGTCGAATATATGCAGATGTTGTGATAAAAGAAGCAACTGTCCTATTTATGAAATATGAGGCGAACAATTTTTCACACAAAGTTTTTATATCTATTTCTTATTTTATAATTCAAAGTAAAAATTCTGTCAATCATTCCATTTACGCATCGAAACTGTTTTGGTTATCATGTTAATTAACTGCTCAAGTTTGCTTACAAAGAAAAAAACATCAAGAAAAAAACTATCATCCTAGGAACTTTGTTGATATTGTGTGTGTCTTATGAATTAAAGAAAATAGTATGTGTCACTTCAGATTAAAACTATATCCATACTCAATAACAACGGCAAACAGTGCAAGCCGAAGGTCTACAATGAACATTTACAACAATCCTGTAAGTGAAAAAGAATAAGGAAAACACTAAGGAGTAAAATTAAGCTCATCGTTGTAAATGGTCGCTTAAAACAAGATATGCATTTATTACAAGATTGATGCGGGTCCATGGGTTTGTTGTGAGGTGTTAAGAATGATTCGATCGTTCCATATTTTTCATGTCTCAATAGAGCGATTTTAGAAAAATTGGAGTTAATTAAGAGGTGTTGAAAAGTTGCATGACGGGAGATGGGCATGCACGCTGAAATAACCGTGGCACTTTCTCCAAGACTAAATAGATAAGATAGCATGCACTGGCACACTATTTTAATCTTAAAACGCAGATGGATTTTCGGAGTAAAATTAGGATAAAGTGTGTAGTGAACATTGTATTATTTTTGTGATTCAAATAAATTTTAAAAAAAGAATGCAGTTATAGTCGCAGCATCTGTCATTAACCAAGTCAATCATTTAATATAACCCATATTTATCAAAAGTATTATTAACCGTTCAATATATTACAAGAGTTGCCAGGTAAAATGTGTAAGTCAAACGGAATTATGAGATTTTTCAACGGTATGATAGAATTATTGTTGAAAAAGGGAGATATTGCTCTTACAAGAAATGTCTCCTTTTTTCAACAATAGTTCATTCATTAATCCGCAGGATTCCTACGAAACTTTTGAATTGCTCCGTAAAATACTTTCGTGGCAAACGCCATTTAACCGACCTTTAGATTCCAATCCCAAATCGAAAAGTCAAGAATGCGCCGTGCATGTTTTTTGGCTCGTTCTCAAACAATGTACCAGCAAAAAACGAATTCAAATTGAATAGAAAGAAATGAAAGTTCGTTACAAATTTCGAATTAGTAGCGCAGTCTTTACCACGGTGCAATTACTGTGACACAATATGCAGTCGAACTGACACTGCAAATGTGCCTCGACTAAAACACCCGGGAATTATTTCCTTTTATTTAACGGTTTTATTCGGGAAGCAACTTCAACCCATTACCAGACAATAACGAAGTGTCGTCTGCAAACTCTTTCAATTTAAGACTTTCGAAAAATTGGTGTTTGGTAAAGGGTAAAGCGCGTGCATTAATGCTTCCACCTTTAGTTTGGAGCTAATCTGATAGAGGGATAATGCAGCTTTGAAACGCGGGCGGATTTTATAAAAAAAAAAGTAATAGTTTCAGTATCTATCAAGCAGTTTTAAAAGGGCATCATGCAATGTTTAAAAATGTCACTTAAGAAATCTTAAGTTTTTCTATGAATGAAAAGATTATTTAGACGTAAGAGTAACTAATGGTTGATTGTGAAAATGAATCAGAATTCAAAAACAATTCCACCGAATTCATTTAATCTTCAATTTCTGTGCAGTAATCTATTATATATCAATCAAGGTTTGTAACGTTAAAATAGCGTTAATGCTATATAAACTAGGAGAGCTGTGTAATTCAAATGACATTGAGAATAGAAATTAAAAATTATCAAGCAATCTCACTTTAGAAGCGAACTCAAACAGTCTCATTGTGATTGGTTGATAAATAAGATTCGGCACTAATTTTTCTGATTGACTCTCATAGAAAAAAAAAGGAATATTTCGTAATGAAGAGTGTGCCGTTGTATTTTTAAGGAAGATTATAGCCTATCGCGGCGTTTATTGCGAATAAACGAGACTCGAACTTGCTCGGTCGTAATACAAAATCATAAACGCCTTTCGACCATACACTTATAAACAGATCACATGCTGGCCCACCTTCTTAAATATATAACACAAAAGGTGATAGAAAACGAAACGTCTGTCAGAACCAGTGTCGCTATATAAATCCATGATGTTCATTTCATATTTCGTGGGGTCGAATTATATTAGGGAAACATGACACTCAAGCGACAATAGTAACACATCCCCCCTATATTGGAACGTTTTATTGGTCTAAATTGAAAGCAACAGCAGACGACAATTACAACTGACAGTTTGACAATGTTTCTTTTTATTTTTAGTGGAGACCCCTTGTGACAAAAGGATGAATTGCTCATTAGAAGCAATTCATACGTTTGTCCCAAAGGTTTCAAAAGCTTCTGTAGTAGGTGCGTTTACCATAAATAAATAAATACATCGCTACCAAGGTAGGGGCTAGTATCTTACTTTAGCTTCCTAACAAGCAAGTCATATTTCAGATCAGTTCACGAAGATGTAATGGGTAGTTTAACATTTAATTATTCTGGGGGAAAAATACCGATTGTTCGCCGTGATTTCATGCACAATTAATATTTGATGCCGCATAGGTACACAGTGAATGGAAAGTTTTAACAAAACATTTCATTTCACACATGCTTTGCAAAATCGAACAAGCGAATTCCCCCTTTCTTGTCAAATTATTGAAAATAAGCCAAAAGAAATTAAAGTTTATAACATAACTACATTCATCATGTACGTGCAAAATCATTATAGCAAAATAAGCCGGTGTTATCCTCAACCGAACTTTATAAAGATGTCCTAACGGGTTCTATTTTGCACCTGTCTAGGTAATAGCTAATTACTATATTCGGTGTACATTGACAGATCTGTGTCACCATGCGTATAATTGCGCTGAAATTGGTCATCATAACAATGACAGAATTAATAGATGTATACAGAGGTACTGAAGTACAGTGGTATTGATAGCTTACAAGACATACAAATCAATATAGGAAGTTGGTCTATATATATAGATATATTCAGTACAGTACGGTACTGAAGTACAGCGGTATTGATAGCCTACAAGACATACATATCAATATAGGAAGTTGGTCTATATATAGAGATATATATACAGTACAATAAGGTAATCGGCTAATCACATTCACTTTTTAAAAGGAAACTGTCACCCAAATAGGAGCGAGAAAGTTTATGGCACCGTTTTAATATCGAATGCATTATAATTATGATCTTCCCTTATTTGTAAACTTGTAATCGTTTTATACTTAAAACAACACTATAGCCCAGGCATTCAACCCTAAGAATGCTGCGTTACTTTTCAAAAATAGATTTTATTTCGTCTGCTTTCAAAACCTTACACGGAGGCTGGTCTGGATCTAACCTGTTTGCATAAACATGAAGTCGGTTCCAGCACTGTAAAGGTTAATACGGACCTTAAAGGATTTGCCTTGTAGTTTTGGGTAGAGGAAAATTGAGTAGAAAAAATGTGATAAAAAGGCAGAGCTGCTGATCTAAAGCAACATATTACCCTTTTTTGCCACAACTGTTTGATAAAGGCATCTTTGTGCTAATTTGGCCGAATAAAATAATTGAAATTGAACTTGTTAAAAACAAATGTGAGAAAGCAGTGCTTGCTTGTTCACGTAATTTTACCTTTCGTTTCAAGTGTGTCCTATGCGTTTGTGCAAGAGAGCGGATTTTGACCGTTCTAATTTTGCTTGAAGACTCGATATCATGACATGACTTTCCAGTAAGGGGAGGGGAAGAGTAAAGAAGAAAATTGAAATAAAAAACATCAGATTTTAGATAGAAAATCAATGCGTTAAAGGTCGTGGAATAGTGAATGAAATTGACAGGACAGATTAGTTCTTGACAGGCTGTTGAAAGAAACATGATGACATCATCAATGTGACAGTACTAGGAATTAATTTGAATCCCCCTCGATCTAATGCGGCGATAGAGAACTGTCATATTTTACATGAATGAATTAATATTCAGAATACTTGGTAATTTAAACTAATTTTCTAATAATATATTTTTGTGTTGTCTGCTTTCCAAAATATTAACTATCTGCTCATTTTTGATATGGAAAGATACTCAGTGTAGCGAACAGGTTAGATCACAGGCCGGACGCCAATTAACCTGGCGGCTGGCCTGTGATCTAACCTGTTTATATAAGCATCCTATCGGTTCCAGCACTATCACGATTAAAGTGTATGATGGTTGATGACAGTTTTGTAATGGGATGAGGATTTGACTCACAACTAAACAAATATGCTGTCAAATGTACAAGCAATTAATGAATAAATATATACAAAAACAAAAAGGGGGCATCTTTTAGGGATACAAAATGTTTAGATTAATCCAATCAATAATAAAATGTATGTATACAAAGTCGATTTATCGAAATTTACAAAAAGACTTGGTAAACAAAGATTGCTCTTGAAGTTACTTATTTCTGATTTATTCATTCGTATGATTCTTTTTTTCCTTCGCTTTTCGAGTATTTAAAATGTCACAGATTCTTAAAATACCGTCATCATTTATGATAAATAAGTTAAAGAGATAACTGATTCACCAAGAAATATATCAATGAATACTCATACATGTTAGCTAACCACACAACAAAAACAGACATATCTTTCTGTACACCATAAACAGTATTGTTGTATTTTTTCTCACCGCCGTTTTGACATATCGCGTGTACATCTTCAAGCTGACATTACAATACCATTGATATATCCATATGTCACCAACAGTGTAAAGATGAATGTGTTTATACGACAATTTACATACGCAAACTACATCGCTGATTATAGGATAGGAAATAGAAAGGAGAATTAAAATCGAAAGAATAACATTTCGTATGGGTCATAAAACTAACGGGACGAATTACATGTTGGGCGAATGCTAAAATAAAATGATCAACAATACATTACTTTTTCATTTGGGGCAAACGGCGGTTTAGACAATAATTCAGTTTTAACCCGTTTCATTGATAATTCAGCAAGACAAGCATGGGGGAAATTATGCCAAAGAAAAGATTGTGGTGAAGAAATATTTGATTGCTTCATTTATCTATTAATTCATTTGTTCTACTCATTAAATGAATCACAGAATTAAAACTATTGTTTCACTAAGCTAGTTGAAAGGTGTTTTTTCTTTTCCAATAAAATTGCCGAATTTTCATTTAAGAATTTAATCTTATTTTCACATACTTGTACAATTGAACGCGTAATACAGAAAACCTTGTGACAAAAATACTAGAGTTAGAAATTATTTGTCAAATGTGCTAAAACACTTTAAACAATTAAACAAAGTTGTCTGGCGTATTTAGAATTTTTAATGTATAATCAACTCTGCGTTATAACGACATCGTGTGATTTGGCTGCTAAAGATAGTGTGACAAAAGAAGACTCTTTTCGTGACGATTATTTTTTTCTTTTGACACATTGTTAAAACCTTGCCTTACAAAGACATTTTGTTTTCATATAAATTTCTACAACAAGACTGCTTGCGGTCTATTTTGTAAGACCTTCAAAATTCCACGTGATGTTATTTGTAAGAGAAATTGCGAAAAGAAATGTTTCGTAATACAAAGAGTCTTCACTAGATGACAAATAATTGCCATCGACGTTTGTTAACATAGATATCAACATTTTGATAAACTATAATCAACTGTGCATACAAACTCAATATACCTTTATAAAGGTCATGGGAAACATGGTAAGATTACATTGAACATTTCAATGCGTCAATTAAACATATCAAAACATATATTATCTCAAAATTGAAACCAGAATTAATTCTACGAATTAATCTCTGACTTTTAAACAAAATCAAGATTTGCATATATGAACAAACGACTAAAACATATTGTTAGATAGGATCCTTCTGTTTATCATTTCAAAATAACATTCATTAACTATTAATTTAAACAAAATGTTATACACCAAAATCCATGGATCTGGTGCAATGAGCTTAAGTTTTGGACGATTTAAATCTTTCCCTCGTGATCTTTTAAGCATTTTCCTTTTGATTCAAAACCATTCAACCTATCAACAATAGTAATATCTTTAAACCTCCTTTTTCCCAAGAAATAAAATGTCGTCTGCTAATTCCTTTTATGAATTTTAGATAATTAACCCATACAGTGCTGGAACTGACCTTATGCTTTTACAAACATATTGGATCCAGGCCAGCCGCAAACTCGCCTGTGCTCTAACCCGTTTGCTACTCTGAGTATCTTTCCCCGTCAAATTAAGCAGATATTTAAGGTTTTGTAAAGCAAACGACACAAAAAACTTTTTTGAAAATTACCAAGCATTCGTAGAGTTAACCCGAAGCAACACTATACACGTATTGTAAAATCGACAAGAATGCGTTTTTATTGCGGGGAAGAGAGATAACTCTGGAAGTCTTCGACGCGTTTGAATATTGGACAAATCCCAAACGCACGGAATGCCGAATATACGGCCCCGTTACATTCGCCATTTATACGAGGTTTTTCTAAGGCACACACGTGTGCTGAATTTCTACACTGAAATGGAGGTTTCTTGAGCTATTAGGACATGTATCTTATACAGTTTGTAAGTTACACGTTGGTTTGAAATCAGGAAATATACATTCTACGGATGTTGAATTCGGGTACATCACTTCTTCCAAACGATTCGCTGTTCCTAATGATAATTAGCGAGTGAAAAATATTAAATGAGGTTATTCGCAAATTTTTGAATTCATAACAAAAATAAAAACTGATATCATTGCAACTAAATCGACTCGGTAAATAATTCATGTATTATGGATAGAAGAAAGCATGGCCCCTGCTCTTACTGCTTTGTTTTAATAGAATGGTGCTTATCAGATTCAAAAAGAGGTTTAAATCTTTCATGAGCGAACGAACAACTACTCGTTAATACCGTATTTGAATTGTTAGTCACAAAGTTTTCTTTGGTATGGCAGTTTTTTTCCCAACCGACAGACGACAAAGCGGTTTGCAGAAGATAATTGAAATAGAAAATGAATACGTTCAAACTTTAAACTTGTTTTGTCAAACAATTTTTACGTTTTAAACGAATCACAAACAATCAACAAAGAGAATTCAAAGATTTAAACGACACAAGCAGGTCAGAATTATTGATGGACAATGGAGAAATAACTCGTGAGACTAATTTCTCGATTTTCCATCAATGTTTTTAAATTAACGTATCCTTAACAGACTCTTGAAAGTTAATATAGAGTTTTGCAAAAAACATGAATATATTTGAAGGAAACGTAGATAGGCAAAGAATTATACGAAATAAATATTAATATATTTGAAGAATAAATAGCTATATAAAGAATAGTACGAAGATACAATGCAATAAATTTGAAGGATACATGGCTAGACAAAGAGTTATACAGACAATGAACATATATATTTGAAGAATACGTCGGTAGGTAAAGAATCATACAAACAAATGAGCATGTATATGAAGAATACGTCGCTAGATAAAGAATTATACGAACGTTTTTTAATAAATTTGAAGGATGCATGACTGTAGAGGGTTACGTATTATTCAGTGCGGGGGAAAACCATTCGAGATCATGTTTCACCTGAGAACAAGAAGAATTGTATTTCTGATTTATGGATCTCATAACCGAGTGTGGAGATGGCGTTTTATGATATCGCTCCAACCATCACCCTATATTGTCCTGCATATAAGCAGTGAATGGGGACCGTTTATACTGATTGCACCAATTATATATATCAACCCTTGGCGAAATATTCTAAACATTGTACGGTTTTCGTACCTACGAGCACCTTCTAAAATAAATTGTTATTAAAAGGGAAAACTAAAAAATGCTATAAGGACAACAATAATCTACATGTATTTCTATTCTACTTATTTCATTCCGAAAAGATTCATTGATTCTTAACCATCAACATTAGACTTCTATTTAATTTTGCTCAAAAGTGAAACGTCATCTGTTTTTTAGACAATATTTTCCTTTCTTCTTTTGGGGAAAATCCGACAATTGTATGTTGACTTCAGGTCCGACAGCAAACCTTCGAATCGTGCTTTTAAAAGCAACTGAATGCGTTGTTGAATGAAATGGTTGACGCTTAGTATGCTGGGTAATTTTCTTATAAAAAGTTTTTGTGTCGTCTGCTTGTAAGAACCTAAAATATCTGCTTCATTTTGATGAGGATACTCAGAGTAGCAAACAGATTAGATTACAGGCTAGCCGCCAATTTACTTGGCAGCTAGCTTGGGTCTAACCCGTTTGAATAAGCAAGAAGTCGGCCTAAACGATGCATCTTGCCTATAAGCCAATTCGTCATATGCAGATATCAGTTCGCCAAGTGTGCATTCGTTATCAATTTGTCACGTGCTGATATCAATTTGGTTGTATGCACATACCAATTTATTATGTCCAAAGAGCCGTAAATCCAACATGTGTGCATAAACCATTTTGTTTTAAACGTATACATAATCAATTTACTTTGTGCTGAAGCCCATGTAATCTGTTCATATGACGACCATCTTCTGTGAACACGATCAGAGATTTGTATATAAGCAGTTGATGCAATGTACGCATTTTTCTTTTCTTTTTTATTTTTTTTATCTATTTGTTTTTCAATTCAAACCGTTTACAATATTTACCAACAGTTACATTAAGATTCTTCGATGCCCTACCCATAATCAGACATAGTAACATAATGGATGCTATTGGAATCATATCCTGATTAATTGGTCTGAAATACAGTGAAGCCTCGTTTATCCGGAGCACGATTATCCGGATGTCTCGCAGTCCGAACGAAATTAGTAGGGAACGGAATAATCGTGCAGTTATTTCCTTAACCAATTACGAGCAATGACGAGCAATTTCTCCTTGACCCACAATGTTTTCTGTCATATCAGAAGATTAATTCTGAATTACATCACGTTTTGAAATGTCGTCTGCAATTTCTTTCAATTTGGGACGGTCTAAAATTTGGCGTTTGGTTAAGGTTTATAAGTATACGCGTACATATAGACCGTTTATGTCTAAATATGTATAAGACCAGGCCCTATTTCATTAGTCCGGATTATCCGTTAACCCGGAAATTTTGTTGGGAACGAACGTGTTCGGATTAACGAGATAATACTGTACTCGGCGTTTAACATCTCGAACCCGTTAATCATATCTTAATTCTAAACATATTAGCCGCTCTAAGTCTTTCGAAAACCTATTTCTTTGTAAAAGCTATAGGTGTCTGTGTACCTATCAATTTACTTCGCGACATAGACATTGCATTATGTGTTACTAGGATCATCCAATGCGTTGATTCTAAGGTGGGGCACAGTGAAACTTCTATGAATGGATTATCCGGGCATAATTATACCTGATTTCATTACGAGTTTCAAATCGGTTTCGAGATTCAAAATGTTCGATATCCTTAAACGTATTTGGTCTGTAAAAAGGTATCTGTAAAAAGTGAAAGCTAGAAAGAAAGAGAGTGAGAGAAAAAGTGAAATCAAGAAAGGAATAGAAAGAAAAAAGCTTAAAAGAAAGAAAAAGGGAAAGCGAGGGAAGGAGACATAGATATATATATATATATATATATAGATAGAGAGAGAGAGAGAAGAGACAGAGAGAAAGAGAGATAAAAGAGAGAGAGCGAGAGAGAAATAGAGAAAGAGAGAGAGGGGAGGGAGAGTAAGCTAGAAAGACAGACAGAGAGAGACAGAACGATGAAGAGAGGGAGAGAGAATGAGAGAGAGAGATAGTAAACTAGAAAGACCGACAGAGAGCGACAGACAAAACGAAAGAGAGAGGGAGAGAAAGCTAGAAAAACATATAGAGATGAAGACCGATAATAGACGGATAAAGGAGATATACAAGAAAGAACAACGGCTATAAACCTATTGTGTTATATATATATATATACAATATTCGGAATGGAGCGTAGAATGCGGCGGTCTACAGCACAGGTGCGCTCGCGTTACCTTCGTCATAACCGTCCATCAAGTGGTGACAGATCGTTCGTTTTGTCCTCCAGATTTATCTATCTGTCATTCCTCGAGCCTCGTTCTCGCGGTTTGATGGGACAAATAAAATGTCCCCGGGGCCATCGCTACCTGTGCTGGTACCACGGCTAGGCTAAACGACGTCACGTCCCGAACCGGACAAATAACGTCAACGTATAAACCGAGGGTTGAATGCAAGACTATAGTAAGTGCTTCATAAACATGAAGCAGTTATTATAGTATTGCATTGAACCCTCGAAACATGATATCAAAAAGAATAGTTATTGTTATTTAATCTTTATTTTCTCCAGAAGTGAAGATTACAAAAGATAACAAAGAAATAACATTGGAATGCAATCAATATACGAAAAAGAAATTACGAAATAAATGAAAAGGAGAAAAAAAATAAGATATCTCGCAGCACACATACACATAAACTTACACAAACAAATCCACTCAAATAATTTTCCCTCTTCGCGTATCCACAATCGCAAAAATATATTCTTTTGTTTAATACACCTTAAATTGGTTATACAACGTGTCAGCAATTCTTTGAATATATTTCGGCCTTCCTTGATTACCAATCTTAAACTAGGGCTCAAAAAAGCCTGGCAAAAGGAGATGCCAACACGACCAGAGGTATCAGTTGGGCTTCAACCTTTGACCCCGAGCTCTATGAGCGCCACCTAAACCACTGGGTCATGACGGACCATTTCGAATATTGAGGAACATTGCGGATAAGATGAGGTTGGGGCCAGTCTTGTGTTTGAATGGTTTCAGGTTTGATACACGAATCTCCGTTACACTGTACACAATAACCAACAATAAAGACGTGGTAGAAATGGCAACCAAAATTGATAGCATGAATTGTTAACATAACGACATAAAAAGACTAGTTCAATGTCGAAAAATACTTTATGATTTAAACCAATGCTGTGATATAACTGAACAGTTGTTGAACACAACATCAGCACACAACGACGAGCGTATTCCGAAACGTTGGGGGAAATGACTTTTAAGAGCAGTTGGTTTTCTTTCTTCGTGTCTTTTGAAAATGGCGTGAATTTTGTTAAAAGCGAAATCGTCACCCGAGATACGACGTTTTGTTTCCGGAGTTTCAGTGCTGTAGCATCAGAATGGGGAATTAAAGGGAATAAAACCATAAACCGCGAATCTATTTACGTTATAGCCGTTCTGCAACGTTGGTTTCAGCCGTTTTCTGACGGCAATTAACTCCCGTAAAACCGCGTTGAATTTTTACGTTAATACCGGTTTTATATCGACGTTATTAACGTTTGACTGGGTTTCGACGTCAGAAATCACGTACCTCAGCCGTTCCCTATTATTGTGGAGGGCTTGATTAATTAGAGTCTGTAGTTTTATTGCGACTTTTTTATGTTTAATTACTCCGTTCGTATTCACAAGCCGGAAGGCATTTTAAATCCTTTTTTGCACGTTTTCGTTCAAGTAGATATTCAGGATATATCTGTTTTATGGGTTCCCATGTTTTAATTGACAAAATAATGAGGACATCGAAAGAAGCTGCTGAGAAGAAATAAGATATCATACTTTTCTAGTCGTTTTCGCGTTTGTATATTATTGAGGTTCAATGCTCACTTGGACTCGCTTTAATGTGTAGATGTGTGCAACGTTTTGCCTTTCACAAAGCTATTTGCCTTCTGAAACAACATGCCAACAAACATTTCTTGCATTACTTTAATACATGTAAAAGTTAAAACTTAATTATTTCATTTTGTCATACATCATAATACAAACAAATGCGATTACAGAGCATGTTCATATTTATTAAACCATAATAACAAAACAATAAATGGCTCATAAAATGTCGTTTACTCTTTAGTCACAACGGTTTTTAAACCTCTTGGGCAAATCTTGAAATGCATTTAACATGGCCAATTTGAAGTTCCATATCTTTTTTGAAAGGCAAAATTCGCCAATTCCTGTTAAAACCTATCAAATATCACCATACTTCAACCAATAAGAGCGTTCCGACATATACCATTCGATATGGGTTTTTTTTAATCTTTACTAACAGGTCAGCATTTTTCCATTCTAATTATATTCAAACGTTTGAAAATCAAATAAATAACTACATAAATCTACAAGGCATCGGGACAACAAGAAAAAACGCAACATGTGTGCTTGTATAACAGATCAAAAGTATGTACAATACCAAATTCAAAACGACAAGCAAAATAATTTATTCTGAAATATCATGACGAAAAGACATCTTCAAGTTAAAGGTTGAAACTGATTAATTATCTTGTAATCAAAACATTACACAGAGAATAAGTAATAAACAATACCCGTCTACTTCTGTTTTCTGCATCGTTTTGCATTTATCTTAATATTATTTACGTCCAGGATACGCTAAAAACCGCAAGAAAACATGTGCTTTATGAAGATCGTATGCTTGTTTATTGCAGAGTTCAATATCCTTAGGTATGCAACACTTAACCCATACCAAACAATAACGATATCTGACCAGTTTATTGCATACGGCTCCGGAAAATATTGTGGGAAAAGGAGAATTTGCTCTTAACGAGAAATTTCTCCTTTTCGAACAAAGTTTCCAGTCTTACCAGAAGATTGTTTTTTAGTTTCATCATATTTTTAACTGTCGTCTGCAAACTCCTTCAATTTAGGAAAGTCGAAAATTTGGCGTTTGGTAAAGGGTTAAATAGACAATGAGTATCGACAATTACATAAAGCGCGATTAAATATTTCACATTCGTTCCCACTAGTCTTAAATGATGCATCTTCCTTTGATTTAAATGGGTGAGAGTAAACAACTTTTACTTCATCGATTTGATTGTTTGTGAGTTTGTTGTATCGCGTTAAAGATTGTTGCAGGTCAATCGCGATGCCCGGTTTATCATCAATGAAGACAGAGTAGCTCAAGCAGTCCACATGTAAAAACTCGGTAAAATGACAATTTTCATAAAATTGATTTACCAAAGTCTTTTGCCTATGTACATAAATTGACCATTGCAACGATTCATGGTTAAATATATCCTTGCAAGCATAGAATGTCTCACTCAAAACATAGTTTTATAGATATTTTGATTTTGAAAATAAAGAAAACTGATTTGATATTTGATTTTTTGTTCTAACATTTGCTTGGACTATCAACTATAACTTCTGTATTTTATTTACAGTACAGTTTTTCATTTCGTAGTATCAATCACAATGTTGCGAATGCATTAGATATGCCTGCGTGCCCCCATATTAAATGGGCCGAATGTCCGTCTGCTCTGGCAATATTTTCCCGCGAAACCGATCGTGATGTTCTCCACCAAATGAAACCAACAACAATGGCTCTTCAAAATACCATCACGCACTTGTCATGTACAACTGTGCTTGTCTTAACGAGCTATTTATTGTTTCTTGCCACGCCTTCTTCATACACAAACCCACTACGTTTACATCTCCAATTTCCCTCATACATGAACGTTTTTTTCACTCGAATTTCCCCCCTAAATGAGATTCTTTTCACTCGAATGGTCCGTATAGAAAGCAAGTGCAGAAGACGCTTTTACACTTTGAAAAAAAGAAACAACATTTTCTGGTGATAAATGGTTTGAAAAATATTATTTCAAAGCTAGTGAGGTAATTGTCACGAATTGGCTTACATGTATGCTTCTGTTTGTTCTATATGTATATTCAGTTTAAGAATTCGACATTTAGAAATTCCAGAAACATAAGCAATTTGTGACAATCTCGTTTTCGTCGACGTTGGCCTACTCTTTCATAGAAAAAATGTATTGGATGATTATGATCTACAATTCTATGATATTAGAACTCGTTAACGAAAACTCACATTTACATATACCGGAAGTAGACAGTAATTGTTGATTCCCGGTTTCAACATGTCACCGTCGATGCAATTTAACGTTGTTCATGTATGCCTTTATTACCATTTATTAGTAGTATTCCAATAAACAAAAAACAGCTGCAGAGATTATCAGGTATGTTAAAAAACGAAGAAAAAGTGTTTAAAAATTAAATAAATTGTTCATCCTATCAATAATTTCATTGTATGTATCTTATGTAAACTATTTAAGTGCTTAAGCTAAAGGAATTCTTATTTCATGAAAAAAAGACAAAGACTCGCTGGACATGGACGTATGTGTATGTAATACGCAGGCTTCATTGGAGGTAATATTCTACGGGACCATACGGACAAGTTGTCGAAGGAACTTACCCATAAATAAGGGAAAGTGTTAAACACAGCTTGATTTATTCCATAGTGAAATAAATATCAGAACACATTAGTGTAACCCCATCACAAGTAAATCATTAACGTTTGCAATGCCTTGAAAGGTCGGTAAATAAATATATAAACAATTGTGGCGAACACTTTGAGCAAACGACGATCATTCGTTGTCCGAATATAATGAATGGGTATAAACTTGGAATAACAGAAGAACAGTTTGGGACCTCGGGTTTAGTGGCTGTATGGATGATGATATTTTGAAACACATAAAACGTATATATCAAACAGCTTGCAACAATATATCAGAGACTCCTCGTTATTCGGGTAAACAATGTATTGCTCCCAATTTTATGAAACTAGTTCAATTTCTTCATATGAATATGAAACTGTTGGTACTTTGTAAAAGAAAAAAGTCCATTCATAGTTGACTTGCATAAATCGACCGCAAGCGTTTGTAAGTTAAGTATGGAAACATTCATGAATAATCGTCGAAAGACGTTTTGACAGCCAATTACTTCTTTTGTTTCGATGCAACTTTACATTAACCAACATTCGGTCCGAGTGGTGGTTATGTATCCAGGAAGCAGAATCGAGAGTGATTAACTTAGTTGAAATAACTTGTTTCACAATCGATATTATATAAATAAGTTTGTTTCTATAGTTTCGTAACTCCCACTTTACTGGTATGTCGACGAAGGGGTAATTTACCTTTAAATAATTAATTTTCTATTTTGAAATTAAAAATTCGTAAATCAATCAAGAATATTTATTTCAAAATACGAGCAAAGAAACTGCCTTATGGTCGAGACCTGCAGTTTTGCTCAGAACCAACACATGGCCGCGTGTTCAATCGGCGTTGTCCGGCCATGTACAGACAAAACCCGTTTATTTACAACCTGTCGAATTGTTTAGCTATTGCAACGGTGAAAACTACATGACAGACTCGGATGACATGACAAACAGACGTCCTGACAGACAGCTACCAGAGATCTAACACTTTATAAAGCGTCTAGGTGTTAACGATCTTAAACGATCAGCCATATCGCACTGACGCTTTCAATACATCCTGGCACTTTGCTGACAGATCGAACAATTGTGGCTGTCCAGTCACGGACAACTCCATGGCCAGACCGCGGTGAGGGCGATACGCTTATGATTGTCAAATTAAACTCAAGTGAAGATTGTATCTGGGCTGGTTTGTGAATAATAAATGTTTCGATAAACGAACGCTTCACCAATTACCGTATATGATAAATTTGTGACTTGTCCGAATGAGACAAAAACAGATGACGAAAATACATGAGACTTATACAATGTATTAACGATGTTGGGTAAAAACCCAAGTTACAAAAAGATCAATTGTTTATTCTTAAAAAAGGCTTTTGCAGTAAATATTATGTGAAAAAAGAATCAAATACACAATATGACTCTTTTTAATGATTTGTTCAATAGTTGTATCCAATGCTATTCATCCACATGAAATTCAGACGAAGATCGGGGGTATTTTATAATTTCCATTGATACAATCTGCCATGAGTAAAGAGAGGTTAAACGAAAAGATAAGCACTAACAAGCCATCGATCTGACAACATTAAAGTGTTATGTAAGCATTGCAGTTAATTTTCTATTATACTAATTAAAACAATAAACCCAAGTGGAAGAAAAAGATAAACCTGTTTTCGACAAATCAGTTTTACGACACAACGCAGATGCTTTGTGGATGTAGACAAATTAAAGCAATCATTTTGTTGATACGTACAATAAATTCCAGTTTATTAAGAATACTAAAAGAAAGTGGGCGCAATTATTTCCATTTGAAACAGGTGCATCGTTTTTCATATTAATTGAAAATTCGTTTTCTTATGTTGGAAATATCGTTAAGCATTCAAGATTTAGTTCTTGACATGTAATGTATACTAAATAAAAGCTATTTTATGAGTTATTGTCGTATAAATACTTGCCGTAATGCAACCGCATTTGACAGTATAAATTATTGATGAATTTGTAGAAATAGACCAAGGCGAGCAATTCATTCTTCCGTTGCAAAAAAAGTAAGAAACAAACTGTTTATTTTCGGGCTTTTAAAATCACAAATGTTCAGAAAATAAAGATATTCCGAAGCCTGCAGCACCTTGAGACTTTACAGTGGATTTAGAAGACTTTCGCATTGTTATGACTAGTCCCTGCTCGCGAAACACCTTCTTTATGAACGAATCAACGAAGGGATATGTATGTAGATAACCTTAAGTAGCACGTATAAACTAAAGCTTAAACTGCTTTTGAACACAATGTATTTGGGAGAACTATTATTCACTACGATATATGCGATAGAAAATATAATAAGATAAATGATTATGATATCGCAGCATATAATAATAGCAAATACAAATATTGATAAATAGATTTATAGTTAAAAACGATATTATAGACAATTCGTGTTTATTCAATCGTTTTCATAAAAATAACTATAAATATCATTAGCATTTTGAAAAAAATCATTATTTTTTATTCATATAAAATCAAACAAAAATGCTCAAAGGATTCAAGTCGTCAGCAGCCGTCCTGCACGGGTTAAGCCCGAGACAGTCCAAGATGACAATTTACGCGATTGCAAATACCATGGGCTTCGTACAAAACGGCTCATTTGCAATGCAGATTTTCTTCGATATCACAGACAATTTTCATTAACAAAGATGATCCGGCCGCACCATGACTGATCGGTAAAAGCGTCGACTCGTTTCTCTATCGCGAATGTTGCATCGGACTTAAACAAAAATTACAATGTTATCAGCAGTTATTAGTTTGAAATACAACTTATACCTTTTACTCTTTTATAAATGTTTAACTCTGATATTAAGAAATTATTCGTGACGGGTGATTCCTACTTTACTCACAAGTTCTCATCTAGGGCTGTGTCGATAGTGCGGTTATATGTCTATGTAGCTAAATAAAAAGAGCATGTGAGTATTTTCACTTGCAACCCGATTTTTAATCGCTTTGATGTAAATACCAATTTTGGTTTGAATCGGGATATAAGTATCTCTTATATCAATTAATATATATTTTTTCAGTCGCATTACTCAAACTTGCATTTAAGACAGTCTTAAGCAACAGTCGGCATTGTCTATCATGTAAACTATATAGAGAAATAACAATAGTAGTGATGAAAGTAACCAAACATGTAACATAAACAACTTTTCTTTGTCCATAACTAATACATAGCATCGCCATACTGCAAGCCTCTTTTAAAGATTTTCTTAAAATGTCATTGATTGTTAACATGCAATTGTATTTAACCTGTGTAATGGGCCGCAGGCCTTATATGCTATAAAACATTGAAATGAATTGTCGATGTTACTTTTTCTTATTCATTCGAGCTCAAGTTTGAACACTGTAAAGGTTTTCCAAACACAACAACAATATCTTTTACCACACCACGGCTCGTTTAATTCATTAAGTCGGGCATCTTTGCACATACAGTTGATGGACATGCAATAACACCGGGGGCATCCCCCCTAATCTCCGTGATTAAACAATATGATTCTTAAAAGTCGCGAAAGGATTATCCAAATACCGGTAATATCGAGAATTACGAGATATCGCGGGATCTCGCGGGATCTCGACACGTCGCCATCTTCCCGGAGCACGAACCCTGGGCCCCGCGATCCGTTTTCCCGATCCGGTCTTTGTTTTTGATTGACAGAGTGAATTAGTGCCGTTGAGGATTTTTCCCTGTGGAACGGAAAGGGGTCAGAGTTTGTCGAACAAGCAATTTCAGTGATAGAATAGGGGTGACGACCCCCACAAAACATACCAATCGCTACGTGGGACAAAAAAGAAAGAACTTGTGACGAGATTCTTTTTTACGTAAAGTATTGAGTCGGATTAGCCTGGATGAGTATAAAACTTAGTAATCTGCATTGATTCCATTGTGTACGATATCATTGTTAAAAATGTTTTTGTATTACCAAAGGTGCGAACTGGCATTCCAGATTCGACCGTCTAGAATAACGCCGCTAAACATTGACGAAGCGTTCAGCAGTTATGCCGGAACTGGCGGTTGTTTTATGGTGCTCTTGTATTCACAGGAATGTGGTGGAGCTTTCAATGATCAAATTTCCTAAAACTTTCCAACTAAGGATTCGCTCACTTCGAAACAATATCTCTCTACTTGCTTTCTTGTAATTGTTTGGGTGAATTTTGTCTTGAGCATTTTCTTAGTAAAGTAGAAAAGGTCATGATGAAGATATGACACCACTTTACGAATTGGATTTGATGGGAATTGGTTGTAATTATACTTTATTAAAATTGTGAAACTTGTATCCTGGGTTTGATAGACATTTGAAGTTTTTACAAGAGAACCACTTTCAATGGTTTGAGATGGTTACGAAATAACTTTTAACGATGTATATTTTGGCATGAAGATACATAGTTCAGCGGCAACCAATACATGAAGATGCAGATTAGTTATAAGTTGATCACGATATCTTTAAAATTACAAGGGAAAACAACATAAAGATGAAGTTTTGTCTTGATAATGTCTCAATAAATAATTCGCCATAATATACAGTCTAACTTGTGTAAAGCAGCCAACCTGCCTTAAACAACCACTATAGAAAGTCCCAGTGGTAGATTTATTATGTACTATGTACATCAATTTGTGTTAAGCAGCAAACCTGTCTTAAGCAGCCAATTAACTCTGTCCCATAGGCTGGCCTCTTAACACAAGTTTGACTGTACCTTCGTAAACGCCTGCTATATTTGGTTAAGTATTCGTTACAATAAGCATTCTAAGATATTTCGAATGTATATAATTCATATCTTATAATTTTAAGACAACAAACAGAAAGGAAATAAGTTATGGGTTGATCACGATGTCTTTAAGTTACAAAGGAAAACAACATTTACATGAAAAATTGTCTTCTTGATATTGTCTTCTTCCGCTGATATGGTCAGTTACATCTTCGTAACAATAAGCATTTCTGCTTTATCGAACAAGATATGTTGCGGAATTATAAAGGAAAATATGATAACCCATTACCAAACAATAACGACATTTGACCAGTTTGTTGCAGACGACTTTGGAACACATTGTTGGAAAAGGAGAAATTGCTCGTGACGAGATATTTCTCCTTTTTCCCACAATGTTTGCTGCCATTTCAGAATATTATTTTCCAATTTTATCACATTTTGAAATGTCGCCTGCAAACTCTATCAATTTGGGACAGTCGAAAATTTGGCGTTTGGTAAAGGGTTAATATAAATAAGAATAAAAAAGGAATTATACGGGAAGATCCCCCTCCTTGTTCACTCCCACGGGAGCCATGTGACAATATGTTTTCAATGGGCGCTAGATTAACGCGGGATTTCCCGAGATGATTAAGCGACCCCGATCTTATGGCGCGCTGTGATACAACAGTCTTTGATCAATAGTTTATAAATACTTCCCTTTTTTAACCAAAAGTGTATCCAAATCATCGAGTTTCAATGTGAATGCTTAAAGCGGTATATAAAAACGATTCGACAAAGAGGGAATTTTCTCAGCACAAGAGTATATTCACATTATTTCTCAATTATTTCAAAATTCAAAATTCAGTCATACAGACTCATGAAGGATCCATGCCATTTTGATAGTCTTTATTGAAAGAGTAATTCCTAAAAAAATTAAAAGCGTTAAAAGAGAAAAATCCGCTCGGGGTCGTTTCATGGGAACTTGTCGTTCAGTTAAAGATCACCATGGCAACTTTGTCAACAGTTCATGTTTTGTTCTTTTCCATTTCTTGAGTTCTCAAACCATGAAGACTTGTTCCAATGAAAAGAATATGAATTTGTACGAATAAAAATGAAGTTCCGCCATCTTACCCATACCAATGCAGCTCTAATGCAACGGTAGAAGGATGGAATTTACGTTTTACCAAAGAACACACCTCTGATCGTAACCAAGAAACTGTTGTTGCCAAAAAGACAACTCGAAATGAACTATTTCTTCTTATTTCACAATGGTTCTTCATCATATTTGTTTTTAAACAAATGTGCGTTGAAATTGTCGTATGCTGTTGCTTTCATTTTGGGCCGGACGAAAAATGTCACATGAGGAAAATAGTTTATACTTTAGGTCACACCTAGACACGATATCTGAGTTAATAATACTGGCTCCATTTGCGGGGATTTGTGTTAGAAATAAGTTCGCTGTTAGACTAAGTCGCATGTCTTAAGTTTTCAATACATGACTTATGACATATTAAAGCTACAATACATTCCTTTTCAATCTCTTCCTTTTGGAAACATACAACATTACTGATACCAGGTATTGAAACTTTCATATTCTTAAACAGGATATTAAATGTACGCCAACTGTTTTCAAATCCGCACTTCTCTACTTGAAAGGAAAAAAAAGGTTTGAATTAACAAGATTTTGAGAAATATCCAACGCATCCCGTTTCTGTAATGGTATAGCCGGAGTCAGTGTTGTCATCCATGCGTCGCTTACTGGTTTTTATATTTCAAACATGCAAGCGTTCAGTGAGAACCTTTGGGTTCTCACTTTATATTGCTCTAGGTAAGGAGAGAACGATTGAAAGAAGCAAAGATGTTCATGCCATTAGCAATAGAATCAAAGAAAACGGATTGCAATGTATGTACTTCATTTGTTTACATCATCATTGTATTTCGTGCTTACAAATTGCTGCCTTTAGTTTGAAATTCATTTTCTCGTAATAATACTTTAAAATCATTACCAAAAAAAAAATATGTATACGAAGTTAAACCGATCATTAAATCCAAACCAATTAGGGTGTTTGCTATAGCGACGAAAACATATTTATTTCCACACATATTCAATTCAAGTGTGCTGGTTCATGCTGCCTCAAAATACAAGTCGAGTATTACCCAATCAGAGGTCAGATACGACGAGATGTTTTCTCCCGTCTGTGAGTTGGGCTCGCACTAAGATTCAGTTTAACCCCTAGACACAGGAGGGATCTGTCTTACCTGTAAAACGTGTACGACAAAGGCATCTGTTTACTTTTGGGTCTCAAACTAATTCCTTTTATCGAGTTTTGAAGCAAATCATGTATCACTTGATTTCGGCGGGCTTACAGACGGAGATAAGAAACGAGGTTTCACTATCGATTTAACACATTTTCCCTCATATGACATAATGTGACGGGTCAAATTTGACAAACAAAAAACCCCGAAATATTTACTGTTGTGAAGGAGTTGATATGAAGAAGAGACATTATTGTCGATAAGAGGTAGAAACCACCGAGGCAAAAGAAGAAGCTGATCAATTCGATGAGTTCTTTGTCAAAAGTCTTTCAAAGTCGTCTGCTTAAGTTGGCTCAGACTTAATGAAAAGATTTTAAAGGCAGTCAAGGAAAGACATGCAAAAAACCGTCTAGTATGACATTTCACATAAACCCATTTGGCATGAGGAACTCATTACACAGCATCGTAAGATCTAACTGTAACTAAGTATTTCTCGAGTTGACAATCACATACGGAATGGCTTAACATTATCGAATATCCTTCAAGTATATCAAGTAATATCAAAAAAATGTCGTGTCGGATTAGACTATGATAATTATACAAGCTGATCACAGTTGTTATATATCATCAATGGAAAAAGATTGGTGTTGGTTTCTTCATGGTCCGCCTTAAATGTTTTGTGAATGGCCGAGTTGCCGTATCGATGATGAATTGCAGAATGATCGGTAATCATTTCACATCGACTAAACCTCATGGGAACCTGTCCAAATACAGAAGAGATGGTGTGTACTATATGCCTCAATGATAAAGTCGGTACTGGGCCCGACTTAAAAACTTAAAACAGGGGGTACTGAGTTTGCCCCAGTCAGGCCAGAACTCTTTATGGCGGTTTGTGAAGCCAGGCATGTCACAGGTATTTCTTTCTTTTCTTCTTTTGTGACATCTAAATAAGTATGTCAATGTTAGAACACATTAAGGGGTATGACGAAATAATGCAGAGCTGATGAGAAATTACACGGTGCGTGGATATATGTTCTCAGTGTTCTTGGTGGGAAATATGTCTTCAAGGTCGTTTGAAATACAAGTTCAAATTACTGATAGAAAAAAACCAAGCTGCAGTCTCTAAGAGCAAGCGTGTAAAACAAACTAAAGACCAATTAAGACACCATACCCATCATGAATTGTGCATAGTTTTACCTTTAGAATACTGGGTAATTATCCAAAAATAGATTTTTGTGTCGTCTGCTTTCCAAAACTACGAATATCTGCCTATTTTTGATGAGGAAAGACACTCAGAGTTGCAAACAGGTTAGATCACAGGCCAACCACCAATTTACTTGGCAGCTGCTTAATTTCGATGAGGAAAGACACTCAGAGTTGCAAACAGGTAATATCAAAGGCTAGCCGCCAATTTTCTTGGTGGCTGGCCTGTGTCTGACCTTTTTGCATAAGCATTAAGTCGGTGCCAGCACCATAAGGATTAATTGGAGACCACGAATAAAGTCTAAATTCACCATGTACAATCGGTGACAATTAAATGCGCAACCGCACTCCGTTTTCGAGTGGACTGGTTCATATCAAACTTAATGCATGTGGACACGGCGGGTTTAACGACTCGGTTACTTATTACAAGTCGAACCCCGACCGCCGAGTGGCTGAAACCCGAGCCGGGGAATCGTGTTCTTGTAACGGAGAACAATGTTTCTTTTATCGAATTGAACCAGAGTCGCAGTTGGCCATTATGAGAACGGTTTCGGGACTGTCGCCATTTTGTCAGACGTTTGAATTGATGCCCGCTAGGGGGCATGCACAGTCACGTGACGTTACGATGTCCGCCGGTTGGGATAACATTTCCGACTTCTGTGTCATAGCCTACCCGCTTATATATTCTTGTTTTCCCCAACCCATCACCCTTTATGAAATTTCAACTAAAAGACAGGTCTGAATAGTGGAAAGGAACAGACTGCGATTGAAAAGCCTTTCTACGGTATGCAGAAACCAGTGTGTGAATTACTCGATGGGAAACTGGTTTCATTAAGGTTTATTACATTATTACATAATCTAATGAAGATGCAATGAGCTTAGATCTTTACGTTTAAAGCCAAAGCCAACTGAAACATATGGTTACATATGCAGGACATTCACAACATTAACCTCTTTGGTTAATAAAGCTAATAATACTTAATGGAGTAAGGCAGATATCGCTTATCATATTCATAATTTTCTCTTGACGAAATGGATTCCTCTAATCTCGTTCTATCTAGGATAAATGAACCATAAGCATATTTGAAGAGATGGGCGAAACATTGCTACAATGAATGACACGGGTTAAAGGGATGTCACCAGAGAGTTTAATCCGTATATCACCATGCTTTTCAAAAAATGATCCTAGGTTTAGTCTGTGATAAAAACGTCATACGGGTGTCCATTCATGAAATGAATCATTTTATCTTGCGAGTATTTCTGATTTTTGTTTTTGCATATTTTTGACAAGAGTTTGCAGCATTTAGAAAACAATATTTGTAATCGAACTAGATTCGAGATCGGTAAAGATAACCTGATATCGACACATGACATCTTCGTTCACACATGAAGACAAACATTTCATTACAAAATAAATCTGAATAATGCATTGAACTTATCTAACGTGGCGGCTTTTAAACAATGGACACAACTCTAAACGTAACGCTATTACAATAAGTAGGAATAATTTAAAGACAAAAATGAGCACACCGATTCAAGCGTTTAGTATATTCAATTTCAAAGGCAACTATGGGTTCATCGGTGATCAAATACGGATACAAGGTACTATCGTAAGACGCTTATGGGCACATGTTATGTTACTTCTAAAACAGAAAACATGGTTGTTTTAAAGAAATAACAATGAGGCATTGTGTAAAGAGAGAAATTGCTATTCAACGGAAATCTCTTTTTAAGCTGCAATGCTTGTGAAAGATGAGTTCAAAGGTTTTGGCAGATATCTGATATGGGATGAACATGTAAGTTCTGTACATGCATCTTCAAGCATTACTTACAATGATTCCGTTATCAGTTTATCCAAACAGAAATTTGTTGTTTAGCCATTCATTACTTGAATTATTCTAATGCTTTAAATTTTGTCACAATTTTTTTTTTCGTTTTCTTCTTGCTCGCATACAAATACAAGATAACAATTCAAAATTCACAATATTTAACATGTGCATTCAAACACAAACAACAAAACATATAAAATATTCAACGAAAGATCTTCGAGTTACAACACCCCGGCATTAATATTATATACGCAATGAAACTAACCCGGTTTCACAACGCCACAAAGCAGGTCATAGAACCGTATTACTCTCAACGAATAAACGCGGTATCGAAGAACCAATGGTAAATGAATGCCAGAATTGTTCCCAGAGGGCGGAATCTACCGACAAGGAAATAATAAATAAAATAATTCATTTCTTTTACACATTAATCATTTCCCTGGATGGCATTGCATTACCCCCATTGTTTGTGAATTATTCAGCAAGACGTGGTGTGCACGACCTTAACCCTTAGAATGCTGGATAATTTTCTATCAATAGATTTTTGTGGCGTTGCAGTCCAAAACCTCACATATCTGCTTAATTTTGATGAGGAAATATACTCAGAGTAGCAAACGGGTTGGATAACAGGCCAGCCACAAATTTATTTGCCGGTTGACCTGGATATAACCTGTTTGCATAAGCATGAAATCAGTTCCAGCACTATAAGGGTTAAAGCTTGGAACGGCCTTGACCCCTACTGGTGACAATACGGTGGCTATCCGCTGAATCTGTCTTACTGGCACTGGCGATTAGGCCCTATAGGTTCACTGACCAACGCGGAAAACTACATGCATTCGATGAAAAATGGTCAAAAACCGGAAGAGGCTAAGCATGTGTACATTTGTAAAAGTTGTATTCACCAATTCGACATGTGTGGTCCCCGCATATGCTAATTCGGAACACTTCTTTTATGTCTACTGGGAATGGCGTGCTACAGCGGTTGATCATGTTTATACTGTATTTCTATGATCAATTCTGTATATCAGTTTGTGTCAGTCCGTTATTCAAGGCCAATTTCCGTTCTTCACGAAGAAAACACAATGTAAGGCTATTTTAAGTTCATTCCATAAGTGGGTGAGTTTGGATTTGGACTAAACCATCGATAAGAGGTCATTGGATAGTATTTGTAGGAAAATAATCACCATGAAAAGAGAATTTGAAATCGGTAATATTACAATACCATTCTTCATTTGATATCATACGTTATATATCACATTCATTTGATATCATACGTTATATATCACATTCATTTGATATCATACGTTATATATCACATTTGATATCATACGTTATATATCACATTCATTTTAGGACAAGCCCGTAACCCAAAATCAGCATTTTCACAAAAATGTGGTTAAAGGTAAAACTGTCACAAACGATGCAGGCCACATCTTTGCTGACTGAAGTATATTAAAAACGTAGTATATTTAATAACAAACTGTATAGAAGAAGACAATGAATAGCGAGTGAATGAACCCATGTTGTTTACGACACGTCAGCCTTTGGGGTCAATCTAAGCGCAAGGCTATACTAAAACCGGACTGGGTCTTATATGACAGTTAGACAGAACGTAAACAAGGTCACAGACGTAACCCAGTCAATGCATAAAGGGAAATTGTGTAAGTCAATATTGAAAAGAATGGCAAATAACAATTCAAAATACAATGTAATCGAATTACTTTAAGATGTTAGACTGGGAACACTGTGACAAGTTGGTTGTCAATCGTGATTTTTTCTTTTGTCGCATTCATTTCTTGTACATCTAATGATACTCCATTACGATGTGTGGAGATAAGTCATTATCATAACTGCTTATTAAAGTCATACGACTCCCCCACGACAAAGGTAACAAGCGACTTTCAGTGGCAAATTCATTATCGAAATATCGAAACGTAATACAAAGTACATGGATATCGTCAATGCCAAACTAAATGGCCACGCGTCCTTTCCGTCGTTTTAACTAAGAATGTACGATTATTTAGATATACAAAGACGTTGGTCTTGAATTAAGCTTTTTGAGACTAAAAGCCATTGTCAAAAGCAGAAAAACAAGTCTTGGATAAGTTTGTGGTTATATCAAAGTCTGATTCTAGATGGCATTTTCCGAAGATGATGTAGCGCCCAGTTTTTAAAATCAAACCCAATAATGGGTTGGAAATGTATCTTGATCACTATGGTTGCCGTTTGGTTACGCAATGATGGATGTTGTTAAAAGGGAGACAACGTCTGCACAATTTAAAATATCCGACTCATACGTACATTGAGCGAACTTCAGGATAGTCCAATATGTCAAATGGTTCTGTCCTCACATCATGACATCTGGGTTCTTTATTTGCAATAATCTTTTACTCCATAGAACCTCAATCTGTGGTATCCTTAGCAACATACTAATGAAACCAGAGTGACAACATGAGATAATGCTCGTCACGTGACAAGATAATCGCACCTGTTGACAGAACGGTTTATACTTGTTATTGTTGACAGGAATAATGTGCTGAGGCGGTTAACTTGTCGTCTGAAAGACTGTTGCTACTTTTCAATTTCGATAAACAAAAAAACATCATTTAGGGTAAGGAGGACATATCACCGTTACGAGTATCCATTTAGTGTGGACGCACAAAATTATAATTTTGTCTAATGCTCTTTACAGATTTTGCTTACTTATCTAGATACTGCTTTAGGTAATTCTTACTTTTTTATTTGTCATTTATATTGCAGCAATCAAGAAATCATGGTTTTGCATAAGTAAAACTGTACAATATCAAAACAAAGCAAACGACTTTTTTCTTTTGTTTTCAACTGCTGTTTTCAAAAGACAGTTGTGTGGGACATCTATAGATAGCATTCATAAGAGATAGTCAACCATATTATAAACACAAATTTTCCACTACCTTGCATAACTATTGTAAAACCTCTTACAAAAAGCTAACTTGAATAGTTTGAAAGCATATGGACAGCGTTTACACAAACTCTGGTTACCAACAAGGCAGGTTTAAGAGTTACACAGCTTATGAAATAGTCGCGTCTCAGGAACAGATAGATGGAAATTGGTCACTTTGATAAAAGCATGTACTCAAGATCGGCTTATATAAAATATCTCAGGCCGACCATAATCGACGGTTTTACTTCAACTAGATACGATATCCCTCCGTGTATAACTCGACGACGAAATTGGGATTATGGGGGCAAAAAGAATCCAAAACGCCTGCACAACCAGGAGTTTGATGCCATTTAAATTATTGACGAAATACATCAAAATGTCAACCGAGCTTACCTCTCAATACTTTCTAGTAAAAACATCTCCCCCAAATTTGTTCAGAAGTCTCCCAAATTCAGCCTAATTCGTAATAGATTGGCTCCTAGTTTTACCTACGTACTTACAAAATTCGCAAGAATTCCCGCCAACAAAGGCATACGCGACACGTCTATTCTGCGGAGAAAGGCGACAATGTGATACATTTTTCAGGGCGGTGTGCATGTGAAAAGAGAAATCGCCGTAATTTACACACGTTCGATACAATATTTACGGACGAAACGGGGAACGATACGTACAATTTTGAGAGCTCTCTGTCACTGTGACACGACCCTCGCTGATGGATGCTGAAGTTTGCGACAAACAGAAAGTAAACGCGGGCCAAATTGGCTTTTAACACAAGTCTCGATCCCTTCGAAAAGCGTCACCAATTGAAAAGTAAAGCATACCTCTTAGTAGTGGCAGTATGCTCAGTCTGATATCGGATCATATATATATATATCACCTTTAAACCCTTTACCAAATACCCAATTTTCGACTGTCCCAAATTGAAAGAGTTTGCAGACGACATTTCAAAATGTGATGCAAATAGAAAAACAATCTTTTGATAGGACAGAAAACATTGTGGGAAAAGGAGGAATTGCTCGTTAAGAGCAATTTCAACTTTTCCCACAATGTTTCCAGAGTCGTCTGCAACAATCTGGTCAAATGTCATTATTGTTTGGTAATGGGTTTACCCTTTTTGTGCGGTTATGATTATTCTTGACTCTTTCGCACAAAGACAGAACAAATAGGTGCTCAAAGTACCAAGCCACATCAGATTGTGGAATCAGCAAAGATTATCCAAATTCAAATAAATCCCGATCTTATTCGAAGCTCGGTTGATAATTCAAGAAATATGACAAATAGTATTAGACATTCCATGAAACCTTCATAAGTAGGCCGAAAATTAGCCGATCGGTGCATTGTTCCATGGACGTCAATGAGCGATAGTTGTAGAGTTTCTGATTCACTATGAAGCAAAATGAGTCCGCCTCTTGGTCGTCAGTGGTCTCAACTGATCATTACGCCATTTGCTTTTGTTACTTACTACTAAATTCTGAAATGGCAGAGCCTTTTGGGAAATTTCATACCCGATATGCCTATTATTACGCGATTGAAACAGTACCACTTCAGTTTGCTAATATAAACCGATACATGTAGACTTAAAATTTAATATGATTTGTTGAACAATCGTTTGACAAACGGAATGCTGCTGGTTCTAAGCGACCTTGAACCAGTATTAACAGGAGGATTACCTTGGGGGTATTTTCTCATCGATTATGAATTACATGGGAATGTCAACCAAGCCTATCATTGTTTGACGGCGTAATATAACTGAAATAATGTTAAAGCGATGCATGAAACCCCAATAATACAGATACAAACTCGGGAAAACGTCTAGTCCTGCTTTCAAATGAAACGGAGAAAATGCTTTCTCTCGCGTTTAAACTGTAGTGTGAACTGATGATGCGAAAGTGTTTGTAAAATAATACCTTTTCAATCATGTTTACATTCGTCGTTCCTCAAATAACATAGAATTCAAAATGTTTCAATAACACCATCATGAAATGCGTTTGCACTTATGCGTCGAAAGTGAACAGAATGCACCGTTGTTGGAAATATTTGAGATATGAGAAAATGTTAAGGACTATTTTCCCTGTGCATTTGGGACAGGGCCAAATCACCAAATAAAGCTTACTCAGGCCGATGTGTGACTGCACTATTCGCTTTTCTACGGGATAATGCCATAGCAATGTTACTCACTGTGGGAATAAAAAGAAGGTCCACTCCAAACTTATGGCAACCATTCAATGTTGTAAAGGGGATGATTTAGTCTTGCACAGAATTCCCGAATTACTCTCTTAAGAAAGCAATGTCGTGAAAATATGTTATGAAAAGGCGAATGTTCTCATAACGAACAATGTTCAAGGGGGAAAAGAAACCAAATTAAAAGGAAGGACGTAGAAATGTAATATGTGATACCTTAGTTTCAGTTTTGTCTGTTTTAAAAGGGAAAGGCGAATTTTCTCATAAGGAGCATTGTCTAAGGGGAGAAAGAAACTAAGATATAAGGAAACACGCAGAAATGTTATTTATGATTCCAAAATTTCGGTTTTGTCTGCTGTTAAAATTGCAGACGTCAACGAATTACGGAACCGAGGCTCATTTGTTTTATTCTAGTTCAAAATGTCTTTGGTAGACTGGTTGTCTCGTCTTCGGAATGATATTAAATTTACAAAATCTCATGATAAATTCAACATTCGTATACAGGAGTTGATTGATGACAAATAATCTACTGTAGGAACGTCTACAAACTTCCGTAACTTAACTTGTTACCTTCCATCCCTCTTGTTTATAAAGATAGAAATATCGCTTGAGGAATAGTGACACTATCGCAGTTCTTTAAAATCATATTCAAATGCTGTGTGTGTTTTAGACCTTAATTGCTAAGCTTCATTTCCCCTCTTTTTGTAATACTACCATTGTTTACATTGCATTTGAAAATTTCTGTTAGATTCTGCTTGTGCATGTTCCATAATTTTGCGACTATATCTTCTATTTCAATATTTGATTGCTTAAAAAATGTATATGTTCGCATATTTGTATAAAGGCTAATTGAATGAACACAACAAAAGTAGTTCGATATCGGCGTTGTAAAATGTTTATTAGTTTTCGAGGCAACACAAGAAGGTCGTATCCCCTTCGTTAGAATAATGAAGGTATTATAATCAGGCGTCAATTATAACAATGGAGATGTAATGATACACGCTAGTTTATGATAAAGCATACTATAATAATAAAGGACATATTATAACAAAGGTTATGTTATATTAAAGGATCTGTTATAGCAAAGAATATATCATACCAAAGGAGATATCATAATAAAGAAGATATTATGACAAAGGAGTAAGTATAATAAAGGGTTTACCATGATAAAGAATAGATATTGTAATAAAGGAGATATTACAATAAAGGAGATATTACAATAAAGGAGATATTACAATAAAGAAGATATTACAATAAAGGAGATATTACAATAAAGGAGATATTACAATAAAGGAGATATTATAATAAAGTAGAGTTTATAATAAAGGAGATACTATAATAAAGGGGATTCTACATTTTGGGTTTCAAGAGCGAAAAGACTTCTTAACGTACGTCAAACAAATGCAAAAGTAAAAGAATGGCTGTCATTTCCTTTTGTTCGAATGACGAGGTTTTGTTTTGCATCGCCATTTCGTTGTACCGTATCCGGTTCATTGTGCAATTCGGCCATGCTTTGTGCACACGTCACCTCACCCGTTGCTCCGGTATTGCTACTTACGCAACGTCTTTTCAAAAAAGAAACAACATAATAGGGTCTAAAAAAGCATCATAAAAAAAGAGGAGAGATATGTATCTCGTCTTGAAAAATATTTTATTTTTTCACAATAGTTTTTTATGTTCTATTCAAACGCGACATTATAGCTTTTTTTCGTAATATCAACTTGTCACCTTCATGTATGTTGATGATAGGGTCCATCATGATCATTTATACTGTCACAAAGGACCATAACACCTGGGCTACGTTAGGTTGCGGTCAGTTTATATACGGCATATACAGACTGATCCGTTACTATCAATTCCACCGCATTTCTCATTAAAGATCGACCATTCGCTATCTGTTCCCCAATTCTTCTTAAGCCAGGGAATTGTTGTGAAAGCGGCATTGTATTGCCCCAGATCCGCCTGCGCGATTCGCACAGGCGGATCTAGGGCGATAAATTCCGCAATAACCCTTTTTTGTAAAAATGTTTCCCTCGTTTATAAACGACATGTCATAATTGTGTCAGAGCGTCACGGATTGGTCTGACATTGGGGATGCCGACACCCGTTTACGCTCCTCGCATACATGTATTCATTCATTCATTCATACGGGGCGAACGAGTGGGGTATACCCTCCTCGCCATAGGTTTAAAAACCAATTTATCAACAAAATTAATTAAATTTCACTCGCTATCTTGACCCGGGCACTGAGCTAGAAAAACGCATTTCCACTTGATTTGGCCGGATGATAGGGGTCCATTACATAGGGGTCGCCCCAGAAATCAGCACAATTACAGGGACGAAAACCGAAAGTTAAGGGTCATTATGTGCCTTTAAAAGGGTCCGTTTGACTGCATTTCTCCCACGTCACAGGAAATGAAGCCCAGATTCATCAGACATAACCGTAGCGTCAAACAAGATCAACATATATGAACTGTAAACTCCGATCCAGTGAATATCGTTCTGCTTCCATTACATGTTAAAATATAAAATATATCTTTTTTACTCGTATTTGGATCGTGTTGAGCCATATTAGTGCAGAACATGGTGAGTAACGTACAGCAATCCATGTCGACATTTCCTGCGAAAGCGATTAATGGCGGATTCATTTTCGGTGGGGGCCTTTTTTCCTGCACTACCCATTATTAGGGGGACATCCGGTCACCTTAGGGACGAAGCTAAATGGCTAAATGACCTATGCACACCGGCCGGTAAAAGCTGACCGCTAGACCGTAACATTAACTATCGTCAGTGATAGGAAGACATCCATGCATTGCGCATTTTATGATCCTTAGCGGTATTTATATGCATTCTATCATGGTCTGGATTTGCGTTTAGGGAATGGAGTACCGGCAAGAATGTCTTTACAAACTTAACAAATTGTGCCGTTTTAGATTAGCATGAAGGAATGCACGGTTCTACACGAACTGGTATTGACCAATAGATTTTGACCATGATAAAAACATAAATGAAAAAGACTGATTTGTCTTCCGCCGATTCTAGAAGTCAATGCGTTACCCAACATAGGAATCTGTGACTTGTTCAAATTAAAAGCAACAACGGAAATGAATTAAAGTAAAACGAAGAAAGAAATGCATTTTCTTACAAAATTGCGAAGAAACCAATGAGGCAAAATGATAAAATGTTCCGTATCCTTTCGTCACAGAGGTTTCTAAATGCCTCCTGCAGCAGATGCGGTCAAAGTAGTCACGGCATCATGAAGTACAAGGAGTTAACCCTTATAGTGCTGGGACCGACTTCATGCTTATGCAAACAGGTTAGATCCAGGCAAGCCGCCAAGTAAATTGGCGGCTGGCCTGTTATCTAACCTATTTGCTACTCAGACTATCTTTCTTCAACAAAGTTAAGCATATGTCTAAGATTTCGGAAAGCAGGCGACTCAAAAATAATTTTTTTTAGAAAAAAATGCCCAGCATTCTAAGGGTTAAATCATCCTCATCCACCGGTAATCAGTGTCATCTAGCATCATGGGAGGAACACGGGCGTTATCGGACACGTTATCGGGCGCGTTATCATTTCGTCATCAACTCGGGTATTGTTATCGCTGTCTCCCAGGTTACGTAGAGGTCGCCTCCTCTCTCTCTTCCCCCCCCCCCTCCCGGTCACCGCCCCATCACTCTGTAACATTACGCCCGGGCGTATTAATTAAAACCATGGAGCTGGCTCTATCTAAGGCCGCGGTATCTGTTTTTGTTTTTTGTTTATAGTGGGGAACGGCATAGGATAATTGATAGTGTTTTGTGTGGACATACTGTTCCTGGGGCAATAGTATGTGTGCGTATTGCATATAGCACACGCTGATCCGGGAAGATACACATTTCTCTACGTGAGATTCATCAATGTTTTCAAACTTCTCAAATGATAATCGAATCAGTATAAGCGAATAGAGCCGTTTCAAGGTATGGGATAATCGAGAGAGTGATTTGGATGCGAATATACATATGCTCTCAACCAGCCTGTATGCATATTGCACATAGGCTGGTTGAGAGCAACATTATACCCGCTGGTCGATTACAAATATTAAATTCTCTCCAACAAGGTTAAAAAAATGTTCAAACTTCTCAAATGATGATCGATTCAGTGTAAGCGAATAGAACCGCTTCAATGCGAGGAAACCCATCTCGATTCAGACTGCCGTAGTCCGAATGATACAGACGTCGATAGAACACATTTACAGCTTGGTCCATCCGAGTCCAGACAGCAGTGGATGCATAAGTACAGTATGTAAATATAAAGTTAACATCGATTGTGATCAAAGTTAAATTTGAGAATGAGCACCCTCGATTCCGCATCCTGGACACATGAATAATACTCACGCCGAATGAAGACTACTGGACCACGCTTCTTTAGGGAATCAAACCCAATACCCAAGAATCCATAGCTAGATACTCTACCACTAGACCATGGTCTTCAGAACCAGATGTTGTTGCCAAAGGGGCATTGATGCCCTTGACTTTAAATTGAGCCATTGTTGAATTATTTACATGTATTTAAATAACATATCAAATTACTCTATTTCAAGATAAGCAGAAACTTTAGCAATCCCACCCCATCACCCACAAGATGTGATTCGAGACTCAGTAAAGATATATGAAAGTCCGTCTCTGTATGACGCGGCTCAATTCCGTTAACGCTGTGCAAACTACACCGATATCTATAATTATTTCATGTCCGACTTAATTAGTAAATAAACCAAAATATCTCCGCCGACATATGCTGTAATCACCATCCCCTTTCCCCGTTATGTTGGGTTATTCGTACGATTCAACGATTATCATAAGAAAGGAACTTTTTGATGGCACCATACTAAAAGTATAGCAATTCTTCGCCTTATATACTTAATGATATTCCTTGTTTGTATTGCGGTACAAATAAAGCAATGTTGTGATACGCCTGTCGCTAAAGCCTAAATGAGATATATCGTGACAACATGAATTAACTACCATAACTAGCCGAATTCGCATTTCGACACAGAATACTTTGACTCGGTCTTTATTTTAAAATAGCAACTAACATTCATAAAAGATTACCCACTGTCGGAGCCGACCATTTTGACTCGTACTACATGGCCCCTACAAAAAGAGTTTTGAAATATCTCTACATAGAACTTTTCCGATATGCATGCTGTACGTACGCCATCGGGAAGGTGAAATAATCAAGACACGTGCATGCACTATCCCCCGGGTCTCACTTCTGTTCAAAGCCTTACATTACGACATTCTTTGTCATCAAGTCATGGAATTAATTGCCAATTGCTAAACTTTATCCCAGTAACAGCAGACGAGATCTTAATTGATTAATTCAATTTAAGTAGTTCAACATCTCAAGTGGCAAATGAATGAAGTTTATAAGAAATATGTTCAAGAGAAGTATATAACACTACGAGAAATGGATTTGTCTATAAGCTAAAAGCTGATCAAAAGTCCTTTTCAACTTAATAATAACTTAATAATAATGAGCTACAAAACAGATTACACTGTGGAAATTAATACATTGATTATGAATTTAAAAACGCATAATTGCTCTGAAAACCAAACAGATTTAAAAGCATTATGGCAAAAAGGAGAATTTGCTCATGATGAGCAAATTTTCCTTTTGTCACATTGCTTTCAAACATCGTTCGTCATTGCTCAATATTGAGTTGTTTCGAAGAACGCTTTCGATCAGAACCGATTCACCAAAACTACATATGGTTTAATATGTCACAACTACACATGTTATAATAAGTCACGTATGCTACGCGATAAGGCTAATGATCTAATCTAACGGGTGTTTTGCGTTGTTTATTTGTCCAAGTCCGTGCGTACACCACGTGTTTAAAGTCTAGGGGGACCGATAAAAGTGTTGCACCCAGTTGAACAATATGGACGGAATTAACTCTTTCACTCACAACCAGCCCTAACTCAGATACATAAACCAAGCTGTTCCTGCGTTGAATGAAATATCTACGTCTGGATCATTCGGACTAACAAACCACTACCCCTATAGGCGGATTTTCGAATATACCACCTCGAAAGCAACATTTCCTTATTGTATGTTATGTACTTCCGTCAAAATAAAAATAAAATGTGTTTTGTTCTGTTCAACAGACCACATACAATCTCAACACTATTTTCGTAATAAATGTAAATACTTCTTTTACAAAAGGATAAACTACTCCCCCAGAGCCATTTATTTTTTTGTAGCAGTGGCAAAAAAGAAGCATGCAGATGCTGAATGAAAATAACGTATATTTGAGAAAGGCGTTAGATATATGTCGCGTGTAAGTTGATGAACCAGTGGTTACTAGTCAATAGGTTCATTAGACGTCTACCAAAAACTTACAACATAGATATTCAGGGATATCGACAATAAGGTACACTAGCTGTTGGTTATATCCCGCGTTTGCTTGATTGGTTTGAGTTAGAATACCAATGATCCGCCATTTTGAAACTCATTCTTTCGTCGGATTACTCGTTCGCTTTCGGTATACATAGGTCGGTGCCGGAATTATTCGGTGTAGAGCGAACAGTTTCGGCCCAGACTGATGTTTACCGAGACCGATCAGAGTAATTCGACGAAAGAAAATGTTTCAAAATGGCGAATCATGGGTATTCTGCTTAGATTGTTTCAATGAGTCAATTACCTCAGGTAAATTGCAAAGATCGGCTCTTCCATAATGGAGGAAGAATCTTTCCTCAACGCTGACGACAGCCGATCGTGAAAGGTAGAAATATCAGGATTCCATTAGTCAACCAAGATATTATCTCTAATGAGGATGCCAAAATAGATCCGTTTTTTCATGTGTATTTTCATTGTGTATTTTCCACGAATACTGTTTCTTATGTTTAAGTTTTAAAATATTTCATTCAACACAATTATATGAAATACAAAATGATTTCATTTCACATTCTTGAAACATTAATTTACACAGCATAAAGCCAATATTGTATGTAGCGGTGTCTTAAAAGTAGGAAAAAACGAAAACGGATTGACATGTTTCAATGAAGAATAATAAATCAATGCGTTCATTTATTTGTCTGTTATCTTTAACAACTGTTTTAGTTAACGTGAGTGAAACGCCGAGGGATTTTCGATGAAACAAACGATGAGCTAGCAACGATATTTGTGAAACACGAGAACTGAAACTCCACTTGTGGAGTACGGAGTACATACAAACGGATGCCATAAGCAGAACATTTGACCCAAACCACTCGTAATTCAATGACAAAAACATGAAGTATAAAGTGAAACATCGAATAATTTACAAATCTCAGATTTGCTGAACAAGTGTGGCACATTATCCTTTAATATCAAGGTGAACTAACTTGGGTGATCAAAGCTGTAACTGTGTTTCTGTGTAGAATGAAAAATGAACGTCTGGATCATTCGAACTACGTAATATTAACAGTATCATAATAACCATCGCTAACGATCTTTACAGATGTGTCAGCAATGAATTCGGACACCTCTGTAACCTTGAAAAGCTATTGTATGTCCGAAATCATACGGATCTATTGTACGAATATTACCTTAAAGAGGACTTCTTCTTCTTGAAACACAATATACCAACACAGATGGAGAGTTTTGTGCTCGAGCCACGTTTGTAAATGTTTGTATGTAATTATATAAGTGTACAATTCTTATGTTGTTGTGTTATTTATCTTACATTGGGAAGGACCGATCTAAGTTGTAAAACGTGCAGTCCAACACTCATGCATCGGTTATTTGAATAAAACTATGTTTAAACTAATAACACAGGTTTACACGAATTGGCAATGATTATTGATGTTAATAGAGTGTTTTCGGCAATCTGTTGTCACTAAAAACCCTGGTAAAACAATGGAACTCCAAAAACAAAAGTCATTATTGAGCAATCTTGTTCACAATTACAAAACGAAAACAAAACCGTTTCGGTTCTTTATATTGACATAAAAACAATACATGTTCTCTTTCTGAGTTGATAAAGGTGGGAACTGCACAAAGAAAGTTTCAAGTTTATGTAGACATATCCATTTTTGCAGCTAAGTTCTGTTGTCCATATTGATAATCAGCATCATATTTTGTAAAATGAAACCAACGCAAATCGAAAAAATTAATAATCATTTATTCTTATACCAACGTCCATGTTCTACAAGTTTGTTTACATGTATGATCTGTTTATCAAAGGAAACGATTTAAATATTGTAGAGTTAGACTACAGACCTAATGAGATTGCATTCGAATGGGAAAATTACATGTTTAAAGATATGTAACGGTATACTTGAAATAGCCGTTAACCCATTACCAAACAATAACGACATTTTACTACTTTGTTCCTGACGACTCTGGAAAACACTGTGGGAAAAGGGAGAAATTGCTCGTGACGAGTAATTTCTCCTTTTCCCACAATGTTTTCTTCTCTATCAGAAGCTAACTTTCCTTTTTCATCACATCTTGAAACGTCGCATGCAAACTCTTTTAATTTAGGACAGTACACAATGTGTCGTTTAGTTAAATAACGAACCATGCTTGGATCCGTTGGACCGGATGTAGTGGCATATTATATTCTTGAGTCCTATTGGAATAAATACAGCCTCGTTCGCACGACGTAATAAGTCAGAAGATGGATATCTTTATATCAGGATAGCCTTTTGTTAACGTTCTCGGGATACAAAGCAGTGTTGCAAATCTGGGCTATGATTTAAAGCCGTGTACTTTTTTGTGTGAAAAAGTTAAACATTTGGGAATATATGGTGTCTTTCAGTGGTTAGTAAGGGGCGGATTTATTAACGCATATGCTGTTTTGAAAAAGGCATGGTGTTTGTATTTTTTAGTAATAAGATGAGATTTAGAACGATTAAAAGCAAAGCTTATACAATACAATAATACAATACAATAGTTTTATTTGCAACAGAAATGGATTAAAATAGTTCTGATGTTATGAAAGGACAACATATAACTGATGAGTAACATACCTGTACAAGTCATTTTTATCTGAATACAATTCAAATACAATTTTCATACAACAATTTTCGTACAAAAAAATGTTCGAAATATTGGATATATTCTTTCTTTATTCTTGAGTTTCTGTAAATGCATGTTGCATTATTTCTGATTTGTCAAGATTCTTTTTGCTACTATTTTTGCAGTGTGTTTTAGGAAATATACAATAACTTGAAAGTTGAATGGATATATGTAATGAAACCGTTATCCGTATTGCACATGAAAGCTCACATCATTTCAGAAGATTGACAGCATTTAAAAACAATAATGATCAAAACAAATTGTTTTGAGCAAATTCTTCCTTTGATCGCAACGCTTTCATAATTTCCTGAACAATTTCAAAGTATCCGTTGACGTTTTTTCGTTAACTAACAAACATCGTCGTGTCTTAACCCTTAGAATGCTGGGTAACTTTCTAAAAGAAAAATAATTTGTGTCGTCTGCTTTCCAAAACCTTTAATATCTATTTAATTTTGATGAGGACTGATACACAGAGTAGCAAACAGGTCAGATCACAGGCCAACGCGGCGGCTGGTCCGGATCTAACCTAATTGCATAAGCACGAAGTCGGTTCCAGCACTATAAGGGCTGTTAAGGGCCGTCTGTCGCAAGCTTTCGTTTTATAAGTGAAAATAGCGTGAGCACACTCGGTCTGTCTTTTGGTATGATAAAGCGCCGTCTTACCCGACCTCCGTTTCTACGCATTATGTTTTGGAGTGTTTCAGACGACATCTTATGCGCCAACAATAGATGAGTTTCCGTCGTTCATTTTCCCTGCACACAGGACATTCGCAGTCAACACTATTCGCAGTTTTGTGTATTTATTCATTTATTTAACCCTTAGAAGGCTAAAAACAGATCATTTTTGTCGTCTGTTTTCCCAAACCTTAAATATCTTCTTAAACTTGATGAGGAAATATACTCGGAGTAGCAAACAGGTTAGATCACAGACCAGCCACCAATTTACTTAGCGGCTGGCCTGTGTGTAACATGTTTGTATACGCATGAAGTCGGTTCTAGCACTATAAGGATAAGTATCTGAAGGGACAAGATCATTGAAACACATCCTTTATAATTTCTTACAGTGTGTAAGAACGTTAGGACGGAAGCAATGAAAAAGACACTTGCTTGTGATATTGCATGATTATCCTCTTTCATTGTATGGTGTTGTTTTCAATAAACACAACATGAACGTTTCATAGAAGGAACAAGGTATGGCTTCTATGCTATCTAATCTATAATCCCAAAAATCAATGGGAATGTCTAATTGAATTAAATCAGCAGACGACAAATACAGACGAAAGGGTGAACTTCATTTTGAATTATTAGTAGAAACCCCAGTTATTAGGGAGGAAATTGCTCGTGGCGAGCATTTTTCTTTTTGTCAATATTGTTGATTGAGTAGTCCTTTACATGTGGATTAAAATGAAATATACATATTTACAGCCAATTTGTAGTGATTTTGTGTTTGAAGCACACTTTAAACCATATTTATTTCTAGTATGATCTCTGTTCAGATGGTTTGGTTCCTCTATTCAAGTCCAAGAAATACTTTCGGTACAAACGATGAAAGATCAGAAAAGTTGGATAGGTTGGCTGCCCTAAATTTTATCCGCCTAAATTTAGCATTTAAAAACCAGGACGGAATGATTAAAAACAAAATGAACTGATTTCGTTCGGTTGTTGATGTTTCGTTTTGGGTATGGACCGACCTAGTCTTGGCTTTTTTCCATGACTGACAAAGCGCCCATGTAATTTATTTATCTGCGTAAATGCGTTCTTTTATTTTGACTAACTACTTTTGTTCATTCCCCTTTCTCTCCGTATTGTTTAGATAGACAGACAAACTCGATCTTGTCGTCCTAGAAATATTACTGATCCAAACGCGCTTCTATCGCCTTGACATAACAATATCCGACCTTCCTGGCTGTTCATGTATTCATCAATCCGCATACATAATGGCGTTTATTTCGAGCCGCCATCAATCATTTGTTATGTTATTCTCACGCTTGTTTCAGCATTTATTTAACGTATTTACAACGGCTATCGTTTATTAACGTTGTGAAAAATTACACATAATAAATGAGTTACTACATACTTCTTAAGATGAACTAAAATGTTTTGAACTTTAGTAATGTCGTTGTTACATTTGTTGAAACTGTATAATATCCCAGCTCAATAACCTAAAGACTCGCTCGAAAGTTTAATAATAGTTTGATATCTACTGAGGTGTCTAATATTTTAAGTAAAATAAATATCATAGTATCCATAGTTTTATTCTTATTTATTTGTAAGCCTTCGATCTATTTTGATAAATATTTTTTTTTTTCGATATATCAGGCGATATTTGATTATAAGTGTTTGTAATGTTGAGTATGTCGTGATAAATGCTCTTAGTTTTCTAATGACCAATTGATGAGTCGGCATTGGTTTTGGAATATTCATTGACACATTGTTTTAGTTACATTGTGCGTGCATTTACAGGATTGAGGGGATTAATCAATTCGTCATTGTCAAACTAAAATGATAAAAAAAAAGGAGTAAAATCGAAGTTAAAAAATGTTTCGTTTTGCAAGCCTGTTTATAACGGCTGAATAACACGATGGCATATCGATATGACTAGCAAGGAATACCGGTCTAATGTTAAAGATGCTACAACACTTTGTAATTTACAGGCGTGCGTAATATCACAAGACAACGCGCAATATTCTGAAGACACCGGCACGTTTTGCTTTAATAATAAGAAACGAGTTGAAAACAAAAATGAAAATAAAAAACAGATGCCTGATCGTATGAAAAGAAAGTGAATAGAATAAAAACGAATTTCTAATTTTGTTATCTTTTTATGCCAGCAACTGAGAACTTGATAGTTAAACTTAGGGTTGATAGAACTTATACGAGAAAGTCGATCAAAGTATACGGATCTTCAAGATGAGTTCAATGCTTTCATAGTGGTTTTTCTGTCGAAATTTTATGACAAATACAATAGTACTTTAAAAAAAATACCAAGTCTCTAAACCGAAACGTCTAGTGCCAAAATAATAAGTCTATACTCTCAGAGCAAAACAAGTAGGATTTAAAAATTAAACGATTCTGCAATACGTAAGATGACATTTTGAAATAAATATTTCGTCACTGTAGAGCCGGATGGTATCGCTTCTTCCAGAAAATAACAAACCTCGATTTTTGGTATGACAATGTTAAAGTAGCGTAAAGCAGTGACACAGATCAGACTGTATATGCTACACGGAATCGACACATATAAACAAGCTTACAAAACATGAATTGATAGTTCATCATATAATGTGATGGCTTCATTTTTTTCTAACGAAAAGTCCTTACTATATATAAAAGGTCGTGGAAATACACAAAACACAAAATCTTTTTTTATCCAACAAATCAATATCGATGTAATTTAGATTCAGCAAAGTAATAAATGTACACGATATTGTAAACGTACAAAAGTAGTTGAAATGAAATGAAGTGTAAGCCTATATTTAATACAGAGAATGATTTTTTTTACCACCAGTTAGTTCCAAATGTTTGACAATTCTGTAACGCTCAAATGTGTCTTTTTTAAAAGAGAATATATATTTTACATACAAAAGTTAAAACCGTTCTGTTTTAGGAAACAAATCAAAAGAAAGATATTATTCGAAATGAAGTTTTCAATTATATTATTTTACACATAACTTGTACAGGAAAATCTACAAAATCGCCATTTCTGAACAACTGTGGAAAACGAAGCAAAAAGTAAGTGTGCAGTTTGAACTCAGATCGAAACTTAAAACAACTGAAATAATTTTCACGCGTTCAAAACATTTTATCTTTTACCATAATTTGAATATATCGCTAACACACAAAACTTAAAAAGTCTTCATGTATATTAATAAGATATTATTGTTTTAGATTTGAATAGACTTTTGGCAATTTAAAACACAACAACGCTATGTAAAAAAAGAATAGCAACGAAAAAATCTCTTTAATACACACATTCCCGGCAATATACTGTATTCAAGTAGGCCAGCAGAAGAATATATTTCCTTAATGCAAAGTTAACAATCCAAATTGATATCGTCTCCTTCTGAAGCCAAATGAGGAAATCGCAAAATATTTATAAACAACTATCGCAGTCTCTACGCTCGTTCATATTAATTAACGAGAAAATAAAAATATTAAGCATAACGTTAAATTAACATTGAATTTTTCTCCGTAAAATACGTTAAAAAGCCTAAATGCCGCTGTCTTCAAACTGACAAAAATCAATAGGCTTCCCCGAGAGGTGGAGCCTGCAGAACCGTGTTTACAAACTCTATAGGTCACAAGGCGGATCGATTTCTGTGGGTGGAGACTAGAGGCGGGGCGAAGCAAGTAGGTGTGGCCTATTGTCATCTTTTTCACGCCTATGAATAATGTGGAATTGAAAGGCTCACAGCGGGGGAAGGATAATACACGGAGCTAGCAGATTACATATATCACTTCCAGAACTGTACATAGAGCTCTAAAACTGCATGGTTTATCACGCGGGCGATAAGGCGCGATAACATAGAACACACTTTGGATATTTCGGCTTGATTTTGATAATTAAAAACGATGTTGTTCCTTTTCTCGTTTTGACATTCACCCTGCGTTGTTGCTGTTGTAGGTATTGTTATACCATTAGAATTGTGATTATCTGTGTTTGCTGTGAGAATGCGTGAGTCCGTCTAGTTAAGACGGAGAATACGTGTCTATTGTCATCAGATGAATGTGTGATTTGTGTCGTCAAATAGTATTTACATCACCGGGAACACTTGTCTTGACCGACCTGGCTTATATATGTATAAACATATACAAAACATACAAACACCATGTCGCAGTATCTGTAGATAAATGTCTAAATATGTGTTTACAACTAGTGTTTAAGCTTCTTTCAAACATATACTATCTTTCAAACATTTAAAATTGTCATGGATCGTATGAATAAATAGAGTGGCGGTCGCTCAAGACAAGTTTTAATGTGGAAATTATCAGTCAATCTGTGTTAATATTCGATATCATCGTTAACGGGTCGAAGTTTAGCAAGTAGTCATCCGTTCTGATCATTCATTTGGTTTACGAACGCGCGTTTAGAATGTATAAACAATGCGTTTAATGGTAAACTATCATTATAAGGAGGGCATTGCATAAAATACGTGGTTCGACCACCGTAAAAAGGCATAATACGGACACATTTCAACACCTATCGTATATGTTAAGGTATTCTTATCCAATACCAACTTTAACAAATTTGGGGGATGTTGTGACATAAAGAAGATATTTGTCAGAACAATTTCTTCATTTTTTCTTAATATTGACATAACGTCTTAAATTTAAATCACAAAAATCGATATGGAACATCTCATAAAGTTTACAAAGACGAGTGTTAGATGATTTTCAGGAGTCATCATGTATACATAAAAGTTTCGACCATCAGTAAGATTTAAATACAAACCCCTGTAAAGAAAAATTCCGTTAACCCTTCTTACCTCGTAATCTCTGGCAGCTCAATGTTTCGGAGGGGGGTTTGGGTGGTGGAAAATGGATGGGTTTTGCGCGGCCCTTGGAACGCCGGATCACGGGCATGAGCCGAAGCATACGGCATGCGATCCGATTTGACAAGCCTAGACGACGCCAGGTTACGCTGGGCGGATAGGCATGACTGTATCAAACTGCGATATATCATAACCGAAAATCAGATTTTTGTTCTTATCTCTCTCTCCTATATTCCCCCAAGTGTGGTCCTGTTCGTTTCTCTTGTGTGCTTTTACCCTTACGTTGCTGGATTATTTTCTAAAAATATATTTTTGTGTCGTCTGCTTTCCAAAAACCTTTGATATCTGCCGAATTTTGATGATGAAAGATACTCAGACTAGCAAACAGGTTTGATCACTGGATCTTACTTGTTTGCATAAGCATGAAGTCGGTCCAAGCACCATAAGGGTTGAAGAAAAAACCCAAACGTTTTCCTACTAAAGGCGTGAACAAAAGAACATGTGAAATGCAGTCGCCTAGTAAAAACATTATTTCTGGAAAGGTACCGTTTTAATGTCTTAAGATATTTGAAAACGTTCGGGGAAAGTGGTAATGGATTAACTAGCTCTTCAAGATAAAATCATTCTTTTGTCATGATATTTTTCTAAAAAAAATCAGTAGCTATAAATTCGTCAAACGTTCAAATGTATTCCCCAAAAGCCCACCTTTACTAGCATGCATGCATGCATCTTTAGGGAGAGGGAGGGAGAGGGGAGGGAAGACGAAACGTTATTTTCGTTTTATTCGGAACACCTTGAGAGCGATCGGAGGGTAAAAACCGTCCCGCCCCCAAACCGATATATCTTCCCGCGACAGGCCATTCGTTCTCCCAGTACGGTGTAGAGCTCGCTTCAACTCGGTGATTGACAGCTCCGTGAAGGGCTGGGACGGGACTACTTGCTAAACTACGAGCAGCGCGTAGCGATGATAGTGTGTGGAAACGTTTACTAACATTGACAGTTTTGTATTTCTTTGACAGAGTCTCGGATTTGTTTTATGCCATCCGGATACACGACAGTGGGATTTGGACACGGGGTGTGTGATTCAGTGACCACGGATTTACGCGGATTAACTCCCGGATCGGATTTACCACGAACCTTGGCCTAGGACTGGACTTGCAGGGTCCATGGCTCAAAGGGTAAGGATGTTCGACGATTCATAATTTTGATAATTAGGTTACGGGCATAATTCGCGTTGCCAGTGTCTGTGTTTTTAATGGAGGTTTATAACCATGGTTTATGGAGTCCCCTCGGTTTGGAAACGGAATCCTGTTAAACCAGGTTGGCAGGGTTATAGTACCACACGGTGCTAATCGTATTTTGTTGTTTTTTACGAAGAGCCTACACGTGTTGTTGTTATTATGGGTGTGTGTTGTTGTGTTCGCCGCTTAGAAGGACTCTATTTATACCGAAAATACGCATACTGGATTCTGTCTGCATATGCCGCTTTTTCAACAAAGTTTATATTTACTCTATATGAGCGGCTGACTGCATAACACAGAGCATAATCATGTCTCAAACTGTTAAGCTGTGGTCCAAGGAAAGCATTATATTTCTATATGTCAAGCCGTCATCCCGTTAACATACAGAATTAAAGAACTAATATTTATATTCATACGATGTTACAACCGTTTTTCTCAAAGATAGACCGCTAAAACAGAATGTTCACTTCTTATTTTCAGTTGGAGAATGATTTCCCGGCGCATTACGGGGGCGCCCTGGCCGGCATGGAGAGCATGTACGATCCCCACCGGACCTCGATCCCGAGTGGCCACTCGCTGCCTCCCCACAGTAGCGTGAACCACCCGGGCAGCACTATGCACAGTCCGTATCCACCCTACTCCACTAGTAACTCTATGCCCGGCATGGGCTCGAACACAACACAGGACAGTCAGTTAAAGCGGGATAAAGATTCGATATATGGGTAAGTTCGGGGAGAGACCGCTTTCTATCAACCCGCTATAGTGGAGGATGTGTGGTATTTCTTATCGTTAAAACCAAAGTGGAAATTTGGAAATTCGAAACAGAGACGGATTTTATTTATCTATACAAAAGTGTGATGGAATTATTTCTGTGTGGTAACGTAGCAAGCGTTTTGGAGTTTTCTCTAAATCTAACCTGTCTCGCATTTCTCCCGGCCTCATTACTACTACACACTCGGAAAACTTGGCTTCTACTCAAATACAGGATACCAGAAAATATTCCAGTTTCAATATACGTATACAAAACATACTTTAGAATACACAGACTTCAACCCTAGGCATAGTTATACCTTGTGTATTGTTCCAAAAAAGTATACAAACCATACCTTTAAATACTCAAACTTCAACCCAACCCATATTGCACTTTACGTAATTCTCTTTTAAAATAAGGATACGCTAGTTTTTCAATTACAAGTTCAGTTTTATTTCTTGATAAAAAAAATTAAAGGCATAGAAAACCAAATGGTTCAGAAAGCTGATCTTTGAATCTGCACAGTTTTATTTAGCTCATCTTTTTCTCTTCTCAAAGCATATTGTCGATCATGATTTCCGAGCTAAATGCAGTAAATGAACAAACTACATCTGAAGAACACATACCGGTAAACAATACCATACCGATAGATAGTGTCTTTATTGTTTGGTGGGCCGATCTTTATGTGTTAATTTGACAAATAACAAACAAAACAACTGTAAAGGCTACCTCGATATAACCCCAAACCTAGTATACTCATACCAAAATAACACACCTTTATTCGACACTATCTTTCCATGGGACGGGTTATCCCGGGGTTTTCTACAAACATTCACTTGTCCGGGATAACATTTAAACATGTATACCACAAAACAGTCCCGTGATTCAATAGATTGGCTGTAGACGACTTAAATAATTATTGTTGAAAAAAAATGGACAAATTGCTCATATGAGCAATTTCTTCATTTTTTTCAACAATAATTTCTCTTCTAACAAACAGTTTTATTCATTTAAATTTATAAATTCAAATACCGCATACAAATTCTTTCAAATTTGGGACGCCTAACAAACACTAAAAAAACACATTTTTGTAAAGAGTTAATATGATAATAAATGCCCCGTGGAAGGATATGATATACCTGATAATTGTCGGCCATTGAAATGGGGCTAGTCTGTCGGATTTAAAGACTCCAAAACCCGACTGTTGAATGTTTTGGTTATATGATACGCCTCTATTTTTACACCAATACACGCTTCTTCCTCAAGCATACGGCAGAAGAAAACCCAAGATTTTTAATATAATTACACGTTTTTAAGAGTTACCGAAAATAAAAAATATAAACACCATTGCAACACACATTTATTTTGAAAAATACGGGTTTAAAAACCTTGAATTTAACGCGGAATTTAATTTACAAACGAATTATATCCGTCAATTGCTAATGGATTCCTTAAAAAAAAAACATAACACATTTATTTTTCATATGAGTAGTACATGTGTTCACTACAGATACGTCCAATGGACGGAACATGTGGTTTGTATAGTAGATGGTATAAATAACTACCACATCTCCTTATAGCCCATGTCAAAACAAACATGGCGTCCAGAAATCAAGTTCCCATAACGCTATCTCAACATGTCATGTCGGTTTGGTATTTTTACAGTGACCGACTGCTTATTTACTTCTCGAAACCGAGAAAAATGATTCCGAATTATCTACAATAAAATGGATGGATCGTTAGACTATTCCGACTATTGTATAAAATGTGAAGTATTGCTCTAGTATGTATGAGATATTTAATGTAATTTTGGGACTATTTTTAGGGATGTAAACATTTGTTATATGAATTACACATACATTAGAAAATTATATTTTAGACGAAAAAACTTTTTTTTTTTCAACTAAAGACAGCTTGTATATCCCTGTATAAAAGGCACCTTCAATGCTTTGCATATGTAAAAATTATACATGCTTTCCACGCATAAAATATATGCTTAAAAATCATTTAAAAAAATATACAAAAGAAAAATGACACAAAATATACATGGCGCACCACAACCAACTTTTCGTTGAACATATCTCATATTTTATATGCACGCATACACAAGCCAAAATACAAACCACCCAAACATCGACTATCCTTGTTTTCGTTTCCTTTTTTAGGCACCCCCTCTTCCCGCTCCTAGCCCTTATATTTGAGAAATGCGAGCTAGCCACCTGCACGCCCCGCGAACCCGGGGTGGCGGGCGGGGATGTCTGCTCTTCCGAGTCTTTCAATGAAGATATAGCAGTTTTCAGTAAACAAGTTTTAGTAAGTACCATTTTGTCTTTTACATTGTTTTCATACATTATTTGTATTCATTTGTATAGTTTTCTTACCGCATTTTCATATATAAATCGTTATTGATGTCTCATCGTCGCTACAACAGACAGTAGGTACATATAAACTGTTAAAAAGACATTACAAAACCATGCCATTCAAATTTGAATTATGAGGAACTTTTTTGTCAGCATGTCATATAAGATGAACGCATTGGATTAAATAATGTTGCATTCCATTGCTGTTAAAAAGTTATATTTCGAGTGAAACTTTTCAAACCCTGACTTGTGGGCACTCATTAGAATCTTCTCGTTGAGGGTTAAGATCATCAATAAAGGAAATGCGCCTCGTATATGGACCTTTGCATAGTTTCCATATTTTGACCCAAATAATAATCTGTATATTATTTTAAATCCGTGCTGTCTCATTATCGCCGATTTTTCATTCTTTAAAAATCATTTCATGAAAAGTGCGCCATAACATTTGGTTCCCAAATTGGTTTCACACACTCCGAAGTGGTGTTTATGAAATAGTGCCTTACATATTTAGACAATCCTCGATGGCAAACGATAGATTATTAGCATTAATACAACGGAATCGAATTTCGGCACAAGTTCATATAATTCAGATAAGTACATAAATATCTATAGTAATTGTGTGTTAATATTTATTATCTACCGTAACACCTGTGGAATATTAAACTCGAGTTTGATGATGGTACTTAAACTCGTGTTTATTTCTATATCAATCGGTGACAGTATATGGGGCCGGTAAAAACTCTCGGTTTTTTCTGGTATGTGTTATATTTTGGTTGATCATCAGTTAACTGTAGTACATCATCTTTTCCCCATTAATCTTCACGACATATGATTTTACTGCCGTTTTAAACCCTCAACCGTTAGAGCCGTATAGGGCATATTTTCAATGTGATCATTTCAACTGAAAACCTGGTGAAAAGGGAAGTTACTTTTTGAAATGAGCAACAATTTTCTTTTTTCACTTCGGTTTTCGAAACATGATATCCAGCATTGATTTATTTTTATTGTTTAATTTTTTCATCGTTATGATTATTCATCAATGTACTTTTTGCGACACATTTTGATATCATCATTTACCATGGGGGAATATGATGGGGGGATACTAAACCCAAATGAATTCGGTACAGAAATCGGCCTTAGGGCGGGCAATACGGCCTGACTATATTTACCGTTATTGATCGACCTCGGAGTAAATGTTTACACATTGAGCAATATTTATTTAAGTTTAAATACCAAGTTTAGCCATAATCCGCGCAAATCCTTTAGTCAAATGACCCTTAAATACGGGCAATGATACACTGAAGTTAAGCACCGATTTATCGGCTATTGTTTAAATATACATTTTCTTTTTATATTTAGACAATAGGGATATACACTAAGCAAACGAAAATAGGGATAAAGCTATATGAAACAATCCCGTAGTATTATTCATACGTCATGAATTTCCTTTTCTCATACTACCGGGAATTCTGGATCTAATCTCGCATAAATATAACGTCTAGCCTATCATATTGACGTGTTTCTTGTCAATGTACAGAACGTATTTACTTCTCTCAATATGTATTTGTCGTCTGTATTAATCTATTTTCAACAGACGACATTATTTGTTTCCACCCAAAGTACCATGGTTAGATGAACAGTCCCCACCAATCAGCCTTGAGATGTCGTTTTCAAAAGAAATAATTTCTTTTTTTTAACGTTTTAATCGTGTCATGAGAACGAACAATTTGAAACAATTATATCATTTTCAATTGTACTTTTTTTTATCGAATTATTTTTCTGCTTCGTTTTAACTCCTCTCGGATAATTATCAGACATTAAAAGTCAAATCCTTATACATCAGTTAGTTAAATAAAAGTATGTTTGAAATATAAATTGTATGATTTAATTGAATGTTAATGAGAATATTAAAGACTATTGGAAACATTTAAATAATTAAGAATTATGCGCCCTGATATTAGTATATACTGTTCCCAGTTAACTCCCCTTATTATATTTGGAAATGAAACAAATATAACGTAAACTTAAACAAACTGCATTCTGCTACTACAACTAAGTTTCAATCCATTTGTCACTCACAATTTCTCCCGACGTATAACGAATCAAAAACGTTTACAGACATATTTAGTGTAATTTTATTAATACCGAGGGACCAAAGTGGAAATAGGAAGAGATATAGTACCGCCATAAAAGATGTCGGTCGTATAAGTAATGGCCACCATGTTTCTCTGCATTACTATTCAATATATTACGCTTAGTTGTTAGTAATCGTTCCCCAATGACGTTTTGGGAACTATTGTAATACAGTCTACGGAATATTGTGTCTATGTCAAACTAAGGATACTATATTTCTGTTCGACAGAGAAGATTGGCTACTCCATTAAGGTTTCCATGTACGTGCTATTGTTTACCCATTTCAATAACACGGATCTATTTTTAGAAAGGGGTTCTATCACGGCCATAGCTCATTTGCAGCTGTCTGTTGGAATTCCCTCCGAAAACCACATGGCCGAATTATCATTTTATTGAATTAATATTAGAAACCAATACCCATTCCGTCCTTTATAAAGGCCACTTATAGTGTCGACAAATTTACAATGCACATCATTATTGCGTTGAAAATTCTGAAAAGTGGGTTATACTTGAAGTAATTAAGATTGATATGGTTTAGATCCAATGGAAAAATACGGAATCGATCTATGTACATGTATATTGCCTGGAAAAAATTCATAGCAAATTATTTCAAATTATTAATCAAAAGTAAAGCAAGCAAGAGAAGTATTACATACTTTAACAAAGAAAACATCCGAGGATTTTCGAATGACTCAATAATTCGCAATCTCTTGGCCGTTTTCTCGCTCTTGCTTTACTTTATTGGTATATACCAAGTCATGCAATAACATCTAACGCGAGCCGTGGGACCGACTGTGGATGGGATATAATAGGCCCATATTTGTATAATTATTTACGACAATGTCTGCATGTAATCGCGACAATTGGGTTTACGGTAGTCATGAGCAAGAATAACGAAATATGGCGAACAAATGCAGTTTATGTACGTGTCTAGCCCATAGACTGGACTACAAAATAAAACCGAACCCATTGTCCAATATCAACAAGAGATGATCGCTTTAACGCTTATAGTCAGGTGATAGGATAGGATCAATCCTATATAGTGCTGGAACCGACGTCTTGCTTATGCAAACATGTAAGATCCAGACAAGCCGCCAAATAAATTGGCGGCTGGTCTGTGATCTAACCTGTTTGCTACTCTGAGTATCGTTCCTCAGCAAAATTAAGCAGATTTTTAAGGTTTTGGAAAGTAGACGGCACAAACATCTATTTCTAAACATTACCAAGCATTTTAAGCGTTAAAAGCAATCAGCTCATAATGTAATATTGAAGGACCCGGGATGAAGAAAGAGAGACGCATGAACCCTTGTAGACATACATAGACATAAATCTGACGTGTTGACAGAAGGCTATATTTGGAACGTTGTGACAAAAAGAACAGCTAAATCATCTTATATCCTTAAAAATCGAGCGAAACGAAAATACCGACGTCGATAAATGTCGGATCTTCACGACTGTTTCCATTTCCTAGGACGTTTTAAAGAAAATAATATGGCGGGAAAGCTTTGTACGAAGAAATAACGGTTAAGGAAATGTAAGGGCGGATCAGCGACGGAAAGGCAATTTCACTCCCCCTGAAATACGCAATTACGCTTCCCTGACCGTTTAACGCGTAGGCTAATGTACTTCTAGCGAGAATATGGCGATTTTATGTACATAGACAGCGAAAACATTTTCACCTTTCTAACACTAACTCTGTTAATAGTTAATTGACGTTTTCTGTTTTTCTTTTTTTCTCCCTCTACCAACACACAGGCGCGGTCGGACAAACCCTTATTTTCATCAAACCACGAACTAGACAGCCTGGTAAGACTTTTTCATTTATTTATTTATTAACTTGCTACATGTGTATTCATTTTAGTTCTGTGTAAGGACATTAGTCAATCTAAAACCGAAAGGCTGCAACTCTTATCATTTGAATGAAAGCCTGAGAGCTTTTGGGACTTTTGTCTGAGGCGATTTTCCTTTATTTTTCATATTTGCTGAGCTAAACGTTAAACTTCTAAGGAAGAGCCTATTTAGTGCTTACTTGTTTAATGTTTCCACATTTAATCAGACATTTAAAAAAAGGGAAATGGAAACATCCCTAGCATATTTAAATATTTATAAATGCCTTACACAGACCTATGTCTATGAGATATACGATATTTCATCTCTTGAAATGTGTGTGATGTGTGTGTTTGTATATGTGCGACTCCTCTGTGTGTATGTGTGTTTTACTCTGACATACTTGTTTAAAAGATAAGATTAATGTACATATAAAATACTCTCTCTACTTGCCATCCGAACTATTCAAACATCCAAATGTACGTTTCGGAATCCTCTGGTTCGGCCCGCCACTGTTGACAAATTGTATCTGTCTGTATCGCCTAAACAATGTGGCTGTTTTTGTTTACATACTCGAAAAAGAGAGAGGTTCAAAACTGTAATACGTCATTCAAAGAACTTTAAACGTGTGTCTTTTAGAGCAAGTTTGCGTTTTTACGCAATGCTTTTAATATCAATACATCGTAATCAAAGAATAGTTTTCTTCATGTATAATTTTGGGAATTCATGTACATGTAATTACAAGTTGTTTAAATACTATGTACTGTATATAACGAAAACAAAAACAAAATAATAAAAGCGGAAATGAGTCTGTAAAGTGAACGAGTGCATCTGTCGGGAGTACAGTGTAGTTTTATTGATATATCTAGGGGTGTTCGGATATTTCTGCACATAAACCACGATAACATTCCGCACATTTTGTGTTTGAGAATGAAAATGGGTTCACCACACAATGCCCATCGGAGCCCTGTAACCCAAAACGCCCGAAAGATTTCTCGATAAAGAACCCCATGTCTTCCGCGGGTTGAACGTTCCGCCATGAAAACAAACGTACGAACGCCATTTGTGACCCATAGTCGCGGAACGAAACGCTCCGAAAAAAAAAATCTTATAACATAAATGAATCCAACATTATTCTTGTAAGCCATGACTATCTCTCTTTCCAAGTAAATTTCTTGCATCTTAAGATATCGAATTATTAGTCTTAATTATTCTTTCAATGCCGTCTTTTTTAAGAATGAAGTATACGGAAAGAAGCAATTCGTTTCACAATAAAACTGCACTACCTTGTTGTTATTAATAGACATCGCGTTTAAGGCACAGTGCATTCAAGAGTCAGTGCAAACGCTTGTGCATAGTCACTGGTCATCCGGGTTACAAGCTCACGAGAGACCGAGTTGAGACCGAGGAAGACATGCGTACCGAACTTTACCGGAACTGTACTTTCCCAGAATTCCACTACTGTATAGTCAAAATGGTGTTCCTGGGGTCTAACTGTGAAAACGATCGGTGTCAGAATCACCCCATCTAAAACGAAATGTCAAAAAATGGCCATAAAACGTCGCTCCGATTTGCTTTTTATACCGTATTTAAGTACCATAGGATAGAAATATTTCAACGGCCCCTTGCTTAACTTACACATTCCATAAGGAAATAGGACTTTATACCTCCGAAATGAGAACTCGGTTTCTAAATTTCGAAGAGGTCGTACCTCCGACATATTAATGAAGTAGATACGACCTTTTCGAAACATTGAGACGATGTACATACTATACATATCGCTGGCTATATAGAATAAAAACACATGGCCGGTTGTGAAATATATACACAATTCTCCCTCATTCACCGGCAGATGGAACCCTGCACCCCATGCCGGCCGGTAGTCCGCCAGGAAAAAGGTGTTAATTTCAGCGTACCCAGCACGAGTCTTTTCCTCCCAGATTGGGAACCATCCCGAACCAATATGGCCGCCGCAATTAAATTCTCACTAGTCGCCGTAAAGCTGCGCCGCTTAGGCATCGGCGTGCAATTGACACAATTGTGCTATATTTTTTTTGTCTTAGATCATCGCAGACGTCTTTTTTTCGTGGAACCGTGAACATAGTTACCGATTTTTAAGGGCGTATGGTAAAAATAACGCGGTTTAATTGTTTTAGAGAAACAAACAGATTCTACATTCAAGATATTTTTGTTAAAAAGTGGAAGAAATGTTTGATAACAAGACCCTTTGGCCTTTCCTTCTTTTTTGTCTCAAATTTTAAAGAAATGTGACCTTTTAAAACTTTACATGACGGGCTTATATTAAAGCATGTCTGTACGTAATGTACTAAGCCTTCGGGGAAAATGGGGTTTAAACACATTGGAACCTTTGTTACGTTTACATCAGATAGTGTCTCTACCATTAAACCATCTTTGTTTATCTTTCCAACAAAGGCTAGATTCTTAAACGATTTTTTCTCTTAATATCTTAACTTAGAAATATATTCTTTGAATTGTTCAACGTTCCTTTCAAGCGAATTCATCACGATAACACCATGCCTGAACTATTTCTCATCCTGCAGCACTCGCACACAATACAATTATTGTCTTATGTTTTGTTGATAAACTAACCTTCAAATGTACTAAGCGAACTGAGCGCACAGTTTGCATACATCAACAGTTCATTTTCACACTTTAAATAAACACTGCAAGGAGAACTTAACTTTTAGTTTTAACCATAATTTGGAAATGTGTTTGCACATCACTGAAAAAAACCCATATCTGATTCGTATTACTTCGAACAAACTTATCATAAGCACCATCGGAGAGTATACATAATTAATTCATTTAATTGGAAATTTAAATAGCTTTGAAGGGTTTTTTGTGCATTAAAATGGCGAGTTAATAATGAACTGATTTATTTACAAACAGTGTCATTGTTAATAGATTCTATGCTTCAATATGACACGTTTCACTAACAAACTATTTTCTTTGTTTTTCATGTTGTCAGATGATACAGGCGATTCAAGTTCTACGTTTCCATTTGTTGGAATTAGAAAAGGTAAATGTGATTGATGTTCTTTACTTTATTATCATTCTCTAGCATACTATGTAATACAAAGCCTTTGTTTATGAGCTCTATGTCAGATGAGTTTTGGCTACGTTTTTAGATAGAAATAAAAGTTTTGAAGTTTACTTTATAATTCTTAAAACCCTTACTTGAAAAGGTTTTTTAATCATAATCTAAATGGATGAAAATGTGGATGAATAATGATAAAATACGCTTTCTTAATATTAAATTTCGTTTTGTAAAAAAGAGCAATTGCTCAATCCAAGAAATAACTTCCTTTTCCATAAACGTTTTTATTCAATTTGCAACCTAATTGTTTCAATCGTTTCACCTTCGTCTAATACTCAAAATAAGATTATTCAGTGTCCATGAGGTTGTGGTTTAACCCTTTCCCAAACAATAACGACATTTGACCACTTTGTTGCAGACGACTTTGGAAAACATTGTGGGAAAAGGAGAAATTGCTCGTAACGAGCAATTTCTTCTTTTCCAACAATGTTTTCTGCCCTATCAGAAGATTATTTTCCAATTTCATCACATTGTGAAATGTCGTCTGCAAACTCTTTCAATTAGGGACAGTCGAAAATGTGTTGTTTGGGAAAGGGTTATATAAACGTAGTGCGTCCAAGGTATTCAATGTGAGCGCTGATAATAAGCGCAAATCTTAACAATTTAGTAATGCGGCACTAGATACGACCTTCCGGCCGCGCTGAAATCCCGACCGATAAGAAGTAAGCTAACAAATTTACTCGCCTTAAAATATTTCTGTTTGTTCTGCTTTATGCGAACAAATAAAAGGTTTTTATCAGATTTATTTATATTACCTATAACAATTAGGGAAGCTCTATCAGTAATCATTAAATATCCCCAAACCCACACGCTCAATACGGAGATAGCATTCTCTCTGTTTGGGAATAGATACATAACCCGAATTTAATATTTAAAAGGTCAACTGAAGGAATTTCATGGTTTACGTATATTTTGTTTGGGACGTTTACCATTTCGCTGAGATACAAGTTCATACTGGTAGGGGACTATTAATGGCTTGACCTTAACTACATTCCATTTTGATATATATATATTTTTTAAAAGGTTCTTTGTTTATAAGTAATCGCCGGTGTTGAAGTGTACGTCTACAGAAAACTAAAGGCATGTCGCCTGTATTTCACCGAAAGGTCTGCCTTATTTTGAATGAGACGATGTGACCTTTATGGATTACAGCGACAGTATGTGAGGTTCTTAACATTTCGTATGAATCAGAAAATATAACCTACAAAGTCAACTGGTGCAAACAATTTCTAATTTTCCTAAAACTTTCGATAGATGTCGTCTGATGAAGAAGTTAAGTCCCGGGTAAACTTTGATTTGATTTTCGGGAAATATTTCTCCAATAATATACGAGTTTTACGATTTACAGTATATTATTTGATAGAGGAATACATGGATAACGATCTTACACAAGGTGAATTGCACCGATTTAGATTTCTCAAATTTTCCCTTTTAAAGTTGTCTCTTTCAATATTTCTCTCAAAATCATACGTTCAAAAAAAGTCTTATAACATTCTAAAGTTTAAATATAATATAACTTAATTGGTATTTTGAAAACGAATATGTATGCAAACGATAAAAAGGAATACAACCAGAATGAATCTTTTATTTTTTCTAATAATAAAAATAATGATAATAAAAATAAATAAATAATGATAATAACAATTTAAGAAAAATAATTATCATTAGTTGTTATGATAATATTGATAATAATAATGATCATAATTATGATAATAAGTAAACAACAACAACACTACTAATAATAATGATAATAATAATAATAATAATAATAATAATAATAATAATAATAATTTTAATGATATTAACATTTATTTATTTATCCATTTATTTATTCATTTGATTTCCTACTCGCGGAGATGATCAAATAAATGTTTTACATTATAACAGTAATGAATAACATAATGAAAAATGATAATTTGAATAAAAATGATAATTCTAAAGATACTAAGAAAATAAGATAATTATGATGGATAATCATAACGATGATAATTATAACAGTGACCATTTAACATAATCTAATGAACAGTAATAATTATTTTCATGATGAACAGAATAATTATATAAAAACAATGATAATATTAATGATAATATTAATAATATTAATAATAATAATAATAATAAAAATAGTAATGATAATAATAATAATTATATTGATAATAATAATAATGAAAATGATAATGATACTAGAAAAATAATTATAATAATTATGATAATACGTATGATACTAATGATTATGATAATAACAATAATGTTGAAAGATAACAACAATAGAGAAGTCATAAAAGCCCAAGCACAAATAAGCCAGAAGACTCAAACTTTCCACCCGTTCGCTGTCGTTTCAGGTTCATGAACTGTGTGACAATTTTTGCCATCGGTATATAAGTTGCTTGAAAGGAAAGATGCCAATCGACCTGGTCATTGACGACCGCGAAGGGGCCGGAAGTACGACTTCAAAGAGCCCCGAGCAGAACCCGGACCCCTCGGACCTGACAGCAGATCCGGTAAGTTTGCAAAGCCAAATTGGCGCCATTTTGTTTTTGTGTTTATTTTTCCTGAATTGTCTAGAAAGTTTTAGAATCGTAGATTATTATGTGTTTCTGTGTGATAATTGCATTGGTCATTTGGATGGGGGTGTATAAACGTATACAATGGCTTGAGTCTTAGCAAGCACATTGTGTTTGTTTATAATGATTGGATTGGTCATTTGGTTGGGAGTGTATATAAGATACATTGGTGTGTAGAGTATTTGTGTGTAGTAATTATTGAAGCCCGTGATAACCTTTTTAACAAGTATCGACATTTTTATGACAACCGATAATGAGCGAAGTGCACCTTAATTGGTGACCTTTTAAGTACTCTATTGGAGGTTAAATAAATGTAGAGAGCTGTTGGGAAAACTTTGTTGGGAAAAAAGAAGAAGTTGTCCATCAAAAATAAATGTGGATAGCTGTTTAGAAAACACTGTTGGAAAAAAGAAGAAATTGCCCATATGGGCAATTTCTCCTTTTTTCAAACAGTGTTTTCTCATTCATTGCGAATTTTATTTGGGATAATAACCCATTGTCTTTTAATGATCTTATCAAGTTAGATGCAACACACACTCCTGAAGAAGGTAATTGATTTCTACTAACGTCAGCGGATTATTGTAGTTTTGGGCCAAAAACAGTTTATGTTTTTGAATGCGTTGAAAAATGGTTTTACAAATATATGCATCTATTTTAAAGACACATGTCCAAATTAAAATTTCAAGAACTTGTTTTCGGGAACAAACGTATGACCCATACAATTAAAATTCTACATACACATAGGCACAAGCTCTCGACACATAACAAAGACTCAACCATATCTAGGGCGTAGTATATACATCGTTTATGTGACTGACACACGGATTTAATTATTGAACGGAGAAACACGTGTCGTAAATTCAGAGAAAAAAAAAAACATTAAATACTGTAACGTGATATTGATGTATATAACCATCCATCTTGATATGACCCCACAATGTGCATGGCACATTTCGCCCGATACTCTTTCCGACGAATCCATAAATCACTCCCCATTGTTACTTGAAATACGGCACTGGAAATGTTGTCGTTAGAAAACATGCGTGGTGTTGTCAATCCCGACAAGTTTTACGGATCCTTCAATTTTGCAGGTTTTTACTGTACCTTAAGGCTAATCCAAAGCGTTATATCATAATACAACATTTGAAATAAATATAATTGTACTATGTGGCTCTTAAAGAAACAATACCACCCTAGATTCAAATTAAAAGATTTGCACTGATTCCAATTTTGAAATTGTTATGACCAAGGATGCCTGTAAATAGGATATAAAAAACTATTGAAAGAAAGGGAGAAATGGCTTGGAGAGCCATTTTTCCCTATCTTACAATATTCTTTTCATATGCATTTAATTATTTGACAATTTGCCATCATCAGGACATGTTTATTCAGCGAAAGCATTGAAGGCTAGTCTGGAACGACCGTTTCCGTAGAGGCTTGATAACATTGTTTCCTTGCGACATGGTGCAGTTCGGCGAAAAATTCCAATATTACTTAAGTGGCAAAATTTGGCCCCCTTAATAGATTGGATAAAATTCGGGTAAATGAAGGGATGGAATATAGCGCTTCCGAAAAACACAATTTTCGCATAAATGAAATTAATCAAGTTAAGTGACTTGCCTCATTTTCTTCGTTTTCCTATGAAAAATAACTTTTCAATAAAATTAAAACCGCATTTGTATCTCGGGGAAATAAATTGGAAAGTTTTGGCTGCAATATACGGAAGTATTATAGAAAAGGCAACTTCACTTCGCTCTTCAATAATACTGCGAGGGCCATAAATCAACCCCGAAAAATATTACACCTCCCGTTATGTGCTTTGCAATACAAATAAACTGCGCGGGGAAATAAAAACATTGTTAAAAATAATTGTTTTAGACCAAAAAAGGGAATGTCGAAAAGTGAACTTGGGGGAACTTCCAGTCTACCGTTATAAGCCAACAATCAGAATTTTTGGGTATGTCCAAATTCAAAGCTTCATGGTAATGTAATTTGAAAGATAGATTATGCGTGAAACAACGATAACACTTTCGAAACCAGAAAACGAAATTCGTATCATTTTTCTATGTCAAATAAAAGGCATGCACCATGTCTTTCTGGTGGTTCAAAAATATGAATCTAGTGCTTTTGTCGCTCATATTAATGATTGTAAATTCTATGGATGGGGAGGGTTGTGTTTCTGTCTTAGTTTTGTCTTTATAATAGTTCTATTGACATAGTTTCGAAGGTGAAACGAGAGTTTGTCAAATCAATCGTGCATTATTTGCATCATTTTGGGGGAAATGAATTAACTACATAATGATAACCCAATTTCACAAATAAAACAAATTACTCTTTAGTCACCATCTTAAAATAACATTAAACATAAGGTCTTTAAAATCATTTGTTGAATAAAAAACGACATGCTCTTTTAAGGCTGACAAAACACTGCATGATTACGTCTATAATGAAATAAATGATTATTGCCTTTTTTATTTTATTGAGAGATTATTGCGGACTTTTTGGATTTATATCTTGTGTATTACTTATTGAGCGTTTATCTGTGAGTTTTGATAGAAAACATAAAAAGTAAAGTTTTAGTGTAACAAAGAAATTCCAAAACGTCCTTTCTCTGCCAGGTTTGATGACCGATATTGAAGAACATCGTTCTTATTTTACTAAAAACGATTTAAATAAAACATGGTTCAATTAAATTTAGTTATCAAGAAAGCTTAACTATAAAAACATCTAGACCATACCATTGATACTTGTCTCCCAAGACAGAAAAGCACGAAAACACCGCTTTCTCTGCTGTACATGTCATTCTTAGAAAACATGCATTCAATCTAAAGTAAATTTTGGGGGGAAAGAAAAAACGGAATTTCTGGTCAACTAGGCCCCATATATTGTATTAAAGGCACTGCTGCTCGTTTGTGGCGGGAGAGAAGGGTAATAGATTGGGGGAGAGAGAATTGATAATCTATCATAAATACTGGACTAGCTTGACAGACGTGTAAACTTGCTGATGAATGATCCATCCACAATTTATTACACAAACCGTGTAATGCGAACTGACAGAATGAAAACAACACAACCATACTGACCCAGTTATGCGGTCACAGCCTCATTTTACAGTCAGAAAACCCGGGAAAGGGACCCGACTTCCGGTGCCTTCCTAATTTTGATACCGTCACGAGTACACGATCCATGCGATAGATACACTTTAATTGAACGGTTTTTTTTTGCCTTTTTTTAGATGTAGATTTAAAAGAAAGCTTAATACGGAGAAACCTATTTCATCACAATACTTTCCTTATCTTTTTGTTAAATCTCACTTTGTTTAGTGTAAGAAAAACAGTCAAGTGACCATGTCTATTAGATTACAAACTATCTAATTTGGTAACTTTTGTTTGAACAGAGGACCATTTCGTACTCATTTCGGTTGTCGACATAGTTTCTGCGACTGTCCCAGGTCTTTGCCGATCTGGTTTCTGACCAAAGGTCGTGACTGTACTCCGCCAATATGGCGTTAACTGAATACTTTCTAAATAACACAAACGCGCATTTACTTTGGAGATTGCCCGCTGATGACAATGAACTTTAAAATAACAGCGGCGTTGACATTAGCCAACCTTTGCCGCAAATCGCAAAATGTGGACCCTCTTTCTTTGAACTAGAAGTACCCAGCTTCAACTAAACAGCTCCTACATAATTTCGTTTAACTGTAAATGTTGATATTTTGATACAAAAATACATACCAAATCAGTTATTTTAGATAAAGAGACACGGGCGAGTGAGGATTCTTTTTGATTTCATATTACCAATTCGACTAAACGACATAAACCTTGAACAGTTCAATGAACTACGAAGGCATAGGAACAATCAAAACTATAAAATATTGGAATAAAACAAACAAATTGAAAATAAAACAAAAGCCAGAATGCCACACTGTTGCAAATTTTCCCGATACAATAATAATGCACCAGGAAAGAGATTCACGCAAAAGCCGCATTTCACCATGATTCGAAAATTATACATTCATGTGTAAACATTATTGTTATAATTATAGGTTTCAGAATGATAGCTCCGTGTCTTAGCCAGGCATCGATTATCCCTTTATAACTCTTAGAACGGGAAACAGACGGGTTTCTTAGAATGGCGATGGCTCTTTGCAAACAGTTTTGATTCGGATCAGGTCCCAATATACGTGTAACATGATCCGAAACAAAACTTTTTGATCGTCAACTTTATGTTGGGTTGATGACATTAAGATAAAAGAACCTTATTTTATATGATTTAAACGAAGACAGACGGCTTACAATCAGATATTCTCTAGTTGTACTATGTTACCGAACACGATCCGAAACAACGTCATCATATTTAAAGATTATTCCTCCTTTTCCTACATTGTCTGTACTCGCAAATATCTCAGACAACGTCACATATTTATCATATATCATTAATCAATTGTTATTCTACAAAGTCTCGATGATGACTTTGTTTGCCCCGAACATCCCCCAGAATCCCCGGAAGTGAAGTGTCCGGATCAATACGGCCAACACGGGGTCTCTGTGGAGAGATTTATTAATGTAAATATTATACGAAGACGGGGTTCTGGCCGCCCGCTTGAGGGATAGCCTACCCGCTCACACACGGAACCGTTGTTGTGAAAATTAATTACGTCTTAATTCAGCAAGTAGCATGCAATTTGTTCACACGGACGGCTTTGCGTGCCCTTGCTTGGCTGTGCTTGATACTCGTCGAGTTTTAAATGGTAGGACGCCATATTGTTTTTGATACGGCTTGTTTTTATTTAGGGGCATCGTTTTGGATGTATATGTGTTACATTGTATTTGTGAACTATTCAATGATAAGGACTTGTTTTTCTTGATTTGATTGATATTAATATATATAATTCTTTGTTTTGATTTATAGACATCTTTTTTTTTAAATATTAACTTGAACAAATTCCTTTGCGATATTTCTCAACTAATACAAGGGATTATTAAATCATGGTTGTTTAACTTATAAATAAGGACATTTTCAGAGAGATATTTCTAACATCAGACAGAAAAAGATGTTCGCATGATTTCTTCTGTCCCATCATTTTTCAAATACGATATCAGCATCAAATTACTTTTTTCATGGGGATTTTTCTGTATACGTAATATATCTCTATTGAAACAAACCGCAGGGTTCCATGTTCACGAAACTGCTTCTTGTCGTCTGCTGAATGTCTCCCAAGTAACCGAAACATATGATTCAACTCGACCCTCTCTTCATCAAGCCCTGTAATTCGATACCACACACCTTGACGAAAATATTAACAGCCCAATAAATAACACCGGAACAGAAACATTAACCAAACGTAAACCCTTTCCATAGTTCTACTGTAGATAACACAAGTAACGAAAATAAATGAAAAGAAATAAAGCATCACACAGTGGATAAATTTATCACACGATAACAGGGGTTTAGGTGGGGTTTGGAATAATAGAATTTGCTTGTTGGTTTTGGTTTTGTTCTTTTCTCACAATAACAACAGGTGTTGTCGCCAAAAAGACCAACCCATACTTGGCACGATTCATTGATGGGGGAAAACTCGAACATATTTATTTGAATACTAATGTTTTCACTGCGCCTTTTTCAAAGTCATATAATGAGATCTATAATTATCTCGCAAACGAGTGAAGATCAAAAATCACGTTTTTTGCTGGCTGTCTGGGGAGAAGAGATGCTCATTTCTGGATCGCGTAATGTCTAATATAATTAAATGGGCGTCCCCCACCATATTGCGCATTCAGCGTGTCACGAAGTGGTACCCTATCATTACAACTAGCGAACCGACCCGGGCAGTGGTTTGATCAGCTATACCTTAACCCTTTTCTCTAACCCTTAGAATGCTGGATATTTTTCTAAAAATATATTTTTTGTGCCATCTGCTTTTCAAAATGTAAATATCTGCTTCGGATCGTTAAATACCGTTCCGAATTGAAAGAATTTACAGACACTGATATTGCGCTTGTCAAGCCAATATTCTTGTTGAAAAAGGGATGAATTGCCCTCAAATGGATTATTTGGTGAAGGACTAGTAATAAGCCTGTTTTGGCTTCGTTCTTTGCTATTCTAACTTGGATATGATTGCTCTTGCAAAATAAACAGTCGGGCATGTTTGCGACGGCATTGTCATATTTTTACGACATAAATGATATAACCGGAAGTACTTGCACCCCAGCACCGATGCTCTTGGTCTTAGCCAGACATTCATGATCTTTGCGCATCTGCATGGACACCTTGTACAATAGACTCAATTCAGTTAGGCTCTTAGGCATAAGCAACGTAGATATATTTTGGCTCAGGTTTTTACTGCCGAAAGATATCGTGACTAAGCAGATATCATATGTATATCAAAGCGATTATGCTACCCGTTTATTTAAAGTCTCATTCATTCCTTGTTATCAAGCGATTATCTGTGATCGATATATTGTTTTAACCCCTTACAACAATATCCCTCACCTGCTTACATACGTTGTTGAAGACCTTATTAAACTACTATGACAAAAGCATGAATTGCTCCAAATGAGTGAGCAATATATCATTTGGACATATTGGTTATAACTCATACTATGATATTAAATATTTTTCACGCTATTTCTTGTAGTTTGACGTTGCTTTGAGTTTGGACCCGGCATGTATTTCCATATGGAGTATTTGTTAATCATTTGAAAAAATCGCGACTATAGTCCCGACTTTACATGAGTATGTACCATCACCATAGAAGGTCATGTGACCCCACAAAGATAAGGCCTAGATATTCTTCCGAAGCCGAACGGAATAAGGAAGATGTCTGTACGGAGGACTGCATCATAGGAAAAGCCACCGCAAGTCTATTTGGTATCAATGCAGTTGTGTATGAATAAACAAAGACAACGAAGCTTTGAAAACACTTGCCCACAAACCGCTGTGTGAATAGAACCTCAAAGATTTAAATTAGAGAAACGGAATGTTGCCACGCATTGTTTGACAAATGCTTTCGTTTGAACCGAGAGGCAGAAAATGTCCGTTTGGAGTTGGCATGTATGAACTCCGGTTGTGAGTCGATGGGAGGAAATAGAAATACATTTCTAACCGGCCCATTTTTGTCAAGATCCAGATCGCATTCTGTTGTGAGGCATATTCCTGATCGTAGATACGAGCAGCGCACAATGGCCAACATAACGTTAACTCTTTACCTCATACGGCAGCCATTTTGGGTTCCTAACAGATACATAGGCTATACGGCACTTGCATAAGGCAACAATTGCTAGGATATATTTAAGTACATTTCGATGCGTTTGGTGTAATTATTAATCACTAAATAATTTTCTTTAAAAAAGAAATCGCCATTAGCAGTTTATTCTTTTGTCACGATACTTTGTTAAGTCACAAAACTGGGCACCCGGTCCGACGCATGGTTTGTTTACGATCAGGGAGAGAAGCAAAAAGCGTTGTCTATCGAGATAGTGATCCACATGCCTTACGAACAATAACGGCTGTACCATAAACTATACAGTACGGACATCGCAGAATGAGTCGCCATGCACAGAAATCAGACTATTGATTTAGAACAGTATGGAAATCGATACTGACAAACGAAACCACAGCGCATAATTTTGAGAAACTTTTTTTAATTATTCATTTTCAATACATTCTTTTTTTCTAGGTTTTCTATTTGCTCTGGCATAGCCTTTGCAATGTGCACCATGAAACGCTCCAATTCAGTTTTGAATCGGTTCCTTATACTATGTAGCTCTCACAGACAACAACTCGCGACCAATAAGAGATCTTCCTTTAATAACTGGTTTTGAAGGCTAACTCCAGTTTTAAATCCAAACTGTATGTGCTCACGATTGAACTAGATATAGCATATCGTATTATTCAGATGGTTGTTTAACTAAGTACGATTGAAACTATTTCCGACGTTTTCCGGCCAAATTAGCACGAGTTATGTATATCCAATTGTTTTGAAATTTGAGCGAGCTTTCGACTGCTCAGTCAGCAAGGTCTGATTTAACCCTTATAGTGCTGGAACCGACTTCATGCTTATGCAAACAGGTTAGATCCAGGCCAGCCGCCAAATAAATTGGCGGCTTACCTGTGATCTGACCTGTTTGCTAGTCTTTATATCTTTCCTCAATATAGTTAAGCAGATGTTAGAAGTTTTTGAAAGCAGACCACACGAAAGTATATTTTTAGAAAAATACCCAGCGTTCTAAGGGTTAAGTTACAACGCAACACAATACTCAAACCATACGCAGAGGCGGCAGTAATACAATAAACCTAAACCTATGCAAATACGACTAAAAAATAAAACAGAGAAAAAACTTCAACCCCGTCGAGAACTTTCACAGGTGTTGAGTTGACTTGAATTCCATTTGTTTTTGAGGATTTATCAATGCAGTTATATAACCGTAATGCAATTAGTACGGTGTTTTATGCGCTCAGATCACCGGGTTCAACCGCGACCCGGGACTCCCTGCAGCGAAGGCTTTGTTTTATGCGCTCCGTGTAAACTACACGCTGCATAAAAAATACGCCGGAGACGTATATCACGTTTCAAAGGCATTCTATCTGATGACCCATTCTGATCCCGCTCTTGTTCGCGGCTTGTCACTTTCAATTAGGCACGATGGTGTTAGTGCGAGTGTGTGACAGGCGAACTCTCTGATTTCTTATGCTGTAAATGTAGACAGAAACAGTCGGAATTGTCCTGAAAGAGTCGGGATTGTGAAGAGCAGTGGGAGGAAAAGGGGGCTTTCCTCACCATAAACGTCATCAGTATACGTTTCGCTGTCAGTATTCTTTTACATTATAAGCGATGGTATATATACACAGCTTGTTCCAGTCGGGAATTTTGGACCATTGAGACTATAAGGGAGAATTTGCTTATGATAGGCAAATTCACCTTTCTGCCCCAATGTGTTCATGTGTGTTTTATGTATGTCACAAAAATACCCTACATTCTGGGTTTACATTTGCGCATCAAACTAAATGTCACTTAGAAGCACAAACTGATCAATCAAAACACACAGTTTGCTGTCTTTAAACAGTATATAGACCGTAGTAAGGTTTTATTGGCTTCATCTAGTGGTAGACTTAAACGTTCTACTTTGTAAAATCGCATTTATTAAGTATCAACCATATGCAGAATTGACAGATCACACAACCCTGAAAACTGTTTCAGTGAATCATTCTATATATATACTCTCAATTGATTGAATCGTGGGTCTTGACTCTTAATATAGTACGGAGTAAATACAACATTTCTCACTGGATCTGAAATTCGTTATTAAACGTATTTCCAGACGACAGTTTACCCCTTTACCGAAAGCCAAATGTTCTACTGTCCCAAATTGGGAGAGACTGCAATGGACAAACTGTGATGAAATTGAAAAATAATCTTCTGCCAAAAAGCAATTTCTCCTTTTCCCATAATTTCTTCCAGATTCGTCTGCAGCAAACTGGTCAAATGTCGTTATTGTTTGGTAATGGGTTAGGCAAAAAGCGCATATTGTCAATAGCACGGTCAGTTTCTCCCTTTGTCACACTGGTTGATAAAGTAATCTGCAGTAGTTCGGTCCGAATGGTTAGGAAGACTGGGGTTATTTGATAAGACGAGGTTACGAGAGTTTTGTATCGGAGGGAACACGGAGTGTTTTAGCCCGTACCTCGTCGTTTGGGTGGACGGACGGGAAGGCCCACAGCGATACTATCTCCCTACATACATAGTAACTGAAGCATCCAGTCCCGTTTCATAGAAAAACCTCCGAAAATTATCAAACAATTCACAATGGTGTGCCCCCCTTCTCCTGGGTTTTTGATAGCTATCTCACCCACTTCCTTTCACGCAGCCCGAAGAATGGGCCCAATTTCACCCACACACTATAGAAGGTCAACCTCGGTTTGGGCCTATTAAACGAAGATCTCTGTATTATCATGGTCACAATCGTCGAAATTATCATTTCTTTCTAACCACGTACGATTACTGCGTTTAATAAGACAATTTTCCTCTCGCAGTAATATGCCGGGGATTTACGGGTTACAATGCACCGCCCTTCCCCATTTGTTCGAAATTTCAAAAAAGGGCAAAATTAGTGAACTGCAGGCCACGGGATTCCCATAATTTTATTTCGATTAGAATCAGTAGATAATAGGGCGATCGGGGTGAATCTTGGATCTATGCTTTACCATTCGACAATACCTGTCGAACTTAAATGTTCTATCTCCTTCAATGGTATGAAAGACATAGAACATTTAAGTATTGTTACATTGCGCTTCTATCATGAAATATCGAATCACAACGAAAACAAGAAAACACAGTAATGTATCAGTTTGTTACGTGAATATCATAGCCTGTCTTTATCACGTCATTTTTAACAACTTTCACTCTTACTAATTCATACTTTTGCAACCATGCAAGTTTCATATACGTTTGAGCTACTTTGGGACAACGTTAACCAAAATAATCATATCATTTTAAAACCAACGAAGGACAGCTTTTAATAGCAAAACAACGTAACGTACAGAGAAATAACACCATTTAGGTACGCAAGGAAACTAGAAAAATTAAGCCGCTAAAAAATCACACTAACGTTAATAACTTTAATGTGTATCCGTTCAATAAAAGGCCGACACTCGACAAAAAACACCCCTTCGGCTAAATAATCTTGTTTGAAAACCCCTCATTTCACTTCAGCCAATGTTATGGAGCCAAAGTACAGCACGGGTGAAATGGCTTTTTCCATGGACGACTTTTTGGGCCATTTTAAAGGATGTCATGGAAAAATAGGATGGTTGAATGAACGTAACCCTTTACCAAACACCATATCTTCGACTGTCCCAAATTGAAAGAACTGCCAACGACATTTCAAAAAATGATATTCTGATAGGGCAGAAAACATTGTTGGAAAAGGAGAAATTGCTCGTTAAGAGCAATTTCTCCTTTCCTTATGTCTTCCAGAGTCGTCTGCAACAAACTGCCTTTATTGTTTGGCAATGGTTTAAGATTCGAATGTCTCAGATCAGACGCTTCAGTCTAAAACTACATACAACGATGAAAATTCGAAAGAATTAACACTTAAGTCTGCTTCTGGTCTAAATTGACCATCATATACCAGTATTGATGGTCACCAAGTTCCATCTTCTACTATCTTATACGCTAATAGGCAGTATTCGCTTTAAGAATAATACCATTTCGTCTCGAAACAATTAGCATGGCAAAGGTTCGAGCCCCACTTCTCTACGCTGCGGTCGATATCTCCTCCTCACTCCACGCTCCTTCGTTGATTTGTTCAGCTCGGTTGGAAATCGCGACTGGTTGCCAATTTGGGGTTGGCCGATGGACCGACGTACCACTGTTCGCTGTCATACGCTTTTTACATGCTCTTTCTCGATTGCGGTAAAAGAAATAAAAAATACATTTCAACCCTTATGTTAGAGTAAGCATTTGGTTTTGGTGGGTTTCGTGTACTAGACTTTCCTTTCAGTTTGGAAAAAGCAGTTAAATATATCAAACTTTTAACATGCATTTAACACAATGATTGATTTACTCGACGTGCTCAAACAGGGATTTAACTTGTGTTAGAGTTCAGAGTTTGGTCTCAAAGAGTGTCGATAGTGTATGTTCCTAATATGTAAGGGGCAGGATTAAAAAAAAAAAGCTGCTGGTTGATATGGCATATATTGAGATGGCCCAGCATGACCCCCTGAAATTGAAATTGACTGGGATTCAGATATTATAATACAAGTCTCAGTGAGTAGTGTGAATAACAGTGGCTGACTAGTCCACCCGTTTATAATGAGCCTGACACTCGGTCATAAAGAAGACACGCCTTATTAGAGGTAACTATTTAAGGTAGTACACACCTCAAACGTTTTGTAAATTTCAGAAATATAAAACGGCTTTTTAAGTCACAAAATCACAATTCATTTCTGCCTGCATGTTAAATAAGTTATAACACAAATGTGCGAAACTGGCTTTAAGTTAACTCTAGTCTGTTCATATGGCATCCCTCATCACCCTTTTGGACGTTTATTCAACGACATTGTTTGCAGAAGTGTCCGAAAATCATTCTAGGATTTAGCAATATTCTTGAGCAAGCATTCGTTCGAAATAGACCCGTGAAATTCTTCTTTAAAATATTTCCTAGAAAACCCCATATCAAATTCGCAATAATCATACAACGTTTACGACAGTAAGACTCATAGTCGACGGATTTCACGTCAACAGACCCCTTTTCGGCAGATGTAGACACAAGGGGGAAATAGTGGACTGTATTGTACTGTATGTATTTTAATAGGTATAACTATTGCCCCCTCGTTCACGGACCAGGTGTAACGTTACAGGTATACAATTGTTATTATAAACCAGGTGAACACGAATTATTATAGCAGTTTTATTATTAAGGGCTATAGGAGACGACCCTGTTCTAACAAAGTCGAACAGTAAAACCTTACTGCCATTTTTAAATAAAGGAACGTTGGGAAACATTGGCATTAAAAATGAAATCAAAACGCAATGCTTTCGAATACATCTAAATGAAGGAGACTAAAATGAGTCTTTTATCGCAACTAAAACAATTATCACTCAGAATCAAATGCTGAGGCAATTTATGTTTCTAATTTGGTCAAATAATTGCTGGAGGGTGTACCTCAGATGCAGGTGTGCATATTAAAACTTCAAAAATACAGGCAAGGAACAATAAACCAATGTTATTATTTTAATTAATAGCTTCATGTTTTAGCACATAATTTGAATAAAAACATTCCTGTACAACAAAAAATCTCATAGATGGAAACAATTTATACTCTTAACGTATGAATATAAGCGTATGTTTTCAGCCAGATACACATACATATATCATTCGGCACTAGTTTTGTTCTCCCACACGAAATACCGGACATCGAATGTCCACACACGAAATACCGGACATCGAACGTCCACACACGAATTACCGGACTATCACAAAACTGCCACTGGTACATTCATAAAACATGTCATGTCCGTTTCACACGCGTGTCACACTCATGCCTAACGAGTCAACAAGCGGTGAAGGGTCCATAAGTAGGCATATATAGACCCTGATATGGTCCTTTCCAATTAAATGGGGGTTTTACCTGTCCAGCCATGAGAAACGGGAAACGGAAAACGCCATTGAGAAAAAGGAGTGTTTACATCCATCAAATGCAATAGAAACCATCGTGTAAAAAGGAGAAAATGCTTGTCACAAGCAATTTCTCCTTTTGTCACAATGGTTTCTTAGGTTTTTTGGTTAAATTACCTCAAAGTAAATACATGATAGGTATTTTCTAAAAGTAAGTGATCATGGAGTTAAGAGGTTTTCATCTATCGAACCCCAAACACCCATATAAATTTTACATTAAAAGTTAAAGCAGTATCAGCATTTACATCTTAACGATCACCGACACTTGTTGTGAACGTCATGGTTTTATGGAGGGAAAGGGCGGACTACCCCCGCTGGTTTATGACCGTATATGTGTACAGATACTAAACGTTCGATTATCCCCTATATAGTCAAGTATATATACATAAATAGTACCCGCTAAACGTATTCGGAAATTGCCTCCATATAAGCACACAGGGGCTTCAGATTATGATGCATCTAGGGGGTAGAGATAACGGGGATCCAAAGGACGGGTTTACTAGCTTGAATGGTCATTCCATGGATGTGCCCATGTTGTTGGTATTTATTGGAGGTAGACTTAACAAACTAGATGGTGTTGGTACTCATTAATATAGTCTTGAAATCATAAAAAAATCAACACAAATCGTCCCCTCTTATCAAAAAGCCCTGCGAATTAGAAATTGAAGTTTTAAGTTTTATTAATGCTTAACCTCTGCCAAACATCGGCGCTTAAACTGATTTTAGTTACTAAGGTAATGCACTATCAAAATGGCCATACTTACCCCTTTTCTAATTGATAAAACCAATGGCGAATCTTGTCACAACGAACATACACAATGGACTCATAGGTCACATAGCTAGCAACTCTAACAGAATGCAACTCCTCTACTTATGCGTTTGAAAAACGACATTCTGCATGCAATGTAATTGATATAAAGAACCTGGTCTCACAACAAAAACATCGCATGAGACGCACGGTGACACATGAAGAAGAAGAAGAAGAAGAAGAAGGAAAAAACGATGAAAAAAAATCAGAAAAGATGACAAAATCCGTTTTTATGACAATATCATGTCGGAAAGTGAAGAGACTAGGTGGGTTAAAACATCGCCCTGATCTTTGACCTTAGCCCGCTCTGACTAGACTCGAATAATTACTGTTTTCTAAAACATGTCGTGTAGGATTGCGGACTCGGATTATATTTGTGTGATCTCTTGGCCTCGCGTCATTACCGGGTTAGGTAATAGCTTTGAAGTCAGGGTAGATTCCACTCTTAATTAACCATGCCTATGCACTCGGAGCGAGGAAAGCAACTGCCACTTTACGTTCTAAACAAACCGGTTTACGGTAAACGAGCCCCTTCCATTTTATTTCGTCTCGGTGTTAAACCTTGCACGGCCAGCAACATGCGGAAAAATCTCGACCAACTTGTGCCTATATCTCACGCATAATTTCATTATGTGTTCTTACACCAATCGTTTCTGTGGTTCACGCATAACTTCCAGATGTCATCAATGTCGCACACCAACAGCCTTTACGACATGTCGCAAAGGCTGATGGCGTGCGACATTGCGCGCGCACACTGCCAGCCTCGTTTCGATATGAACCGGAAGCTAATACAAGTCGAACGTTAAAAGCCAACTTAACGCAGTTGTTGCTCCTAATGGGGAGCTCGTTATGGGACTGTGAAGGCACTGATGACAACCCTGGCTGCTACATTTCACCACATGAGCAGACACGTTATGTAGACAACATCATCACTTTTTATCCGACGTGCATAGTGATGCACTCATTTATTTTTTCCGTTGGTGGAATATTGTTTGCAGTGATTCTAATGAATAACATAATTGGTTTAAAGAATAGATCTTGAAGTGTGACTGTATCGATGAACGATAAATTGTAGTACAGTGGTAATGGTTTCAATAAATGATCATTCATCACTTGAATGAGGGACTATGGACCATATACATTAACCCGTTAATAAACTTGCAATGATTTTAAAGAACACCGCAATCGCTTGATAGAACATACCTTGAAAAATAACTATATCAATGAGCGAACAAAAATTACAACGCTAGTGTAATTCTTTCAATAAATCATCACTTGAATGAGAACGGTAGCAACATCATTGTATTTATCCGTTAAAACATTTTATCATGTCTTATGAACAAAACGTTTTATATACATGTATATATTAATGCTATTGGCCCATCAAAGCCTTCAAATACTGCAGCATTTTCGAATTATTGTTCTTTGAAACGAACAACTTGTCTATTTAATGAAATTCGTAATACAAAACGCCGAGTATTCACCAAGTGTAGTTCGATTTCTGATCGATACAAGCGCCTGTTAACTTTTAATTGTTGAGTATATCAATTTCATCAAAACTCTTGTCGATGGGCAAAGAGTCATAACGATATTACAAGACAGCACCACACCACACGCAGAATCATTTGCACGGTTTACCCGTCAGCAGTCAGTCACATTTCATCCCCGATTCTCCCATTGAAGTAGTCAGATGACAAACGAGTAGGGGATTAATGTGCACCACGCCTTATAACCAATTAAAACCATCCTCACTATCTTAGCGACACTATCTTGTACTCGCATCTGTCACCTTTGAATTCTGAAATGATTGACACCTGGTGGAATAACATCCGCATAAAATAATGGATGCATGACTGTAATGGCAATAAAACTGATTTATTTCACTGATACACTCGAAGGCAGTTCAAAACGGCGCACTAATTCATAAATACATATCCAAACCTGTGATCTAAAGCTTAGACGACGCGTGTTTGCGCGTCATATGTGAATATAGAATTTTAGCAAGACGTTTCAAGGGTTCATTGCAAGACTATAGTAAGCGCTTCATAAACATGAAGTATTTACTATAGTATTGCAATGAACCCTCGGTTAGTGCGCGCATGCGTTCTTATGTCTGCTATCAACAATTCAAGAGAATCACATCTCCGGGTTTCTTCAAACCCAATGACCATGCAAGACACGCTCTTAACTTCTTTTGTCTGTTTTTGATTGTAGTATTAGATAACTTCCATGCCTTCTACATTTTAATGAAAAATGACATCTTCATAGTAATTAAGTGGTGGTATTAGTGGTATTAGTTTATGAAGCACACTTAATAAGTTATGACTAATTTCTATTTTAACAAGATTGATTCTCAGAAAAAAATATTTATTTGTTGTTTTTATTGGTTACATATAGCTTTGGGTGGTTAAGAAAGCATCTATGTTATTGGTATGCTTTTCGGACATGCTGCGGTATCTTCATACAGTTGAACATTTGAAGGTACTTCGGGTGATAAATAAAACCGACAGCAACAGATGTCGGAGTTCGCCTGAATGGCAAGGGATCCATTTCACAAAACGATGTACAATCCTTAGCAAAGCAGTGATCAATCAAGATTCATACGGAATGATTCATGTTGCCATCGTCGAAAACGTTTCTTAAAAAAAGAAAAAGAGATCATGTATAAATCATATAAATAGCCCGTCGGAAAATACCACTTTCGTTTACCAATCTATAAATATCTCGGGTGTTACCTATTTCGTTTCGATGTAACAAATCACAATTCTATCAACACACGCAAGGATAAGGGGTTAACCATCCATGTGTATCAAATTTCGCTCATCTACATAACCCTTTCGGCCATTCAAACCACCTTTTCGTATCCACACAGCACACATATACATACACAAGGTGAATGACTGGTCCATGTGTATACAGTGACGTGCCGATCTATCTTTTCAAACTGATGGGCTGGTGATTATGGGGTCTTCATCCACCATTAAGATTCTGGGATCGCAAAATAACTGAATACTGTTGAAGCGATGTAAAGCCCATATGAATAAATAAATTCTGCCATAAGTTACATTATCCATACTAATTCTAAAATAAATATGAAGATGTCAGACAACGTTCAAGCATGTGGTATGATGTGGTAACCTTTTTTACTTGAAACCAATATGACAAAAGGAGAACTTGCTCTTCGCGAAGAGCAAGTTCTCCTTTTTGTCATTATTGGTTCGATCAGTCACATGCTGCATATGCAGTAAGGTTAATTCACATGGAGTAATGGGTTTGTATTAAATAACCAGTTATATACCTTCAATTCCCCCAAAGTCCCACAGATCATCTGGTGGTGATGAATTAGATACTGCCTTCACACATAAATGGAATGAATGCATAGAGTTTATTCCATTTGGCCAGACTACTCCAAAAAGGACCCCAACAAACGCACATACAAACGTATAGAGGCAATATCCAACAATATACTAGTAAACATTTTCACCTCTGCTTCGTATAATTATCAAAATATGTTTGGTACCATATCTTATGAATCACAAAGTAACATTCTAACCCGAATTTGAATGTAAAGATAAGAACACTGTGTGGTTTGGAATCGGACTGCACACAATCTCACAGTTTGCTAAGCCGAGACGAGCATTTTCTTAAAGACTGGTTCGCTCAAAATTACGAGCATGGTCCCCGCAAATCTATTGGCTGTATAAACCGATTCCACCGAGGCGCGAAACCAGCTAGCAGATGGAACCATTTCAATACATTCTGATGCGTTTGGTGAAAAGAACTAAATTCTATTGTCATTTTTCTCTGGGAGAGTCCTGCAACACAATGCGCCCCATTCTGCCGGCCAACTTAATCAAATCACCACTCAGAAATATTCGAATTGATATAGGGGTAGTTAATGCTTTAATTTTCCGAACTGATGTAATTCAAAAAACCTCATATTAATGAGCGCGTGGCTACGCATACCGATTTCATCAAGCAACCCGCTATGGAAGCCCAAGCCCCAGACAGAAACCGTGCGTACTGTTGTCATGTTGTATAAATGTACGAAAATGGAAGGACTTTGACTCTTTCTCATGAAAAGGACGTCGAGATTTCGTGGTAACCCGATGGTTTGCAATCCTGTACATGTCCCTCTATTCCCACACTGCGCCTGCGATTAATCCAGCCATCCTTCAGTAGCCGGTTGAACATGTGACACAAAAATGAAAATAAAAAAAAAAGTATCATCATTTCTCTGATTACACCGCGTTTAAGATACCCCTTTAACATTCAGGTTACGGTGATAAACGCCGATTTTTTCTAAAAGCACGTTCGAACATAAAATGGTTTATGGGTTTATAATTTGCAGTGGTACGGTGGAGTTTCTATAGTCCTGGGGCATATTAAAATTCTTATCCACAGTTAAACTGAGTTGCCTCAGAATAGCATTTAACCGTATGAAATCATATAAGCCAAATATCCGCGCCAAAACAAGGAGGAGTCATCCAACAAACGCTTAGATTTTAAACGTTATATAAAACTGTTTCATTCACACAGCCTCATGAAATTGCATCGACTTAAGCATATAACATAAACATGTTTAACACAAGGTGGGAATTGCTATACAAGATCATCATGCATACTATTCACATTCTGATCTAGGGATTGCGCTTTACAGTTTAAACGCATTACATTAATATCAGTATCAAAACATTTTTGGGCCATGACGCTCGTTCATATGCTGAATGTAGCCAAAAGGAGGAATATGACTTGGGATATTCTTGTCAAAACGGATTGTGCACGGTTGAACGCACGGCCTAACGTACCATGCTCGCACATAAAGGGCACCCGCGAGGTTGAGGCGGGAAATTATTCTTGGCGATTTGTTAAATTTAGGCTTCATTCTGACTTTTAATGAGATAGAAAGAATCCCATTCGAAAGGCAAACAGAAATTCAATTATCATATTTGTATCAGGAAAAGCGTGACATTTGTCCCGAAAATAGTCATCGCTGCCACCATTTAACCCATTGTTTGGGAACGACAAAGCACGGCGGCTTTAATGCAATCTTCGGCGGAAATGTTTAGCATATGCTCAAGAGCGCGTTTTGCCAATTTGACTAATTCATTCATTTGGACGGGGACGGGACAAGAGAATGCTGAATACCCTCTGTATATCCTCGAACAAAATCGTTTAAAAGTGAACCTGTTCCTTCATGCGAAAAGAAATTGTATTAAATTAGGCAATGAATGCAGCAAATGGCAAACTATAAATGAATTGGAATAAACTGTTTGAGCGGATGTATTTATGGAATCGAACTTGACAAACTCGTGGTTCTGATTTTAAGACACAATTCTTTATCGAATTGAAGAAACGTTTGGGACATTTTTTTTCTTCAAAATTGATGGCCATTTTTCGACGATATCAGTTAATATGTCTTTTACGCTTTAACGTTAATATAGAAGGAAAAGGTCTCCTAAATGCATCCGATACTATTTTTGTACGGTATATTGCTTCTGACAAGTTCGATGACAAAAGAGTGCTTGCTACAGGCAATAAATCGATCGAAGCTGCTTGAAATCAAGTTCTTGATACGATAACGATCATTTACTAACTCCCCAACGCACCCGTCTTTAAAACACCGTTACATGGGGACAAACAAGAAGGACAATTACATGTACTCGAAACGACCAATTTCTCCTTTTATCGCCTTGTTTTTTCGTCCAAATTCATTCTCGGAAAACGCGTCGCCGATGTACCCGCGTTTTCACGTCCACACATATCAATATGTGTTAACCACGGGGCGCGTATAGCGCTGTTGGATAATGGTAGGGGTTTAAGCCTATCATGGTAGCCTAACAATGGCACGTGACCCTAGGGACACGTGGTATTGTTACCCTAACACGACATTCTCCAATGCTTTAATTGCATTCACGTCTCTTTTTTTCTCTTCCTCTCTTTCAAATCACTAACGTAAACCCAATTCTCCACGAATGCGGACGGACTAGCACTTGTTTATTAGATTATTACGGGCGAACTCTTGTTTATTTCATATTTACTATATATGCCTAATGGCAAGCATTTGTACACAATGTCCAACCCATGGACAACTTCTCATACTGTTCATACTTCGATTTCAAACATTCTTATATTTCATGGTGGTTGTAAATATCCTACATCTCATGCAGCGTATGGTTGACTTATCTGGGAAAAGTGTCATTTGTGAGTAGACTGGATCGAACAACTTAAAACCTTGTGCTGTCATTAAATTATTGATACTTTTTCATTCTACTGCTTGAAAAAATCATATTCTCTAGACACATGTGTCAATAATCTAAGTACTTTCTATGACTTCTCCATAGGCTATTAAACACGACATGAACTTGTCTCCCATTTAGAGGGGATGAAACTATAACAGATTCCAAACTGCGTCTAAATTGTTTTACATTCAGGTACCATGGCTCTTTGGTAATATCTAACCGTTATGTTCGTCCAAAGGCTATAGGACCAACTTAAATATTCGTTTAAATAATGCTCCATGTTTAGATACCGTATATCGTTCAATAAATTGTGTAAGAATAAAGATTGTGTGAACATGGTGAACAATCCAATATCGTTCCGATCCCTTCCCAGGTCGATTATATATCCAATCATGACCAAACAATCGCAGACCGCCGAACTCTTCATGGGTAGTTCGTATGGAACATCTAACCATTTGTGTTTATGTTAGGGAAGCAGTCAGTAACTTTTGAAACAACAACGTATAACAGTGATTAGGAAATTATCAGAACCATCGATAGGTGCACTGGCAATCAACATATGACTGAAATGACTTTCAACTACAATCACCAAATAACAACTACCTTTTTTCACGTTGAAAGAGACGTGCGTTGATGTGCGTGGACATATTTTCTCTACATGCAAATAAGGCTGTGTTAAGCTGCCTTCTCGTTAACCGACCACCATTTCCTCGTTGGAATGGCGTCGTGCTTTGACAGATTTCCCTGTCCCCGGCGCTAGTGAATGGAATGTTGTAATTATTGACAACGTTTCCACATGACAGAGTCCGCATGGAGCCCCAGCTATGATAGCCAATAAAACCTTTGTTAGAGCGCATGCGCCATCTAAAAATGCACTTTTGAATATTTGCATAACACGTGGTTCCGGTCCGGATAAGCCTTTATGTGTTTATTTTTGTTTAGATGAGATCTAAACCTTATAATGCTGGGTAATTTTGTATGGGTGCTTTCCAAGACCTTATATGTCTGCTTAATTTTGATGAGGAAAGCTACCCAGAGTAGCAAACAGGTAAGATAACAGGCCAGCTGCCAATTTACTTGGCGGCTGGCCTGGAACTAAGTTGTTTGCATAAGCATGAAGTCGGTTCCACTGTCTAGCCCAAGGGCTCTTCGACTATAAAGCCTTATTTGATTTTGGCTACTGATGCTCGAAAAAAAACAAAAAAACATCGAGAATGCTCATTCTTATAACACGTTTTCAATTTATGTCTACCTTATTTGAGGAGGGAGTGATACCCACAATTTGTATACCCCAAATGGGGAAAGTTTGGGTTAAGATCGCTGGTTATTTAACGTAAATTCGCAGGCTGATCTGGGACATTACATTATCCCTTTGCCATTAGGGACGGCTGTCACCGGCCTGAGTTTGTATCGCGTCGTTTTTATAACCGACTGCCTCAGACTAGGCCGTACCGAGTTACATACCCCGATATCTTTTGTGAATGAATTTGATATACGAGACATGGTACACTTATCATTGCCTAGACAGGCAATTCCACATATTTCTGTCCAAACACTATGGCCGTTCAATGACTGTCGAAACGAGCAAACTAAACGTGACAATGTTGTAGAAAGCAATTGAAGTCCTTTGGAAACAGTGTGACACCTGGATAAATTGCTCGGACCGAGCAATTTATCCAGGTGTCACACTGTTTTCAAGAACAAACCATTTGACAATATAATTATACCAACCCCGATGTGTATAAAGAGAGGGACTATGACAGCCGTGGGGGTAGTATAATCAATGCTAAAACAATACAAAAGCTGGCCAAGCCAAAACGCGCTATATAAAGGTGCGTTTGTATGTACACTTACGCCAGTTAAGCGTCGTCAGTCGGCTCGGATATATTCTACCCCACAAATCAATCTACTCCCATGTTTGTCGGACTTAATAGACCAGTTAACTGGCATAGGACCGACCCTCCGAGTCCTCCCTTGTTACCCAGGATTTATGTGATCTTACAGGAATGACCCCTTTTCTAAATATGTGCTCTTTTTCTCCAAGACTAAGAGAAATCATTTTAAGCCAACCCGATTCCAAGCGACTTTACCCAATTGTATGATTTTTGACAGTCATCGAGCTAAATGCACTATTCAAAGTTGCATCCGTGATCAGGTGTGTTAAGTAACTCGTTGATTGGGATCGCATTTGCTTAAATAAAGTTAGCCCTTAGAATGCAAGATTATTGTGTCGTATGCTTTCCCAAACCATAAATATCTTCTTAACTTTGATGAGGAAAGGTACTCAGAGTAACAAGCAGTTAGACCACAGGCCATCCGCAAACTTACGTGGCGGCTGGCCTGTAATTTAACATGTTTGTATAAGCATGGAGTCGGTTCAAGCACTATAAGGAGGATAAGAAGGCTAAACCTTTCTCGTGTGGAAATTCTCAACTCTAACTCGAGCATTAAAAAAACCCGAATGAGCTAGTTTTGGCTTAGTCATGGTGCAGATATATCGGATAACAGGACTCCCATAAATACACGTTATAAACAATAACCGTAACGTAAGAATGGCTATTAAAGTTAGTATTATGATAACGACAATGTACGTAAATGGTTAGAAATGTGTATGCACAATGCAATGGCACGCGTCAAGCTTTTTCTAGCTGTTAGAACCCTACGGAAACTGTTGTCTTGGATAAGCCTGTTTGACCCGAACATGCTAATCAAAGACGATACTTTTCGTCCCTTTTGCTTTAACCCTTTACAAAACATTAACATGTATTTCTTCATATACCTTCAATACAAATGACTTTAAATGAGAGATTACAAAATTAATTAGCCATTTAGCTTCACTGCTTTCTAACACACGGCATATCAACTGGGTATGTAGATTTGTCCCTTTCTTGTTTAGCTCAGTTCCCGTAATGTTCCAATGCAGACAGTCCGACTCGCCCTGTGCGATTTAAAGTCGGCTTCGACCAACGACATGCACCCAAACCAACATGGAAGTACTACACACTGTGTAATTGATTGGAAGTCGGTTAAAATCAGACCATGCAAACCGTGTCGAATAACTACGATCGCTCTTAACATTGTCTTACATATGCCCGAATAGGGTACTGAATGAGGTAAAAATGCCTCATCAGCAAGTTTGATGGCCTCTGATTGATTTGTATTAAGCCATAACCGCGTCCTTACATGTTAAGAGTAATAAAAAAATACTCGATAATTATATCAGTGAGTCGTACACATTTAAGTGGATTACGGAATTATCATAATATTTGAAGTAAACTGAAATCCAACCTTCTCTAATCACTGGCTTTACAGCATAATACACAGACATAAAAAGCGGATCATAAACCACTAAGTAAGATTAAGGACAATTGACTTATTAAAACGGCGTACAGTGTTTGGACTTAGAAAGACACGTCAAAACCGCCTTATATGGAAAGTATTGGGACCTGAAAGTTATTAAACATTAAACATTCTCTATAATAATTATTGACTAAACAGTTCATTGTTTTGATCGGTCGATATTCGATCCGAGTCGATACTCAACCGAAAGTTACCCAAAACCACATTCGAATTGATAAGAACCAATCTGTGTTATGCAAAGCTAGGACATACTAACGGCAGTATGAGAAACAATCAGGGTTCAAATAAAGAGAGAGAAAATATGCCTTTGACAATAAATTACTGGTATCTCTCTTTAGCAAAAGATGGGACTAGTTATAGAAGATTAATTTGTGTCATGAGATATTAATATTATTTCTTTTAAGAGACCTACATTAAGATAATTAAATATATAAAACATAAGTTAATTGAGCAAGGTTGGCATCTGTGCCAGGGCTCGAAACAAGAAACATGCCACGAAATACCGTTGCGTTGTGAGGTTTTAGCATTGTACTATGGGGTATTTAACAACAAAAACATACCTTAGTCGTATTTGATAACGCCAACTGGGAATCGACCAGGTGAAAGGTCAGCATAAATTGGGGAGGATATCTGGACCATGGAGGGGTCAAGGGGGTGACGGGTTTGACGCTTTTATCCGAAGCAGACGAACGGTTACGCATTTGTAGTAGACTGCATTGTAAAGATAGGAACAAAAAGAAAAAAATATGCTTATTTAAATATTATAAGCAACTTCTCGTTTAATCACACTGAGTAAAACATTAAATTACCAATTAACCTCAATTTAGTTGGTATGTTTAATTAATTTAAGATAACCAATGTTTGGGTCGTCTGCTGCAAAACTCTGAGAACGAGGAGAAAGGGGGTTATAAGGGCTCAATTCAATGGGCTTCATGGCTCGATTCTATGACTTTCTACTCAAGACCAGATGGTTTATTGCTTCGGGGATGGTCATCTCCCCACAACGCATTGAGATCGTTATCAACATGTGACCCCAGACTACTCGGAACAGAATAACGTCGCTTCGAAGCCGAAATGTCGGATTTTCTTAATTAGAATGAAGCAGCTACGACCTTTAAGCTTCGAAGCGATGATAAGGAAGAGAATAACGTCGCTTCGAAGCCAAAAGGTCGGATTTCTAAAATGAAGGAAATACGATCTTTTGGCTTTGAAGCGACGATAGGTAGGTCCGATCAACAATGGGAGACAGAACATATCTCTAACAAAATTAATCCGCTCTAAAAAGTAGTCCCGGAAAAGCTTGTGTAAATCCGCATATGTTTATCCAGTACCTCATTTTCCTGGTTATGTTGTGTCCTAGGATCGACTTTGTCATACTTCAGGTCTAAAATTATATGTATAACGACATATCACCAACGCCATTTTCAAACATTATCGAGTAAATCATGTTGTATGGCTACTCATCAGGGTCGTCCCATGGACAGATTATATTGCGCATTTAAGTCGTAAGGTAATATTTTTATCTCTAAAATGCTACGTGCAAAATACGTGCAAAATATTGCCTTTTATACGATCATCTGAAATAGGTCTCAACATTGTATAGAACTTGGCCGTTCATTTTGTATTGGTTACATATCAGAAGGTTGCCCACTCCACCTACCTACTGACACATTGATTTTGCCCTCTCCATTTGTACTTGCATACAATCTTAACTCTACGTACTCCCACCACCGGTAAAATACAAAGTAAACAAGTTTTTGAGATCAGAGCATCTTTTCCACGGAGTGTTTACGAAAGATAACGTACGTCTACACACCATCAAATCCCCCATGCATACCAATACTATTGAGAACCTCTTGTAACTTTATCCCCCATATGAAGACATTGTCCGAAATGAGCATATTTCAAGTTTCTTATATTGGGCACCGGCCAATATCAGAAGAGAATACACGTGGAAAATGAATCCAACGAACCCAATGTTGCTAATGTTTGCATATGGAATTCATTCTAATAAATTCAGAAGTAACTGATCGGGTCAATTATTTCAACTGGTTTCTTCTTAATGGCAACCGTCAGTTTGGTTTTTACTAACGAACGACTTTTTTTCTTCTTCTCTAAAACCCAAATCGCAAGATACAGCGAGCACCGTTTTAATCTGTGTAGATGATTGTATACGCTTGGGGAACGATGCATTACTGGAAAAAATATATACGAAACTCCCGAGGTCCCTTCTTGAATTTGTAACAGATGTTCCGAAACCTTTACTCATTCGGTTCTATCATTGGAGTATTCCATTTGATAGAATCACAACGAACCATTTCCAATTCAAGGAACGTGTTAGAAGCTCAACTATTGTGCGAGGTGAACGTCTTGGATGTTGATCGGATAGTTTTGTAAACATATTGGCTAATCACAGGCTAAACACCACAAATACGACATTTGACCAGTTTTTTGCTGACGACTCTTGAAAACATTGTGGGAAAAGGAGAAATTGCTAATGAAGAGCAATTTCTCCTTTCCCACAATGTTTTCTACCCTATCAGAAGATTAATTTTACATTTCATCACAATTTGAAATGTCGTCTGCAAACGCTCTCAATTTGGGACTGTCGAAAGATTCAGCGTTTGGTAAAGGGTTAAGAGATAAGGGTGAAGTAGTTCCCAGCAGGTGAAGGAAGCATACCGATACACTGCTCCTCTAGGATATGTTTACTCAGTAAATCTCACCACCAAATTACTTAAGTTGCTAGAAAGCTAATATTTTCCACTCTAATTGGATAGACTTCAGACCATTTAGCACCGGGGGAAAGCCTTTTCTGGCCGTCTTTACAGGGAGGGTTTGGTCAGAGAGAGAGGAAATTCCCCCTAAATCAATATATTTTCAACACGGCATCCTCCAAACGAGTTTACATTTGGGACTTAATCCTCCCCGCTTTCACCATTCCAAGCTCTAATTACATGTTCTTATAGAGACGGCAAAGGAATTTCGAGATTCGTTAACATTCACGAAAAATATACAATCTCCTCACAACATGCTTGCTTATGGATGGCTTTTGAATTAACAAAAACCTATACGATACAAACGTGGATATAAACCACTCTAACAAAAGGTTTAAATGCTATTCATCCCTTTGTCACAGTGATTTCTACCCAATATCTTAAAACAAATTCAATAATTTACGATGCTTATGTTGTCTGCCGATCCTTGCAATTTGGATGAGTTAAATATGTTTCATTGGAGATTTCAAAGTCTGAATTGATCGTCTTAAATTCCATTACAGAAAAAATGCTTTGTAAACAATACCTTATGCAGTGTAATTCAATCATTCTCATTGCCCATGAAAACATCACCATGTATGATTATTTCATAAGCAAATGGTATGATTAGACAAAGGCCATCCTGTAATAAATAGTAGATGTGGTAGGATGCATCTACATTGAATAAAACCAACCAGCATTATGTCCGGTACAATTCTTTAAGGAATTTAGGTAATGCATTTCTGCAATTAGTAATGGTTTTTGTTGGGGTTTGATTGTGGTTTATGGGTACGAAACATTGACATGTGTCCACTATCGAAATCGAATAATGTAATAAACTATGTTATACACTCTAGAATTGTTGAACTATCTAACAGACAAAGGAAGAATATGCATGTAGTAAGTTATTCAAAACTATGTTTTATACAACATAAACATGCTATCTTATGTTTGTGTGCGTGTTTATAACGTCTCTTAAAGGCTACCTAGTGTATTTTACAGTGTCTTTAGCATTTGTCTTGGTATATGGGAGAGTGTAAAACTCAACCAAGAGGTAGCCATGTCTATGTATGTGTGTTTGCTATATGTGTAGACGATATATGTGTCGTATTATTTTTTTGTTTGTTTTATAACTGTTTTAACTAGTCAAATCGCGTTTTAGTACTAAATCTTATTCCAAAACGGATAACCAATTAAAGAGTTGTGATGCATGCCAACAGAAACCATGCAGGGTGAGAAATTTAATGAAGTCCAGTAAATAATTTAAGTAACCGTTCTTATTTTACACCCTTGAAACAAAAATTTCACTTCCAAGTATACGCAAGAAAGAAAATCTGTGATAATCGCACACAGGGAGCTTCTAACGAACGATGCAGACAAATTAACTAAAAACAAATTAATTCCTCGTTTATTTGTGCAGTTTTCAAATCTCTTATTAACTCCCTGCCGATTTCTGTTTGCATACATGTAACTCTGGTCGATATCCGTTAGATAACTAAAAAAGAAATTCAAACCTCGAACTGGTTATATATACAGGAAGTGGAAGTGTTCAGGGTTCTATATTTTAAAGCAATTTATACTATAAAAAGTATTTTCAAAGGTTTAATTGATGCGTTCGTAATATCATACATTTTGGAAAATGAAAATTATTTTCAAAAATTAAAGAAAAAACAAATCTTATTATCAAACTGGGCTTTAATATTTCTCACCCTGAACTTGGTTTCTCGTTGACAGGAACACTCAATGTACGCGATGTCGTGGAATGGGCGGTGACGTCATCATTAGAGTGACCTTGACCTCCTCGGAATTCAGTACCACCATTCAACGAGCACACGGTTAACGGCGGACTCTCCACCTCACATCACGTGTGTTGCCTTGGAGACCTGTCTTCACACACCATCACAGCCATCATCTTTTATAACACCCAAGGACCATAAACTAGAAACACTAATGGGACCCAAAAACCTTACCGGTCATACCACCCTTGATGACGGTGATCTCTGGACATGAAAGGACGGTAAAAACAAATATAAAGAATCTTTTTTAAACGAAAGCGGTCTGTGACACATTTGCGCGCCCTCGGACGGCATTCAAGAATGTTTTTTGGATTACAAATCTTCAGCCATCACCGGAAAGCGATCTTCGTGCGGAGAACCTTATGATAGTAATTGGGGAAGCTGGAAACATTTTCTCAATTTACAAATAATGATGTGAAGTTTGCATTGTCTAGTCAGAGTTTATACAGTGTGCTATATATAATCGTGTATCATTTCTCGCCGCATCTGGAAAGTCTGTTTGTTATATATAGACCATCGGTGGAGAATTCTCAGAATGTAAATACTCTCTGTTCCGAAACAACTGTGCACTTTTAATAAGCCGTGAAATAATTTTTAGTTAGAGTTGTTCACGCTAACCCTCGTAATTAGCTTTTGACGACTGCTTAAAGAATCGAATTACAATCAGGCTTACAGACGGCAACTCTTCACACGAGAAGTTAAAAAAGAGACATATTTCTTTTTACCTGTTAAAACAGGAGTTAAAAGTGTGTGGACCTGATCTATTTCATTCATATTGTTTTACACATCAGCAGTAAATGACTTAAGAGACCACACCGATTAAAGGAGAACGTTTGTACATGCCGAACAATCATTTTTTCAATATTAACTTAAGAAAATACAGTTTAGTATATTAAGTGCTCAGCTAAAAGGTATTTTCTTGGGCTGCTATAACTCATCTGTCCCCCATAAACCTTATGCTGTTTATACTTACAGTGTAAGGCTTAAGGGGTTTCAAAATATTCAAGACTATTCTTAAGTGTACATTAATTTTAACATAAAAATGGAAAAAAAGAAGAATCCTTCAACAATCATGATTGGTATAAATTATACCGAAAGAGTATGCAGAAAGAAAACGTCCTCGTAGTTTAACCAATTGCTATATAATTATATAACATTTTGTGACAACGTTGCAAAAGACTGTTAACGATTAGGACTCTGGACATACCGATTCATTGTTCATAAATGAAGTGTTCAAACACGTGTGGATGAAGACGGCACGCTGTACTGTGGACGTGTACAAACCAAATAATCTATATAAACAATGAATGACTACATGTTAGCTCAATCTATGTGATATGACATTGCTTGTATTCGTATATTGGGGGAATGGTTATTGGTACTTAACGACTGTTTTTACCAGCACGGTATCTAAGCTCTGGAAATGCCAACCGCATCGCCTTGTAGGACTTGCTCCGCACAAGCCTATTTGTCTATTTTAGCGACATAGACCATGTATCAGGTTAAATTCATTATTTTAAAATGATGACTTACAGAAGATATTGTGTGGGCTTATTGTAAACCTTTAGAAGTTCCACCATCTTTTTGGGGAGAAAAAAAACTAGCTTAAGCATTAGCCTTCATTATAACCCCAAACCAATGCCCTTCTATTGCATGTGTATCAGTACTTAACTCACAATGGAATATTAGAAAACAATTCACTCAAGATGGCGGTGGGTACACTCCAGAATTTTGATAGACCGTGCGAGTAAGCTATAAGTGTGAATGTCTTACATTTTTGTTCATCTTTCCTTTTTCTATATACATGTATTGACATTTGATCTCCGCGTGTATGTTAAGTTCAACTGTTTGTTCGTGTAGTTAAAAGATGTTTCATGCATAATCAATTTGTTAAATATTATGACTTCCCCAAGCCTACGGGGAACTAAGCTATATCAAGTCAGAAAACGCGTTTTAAACCTCGATTCGTCTAGCCAACTTCTGTATGGCTTCGTCAAATACTATAGAGTTGGTATCCAATGGAATCGTCTCGATTGAGTACTAACAACATAGGATTTGGTCATCTTTTTCTGAGACAAAGTCTCATAAAATATCCAAAAATGCCCTCTTATTTGAATTACAATCTGTAAAACACTGCCTCGGATGAGCTTGGGCAATTTGTACAAGCAGATCTGACGCGGCATTATTTACGTTTTATCCAGGAGCACAATCTACAAAGTAGGTTATGTTTCACCCGGCCAATGCATATTGCAACTGGCCATCCGATGTACAAATGCCTCTCATGAACGATTGTCCGTATAGATGCAATCTGATGGCCATACAAGATAGATCTTGTTAGCTTATGTATACATTCGGTCAATAATTTTAAGTCAATGGGACCAACCAAGCATAAACGATCGTCCTCAGATTCTAGTGAATAATTTGTAAGGTGTTAGGTATTAACTATCTTTCATTTTGCTTTGAACATACAGTCATATATGCTGCGATTTATTTTATTCTCATTTATGAATGCATTGTTGTATATATCAAATATTGTTAAAGTTTATATGTCACTTAAAAACGAGAAAAAAATATGTTAATCATGTGTTTGGTTTAGGGCATATTAGTCTATTACCTTAGGACAAACTAATACGTCGAATTAAGAGTAGCTAGCATCAGGCACTCGTTCCAGATTGAATTTGAAAACCTTTTGATTAAATGTGTAATTTCCGACGACACTGCGAAAGCATATCAGCATTTTCAGTGTTTTCTTTCCCTGCTCGAGATTGCTCACATACTGTGGTCTATTTCACAGAATATCAATTCTAACATGCATATCAGACCGATCAAAACCTAACATTGAGAAGTCCGCCTCGGATTTCAGTTGACTTTAGTAAACATTAGGGCTAAATAACAAAGCTCGAGATGTACTTTTGTAAACAAATCTTATTGTTTTACACGTTTGTCGTCACCCAATTTAGGGTTGGACAAAGGGCGTTGTTAGTTCATTATTTATATGTAAATACTATTAATTTGTTGGTTACTTATTTATATTTTGACATGTTTATGAAACATGAATGACTATCATTGAACGTCAAAGTTCCTTTTTTTTCCTTTCTCTAATCATATGAATGCATAATACTACTTTTTCCCTGAAATCCCGTCTTTAAGAATTTGGCTCGGCGAACCAACTGCTTTTTACGATGCATGTTCGTTTAATTTGTTCTTCTCCGTTGCGCATCGCATCCGAATTCTTATGATCCGTGGCTTAATGTTTTAATGTCTTTGAGCGAAGGTAGACCTATAGATTATATCGACGTAAATGTTCCGTATGTCATCGAGATGGTTCATATTAACGGTGAATCAAATGGGAAATGTGTGCTCATTTTATTGGTGCTTTTGTTAATACTTTCAATTTTGAATCACCGGCGAAACTCGTGGCATGAGTATGTAATTTTTATGATTTTAGTAGAGCTTCCCCAAAGGCTTTTCTCCTTTACTTGAGCATTGCTTTCTTTTCTAAATATAAATACTTTGTTGTGGAAGATAGGTATGCATAGCGAAAACGAAAGTTTGAAAATTGATAATGTTATAAAACAAAGAAATTCCTTATGAAGATATTTATATTTAAACAGTTACATACTTGATGTTAGTTTGTATTTCTTCCGTGACGATTTATACAGTTTTGGTTACCGAGTCAATTCTTCCAACACAGTTCAGCATAGTTGGAAAACAAATGTGTGTTTACTATATATACTTTCCAAGTATGTTTGTTCGAGAGATCCAATTTTAGGATCAATGTTCTTCGTTAACCTAATGGTGTTCGAAATTTCAATGATGTTTAATTTTCTAGTTTTTAATAAGCACATGTGTTCGCTTGCTTATTATGTTTTTGATGAAATAATTCAATTCAAACATGCTTTTAAACCCAGATGTGAACGTTTCCCATATTGGGATACAAGAAATAAATAAAAAATACAAATATTTGGTCAAACATGTCCTTTTAACAGCACACAATATATTACTTTGCAAGGATATTTAAGATTTTATTTATCATGACTGGGTTTAAATTGCTATATTTCCTGTGTTCAATGGGTTCAGGTCATCTGCTGCTTTGCTTATAAAAAACACGCTTTTTTGTTCGTTCATTTGCATTTCAATGTGCTGTTTCAAAAATCTTATGTTTATATTTATAACGAATCTTTTGTTAGTTTTTATTTGCATTCCACTTGCATTTTCCCGCGTTAAAACAAAATGTCAGCTTTGGGTTTTTAGTTGGTCGAAAGGTAAACTTATAGAGTTAAACGTTGGCTATTTCTTACATCACTTGATACATTCTTTAGACAGACATAAACTGGTTTTGTTCATAACTGGATAGAGATGTTCATGGCCAATATACATCTGTGGTTAAAGTACTTGAATCGAAATCATACGCACGACTATTGTTATATTGATCTTATTCTAGGGTTTAGTTCTTTGAAATGGACCAGAAAATAAGATACATGGCATACATATAGCCATTTATAGATGAGTAGGCAGTCGTTGAAATAAACATCAGTTTTGGTTTCATTTTAGAGTCTCTCTTTCGAAAAGTATTCTGATGATGAAAGGAGAAGAGAATTTTATTGTAAAATTCATTTTCCAATTAAATGAGCATTTCGCATGATCAAATATCCGGTAATTAAGATGAGAGTGCATTTCCCGATGCTATCGTATACAACATTCTTAAATTATTTCATTATCTTAACTGTTTTATGGAACATTCAGCTATCGGGCTAGTTATTTAATACAAATTATGTCAAAGGGATTTCACGAAAGCCGAAAGCGTATCAAAAGGGCTGAAATCATTTAAATGTTGTGTGTTACTTTATATTATACTTGAGGCTCTGGTTTGAATTAAATTTCAACACTAACCGTCATTAGCCAAGTTAAATAGTCGTTTATATTCAGGTAATCTGCTCCATAGAGAGATAGGTTCGCCATACGATACCCTTGGCAAATCTTGTGTTAACCATTCGCTTGCTCTACACGTATTACCCATCATCCCTGTTAACGAGACTTAAGCGTCGCTTTAACCCTTAGAATGCTGGGTTATTTTCTAAAAATAAATGTTTGTGCCACCTGCTTTCCAAAGCCTTGAATATCTGCTTAATATTGATAAGGAACAACACTCAGAGTAGCAAGCATGTTAGATCACAGACCAGTCGCCAATTTACATGGCGTCTGGCCTGTTATCTTACCTGTTTGCATAAGCATGAATTCGGTTCCATCACTTTAAGGGTTAAAACCAAAACGTGGTATCCCATTCGCTTTTATGAAGGGGTTAGGCGTCTTTTTTGTTGAAATGAAACGTTCTATGAATTCAAACCTTCGACTTATTCAGACATAATAATATGTATACTGACAATTGCTTCATACAACTAGGGTATCTGTTATAGTCGCACATGTATTTCGTCTATTAATGCACACTGTCAGTTGAATTCTTCAATTTAATAGCCTTTTCCCGATTATGTACTTTAAACAATGATGTGGTTGTTATAAGGGTCTTTTCTCTAGGGTTAGCATAAGCATACAGGTTAAAGAAAAATCATCTTCCGAAAACGACCCATTCAAGCATAAAAAACTATAGGATACTTTCGAGTGTATAATGTGTTAAAGTCCGTTTCATAGTTTGCATACGTGCCATTTGTTTAAGTCAAAACGGACTATAAACATGTAGTTCTTTTTTTTTCCTAATAGTTTTAAGGTAATCCATCCATTATCATTCTGTGGCAGAAATCGGTGGCGGATGGAATACCTTAATAAAGTGTGTGTGTGCCATAGAGACGTTACAGTACTGTTCAACATTATATATTTTTCTTACACATTTTGATCGTTTAGCTTTTTAGATATATCTTTTGTATATATTTTTCATCTGAACATCACGTGTATCCGCCATTTTGCAATTTGTACCCGCAGTTCATTCATTCGGCATATTTTATTAATATAAATATATATCTCACTTTATTACTATTATATTCCAAATTTGTTATTGTATTAAAGAATCTGTCAGTTATATTCGGTTCTACTTTTTAACCCTTTCTTAAGGTTAAGGTTTCTGCATGTGGTTTTCAGCGCATCGAATCTCAATGCAATTTTAACCAAAGTTCCATGAATTATGGTACAATGATACCAATAGGATTCCTCGGTTTTACATCGTTATTTGTAACGCGATTCAAACCATTGTTGATTCCTTAACCATGCCTCGTTTTTGTACACATTTCAACTGTTTCCCTCGTACTAGTGACCATTGAGAGATATGAAAGGTAAGACCTGATTGGTCGACATAATCACGTGGCTTATTTTCCACATTATTTTCAATTCTCTCAGGGAATGTGAGGTTTGCCGATATGTTGGTTTAACCCTTTCCCAAACAATAACGACATTTGACGTCTTTGTTGCAGACGACTTTAGAAAACATTGTTGGAAAAGGAGAAATTGCTCATAACGAGCAATTTCTCCTTTTCCCACAATGTTTTCTGCCCTATCAGAAGATTGCTTTTCAATTTCACCACATTTTGAAATGGCGTCTGCAAACTCTTTCAATTTGGGAGAGTCGAAATTTTTGTGTTTGGGAAAGGGATAATAACGTATGAAATATTTCGTCTAATGGAGGTGGTGTTTTGGCAGTATTGTAGCCAACATTCGGTACACAAGTAACATATCGATGTTGAGGCACCTTTTTTAATATGTGTCGTAGACAGATGAAAATGTTTTGACAACAGCGACAAAGTCGGCTACTTATATGTTTTGAGCACTTTTGCGCTTCTTTTCCTTTGGTCGCAGTTTCAAACTGTAAACTATTGTTATGTGTAACTTTATATATTTTTAGTCAAATGTTATTGATGTATCACTTCACAATTTCTTGATTTCATGATGCAAGACAGTGATAAATGTGTCAAATCGTTTGCGAACAAAGTATGCCCATATAAAGTCGTATCGGCTTCCTTTCCACAATAATACTTAAGAAATATTTAGAAGTCAAGCAACATCATTTCTTGACATTTTACCATCTGTGTTTTAAATAAAATCTGAAACAATTTATCCTTTTTGTCATAACAGTTTTGGATTGATAATGATTTCTCACGTAACACACATACAATGAATGTTATGTATGAAAGCTTTCTTATGATGGTCAGAGAGTGATACAAATATACTTTAAATGTATTTCCCCAAGCGACATGTGACGAGTCAATTTTGAAAAGTATGTGAAATATTGGTTGTTGGGGTGATACAGAGAGCACAATTTTATTGCGTAAGAAACAAACATTTGAATAAGTCATAAGCATGTACGTGTGTTGCGAGAACCATCTTTTATCAATCCAATTCTGATATCGAGAGATCAGTGCAAGACTTTATAGTAAGTGCTTCACATTTGCGAAGGACTTCTTATATAACCTTGCTTTGAGCCCTCGATATGAAATACTTCTCCGAAATAAGAGTGATAATGCTATTTCTGATCGAACTCTATGTGTGGGGTATGAATGTTATAAAAGTGGTGCAGAGTCAAGCATTTTATTGTTAATAAATGATCTGGAAGATTATTACATGTTGGTTTTTATGTCCTTTTTGCAGTCATCTATAGCCACATAATTCATCGTTGTTATATTAATTACATTTTTACTTGGGAACGCACACGTCAGTTCATTCCATTACAGTCGTCATTAGGTTATAGGCATAATTTTAACAATACTTTGGTTATAATTTTCAATAAGTAACCATCATCTTTTTCTATATTTTAAACATGAGGAGTAAAAATACTACTTCACCATTGGCGTTGTGTATACTAGTCATATAAAACTTCACGAAAAAGATATTTACTAAATAATGCATACGTTCAATCCTTTTTAGAAATTCGCCCCGTTTTTCACAAACTCACGTGTATCGGGTGCAATGTAGCCCTTTGTGACGAAAAAAAGACATTCCTCAAGATGAGCAATTTCTTTTTTCGTCACAATGGTTTCTACCAGAAGCTACAAAGATAATGTTACTTTTCATTTCTTTTAATGGTAGTCAAAAAACAATTCTAAGTATGACTCGTTGCATAATTCTGAGTTAAGAAAATGGATTTTAAGATACAGGTGGAATCATCACACTTTCAAAGTGTTCATCACAATGCTCACACAGCATTAAACACCGTACACAAAGTCTGCCACAAGTAGGCTAAAGAGATACTTTGAAAATAATGCATGTTGGTTTATATTTGTACATGTTTAAGCGTAACGTATATTTTAACAACCGGAACACCAACGCCGATTAACAGATGTCAACCAATTTCAGAAAAATCTCACAATCACGTGCGATTTCATTTTATCCTGAGTCTATCGCAAGAAAAAGACACTAACAAAACATAATCTGATGCCATGATCCGCCCATAAAATAATAATCCACGCTTAAATTACGTTCAGCCCACCCACTTTTTCTCAACACGCATTCTGATAACATTTGCTAATTACTGATTGTATACAGATAATGGTATTTAATGTTTTCCTTGTTGATATTTCCCCGAGATAAACCCTGGGCTCTCTCATACGATGAAAGCAAGGGAGATCGTTACTCATAATTAACATGAACAATTGCGTAACGGTTATGGGAAAGAATATGCGCGTATTACTCATTTCTAGGATATAGAAAATGCGCATGAAATGAACAAACGACATTGCGTCACAGTCCTTTGTTGTGCGAGTATCATTTCTTCGCTGATGTATATTTAAGGCAATTTTTTATAACATAGTACTCTTAAACTTGCATTAAATTGCTAGTTCTTTCAAGGTGTTTTTCACGCCAACTGTATCTTCAAATGGATTCCTCCCAATCAAATTGTGTTTGGGTTAACTCATAGAATCATTGTTGTAGTACATGAAAATGATGAAACATGATGAGAAGAAGCGTGAGTGATCTACGAATAAACAGGGTGTTTAGACCCATCCACAGCAATTGTCATTTAGCACACGGGAACGGTCAGTGGGTGTGGATGAAATAACATTCCTAATCATGTGAGAATTTACTACTTAGATTATCCAGATCTTTCCATGCGAACTATTTCTTGCAAACACACAGTCAACTGTATAGAAGTTTATACACTGAATGACTCTAAGTAGACGAAGACCGCACATATAAAGGTCAAGCCCGAACGTTAACATTAATACAATAGTAACACTCATAACACCTGGACATTGGTACGAGAATATTGCTTGTGGTCAACGAGAAAGTCGAGGCAAGAGTACATTGAAATATAGTTTATAGGTAAATATTGCACTATTAAGATACAAAAAGTGTTATTTATCTGTATACGTTCATTATTGAGGACGTATAATTGGTCAGGTAAATATAGGTATCCGGCGAAATTCTCTTTAAGTGAGCGGTTGTAAATGCCTTACATTTTGTCCAACTACCAACGTTTTATAATTACCCTTATAGTGACAGAACCGACCCCATGCTTATGCAAACAGGTTAGATCCAGGTCAGCCGCCAAGTAAATTGGCGACTGGCCTGTGATCTAACCTGTTTGCTCTACTTGGTATCTTTCCTCGTCAAAACCAAGCAGATATCTTATGTTTTGGAAAGCAGACGACATACACATTTATTTTTAGAAAATTACAGAGTATTCTACATACATTTTGATTCATAATCAATCTAATAAGTACGACTGACAAACTCAACATGGATATTCCCAAATTTAGCATACGTGTAATACATTCACACCAATGACAAACATCTTAGTCCATTGTACTGCTGGCTAGACATGTAAATAAACAAAAACAATTCTACACGTACGTGGAGCAATGAGACAGGTATGTGTAGGGACGTGAAGCGATATCCCAAAACACGAAACACCCAATTATATATCCCACTTGTGGCCCCGACCTCTCGGCCTGGTGTGTTATGGTTCATGCATCTGGTATTTTAAGTGTAAACTTTCCTCCCGAAAAGAAACGAGCTCATTACCTTGTCATCGCGAGCGAAATACACGCAAATACGTTTGCCCACTCGAATCAAAACGAACAATACACAACACAGGATTAATCATCCGGCTAGGCAACAATTAGATTTGTATGCGGGACAATAAACATGTTTCGTCGAAGTGAACATTCCAGTTAGTGTTTGTTTTAATCGCAATATCATCTTTTGCTTATATAGTCTTACTTTATATTTTATCATTCAAACATACATGTAACTACACGTGAAATCTTGACCGGAAATTGAGTTACACGTAACATGCAGTTTCTCCTTCTAGCACAAAGAGTTTTACTCAATATTACAAATAAAATATGATTCTCATTTCTTTACAACCGTCGCTTAGTATTTCTTTTTGTATCACAAACACGCAGCAGTTTGTGATTTGTAAAGACAAACACTGTATTTTCCCTCATTTGCAATAAACACGAATTCAAATTCATGGTAAATTTACATTATTTCATTCAGTAGAAAATAATTTATCAAATACCTATTAGCGTAAACTTGTGTGTATCTTTCAACAGGTAAAGGGTTTACCGATCATCATACGGAGGGCTTGAGAGAGCGTTCGTAAATGTCAAACATGCTAAACCGCTGAGTTGCATTCTGGCCAAAAGGTTAATCATTTCGTACAAACACAACACGTACATTGCTACCCAAAATACACAACAATATCCTTAAAGTCACTTTACGGCGAAGGTTTCAAATGATCTGCATCTTTTGCAAGGAGAGTGCAATTAACGTTAAGGCGGCCAAATAATGTTATAAACGTCTGATAAACATTTACGTTTCAAGTGCAATTTTAATATTCCCGTCTGGGTAAGGGGAGTAAAAAAAAAGAGAAAATTGAAAGCGTTTAATTCAAGGGGTACCAAAAAACGTCCTTAGCAATTCTTCCTGGCCAACTCTTAACTGATAAAAGGTCCAAAAGATCAGACAAAAGCCAAAAGTTTGGTTAGAACGTAGATAACAGTTGGTGGCAGCACACTTAAAGATTTGGCACTCGTACATAGCCAGCCTTTTCAAACATACAGAATGGTCGTGTTTGTTTGTAAAGGCGGTATCTCCTACATGCACTGATATAGATAACGCCTTTTGGAAGTATGGCGACGTTGAATGAACTATATAGACCGTATTGTACCCATAGTACAAGCCTCGTGTTATACAGACTGTATTTCGGTTGGTAATCTGTCCCAGAAGTTCAGAGAAATTATCACGAGTTTCTTGAGATTTGCTTTGAATAATTCTTTGCTCTCATTATCGAAAGTTGACACTGACATGTATAAAGTAAAGCTATATACCAAACAACAAAAATCAGCTTTGTTTGAACAAGATCGATTGAAAACATTTAAGAAAATGCATAAACAATGTTACTGAAGCAACACCATGTTTTCAATTTGGATAAGATTCCTTGATATCATACTGAAAGAGATCCCAATTTCTAAGGCTGTGTTTTAGATTGCACTTCAATAGATATCGTATAAAGCCTGGGTCATTTGTTCAAACCTTTAAGATCGTAAATCAGGTTCTAAACCTCCCATATGTGCTCTGAGGAAACGATGCTGGTGTGTAACTATAACACTGAAATCACAAAAGTACCTTCAACGTAACACTTATAATGAAAAAGAACTTCAATGAAGGAATGATTGTCTCTCAGAAGAGAATATGTCGAGAAGGTATAAATTTCAAATCCAAAAACATGTTATTAATATAAAGCATAAAAGACTGGCCTTATAAAAGTAAAGAATGTCTTAACACCAAAGTTTTCCAGAAAACGTGACAATAGAGTATCATTTTAGGAACCGGAAACACACAGTGATTTCCCGACATGCCGTACTGTAGTGGCCCCATAGTGACCCTTTATTTGTGGTATCGCGCCCAGCTGTTGTCCATAGGGGTCGGAACAGGCGTAGGGATATCTGTCTACAAATTCATTATCGGGCTTACCCTAAACAAACATCATTTTAGAAGCGCGGATTTATGGCGAAAAAATCCCTTGCGTTGTGATAAAGCCAATACAAACACGCACAACTTTGCAAAGCAACCAGGATGTCGCAAACATTTAACGTCTTTTCTTTTTTAAATCGCATTGCTATGAATGGGTACAATAACAAACATTGCGTTTATAGTTGCATGTTTAAAGTTCTCGATGTGCAAGCATGCAAACTAGTCTTTGATGAGTTGCGATTGCAAAGCCAACCTTGGTGTTAAGCTTGAATACCGATTCAGAATTTCACTTCTTGCAATGTGCATTGACAAAAGAAGTATGAATAGATAAAGCTCACAATGTCATTCACAAATCCCAACGATGGTCAAGATGTCATGTCAGCGACTTTCAACTGTTACACAAGCAGGTTATAAATCACACCAATGCATTCTTGACATCGTTTGTACTGAGCGACCATCATGCAGCAAACATGTGGCATGATATATATACAATGTACCATATACGGCCGGTGCATACGAATTGACGCAAACGTTACAAACACACGTGTTCCCAACTAATTTACGAGCTCATTTAAACGCTGTAAGACCAAAACGATCGTATCCCCTTGATTTGTAATAAAGGAGATAGGATCTTTTTTGCAATGATGGTATATGTGACTGGGTTCGTGCAAACAGACTCATTTTTATGTCATTGCCAAGTCATCTCTTACTCGGCTCCAAACTCTACGGAGAGTAATCACTCCTCCTAATCAACGACCAATGCTCTTCATTTTATGGCAATAGAGCTCCATTCACCGAAATGTTATTGGGATATTAAAGTGTCAGAAATTCGTTATATTGTTTATATAGTTTCTTTTTTTTCTCTCAAGTATTATGTAATACCAAGGACCTTTTCACAGGTCGGTCATTCTGAACGAATTACCTTTGATACTAATGCAGCCGTATATGAGGAAGTTTTGGTTGACATATCCCGCTCTTGTGTTGTTTTTTTGTCATTTATAGCAACTGGGATGCTATTCAAGTAATATATCGCGAAAACTATTCCGCTTTACTATTACTACAAATAAGTATGTAATTCAATGTAATCTCCCAAGACAAGTAGATAGGGTTTTTTTCCACGATACTTCTAAAAGTTACTAGAAATCGTCTGTGAATTATAGAATAAAAGGCTGCATTGATTGTAACAAAAGAGATGCAATCGACTATCTAACACAGAAAATAATCACCAGCCAGGCAATACAAACAATGCATCATGGACGATCATTAACAGTATGTCCAATAACAACACTAATTTGACGTTGGCTTATCAGTTTGCTTTCGCGGGAAACCCCACCATGTTCTTATCGATGCTTTTTATGAGCGATGGATCCTGCAGGAGGAAAGAGCCCAAGAACAACTGAACTAGTTATTTATGTTTTCAAATCTGATTCACAGAGGGGTTGACTTAGTTTCGAGCAATTTTCTGTCCTTTGCCCACACAGAATGTGTGGGCAAAGGACATAAATTCGCTCGAAACGACAGAGTCAATATCGCTTATATCCATCCAACTTCGATTCTTCCTTCCAATATAGTCTCATGTACAACGATGCACGATGATTCAATTATGGGAACCGCGATGCCGCCCGTCCCTGATTCTAATCTCAGACTCAAAGACAAAGCATTCCGGTCAAGAATGCACTTCAAAGGGACTGGTCGTCGATTGACCCGATAAGGCTGGAGTGGCCCCCGCCGAGTGACCAGCGTGGTCCAGGCTAGTCCAGTGTGGTCACTCCGGCCATAGAGTACGTGATAAGATCGGGAAGTAATAAAATTAGCGGTGATCGTATCAACCCTTATTTCTCTGATTTTTCTTGAGAAAGAAGACTCCGCGGAAAGAAAGACGGCCATGCGATCATATATCACACAGAACGACCAGTTTGTTTGTTGTCATAGACAATCTATGTCAATAGCAGATTGAAATAAAACGCCAATTATAAAACTAGCAGCCCTATTCCGTCCAGCCCTTCAGATCCATCGAGTTTCATTCGGCTTAGAAAGAGTGTGTACCAAAGCCTTTTTACATGCACTACTATCAAAGCTTTAAGAAATAAACTATATTTAGGGTTTATTTTTTTCTAAGGTACTAAAGAAATAAGTCTTTTCCGATATGTTCCTGCCTCCAATCAAGTGCAGCTCGTCATGAGAAACGGTGCGTATCAGACATTAAAGAAAATAGTAGCTGAGTGTAACCAAAATCATATAGAGCGGCTAGAGTTGACCAACACAATGCACCCGTTCACTTTTGCATGCTTAAAGCATACATTAAACATGATGCAATAAATTCAAATGGTTTACTAATCAATCTATTCATCCCTATTGATCAGACAAGTAACATTGATTTTGAATCAATGAAGTGAAATCGATAAGAAAATCAATAAAGGTGAGCTTGTGGCGATTCGATTGACTGACGAATTCGTGTTAACCGTAAATACTAAAAGGTAGAGATGGCGAAACATGGTTTGTTTTATGACCCCTGTTTGTTGTCATGCGTTTGATGCCACCAATAACAATGTGCAATAAAAGGAACACATCAGTTCCCATAATACACGGTGTATGGATGTTACGGTAATAATATCAAGGGCAGTTAAATTCAACTCTCTTCTGTCGTTGCTCTTCGCTTTCGGACAAAGTCTGTTCATTACACTGACAATGAGATATTTAGTAGATATCCGAAATGGGACTATCAAATCGTTTATCAAAAGAGTCCCAGAAGAAACATTTAAAGACGTCCAAAACAATGCGGTATCTGCTAATCCTTTTGAATAGAAGAAGACATAGACATTATAAATCAAAAGAAGCATTGCCACTAGAAGTGACACCACCTTCATAATAGATTAAAATGCAAACCGGTTCAACAATTATCAATTCCATGAGACAATAAGAGACCGCTTTTTGATGAGGTGATCTACATCAATATATATCATGAACAAATCATACCGCCTTACACCAATACAAAATCTATACAGCTTACAGAGGAAAGTGTTCGGGGCTAGTTCGCATTATAATTTGATCATGAAAAATAAAATCATCGTAAATGAGAGTGTTTTACAATACGTGCAGACACCGTTGGGTGTTTAACACCAACGTCACACGAAATATACGACACCTGGGGACTCCAATAAAAGGGGAACCAGGACTGGGTTGACGAAATGGCGTCTCACACCAACCTGTTCTATTTCAACATATTGATCTGCGATGCGGGTTTTGGCGTCACCGGTGTATTTTTGTATACTAGTATTAGTAATACACGTACTAGTACCAGTACCTCACTTAGATCAGGATTTAATATACCGTTTATCACATCACTTCATAATTCTTCTTTGCGACGTATGAGCATCAGGGCATGTTAGATAAAGCATTGTGACTAAAGCATGAATTGCTCCAATCTGCTATAGCAACATACTGGTCCGCGGCGTTTATTGGCTTCGCCGGTGTATTTCTGTACATGAGTACCAGTATCTTCCTTGGATTAGGATTTAAATAACTGATTTTCCCATCACTGCATAATTCCTCCCAACGACGCATTTGCTACAAATCATGTTTGATGAATCACTGTCACACTTTAGTCACAGAGGCTCATACCCAATGTCACAACAAATACCAATTTTTATTGCATGTTTTTTGGCGACCACCATTGCTTCCAATTCTGCCAAGCAATAATTGTCTCAAAAAAGGGAATGGGTTAATTAAACGGGCTGATTCGCGACGAGCCCGAAACCTGCAGGTGCGGGCACGCCCGGGACGGTTACGTAACATACATACGCCAGGTGTGCAAAAGACGCAGGCAAACAGACAGCAAGCTGCCCCTCATTACGGAAATTTAAATACACTTTATATTGAACGTTAAATGACGATATGGCCCTGCGTAATTGTTGGGTGAATGTTATTTTTCAACACTCCCGTTCCCATAAACAACGAAGCATGTAGGTGGGTTTATCGGGTAAAGTACATACATACCCTCGATACGGGTAACGCGTCTAGCACAATGATGTTGGTTCAAACGACGATGTCAACGCCATTATCAGAGAACCACCCATTGCCCAAAAAACTGAGTCTCCAATAAATCGATATCAAACACAGTGATCCTTCAGAATTGATACCATAGTATTTTCATAGGATTTAATTTCTAATGATTTTTCTAATGATTCTAATGATGATCTTTTTTTTTTGTTTTACATACCAAAATTCACTCTAACGATATAGATTGGTTGTTTCGTATTGTTGGTAGACAGTTCCTAGATAGTATTGGTGGACAGTAAAAGAGACATGACAGCGCCATCTGTGCTTACTTTTTCAATCTTTAAAATAGAATAACATTTGTTGAGTCATACGTTAATGGTACTTACTTTAATTTTATCTGTTTTATATCGATTGTAAGACAAGTTTCCTTACAACTAAGAATCTTCACTCATGATTCTCTTTCTTGGATATATAACCAGTACTCGCTCTAGTGTGGATCAAATAAAAGTCACAGAATATACCCCGCTACTCACGGGATTCAAAAAAAGGACTTTGAGGTCCCGATTACGAGGCTCTTCCCCTCTACCTGCCACTATGTTGATTATTTTGAAAAGCAGCTAGCGTTAAGACAAGACACAGCTAAGCTACAAAGTATTAAACAAGTCTCATCAGGACCTCTCTGATTGACAGGAGACTCGCGCCGTACACACGCATAGAACGTCCCAGCTGACGGAATTTACACGCAAATCGGCGTTTTCAGTTTATACCATTAATTATATTATCCCGTTAAACAGTCGTAGGCAATAATATAGATATTAATTTTCCGTTATAGCCTACTCTGTCAGAGTTATGGGTTTGTTTTCATGGAGTGATAAATATAATGTGAAGAATCAACACTACCGGCCCTGCTTTACTCTTCCATCTTTGTAGGAACATTTGAAGGAAGTTTGATAGCGTCTATAAGAAGGATCCCAAATGTTAACAGATCACGAATGTGTAATATTCGATCAGAGTTCTGAGCTACTTGAGTCTCGGGTTTATTTTAAGGATGCATGTTCGCGGAAAACTGCCGATATCTTCCGTTCAAACTTGAGCGATTTAAAAACAGCCGCGATATACTGCTTGTGCTAAGAGATAACCGACTGACATTAATGATCAGCCCCTACCACTTCATATATCAGATTTGACAAATTCCTCGCCATATAACGCCTTACACAACGACGCGTTTTCTTCGTCGCCATAAGTAGGAAGTTACCAAACAAATCGATTTAGAATTAAAAGATATATGCATCTGCTTGGATATGAATCAGCGTTTGAAGAAAATGAATTAAACCATAGTTCGTTATTTCAAAAACGTGTCTGTAGACCTGAAAAGATGCGTTACCAACCAAAACCTTGTGAGTGCAAAAAACACTGCTAAAACGATGTGTGCTTTGTACTCTTTATTTATTGTTGATTTTATTAAAAGAATAAGCATTTAAGGCGATTTCAGTAGATGCAATTAGCGGTTATCAAAATAATATGTCCAGTCATTTCCCATATACGCGTATGGTACGAATCTAAATTACATAATTGTGATAAAAAAAGAAAAAGCAAAAAACCTGAAAAATGTATTTAAGATATCCCTTCTTCATACGTTTCAAGCACACATTATACGGAATTCTGTGGTAACGTACTATAAACGGAGGGAACACGACAGCTCATTAAAATATTCTTGGCGATATTCAACAAATAGTTAACCCTTACAGGAGTAGTTTGCCTTGTCAAGTAATAAAATTACAAATGTAGTGTTTTGACAATTAGCCTTATACTATAACAAAACACCGAATAGGGTAAATGACAACACCATCAACATGTGAATAGACCGTTCCATTACGTTAGATGGGCGATGAAAGGTTTAGCGCTCATTACACATGTGATATGTACGATCTAATGCCTTGATGTCACCCTCGGGACCACGTGGGATGAGCGTTACAGCACATTTCTATCGAGAAACAACACAAAAGAATACGGAAATAGACAGTGTGATGTTGTTGGATTCTCACAGTAATTTCCAGATACATATTACCTAGTAGAATACTGTTGCTGCTGTTTTGGGACTTGCATGTTTGCATAACTGATGTTGTTTGATTGATACTGTCAGCTAGTTAAGCATTGACAAAACTAACACTACGTCAGCAATTACGCAAATGTTGCTAGTGCGTATGCTATGATATAACTGTATGCTATGCTATAACTGTTCAATATGGAAATCGAATAGTCAATCAGGTTTTCAAGAAAATCATTAAGATAATTGCGTTTAGTAGATCAACGCGGTGTGGACCGTATATTGCATGTTAAAGCCTCTTTAAAAGGACCGTTTGGTACAAGAGTACAAAAGGTCGTTCACCTTTTCGAAAATACCTGCTCTAAATCTCATCTCAAATTGAATAAGTAGAAATAAATGCATTGGAGTAACTTTGATAGTTTAGCAATCATTGCTGGGAAAGTAGGAATCTCTCGAGAGAGTTGAATATACCTAACGGTCATGAGACCATTGATAAACAGTAGGTATATTGTGTAAGTTCAAGGCATCACTCGAAACAAAGTATAAGCAGCGAAATTGGCGTCGATTTCGGGAGAACATAATTAAAACTGCCACCGATGTATCATTTTGATGGTTAGATTCCTATATCAGACTTTTGATTGGAAGACACAATCAAATCAAAAGACAACAAAGCTCTCAATTGTGACAGCCTTAAAATGTATCATTAACTCTGAACGTTTGGGTTGTTCGTAATGTCAGTCCTTCATAGTCTTTGCTCGGGCCTTGTTCTTGGTTTATCAGAGGTAATCGATTTGATAAATACTAACTGTTTTAACCTTATTTTTAGATACTTATTCCTTTTATATATATTTATATAAGTTCATTATATGCTGAATATCATCCTCGGAAAAAAAGTTGGTTCCCATTTCTTCAAGACAATACAGAGTGAAGCGTTTTGTGTTCTTTCATTGAGTCACGCCCAGCCAACAGTTATTAAAATTTCTGACAATTCTCGACTTTGGGTCAAGTTAATCTAAAATGAGAATTGGTCCAATCTCGCTCTCCGAATGCGGGTCCATTCCCAAAGATTAGAAATAGCGGGGAAACAGTATTGATTACTCGGGTTCGGTAATGTGAATTTTACATACGAGGCGCGCCGTTCAAAATCTTCCCATACAGTTAACACTTGCTCCATCCCGTTGCCGTTCGTTGTTCAGTTTTATATTTTGTTGTTTTGCGGTTTGGGTTTAATTGGTGTATCAGATAGTTAAATAACCTATGCATTATTATTCGCGAGAGAATAGTCAATGTCTAGTCGATTCAAAATTACAAGAACATGATTATTCACATATAAATTTAGGCAAAACAGAAATTGACATTCGGCCAGGTCTCTGTATATTATTTCCCTAGTAGCTAGCATACTGGGTTACAAACCTTTTTACTGGTCCGAATATCATCAACCATATAGACATAGGACTAACTCGAACGATAATCTTAACGTCCATGTTGAGAAAATGGATCTTACTTTTCACAAGTATTCGTCTGTCGGTGTCCCATGCCGTCTGCTGCACGTGTCTCGATAAGCGTTTCCAGGGTGATTGATTTAGTCCGATTTTCTCCTATTGTGTCTCGTATAATGGTGGGAGATTCGTTAATCAGAAAATAGATGCGCCATATTGGTTTTTCTTTTTTTTCGTCTTCTTCTCGTGGTCTTATCGCAGAGGTACTATACTTTTCACGGACAATCAAATTGTGGGCGCTCCGCAATTGGAAATCGGTGCTTTGAAAATGGAACCCCAGATTCGTATTAACCATTTGCCCTAACCCTTAAACGAAGAAATAGCTGTGGGTTTTGAATAACTGCTTAGAAAACCATATAGAGCACATATTGTGAAACAAGGGGATACTTCTTAAAGAGCAATTTGTCATAACAAACTTTTACAATGTATGTCATAAAAGACAGACAATTCAAAACGTGTGTCAGTCCATGTGATTACGAAAGTCTAAAAGAAGACATTTGTTTGGAACAAGCAATCACAAAAAAGCAAGAGTATGGCAATGTGCAGTATTTAACCAATTGGTGTTCATTTGTTTTTTTGTCCATGGAAATACAACATGAGCCATACATGTGACATATCAAATTTACCAATGTCACATGATACTTGATACTTTATTCTTGATGAAGGTGTTATCCTGAATAGGCATTTTATTTTGGTTATGCTTCTTCTTAGATGTCGATTCACTCCGTGTATAGAAAGCATCATCAGATGGAATAGAATGTATTGCGCCCAAACTCGAAGATTGTGTCATTACTGCTATCAGCCCATTACGATAAAAACAAATATTATTACCTGAAATTTGGATATCGATAACCATTATAGTATGTCGCAAGTAGTTAAGCATTTTCATATTGCGCTTTTAAGCTTTCTTTGAGTACTTCATACATGACAATGCTGACGATGGCGCGCATTCCCCCTTCATGAACCCAAGGGAATGTTTAGATTTATAAATATGCCGCACCGACATTCATGGGTGCTGCTACCAACATCTGTTGAACGTCTACACATAACGCCAAAAACTGCGAATTATTTACAGAACGTGTTGTAGTGAAAGAGAGGCCAGTTTTTTATGTTCACCCAATCGTTTTAACGAAGAAACCATAAACAAGCTTTATGGTGCAATGACGAGAGCGGTTGGCTGTTTTATTCGCAATTCTCGCGCGTAATTACTCGAAAATATTTAATATTTCCTTGTATTCGTCTACAATAGAAAAAGCATCGGTCTACCGGGCCAATAAATATGTACATCAAACAGAATTACAAGAAAAAGCGGGATGATTGCCGACTTGTAATGCCTCATTGGGTCGATCGTAACTCATCGTTAACCCAGGCTACCCTCCATCACTACTTAACTCTTAAAAACCTGCATACGACATTTTTTATACTTGAAGCAGACGACTTTAGAAAAGCTTTGTAAACATGTGAAAAACCTTTCAGGTCTGCTGTTGTGGTATGTGAATAGATTGAATAAGCATTGCGGCAAAAGGAGAAATTGCTTGTGACAAGCAATTTCTTCTTTAGCCACAATGCTTTTTAATAGACATCTGGTGCACGACGCAAAATGAAGCGTTAGATGATCTTAACCTCCGGAATTCAGGCTTTAATACAAGACCAGAGTAAGTCTAAATATGCAACAATAAGCACACCTAAAGGGTTGAGGAAATGCATTTTCTTCGCCTAAAAGCTTGACTCCAGTGAGGAAATTTACGACCTCGAAATTTTGTTTCGCCAAACCTACCCACCCACTACGTTACATTAGTCGAGAACATTAGAGTAATTACTACCACTATTTCGTAAGTTATTTAGAATCAAGAAATACATTTATCATCTATTGGAAAATTTGACGGTTACAAATTGCTTAAATTAATGTAGTTTTGCTTCATTCTCGAAAGCAGCTTTTTGCGAGAACTTCCAGAGATTAGAAGAGCCGTTAGAGCCGTCAACTTATTAATACAGACTTTTCGACATTTTAACCTCACAAATGACACAATATATATATTACCCATTGAATGGTTTATGGAAATACGTTTTAAATTCATTGTGAGAAAGGAATTCGCTCTCAATGATTAAAGTATTTTGTGACAATGTTTTCTGAACAGACCGTTTCAAAGTAGTTGAAAGTCGTATGTATACATGTATATGCTATTGGCAAAAATGACTTCTCCACACAATAAGCGCGTATCGTCTGCTACTATTTACCGAAAAGACAATAAAGGTTATTTGATAGGCCCATGACTAAACACAAAATTAAAAGTTCATACCAATAACCGTGAATTGATTTTGTCATATCAAAAGTAGTCCTTTTTTTAATCACATTAGTCAACAAAACTACAATGTATGATATTGACTGGCAAAAAAAATTGAGAAAAAGATCAACACATTTAATTCGATTTTATGTTATTATAGTCATACATGTATTTGGATTTACCCTTATAAACAATTTAATTATCAAATGAACAGACTTCAAAGTGTGTCTTGTGAATTCCAAAAAGTAAGCACAGACGTTCTTCCTTCGCTTTGTTAAAACAGATGATTTTAAGGCATTTGCAACAAATGACATTTAACGATAATATGAGGCTCTGCTAATTAAGGTAAAAAGTTTATGATTTAGTGTTTGATAGCAACCAAAGTAGACCCAAAAAATCAACTTGAAAACAATTCATTTTCTATAGAATCTAAACTACCAAAAGGATCAATTTCACATTACGAGAAGTTAACATTTTTCGCACGGTGGTTTCCAACAACTAATGCAGTAAATGCATCAATGCTTTGTATTATCAAGAATTAAGAGTTCATCGGTCTAATCATTGACTGGCTGTCATAAGTATATGCCGTCATGGAACTATTCAAAGGTGTGGTCATAGAAAAAAAGTAGGCGCGTTTATAAACGGCTCGGCTGTCAAAGTATACTTTCGTTCAAAAATACTAGAGGACCTACGGTTAAACATGTCTGCCGATTACACTGCAGAACGGTTCGACGTCTGCGTTCCGGCCCTTTTCTCTGTCCGACATTACATACACACTCCGTATCTCTGTGTTAAAATGGGAATGAATAAGACGTCCATGTCATTTCGTTCTTATAATAATTCACTTTTGACCATCACAAGGCATACTTATCCCATGAGGGCGACTCAATCGCAATTGCCAACATGATAATTTTGTGGGGATGTTTCGTTCTGCTTGATATGATGACAATAGTGAAATTCGGTGAAAAAAGTAATATAGGCTTGTGCTTGCCGGGTGTCGTTCTATAAGTTTAAAACAAAACCAAGCAAAACTCATTAATTGTAAGAAATTTACCTCTTTTGAAGAAATGGTCAGAAAAACACGACAAAAAAACGGATATTGTTCCCTTCTGTTATAGCAGATTCTTGGTTCGGCTGCTTCATGTGAATCAAACAAAAATCATTCAGTAAGACCTTATTCAATATAATTAAGGGCATATGTGTAAAGTGAGCCTAACCCTGATAGTGCTGGAACCGACTTCATGCTTATGCTAAAAGGTTAGACCCAGGCAAACCGTCAAGTCAATTGGCAACTGGCCTGTAATAGACCTGTTTGCTACTCTGGGTATCTTTCCTCATCAAAATTAAAAATCTACTTTCAGAAAATTATCGGGATTCTAAGGTCTAAAAAGGGTAGAATGAGTAATGTTATGGGATCATGGTTACGGAACTTACCAATACCGTCGCCCAAGACATACTGATACCCTAGCTTTAAGTAAATGAACTTGGGGACCTAGATAATCTGTTTATGATGGCTCCAGGACAAGATATCATATCCTGGGGATTTGAAAATTTTTAAATTCCAATCCCTCTATTTGGCGTTCCCGTTCGCTGTGTTTTATTTTCACATGGAGCTGCCAACTTCACAGCATTTTCATTGGATACAATGGAATTTAACCTCGACAGTGCAGGACTACAGTTTATCTAACCCTTAGAATGCTGGGTAATTTTCCAAAAATAGATTTTTGTGTCGTCTGCTTTTACCATTACTTTAAAAATCTACTTAACTTTGATGAGGAAAGATACTCAGAGTAGCAAACAGGTTAGATCACATGTCAGCCGCCAATTTACTTGGCTTCTGGCCTGGATCTTACCTGTTTGAATAAGCATTTAATCAGTTCCAGCACTTTAAGGGTTAAAACATCTTCACAACAGGAGTTTAAGTTTATAACTACACCAAGTCTTTAGTGAAGATATGGGTACTTGCTATTTTCTTGTTCTAAACATCCTGTTAAAATGGTGAATGAATGAACCGATTCAAATAAAGTTAATCTGACCTATACTAAGAAAAGATAACAAAAAAACATCGGGGAAAAATATTAGCATTGTTGAATAAAACATTAACACAATATAACTTCTCGGCTTTGATATAGTCCAATCTGTTTGAATAAGGAATAGTATTTTGGAACGGTTGGCATCCCCACCCCACGCGCTTGTTGTGCGATTTTATGTGACAACGCAAGTTGTAACTGTCTCCTTCATACAGAAAAAAACTAAATTCTTACACATCCGATATAATTTGAAACCATTGAGTTTGCTTTTTACGAGCACTAAACATTTTTGTCGCAGTGCATATAACGTTGGTTGCATACAATAAGGGCATATCATGTACTTTAACTCACTATGACGTCATCTGAGGCTTGTCTGGATTGGCGGGAAAACCAATCCATAGGTTAAATCTTTAATATCCTCGCTATGCTTTTCGTACATGTATGTGCAAACAATTTAACAACAAATTTACACGAGCAGTTTCGTGTAAAATCATACACACAGGCATATCTACCTCAAATCCAAGTTAAAAGCAATGCGAAATCCAGATGCCCTGTTACACAAACAGTTGCATAAACATGCGTTTTGAAAAATTACGGCTGTTATAGAGCAGCTTGTGCAAACCGCTCTCTGTCCATTGCGTCACTTTAAGAGTATCCATACCGAATTTTACGTGTTTTTGACATGGTGTGTGTTGGATAACATTTATAGTAAACCATTCGAGGAAAGAATTGAACGCCCTGCTCAATCGATGTTAGCACCGGTTTTGTGGTAACAACGTTTCTAAGACATGAGATAGACGACATATTTCGATCAACCCAAATTGAACGAGATAGCGGGCGATGAGAGAGTAAACAATACAATTGTGATGAAATTATCAAACCTTTTACCTTTTGTCTTTTTTCAACACTTTCACTGCAACTGTAAAAAAGTAAAAGCTGTTATAAACATCTCTATTCTTCCAACGAACGAGTGCATCGTTTGACAGAATAGTTCGGTTCTGCCACAGCTTCCATTTCTCAGACTCTAGTAAAGTACCACCTATGACAACCGACCAAGACAAGGGTTTCAACCCGATAAGACACAGGGTTAATTAGCATCCTTTTGTCGACGAGGTTTTTTACCTTGGTGCTTCACATTCAACAGGAGCCGACAGAAACACACGTATACAACGAGAGTCCTCTAATTACAATCGTTAAGGATTATATAAATACCATATGTCGGATTGTCTCTAGCATATGGCTATCTTCATTCTACAAACAACATGTTCTGCAACTGATATATAGTCTTTTCTTTTTAAAGACCGGCATATCATTACAAATATCGTACTGCTTGTTTTCGAGGAGTTCATTACAGCTTTACTAAGTGCGGTAAAGGGAAAGGAACGCCATTATTGGCTTCATGCTCACAGATTTTCAGGTCAGTGGCAAATCAGAATGGAAGCGAAATTACAAGTTAAAAAGCAAGATTGTCTCGATATTTCTGTTGGGAAGCATGCATGTGGAAAAGCTGTAATTAACCGATAGGACTTATCGATCGCTATTGATGAAATTAACAAATTACTCTAGTTTAAACACAAAATGAGATTCAGGCAAACCTCCCCACTATCTATTGTCTAAGATAAGTTTTGTTATTCCCGTTCTAGTTTTCCCTAATTCAAACACCTTAAAACGGCCATTCAATCACAATTTCAAGAATTATCTGCATTTAGTTGTTTATTTTCTGTGGATGAAGTATATTCGTTTGTTAAAGGTTTAATCCTTCTCTTCGAATGTTTAAAACATTCCTAACATGCATACAGTCCTGTTTGTTAAACTCCTTACACATTATTGAGCACCGTCAATGACTGTATTGGAAGGCCATAAATAGAGGGCTGTTATAAAAGGGAACCATTACAATCTAATAAATGATATATCTAGTTACACCATTAAATGCAACGCTTTCCTTTCGATACCCATCTCTTTTCAGTCGCCTAACAGAGGTAACTCGATATAGGTTGCCTAAAACGTTCAATGTTACATTTCATAATTAAGAAAATGAGTTCTCTTGAAAAATCAAGCCTATATTGTATAATGGTGTTAACAACATTTCAACAAAACTAACATTGATGTGTTAAAAGAAAACTTATCTAAGTGGTATCATGCGTTATCAAACTTCCATAACTAGCACCCAACTGTATGTTCATTAGCCCTTATAGTGATGGAACGATTTCATACCTTTGCAAACAGGTTAGATCCAGGCCAGACGCCAAGTAAATTGGCGGCTTGCCTGTGATCTAACCTGTTTGCTACTTTGAGTATATTTTCTCATCAAATTATCTAGATATTGAGGGTTTTGGAAAGCAGACGACGCACAAGTCTTATTTCTAGAAAAACTACCCAACATTCTTAGGGTTTAAATTGATATATGGAGTAACATGGATAAATATTTAATCCTTTGCCATCTAGAAGTCAGACCTGCAGGCTATATCTGGGCTCAAGCCGTTGACCTCAGTTGACCTCTATTTTATATAACAGAACCGGGTTGGCATTATCTTTGATGATAAATAAAGTATAAACACTTTGATATTTGATCTATACTATAAACTCTGTGTTTGAATCGAATTTCAATTCGGTGTCGAGACATTTCTTTTCCAAAGTTGTACTAGCAATCTACTTTATAAGGAGAAAATATTTTTTTGAAATACAATCTCTCAAAATCAGCCAACTTCAAAATGAAATCTTTTAATTCAATCTCGGAGGTAATTATTGAAAGCCAGTCGACCCTTTCCATGCTTTACCACTTACAAAAATCAAAATTTGAATAAACCATATACCATGCAAGTTAGACTTAGTATTTGAAAACTATAGCAGAAAAAGGGCATTGATGAAAAAGGAAAATTGTTATGTCTCATGTCTTGTATTCATATAAGCGTTACATCTACCCCAGGTATATATTGAAAACTAATGTATAGATCCAGTATATAAAGATAAGGGATAACAAAACGAAAACCTGCAAAAGGACTAGACATAGTGGAACCTAGATTGGAACATGGACGGGGAGCTTTTAATATAACCGAATCTCAATGGTGTGAACTGGTAAAATGTTCCTTTCAATTTCATAACTGGTTATCAAATAAAAGTATTTTATTAACTGTACCGTTTAAAATCATCTTCAGTTAATTGATTTATGCGGAGCATTGCTCCTGGGGAAACAATTATATGGACAATATGATATAACATGAAAAAGGAACACTTTACCAAGGACATGGCTTGGTGCATTTATTCATATGATTCTTTTGCCAAAAGTATTCAAAGTGGAATCTTACCCATTAATATAAAGAGACCTGTTTCGCGTCTTAATCTGAAGCTAGTTTTGTCAAAAAGCACATTCCGTTCAAAGGTGCTTTTTTGAGAAAGGAACATTACTCCATGATTCCTTGTGGTTCTTTATAATATTTCTTTGTTGGTTTTCTTGTAGAGTATCCAATCCTAAAATGAATGGATACACAATTCATGGTCATGGTCGATCCAGATTGAGGAATAACATGTAGTATTGCCATAGCAACGGTGACAACTGTTCCATTAATTGAAAAGCTATGTTTTGAATCTGTCACAGAGAAAAGAGCCCAGATTTTCTAAATTCGATTTGAAAATTGGCTGGAATAGACAGGGCTGTCATATCAAATTAGCTTTCGAGTTCCTAGTCCATCGGCCATTGTTACTTCCATGCATTTCAGCCAAACTGGGTCATGGGACAGCGACCCCGCATCACCATCTGTACAGTTCCCATTATAAATGATATTGGCCCATGGTTACACACCGAAGTTTCAACTTTATGTATGGTCATCAGACTCATGATATCATAATATATTCAGTTAAAAAAAATAGGCAAAATATTGCCTAGCAAGAGGGCTAATTTTTTTTATCCAATGTTTCATTACTTCCAAACCTGTAGAATAGATAAACACATCATACATAGGCAAATGAATCTACCAATTTAATGAGAAATTCCCCCAATGGAGTTTTTTCTAGCTTACAAATGAAAAATACAGATTTTAAATTGCTTAACGTTTTTGTTAGTCTAAATGTTAAACATAGATGAAAACTTTACAATATTTCTTCCCAGAATATGCCCTAATATGTACGTCCCGGCTAGTAGTATGCCCTCGGATCTCTCTACACTACAACAATATCGCATTTGCATATATTCAAATGAGATCAATTCTCAGATCCTATCGCACTTCATTGTTTTCATTTCTGATGGATTATTTTCAGCAAATACTTTGAGTGAGGAAAACCAAAATGCTAAAAATAAGCGTTTGAATGTAAATTAGTCCAAAATATAATTCATAACCAATATATTTCTGCTTTCGTAGGATTAAAGCCCTCGTTCGTTTTGGGTTTTTTAAGATGCATTGATTTAGTCGACTGCTGTTTTCCATATTTCGCAGATTTTGAAGTTATTATGAAGTTGCTTTTTCAAGACTCGAATGATATGCCTGTGATAGAAGGAAACACATGCTTTACTGTTGCAAATATAAGATAATACAAGAAACTTCACTGATTATGTTCTAAACCAGTAAGCTAAGTAACGCAAACTAAATGATAAACAGTGTAATGCTAAAGTAAAAAACGTCGTGATAAAAGTAAAACACCAATGGTAAGTGACAAAAACAAGGATATCCTCTTTCAGATAACACGCACAGTTGTTTCAGTGTCACCATGTTAAAAGTTGTTTTATATGTTCATCGAAGCAACTTATATGAAAAACAAATACAAAAATATTGAAGGAATAAATCAATAATCAGCCTTCGTATCTTCTATTTTCCCTACAATACTTTTAAATATAACGAGTCAAACATCCATCAGGAAACTATTATCTGAATCCGAGTACGACGGTTTAATAGTTGGCGTAATTAAATCATTATAAAACCGTGCACGCTTTCATACACATAAAACACATTCATCTAAAATAAAAGAGTATCAATGTAATTTAATACTTATATTACAGAAATAAAATTGACAACCCTGACATAATCAGACATCTCATCTATCCCTTTCGGGTAAAACATGACAGATACGGAGAGAGTGTGAAGTGGCGGCGTTACTAGATCGCGAGGACTGCAATTTTTGTCCTAATATAGTCGAGATTTCGTTTTTTGAATGTCTTTGTTGCGATTACTGTCTGGTTATTTAGTAAAAAGAAGATATCAATGAGAACATGTCAGTGTTAGAACCTATCTAACATACTTTTGTTCGAATAAGTGTCACTAATGATTGGATATACCAATGGTTTGATGCATGAATAGATTAAAATAATGTTTATTCACTTTACATACACACTTGAAAGAATTAAAGACGATCTAATTCTGCTTCTAAAAACTCTTCTTCAATACGTAACTTACAACAGTCCAGCTTTTGTCTAATTTTAAAGAAATCAACTTTTGTTTGACTTCCACCTTTCCTCACATCTGTGAAGAAGGACATCAAAGTGGCAAAGATACTGGGGCAGCGAATTCAAAACTGACACATGCAATGTTTGGTCATGTTTGTAGGCAAGGTGTGCGACACGCTTGCGAGATTTTCTCGGATTTGACTCAGAAAAAAATGGATGAAAAATCAATGGAATTCCCTGAGAAGCTTAAATCTGTTAAGAGGGAGCGAAGGACAGAACACATACAATGCTAATGTACACAATGTGGCGGAAAAGGCATTTTTATGTAAATGGTCAACAAAGACAGGGGAGAATTAGCTCAGTATAAATGGGGGAAACTTTGGAACCATATTGCCTGTCTATACATCATGACTCTCTACATCCGAGTAACAGTGATAAATGGTACTTTTTTAATAAGGTTTAAAGTAGTGTCAGTGGTTTTTCAGTTGCATTGCGGGTGTCTTTGGGTATCTTTGATTCGACATTACTAGAAGATCAGATATATCTACAGATTTCGTTTATTACGTTTGGAATCGGTATTTCAAAAGAAAAAAATGCCACTGATGAGCGAAGTGGGGTTTTTTTTACCATGTTTTCTAATAATTGTCAAAATACTCTACCTAAAAGGAGCAATACAGAAAGTGGTCACCTTTTACTTTTGTGCTGACAATGTCTGAATAAGAGCATGATATGTATGTGGTATATCATCAGAATCCTTAACTGTTGGTATTTGTGGATTTTTCTTTTACAAAGTTTAAGCAAATCATTGTATATAAGCGGTACACGATCAGAACATTACATTATTAATAATAGGCTTTCAAGCAAACCATCTGCTTTTTATATTTTTCTATTTGATTTTTTCAATCTTTTCCTAAATCATAAAATACAAATGTAGGTTTCAACGCAAGTCTATAAGTGCTTCACACTTGTGAACGACATGATATATTCTTGCATCCAATCTTTGAAATTGTTAAGTTTAGAGCCGTTCAATGCAATATTCCTTTGCTGCTAGGCTAGATGCTTTCAATGGGAGCTGGTGATTATTTCTCCCCAAATCCAGCATAATCCCCGATTTATTCCTTCCTTTTAAAGAGTCCTCAAATGTTAGCTGATAGGGGAGGAACACCTTTTAGATCCTTAGCATCCAATATTGGAAATGGCTTGGCAAGATCAGTTAGAATAGTTCATCATTTTTCTCAAGGAAATCATTGTAGTAGGATATGATTTATTTTTTTGACAATTATTTTCATAACATGCTATCGAGAGATGTATCATAACCAATAAGTTCATGGTCACAGCAGATATTTAACTTTATGTTCATGGTTGAGATAAATCAGTATAAATACATTGAATCAAGCAATCAGATCTATATAAATGATCCCACTCTTTAACTCATCTGTACAATGCATTTAATTATAACACATGAAGACATACTTCATTATCACAACTTTTTTATAAATCACCACCCTCCCTGCTCAATGTTTCAATATGTTCTAATAAGAAGAATATTCTCTATTAAGGGTTTTCTCTGGTTCACATTTACTAAAAAAGTGATAAGCCTATGGAAAAGTGTCAAAAATACAGTCTATGGGGTTATTGGTTTGCCCATTGAATGAAAGTGAGCAGAGATAACATTGTGAGTGCAGTGAATTCAAAAAGGACCTTTCTTTGCAATGGTACTGCAATATGCCCCAAATTTATTTGATTTGGAATTAGACAATTTCTCCATGTACACACACAAGTTGGAGTATCATACAGTTCACCCTTATTTTTGAATCTGATGTCTAATGGATAAATCTTGGAAGCATGCATTCAACAAAATTGCACACTAATTGCAAAGAATGTGCTGTCTTCAGCTGAGATATTACAACATATTTTCACAACTCAAATGTCATGCAATTTTTCCTATTTTGTCAGTTCAGCCAAGAGAATGTATTTCTAAATTCGATGCATCTTCTATAATGCCAACCAACGTAAAGAGTTAATAGAGAAGGCACACACTTTCAACAAAGCTTGTGCCAATATTATGAAAACAGAGAGGTTTGATGTCCACTTGACAATTGGCAATTGGGCTCCAGTGGTATGGTATAAAGTCCATGACAAAATGAAGCACCCTAGACTGTTAATATTCTACAGCTTGGTTCTGTATGGTGTCTTCACTGCAACACTATTGTGCGTGCTTATCATTTGCAAAGCTTCCTACAGTATTGCATTAAAAGCAAGGAATTAAATTAAATTCAATACATGTATATGCTGTCGTCAATTGTTCTAGGCTTGCTTTGGTCAATCAAAAATTATGTTTGATATTGACAAATCAGAAGCCTGAGTGTTTGAGCATTCAAAAATTATATCAATCTGAGCTTTTGCAAGTATATGAAAGGTTTTAAATATTACTTTCTTGATGTTGAAGACACACCTCAAAACCACCTTAAATATCAACAGGAGCTTGATTCGATACATCACTTACACAATGAATCATTAAGTAAGATCAATAGTTATTTTATATATACATCATAAGTCCACTCAAAACTAGTGTAAATTCAACGAAAATCAGTCCCAAATACAAACTATTTGTGCTGGGCGATCGGTTATTACATACGTTTCATATCCATCAATCATACAAAGTTACAAGTAGCATATTCTCATTAAGATATATATCTCTTTTTTTTCTCCTATTTGCCTCTCCTTCGTGCCTCAGGGAGTTTTAACCTTTTGAAGTTGTTATAAACTTGTTAAACCTACATGGCCCTCCCGTTTGCCACCATGATGTAGATACATATACTGATTTGTGTCACTTGTAAAACAAGTCAATGAGAGAAATACAAAATTAAAGTTAACTTTTGCCTCAATGATTTCCATACCTATTGATCACTTGTGCGTATCAACATGAACATAGAGAAAAAATAATTTTAATGTTTTCGGCTGAAAATCACTAATGTAAAAGTGATGCTAGAAGTGAAGCTAAACCAAACCTCTTACAAAATAATCACTGTACATGCTAATGTCCTGGGTTGGGGCAACTCTTCCCAACATAATAATGCATTATGTATAAATTCGACACAGACTATATATAAAACAATTGTATAAATGTAACAAAAAGGTGAACCTGCTGTTATTTGGGCAATACCTCCTTTTGTAACAATAGCTTCAGTCAAGTATGATCAATGGACATGTTTGTTTTCATAGCTTACATTTGTTGTCTGCTGTTGCATTCAATATCGACATGTCATGATATCCTGTATAGAGGAATGGGTCAAGTCCTGACCAAGAAAAATCACGTGGTTACCTATAACCACAAGTGGAAATTATTTGACATTAGTAGGACGTTTAATGCCCAAACCTTCCAATTATTGAAATGGTCGATTAAGTTTTATAGCCGAAGTTTACTTCTGCCTATATACTTGCTACGGGGACCCTTGGGTCAGTTATTTATGCATAAATGTTTCAAACACACTTTTTCTCAATGGCCCATTGTTAACCTTTTTTTGGTATGGACCTCTGACAACATTACATTGACATGTTTTATTAACATTGCACATGAAAAGTTGTTGATAATTAGCAATTGCTGTTTCTGGTGATTTTAATTTAGCATAAGACATCGTGTAAAATATGTATAACAAAAATACTACATGTCTTGTAGAAAAAGAAGAAATTACACAACGACAGCAATTTCTCCTTTTTGTCACAATGCTATCTACCAAAATCACAAAGAAAATGATGTTTTTCTAACTCAATAATTGTTGTCTGCAGTTACTTTCAATTTCGACCAGACACAACATCAAAATGATAGAAAATGTAAAGAAAATTGGTTGAATAATAAGACCCTAAACAAAATCTCATTGGATAATCACTGAATAATTTGCCACCAATCAAAGATTGTCACTTTCGGTAAATACCATAGATATTAAAACGCATCAGTTTTCCATGGTAATAAATGTCATACTTAAATGGGAGGCATCAAGCGAGGGAGACATGAAAGTATTGAGGGGTATTTACTCTAGGATCTAGCTTCGCAAAGCTAATATATCGGAAAGCCCAGTTTATCACATATCATACAGAAACCTGTGTGGGGTTGCTTTACAAAGAATTTATGCATTATTTCATAAGCACACTTTTTACTCGTTTAATATGTTTGATGGATTTTATATTGCTGTATAAAAATCAGAAATTCCTAACACTACTTAGTAAGCTTATGTTTTATTTGATGTGCTGGAGCTATCTGAAAACCTCTAAAACTCTATGATATTCATCATTAATTACTTAGAAATGATAGGCTCAATGATGACTCTTAACTTTTGAGGGATACGATGTTTCAAAACTTCAGATATCCTACAAATAAAAGACAGACAAGGACAATGCAGGTTAAAGTTAGTGAGTGGTTTATACATGTATATCTACAGCATGTAATGAAACCAGTATTGCCTAGAGAAGGTCGTTGGTCATTAAAAGAAGACAATTTTTTTAGAAACGCTAGCTTGGTTAGTAGTTGCACGAGAAAGGGTAAAATCATTAGGCAAAGTGTGCAAACTGGCAGAGATATCTACATTAAATTACTCCTCCATTTGATTTTATTAATTTTGTGAGAATTTACCGAAACTTAATCTCCCTTTAGGAACCCAAACCTGCATGTAAGCTGATGTTAATATGCATGCTGTAATTATATACATTTTTATGGTATGTTATAAGTGTTGGGCGAAAATTGGCCTCCCAGGTTGCGATTAATTAGATATTTTCTGTCTGGGGGATTTATCCATAAAGGGTTCTAACTAGAAATGTGGAACTGTTGAAGTAAATATGAACCCTGAACTCATAATTGTAAAACATTCTTCATTAGTATTCAGGGTTCAAGTTCATTTTCCTTTGACACATGGCTACTTCTGTTTCGTTCTGCAGTCAACATTTCTCTGTCATAATTAAAGGTAGTTATCTACTTAACTAGAAGGAAAGAGATAGGGTCCTCGAGTTTGACACTGATGAAACAATTTTATGTAAAGTTATTGCCAAAGGTTCATCCTTACCTTGCATACAGAGGTATTCATTTTGCCTTTCTGCAATATAATTCATCAGCTGAAGTAAACATCAACAAACAAGTCAAACAACCTCTTCCAAATATTACCTAAAGCTCCTTATATGGCAGTAAATATCAAATGCAATAACTGAAATAGATGCTTCATACATTACAATGAGACAATAATGATTATATACACGGCAAACAACCCCCAGACATATTCAACTTTCACTTCCCTTGGTGCCCTCAGTGTGACTAAATTTCATGAAGGGTTCAATTTCCCCCCAGTGCCCTTGGTTGTTACTAAATTTGGTGAAGCGTAAATCTAATCAACCTTTTAGTTATAATTAGACATGGAGCTGAAACCCTACAGCACTGTCTTCCATGTAACATCTCCACAACATGCAAAAACTGCACAGGTTCACTAACCCCGTAACCCTTTCCCAAACAACAAATTTTCGACTGTCCCAAATTGAGAGAGTTTGCAGACAACATTTCAAAATGTGATGATATTGAGAAATATTCCTAAGATAGAGCAGAAAACCTTGTGGGAAAAGGAGAAATTGCTCGTCACGAGCAATTTCTCCCTTTCCCACAATGTTTTCTAAGGGTGTCTGCAACAAAGTGGTTGAATGTTATTATTGTTTGGGAAAGGGTTAAACAAGCACATCCTTCCTTTACCGTCATACAATTCACCTGGTACAAATCACCTTGCATTGCATAAAAAAACATCTCATTGGTGCAGAGTGTGCTCAATGAATATGACCATGTTTGTTAACCAAGCATCATATTGATATCCAATAAATATTTTTATCATTAAAGTTGAAAAGTGTAGTAGAACTGAAGCTTTTAGTTTCACTGTTTCAAAACTGTCGAAGAATAACCATAGGAGTAAAGGTTTTGAAACGGACCAGGATATACAATGTCACATTATCACATGCTGATTGAAAGTACATGAGCCTTTAAAATGTTCAACCTTTCTACAGTTACACCATCAAATGATTTAAAGAAGTAACTCTTTCCCTAGTAACACTATCTTTTGTAAGAAACCATCTTAGCAGACGATGTTGTGCCAAAATGTTAAATTCAGCATCATGCTCAAATTCTCATTGTGTCACAATGGCTTCAAAGATCAGTCTATGATGCAATAATGCATTGTTTTCTTTTGTCATTTGGTTTGATGTCATATACTGCAAATACAAACATTCTCAAATTAAGCATAATGTTAACAGATCTACAGCAGGTTAGGTGCTTTAGTCAAGATTCATCCAAAAAATTGTATCCTCTTACACTTAACTGAGACAAAGAACCTCTGTCGCAAAGTTATTATAATGCTAAAGTGCCTTGCAGGGTACAGAGTTTGAGCTCTTCTGGCAACATGTAGACTAAAGCCAGTGGGTTTTACATGTAATTACCACATGGTGCTATCTCCTCTTTACCCACAGCACCCATACCTGAAGAAAAAACAGCATATGTCTCTCTGAGAAAATTAGTTTATTATTACAATGCTATTATTTGTGTTCCATTGATGAATAAGGATGGTGTCAACATGTTTTTCAAAACATTGAAAACTCTCAATATATGTAATGGATATGGTTTAACAATCCATGACATAATCATAACTGTTAGTAACAGTACTCTCTCATTTCTAATTTCAGAGATCCCCTCCACAGAATTTACCTCCATTTAGCTCGCCAGACGATAACCAGTCGACGCGGTCTAACGATACTCCAGTAACTAGTCAATCTAATACAAACTCTTCCCAAAATGCTGACAACAATAGTGAAGCTGGTAAGTACCTTTATCGATAGCTTCTTTCCCACTGAAAGTAGAATAGAAAAACCCTTGAGGTGGAAAACAATATCTATCAAGGATTTTGACTATTTTCAAGATCAACATAAACAGATGGCTCTCATTAAGAATCGAAAAGAACATCTTGACAGCATGATAGAATTTAGAAACCATTGTGACAAAAGAGAATTGGCTTGCTATAACTTCTCCTAACTTCTTGTTTGGTCACAATGGTTTCTTTCATTTTCAGATTTAGGTCTCTTGAAATGAGAAAACCATTCAATAAGAACAGGCGTCCAAAAAGGAGGTACATTCTCCAAGCTTGTATCTTTATTTCTTCTCTGGATTATCATCAGAATTGTTTCTTTCGGATAATTCTGATGAGTACCTACAATATAGGATTTATAAAATATCTTTTTTAAAATAACAGTGTAAGGGACCCATTACCTAGACAACTGTTGGAAGGTTTTGGGGCACGGTGTAAAACTTTGAGTAATAGAGACGTGACGAAGGTGATGGCGCGTTCTCCAGAAAGATCAATACGTTAAATAATGTGAAGTGCCGGCTGAAACCTCTTGTCAATCGAAAATTTCATTTAAAGCCATTATCATATCAATTTGACTTAATTAAACAGTGATTAAAATTTCCTACTTTACGGGATCATCAAGTGGCGTATGTCCTCTGACAATACAGGCAAACGACAATACACCGTTACGCCAATAGAATTGGACTAATTATGAGCCAGACTATTATTTTTTTAACCCTTATGTCTAACAAGAAGGCTTTTAAACTAGAAGGAGGTAGATGATCTTTAGACGCATACAGTGAAATAACTTGAACTTCGTTGACTAATAGTTAATTTACTCAATCCATGTGGAAAAAAACAATATTCTGTCAAAACAACACATAGCTGATCAGCAATTTCCTTTCTTTTACAAGTATTTTGTGAAAAGTTGATGTTTGTTTAAGATTAAACAATCAAACAGTCTTTTTATTAACTCTTCATTAACTATATTGAGGACAGCTAAAGGAATCACTACTTACAAATGTTTTCTTTTTCTTAACCATAGTACATTTTACCAGTTTAATATCAAAATATCAACTTTGCATACTGATGTTTGTGTGGTTATTGCATCATCATCATCACAAACTGTCATGCTTTCAATCTAAGTTGGTCACAACTTTTAGAGTGAAGGAATAATGGCTGCTATCACAAGCCATATGCTATTACAAATCATTTTCCTTTTCTTTTTTCTGCTTTGTCATTTCATGAAAGCTGCATAGATAATTGAAATGGTTGTACCCTTTCGTTAACCAATTCCCATATAACAAAAGTTTGTGAGAGGCAAACTCAAGGTTCATGACATTGGGTAAAATTCACTTTGATTTAGAAGAAATGGCTTGCTAGGTATAGTTTTGTAACCAAAATCGAAACCAACAATTAATCCTTTTATAGCAGCTGTTTCTAAAATCATTTTTATACATGTTAAAACGGGCATACATGTATATGAAGTATAATTGCTAATGCAAGAAAACTATTGGCTATATAAGACAAGATGCGACTTAAATTTTCCACTTATCACATTGTTTTCTAAAGTTGTTTGCTCTTAGCATTCTGAGATGTCATCTTTATTTGGCATTGGTTTAAGTATCTGAATTTTGATTAATCCTTTCCCCAAAGCAGATAACACTTGATACTGTTTCAACAGACAGCATTCAAACAGACTTTATCAATGTGTAAAGAAAGAAATTCCCAATACACCATAATATCTTCTATCAAGATTCAAATGTTTGCATTCAATTAAATTGGACATATATGATTCTTTCGGATTTCCATATTATGATTAACACAAACACACAAACCATGAAAATAAGAAAGAATGTAACAAGAATTTCGGTCGAATTAGGTCAATCTGGTCAGGGAGACAAAGTTTGGCCAAGTGGACACCTACTGCATAACTTATGGTCAAGGGAGTCTTTAACAAATGACTTAATCTGTGCAAACAAACACATCAGTTGAAAACCAGCTAATATTGCTGACGGCTTATCTTACCTATGGCTGTCCCAAACCACACCTTTCTCAATACCATTTGACCGCTGAGGTCTCGTAGCCAGGAAGGTATCTCTGGTCATTCACCCTTTTCACCTTTCAATCATTGACAGGTGCAGCAAATATGCAACCCAGTTGAAGTGCCTTGAAAACAGTTTTCAACACAAATTGACTTACCTTTAGAAAGCTGGGTAATTTTCTAAATATATGTTTTTGGGCAGTCTGCTCTTTAAAACCTTAAATATCTGCTTAATTTTGTTGAGGAAAGATACTCACAGTAGCAAACAGGTAAGATCAGAGGCCAGTCGCCAATTTACTTGGCGGCTGGCCTGGACCTAACCTGTTGCATGAAGTTGTTTCTAGCATTATAAGGGATAAAAAGACTGCTTCATTGTTTGATCCATTTACTTACAAACCAAAGTTTTACATCAAACCAAATGGAAAGATTGTGGTGAAAACATTTAGAAAAAGTGTATACTATTGCACTTCCATGGAATTTATTGATGGTTAAAAGATAAATTTCTGTTCAAATATGTCTATTTTCAACAAAAATGCATACATTTTTACACAGGAATTTTTTCAGTTTTACTGATGATGTACAACAGATTTGAGACAAAATTCTGTCATTGATCACTTAGTGAAAAGTCACATACAAAATGAACATTTCAGAAAGTCAATCAGGAAATACTCCTGGAGCCCCAAAATAGTTTTGAATTTCATGCTTTTTTAACAGTATGAAAGCAAAAAATATGAAAACTGGATTCCCATTTGATAGGGCTTCCTTTCTTGCAACAATGACCATTATGTACAAGGCTATAGTTTTTTTGTCATTTCCCTTTATCTGCACCGATTGTACAATCTGTTACCACAGGTCCTTTCAGTGGTTGAAAGAAGATAAATCTCTCAATACTTCAGAACATCGTGTGCAACTGTGAATATTGACCACATTTATTTCGGGCAGAATTGAGCAGCTTACAACGGTGTCCTTATCACAGTGTAAACATTCCCATAATGCTGGGATATATGAACCAAGTCATACAGAATCTCCCGGTTAAAGATTTTGATTTCAGTGGACGCCCCCTCAGAAAATACCTTGTTTCTGTCACTTATCTAGTATCTGTTTCCTGTGTGGAACTCTGTCATCATCCAAATTCTAAAAATAAAAAAGTTTTCATTTTTTATCATAATTAAAAACATTTCTTTTGTCACTAAGGTATGTTTCTTCGCAATTATTATCTAAGTGTGTTAATCAATACTAATTCATACATCTCTGAATTTTTTGTTGGGCAAGACAAACTTTAATAACACCAGAGCAAAAAGAAAGGTTGCTTATTTGTCATAAGAATTTGTTGAATTCACTAATCACCAATGCTGTATTTCATTGATATATCAAGTGTTTAATGCAAGGCTTAGGAAGAGTTTCACAAATGTGAAGCACTTACTAAAGTTGCATTCAGCTTTTAATATGCCATTTCTGTACCTTGTTTGAAAGAAACAGGTTAAGAAAGAGTATCTATCATAACTGTACAAACAAAAAATATACCATCCCTGGTTCAATAGGGCCGCTATGGAGAAATGGGTTGGTACCCCCTTTGTAGGGGAGGCGGTCCCCGTTTACACAGTGATATAAGAGGGTGAATGAAAACCTTACTCCTAGCAACTCTCAATGAGAATGAAAAGAATCTCTAAGGATTTTAATTCCTCGGGTAAAGTGAGATAGGCCGATGATTACCGAACAATTTCCGAGATAAGCCCGTCCCCAAAACCTCGTATGAAAACATTTGGCACAGAGAACCAGCCTGATGGTTTTCAAAAACATATCGCAAACGATAAGATTGTATTCTCTGACAAGACGGTTCCTGTCTATATTGCTTTTTTCTAATGCTTTAACCTCTCTCCTTCATGTTGTATTTTATGACTGGTCTAAATAGAAATTAACAGCAAACTACAGGATTTGGGCTGACAAACAAACATTGCATGTCTTAACTTGTCACTATTTCAACCTGTCAAAATAAAAACATTATAACAATAAAAATGTTAAAACAGTGTTAAATCATAAACCAACATTCAGAGCTATAATTTAGTCAGCATAGCAAAGAGTTTCCAAAAATCCCACCCTATTTGTGACAAGGGAGATCAAATAAAAGAGCAATTCACATATTAGTTAAATAAATAATCAGCAGATATATCCCTGCATTAGATGAAATAATGTTTATCTTTTACTCAATTTGTCAATATTAACTCTTCTATGTTATAATAAGGTGTGTACACAAACTCCAGTTTTTTATTATTTCCTTTTTCTATTATTAAAACATGAAGTATGTCATTTAGCGACACAGTATAATAGAAATGCAAAGAATTGGGAAATGATACCTGATATTTTATGTTAATAAACCTTGCACCATTATTAAATATTTCTCCAATAGGACAGCAATGGGAAAACCTTTTCTTTCCTCCTAGAAATCATACAAGATCATAATTGAAGACATTTTTAACATCCGATCAACTGTTGACAATTCAATTGTTTTCTGGATTAATAGTTGAAGGAGCATTTTGCAGAATGAAGAGTTTGATTCAATGTGAGAGATTCTTTCTTATGCTAAAAAGGATTTTTCTGTCTATTTCAATTACTTGTATAATGGTGGTATAATGGCTGTGACATTAAAATCCTGATTATAAAACATATAGACAAATAACATAAGTGCTCCTTTTCTATTACAAGTTAACAAGGAAGGAAGAAAAAAGAACTGATTTTACAACACATGATACTGATTTTACAACACATGATACTGATTTTACAACACATGATACTGATTTTACAACACATGATACTGATTTTACAACACATGATACTGATTTTACAACACATGATACTAGGTATTCACAATACCATTGCAATGAAAAGCAAGTTTGATATTCTTTGAAATACTATGATTCAAGCTCTATCTAGGTTTTCGCCAAAAAAAGGTCCATTTACGTTTTTTCAACTTGGCAAAAAACTATCATCTTGAAATCTCCCTTAAAATAAATTGTTTATTTTCAAGGTATTTTTGGCATCCCACACTTTTTGTATTGGTTCATGCAGATGTAAATTCCACTTGCTTTAATTAAATAGCTCTGATGAAGTTTGCTTATCGTACAAATACCTAAGCCCAAAGCTAAACTTTTGTGCAAGACTAATGCAAGTGCTTCACAAATGTGATAGTCTTGTTTTTAGCCAATATAGACTATTCTAACAAGAAGAATTTCTCCTGTCATGTTTGTAAGAAATCTACAACTTTTTTCCTTTTCATTCTTTTCAGTATAGTATGTACATCTTTTTCAACAGTTGTTCAGTAATATTCTTACTTTCTTGGGTTTAACCAGTACCAGGCTAGATCTTGGAACTATAGGTCCTCAAATACTCGGGCTCAAACCTAGGACCTCCATGTTAAAATACCACCACATTAACCACCAGGCCATGCAGCACCATACATTATTTTTAACCCTTTACCAAATGCAAAATTTCAACTGTCTCAAATTTAAAGAGTTTGCAGACGACATTTCAAATTGTGATGAAATTGAAAAATAATCATCAAAGAGGGTGGGAAAAGGAGAAATTGCTCATTAAGTGCAATATCTCCTTTGCCCAAAATGTTTTCCAGAGTCGTCTGAAACAAACTAGTCAAATGTCGTTATTGTTTTGTAATGGTTAAGACTGAATTCAATTCAGTTATTTCCCTGTGATTCTGAACAACTATGGCAATGGGTTCAGATTGAATAGTTGTCCCGTCCCCATGACGAATTGTTGAATTTTTCTCGCTCATCTCACCAATGTTATGGTGATAAACCTACCATTTCAATTCTCATTGAAACCCGAATAATAGTGGCCCTTGTCTATCTACTTGAAATGCGGTATTTGTACAAAAGTTACGATAATGGGAAAATAACAAATCAACAGGTTTTTTCAAGGATTAAAAAGTCCAACGCTGAGTTGGGGTTGAAATTAGCTTAAGAACACTTCTGATACCATGCACCTTTCATGTGTTAAAAGTCTTAGAAAGGCAAAAAGTCCCAATGTATGCCTCCCAAACTCCTCTTAAAGCCCAGTGTTTCATATTAACTTTCTTTTTAAAAAAGAAAAAAAACAAAACAAACTAAGCAGCAGATTTCAGAAGCTACTGTAACATCCAGTTTCTTGTTTTGTCAAAATTGTTCCTTTTTTCATATTATTTTGTATACTTTATATAACTTTATTTTGTCTGCCTTTGTTCACAATTTGGACCACTTAAGAAAACCATATGAGGGAACTAGTTAATGAGGAAAAAGACTTCTTTGAGATTGTATCTGCTAGGAAATCTGGATTGAACACACTTGTATCTAAAAGAGGAATAGGTTAATAATTTGTATAAAAAGTGATCACGTTTTTCAAACTAAAATTATCCAAGCTAATGCATTAAATTAGAAGCACTTGGGTTGGCACTGGGAGGAAAAGTATCAACTCTTTCTCAAAATTTAATATAATTTTTAAATTCAAAAGAACCAAAGCTTTATATCAAAATCATAGTGAGAATAACACATTTCTACTTTTCTCTCCAAAGATTATGAAAGTTTTCTCAGAAATTAGCTTGTATTTTATCTTTGGCTTTAGAACCTTATTCCTACAAAGTTTGTTCAGAGGTTACATTCTAAAAATGACTTCATATGGAACATCAGGGAAGGGGATAATTGAAAATATAATGATAATGAGACACAGTTCATGATAAAAGGCACTTAACTTTTTAAACTTTAGACAGATCTGTGATGATAGATGGATTTAGAAAATACATATACTTATCAATGTAACAGACCCTTTCCTGCGAGATTCCATTTGGCAGTAAAAGAACATTTGAAATACTGATATGCCAGTAACAGAGGACTGGTTGCAATAAAAAGTTTCTGTCATTGTTAAATTATATAAGCTGGGCTTGGATTGGAGGGAGAGGGTGTTACTTGGGTTAGGTCACCTATGATGAAACATTGTCTATGATAAACATGCTTAGGCTTGACGGGATGATCCTTGAATGGCAGGATAGTCTTGAAAAACATAGAGGTATTCAGGAACCTTTCCCAATATATAACTATGGCATCCACTGCCTTAATACAGGTTGAAACTCTAGATATTATAGAGAGAGCATCCAAACTGGGAATACTAATTTGCGATATTTAGTCCCATGCCTTGGACTTCTCAATTACAAACTAAACAATCACAGGCTAAACTTCAAAATTGTATGTCCTTACAACTATCTAAGAGTGTGACAGTATTGGATAGCAAATGTCATGTTAATAAGACCCAATTAGATATTGCTATACCACATATAATGTTTAATACATGTTTCAAATCTGACTAGACCTATATGTGCTTAGGGGTCCACATGCAATGCAAATAGATAGAATTTTCAAGCACATTGCCAATGCGTACCATAAACACATGTGAACTGAGCTTGTTGTTCAGAAGCTTCACTCTGGTCTAAGCATTAAATATGCTAACAGATCTTACTTCTGACTGCTTAGAGAAATTCGAATTTCAGTTTGTTTGTTTCCCAATGGCATTATGGCAGCTATGCGGTAAATTACAAATCACTCCTATCTCTTTGCATGAAGCATAAAGATTTCAAGAAAGGTCATGACCTAGGAAAGTGGTGTCCATTTCACTTTAATGACCATCTTTGGCCCCAAGTATTCGCTAATGGTCACTCCTTGGCAGGGGGTACCCAGGGGTGCTGGGGAAAACTTGATTAAAGTCAGACAGAGTTAATTGGTGATTTTTTATTTTCAATTATTTTTGCATTAAGATAACCTGAGATCTGTGTATAAGGTGTCATCTGAAGGTTGAATATACTGACCCCTCAAAGGATATCCAGTGAGGTAATAGGGGTAATAGGGCCCTCAAAGATGGGTATCTCATGACTGGCCCCTTTGAAAACCCTCATATAATGTCTGATGTCTTCCATAGAATATTTGGGATGACCAAGAGATGTATATCTCTATGTAGTCTTTAACCCTTTGAATGCTGGGTAATTTTCTAATAGTACGTTTATGTGATGTCTGCTTTCCAAAACCTTAAATATCTGATTAAATTTTATGAGGAAAGATACTCAGAGTTGCAAACAGGTTAGATCACAGGTCAGCCACCAATTTACTTGGCGGCTGGCCTGGATCTAACCTGTTTACATAAGCATGAAGTTGTTTCAAGCAATATAGGGGTTAAATAAGACCATTGGTTTGGAACTTCTTGAAGTTCAATTTCTGTTTGATTATTGGCAACTATCATAACAAAATATAGTAATTCTAATTCTTGTTTCACCTTACTAGGGATTACATGCATGGTTAGATTAACAGAACAAGTATGTGCATGTACATTTTCCAGAGGAATTTGGTTCAATTCTATTTTAGAGTTTCTAATCCAACCAAATCAACAAATTAGGCTGATGTAAAGACATCATTTCTGGCGGCACAATCAGCCAATGTTAACTTATTCAAAGTAAGATGTTGACTTATATAGGTGTACATGTAGAGGCTTAAGTGCATTACTATCGCGTTTCACATCTGTGAAGCACTTACTATAGTACCAGATAATTACCAAATGTGTTGGCAACAGCTAAACATTTTAAGGTAAAAGGAGATCATGTGATTATGTATCTGCTTTGCATATTTAACCATAGAAAATAATCTCTGGGACAGATAACTTATAATACCTTGCAATTTTCATAAATTCCCATAATGATTGTGCATCAATGTGGGAGCATCTACTTGAATCATCAGGGGGTTAATTAAAACTATTTGTTTAATTATGAACCTATCTATGATAGCTCATTAGTGTTTCTCCAGGTGCTACTGCATCAGACAACATTACAACCAATCATAAAATTGATAAGAAATATCAATGAACATTTAAATTTCAATAAACATTGGAACTAATATGGAAAAATGAATTACTATGATTGAGAAAAATCATCTTCAGTCACAATTATTTTTGAATGCCCTATATAACTAAAATATCCAGAAGAAGTTTTCATAAGGGGGAATGGTTTACTGTTTCCCACTTATATACTCATTTAATTGCACCTGTAGCAGAAGACATGCCATTGGGAAAGAATTGCATTTGATATAAGATGAGATATACAACCAAGTTCATCTTTTAGCACAATGATCTCTTTCCAAATATCATAAGGAAATTAGGTATCCCTCTTGATTTACATATTAATTCTTTGTTGTCTGCTGAAAGTTGCCTTCAATTTGAATCAGTGTCATTACCTAATATGGGGGAAAGTGTTAATTACATGGAACCAAACCCCAGTCATTAACTCTTTGCACATCATTATATTGAATTCACTCTATTCCCTCTCTTCCATCATCATTGACAAACAGTATTTTCCATGCAAGGTAAAAGATCATTATTGAAAGGTTTTTTAACCCTGAGAAAGCTGGATAATTTTCTAAAAGTTCTTCTTCATGAAACCTTCAATATCTGCTTAATTTGGACACTAACAGGTTAGATCACAGACCAGGCGCCAAATTACTTGACTAGATCCAACCTGTTTGCATAAGCATGAAGTTGATTCCAGTACTATACAGTCAAATTGTTCAATATTTTCAAGACCTTGAAGATGATTTTATCCTTTTTAATGTGAATTGTTATGCAGATGTACATAAAATCAATCAACAAGTGCAACATATTCTGTTCAAGATAGCTAAACGATACTAATACTAAAGTAGATATTGCATCATTACAAACAAATTATCCACTTTAAGCATAATATTCTTAAATACTTTATAGCTGTCGGTGTTGTCTTTAAATGTAAAGATTATCAAAACATCTGATCTATTGCTGCAGAATACCTGTTCCACTGAGGGAAAGGTATGCATGCATAGGAAAGAGTTAAGTTAGTCAATTAGATCACCAAATCATAAACCTATTAGCAAAGTCATTTCCTTAATCACATTTTAATATTGAGCTACTTTTCAGGTGAAAGCCCCATATCTCCCCCCTTTAGCTCTTTACTTTCGAAATGAATCAATAGCATTCTAGAGTTGATTAGCCCCTTACAGTGCTGGAACCAACTCAATGCTTATGCCAACAGGTTAGATCCAGGCCAGACACCAAGTAAATTGGCCGCTGGCCTGTGATCTATTACCTGTCTGCTACTCTGATTATCACTCCTAAATCAAGAAGAGCAGGTACTTAAGATTTATGAAAGCAGATGACACAAAAATCTTTTTATAGAAAATTACCCAGCATTTTAAACAATCAATGATGAGCAATCAATATGACGATAGAAACCAGTGTATGAGAAACTTCTTTTCATTGCTGTAACATTTGTTCAAGAACAATAGTTACCAATCAGTGTTTTACCGATTTGTTATTGCTGTCTGCAATTGCTTTCAATTTTGACTAGTCAAAAAATCCCTTAACGGGGAATAGGTTAGAATGATGCCATTACCTCTATCTGCAGTTTACCCATAACCAAGCATTGACGACATTTGACCAGTTTGTTGCATACAACTTTTGAAAACATTGTTGGTAAAGGAGAAATTGCTCTGAACGAGCAGTTTTTCTTTTCCCAACAATGTTTGCTGCCCTATCAGAAGTTTATTTTTCAATTTCATCACATTTTGAAATGTTGTCTGCAAACTCTTTCAATTTGGAACAGTCTGAAATTTGATGTTCGGTAAAGGGTTAAGAAGTGATGCTCTAAGGCAAGGGTAAGCCCTTCAAACATCCTGGTTGTAATGACACAATAAAACTGTCATAATCTGCCAGTCCTCATTAAACTGTACTTACCATTTTATTCCAGTCATAAAGAATTAACAGAACAAAAATATCTTTCAAATTTGGTTTTAAGCAGAAAGAAATGATTTTAAATCCATGATTTGGTGTTACTGAAATATTACAATCAAAAACTCTCTTGACAGTTTCCCCATTTCAAGTCTTCCAAGAGCCTTACCTTTACTGATTTTTTAATCATTTTTACATCACATCAACATTATTACAGTTTTAGTTCAATTTTGGGAAGACCCCAAACTTAACTTTAAAGCCAGGTAGAAGCAGTGGCATTCGATGTTTTATTTGGGAAGCTACCTCTAATTGAAATCTATATGCTGTCACCAGGATATTCAAGTCAACTAAAGACATTGTTGTTGAGGAGCAATTCATCCTTGTGTCACAGGGGTTTCTAAAGACATCTGCACCAGATGTGTTTAAATGGGGCATTAGTGAGTAAGGGGATAATCTAGGTTATCCATTATTGTTAATAATTATACCAATATTAATCCGTCTGTATGATATCTTCTTTTGCATCAAATTGAATTTTTTGACAAAGAGAGAATGGCTCGTCCTTCCCTCCTGATACCCTATTGCACATTCACCCTTAGAATGCTGGGTAATTTTCTAAAAAGAGATATTTGTGTTGCCTGCCTTTCAAAACCTTCAATATCTGCTTAATTTTGATGAGGAAAGATACTAAGAGTAGTAATCAGGTTAGATCACAGGCCAGCCACCAATTAACTTTGCGGTTGACCTGTGATCCAACCTGTTTGCATAAGCATGAAGTCGGTTCCAGCACTATAAGGGTTAAGACTGATCTTTCACTGATAACAGTGCTTTATGTTAATCTGAAATTTGAGAAGCAATTCACTTTTAATTGAAGTTTTTCTCTTGGGTTAGAAAATTAATTTTAATTTTGGAAAGTGAAGATTTGAGATAAGCCCACTAGTCTATTCTATTCTACTAATAGGGCAATCCAAAGATTTTTTCTATAACATTAAGACCCAATTCTAAAGAAAAAAATCTGATATTCCCTCTACATAGACATTTCCTATGTTGGAACCTTGTGAGCAGCCCAAATTGAAAGCAACAGCGAATAACCATGTTTAATTTTATTTAAAAATACTCCAATGAGTACCAACACCAAAAGGTTTGGAGAAGATACGAAGAATTTAGACAGGAAATAAACTTTATTATCTGGAGCTCATTTATTAAATCATCGAAGCTTCCATAAAGAACTTGTTGAAGTTAAAATGATGTTATAGGCCCATTAGAGTCATTAGAAATTGGAGTGTGCACACAGACCCTTGCATGTTCCTAAATGGTTGCGCGTATTTGATTCAATTATGAATTTGTGATAGTACAATTTGATTTGAACCCAGCGAAATAGAATGAGAGAATGGGGACAGCGAAAAACACTCATATTTCTATGAAGTATGCCTTCAGAGACTCATATTTGCGGAGTTTATTCCATGCTTCTTCTGTGCAGGAATCCATATGAAACATCTGCAATAGACAGGTTATTTTTTCAACCTTTAGAACGCTGGGTAATTTTTTTGAAAATAGATTGTGGTGTTAACTGCTTTCCAAAACTTTACATATCTGCTTGATTTCGATGAGGACATATACTCAGAGTTGCAAACGGGTTAGATTACAGACCAGCCACCAATTTACTAGGCAGCTGACCTGGATATAACCTGTTTCCATATGCATGAAGTTGATTCCAGCACATAAGGGTTAAAGTATAGAAATGCTTGCCGGTCTGATGTTTTATTCATCATTCAATATAGATATAAAAAACAAGAACCACAACTCCTTAATACATATCTACAATTATCTCCCTTTTATAACCTAATTAGCACCAATTATTGAAAGTGCAAGTTTCTTTAACACCTAGATGAGACTCGAAAAATTAGTGTCTAGGAACCAAAGTTATATGGATTGCAGTGTGAATAGTCATAAAAACATCAACGCAAAATAATTATTTGCCCTTCATTTCATTTTTTTTCTATAAAAGTCATCAATGATTTTTCCTATATTTATTAGTTATGTACATCTGTTTGAAAATATGATAAGTGGAAATAGGTTAACAAAACCTGCTAATGGGAGCTGGATTGTAACAGATCCTAGGTTCTGGAATGATTCAGTGTGTAATAATTCTGTCATAACGCTGAAAAACATCAAGTCAAAAAACAGAAATAATCATTTCAAGGCAAATACACTTTGCACTGAAATGGAAGGAACCCTTATCCAGATCCGAACTAGTCAAAGAAATTTATAGTGGGTTTTTGAATAAAAAGCAACTTCTTCTCAGTTTAAAGTCAAAATATCCTTTAAGTGGAATTTCGGACGAATATGTTCAAGTAAACCATGCTCAAAAGACAAAAGCACGCTATTGTTATGTAATAGCAGAGCTTCTATTTATGAATGAAGTTAAACCAAAAAACAACCCACTTAAATTAAAATGGCATACAGAGTTATTTGCGCTATATTAACCTATAGCCTACTTAAACCACAGAAACCTTCAATAATCTCCTAACCGAATTGTTCCATCATTTTATTTGAACCACTGGTATTATCATTAATGGAGTCCAAAAAGCTAAATAGTTAAAGCATTGTTAATTAAATTAAAGGATTGTGTAGTAAAGGTTTAGGATCCTATGTGACAAAACAAACTCATGGTAGATCAGAGGGCATCTTCATAAAACAGGCATCAAATTCTAGATACTTAACACTGATTTCAGCCTGCCAAAATTAAGGGGGAAAAAAGGACGCTCTTTGAACAATTATTGGATTATCAGTTATGGAAAAGGTTAATAGGTTCTGTCAAAATTAGTGGTTTACAAGTGGGTGTAACATTTAGAGGAAGAAATAAGAAAACTTTGGTTCACCCTCTACCATGTAACTTCATATGTATAATTACAATGTATGGTCAGAATTAATATCATTGATGGATAAAAACACATTACAGTCACAATTGGTTTCTAATGCCTTTTCCCAATGAAAATTTCGTCTTTCATATATTACAATCATGTTTGTTTAAAGGCTTTAAAACCCAATGTGAAAAAACTAATTATTGTTTCAAATGAGTTGCTTACAAAGAGAGTATCATTCATCTAGCACATGGATTTCTGTTAAAAATGTATTTTTCATGTTCTATAATTGTCATCTGCTGCTTCTTCTCATTTGGACCAAGAACTAACTCCTAGTGGTAGGGTGTCGGCCCCTTTTTCCGAGGTCCAGGGTTTGATTCCCGTTAGCAGTGAGTTAACAATTGCTGGGACTAGTCCACAAATTGGGATGAGTATTGGTTTAGTATCCAGCAGTCATCGAGAGTGAATTCAATAAGTTTCAAGCTTCCGTCACAATCAATGTATAATAAATAAGTTAAATAACTTAAATTCCCATAGGTTGAAAGGTTAAATTTCCAAAGACCTGTTGAGACCCTAGTGTCTGATCTGGGTCCAACATGTGTGCTAAAGGAGTGTTGTATTTTTTTCTTCCTAAACCTATCATTAGCCTCCCAAACCCGAGTCCCCCATTAGATTGTTTACAGAATGCTAGAGTGAACCACTTAACATGTCTGCACTCTTCCTTTGTGATTCCTGGTCTCGAAGAGTTCACATTCCAACTTCAAGGGCAACCAATAGAAAGTTTACTAACATAATTATCTTTCTCACTGTATGTCTTTTTGTTGTGTAATTGACCATTTTTTTCTTGGAAATATTATCCAACGCAGCGCATCCTTCAACATATTAGTCATAGCTTTTGTTCGACTTTGAGAACCAACCTAGGTTTAAAAAAACAATTTTTCCACGCTTGATATTTCGATGGTCTTCAGCAAATTGCATTTTATTCAATGAAATGCATATATGATATTTGGGTATTGAATTCCGTTGTTTTTTATAAGAAATAAAAACCATAAACATTTTAAAAAGCCTTAAGACATCATTTTAGGAATGGTTATACCGGTCCTTACTTCTAGAGATTGTGTTGTTTGGTGTGTTTTTTTATATCTTTATATGTACTGCAAAATAATTCAATTTTTTACAAAAGAGTTTTTGGCGATATCAACAATGAAAAAGGAGATGCAGGTTCTAAACCCTTTCCTTTGTTGGAAAAATTTTAAAGGAAGTTTGTGGCCATTCCACAATGGCAGGGCTTGAACTTTTATAAAGAAATATATGCCGATATTTAATTATCAATTTAAGAAAAATAGATCATGACATACAAAGAAACCATGCAAATATCTTCCTTCCAAACAGTGGTCTTTCTTTACTTAAAAAAACTAAACCTTCCATAGAATAATATTTGTAATGTCATCTGTTTCAATTTGAGACGGTCTGGTAATTCTTGGAGATTAGGGAAAGAGTGGATGTCTGGAAAATGCAGTATAAATCACAGTAAATGGGGGCTGACTGCTCATCTGTCACCACGGACACCATATCATTATAACACCCAGTTTCAAACAGTATAATTACCAGTGTCATGAAGCCAGGAATCTGAAAAAAAGGCTTTTTTATAAAATGGTTTTCTTCAGACATCCTCCCCTCTTCTCCTTCCTCTTCCCTTTTTGAATAAATGCAGATGATCTCAAATCTGCTTGAGAAATTAAGTTTTCAAACTTCCGAAAGAGTTTATGGGTGATATTTGTAAAATTAAGATTAATTCATTGTTTGTTTATCTTAAGTTGAATCCAAGCAAGTTGTATGTTGTACACCTTTACATCTTTTTACTACAACATAACTAAGTGTGAACAGATCAACTCAAACAAATTGCAAGTTATTGTGTCATCTTAAACCAAAAGTTCATTTGAATTTGTAAAAAGTAAAGATAAATAAATAAGGTAATTACAAAAAATCATCTTTTCTAACTATTACTTTTGAACTATCTTAAAGCAAACAAATATATCTAGAGATTGCTTTGCAAAGGCTTTAATCAGAGAATAAGGTTGAGATTAGAAAGATACTTCTTCCCCAAAACTGAGCCATTCATCATTAATGTCAGAAAAAGAGGTGGTCATTTTGGTGAAGGCAGTCACACTACAAATAACAGCTTTTCAATTAGGAATGTCTCAAAACTATACAGATAGACTGACCAACACAGTTGTTAAAGAGCCAGTTTGGACCATTGGGATGCCAATCTCTATTCATTCTCTCCATAATGTGACCATTTCTCACCCAAATGATCAGTCCTGGTGTTTTCCACAATGTCCAGCTTGTCACAGGGTGAAAAGCTTTCACCCCCTGTTTGGCAGCCACTGTACAATTAAAGTGATCAATACTTGATAATCATGTTGAACTGGGAACCAATCTCAATTGGAATGACCACAGGTCTGGCTCCCTGCCTTTGAGTGTTGGCTGTTGGCCAATCAGATTGGTTACATTGGTTCCCAGGTGAAGTGTTACCAGTGCTGAGTTTAACTGCTGGGCAAAAGTGTGCATATATCACCCATAGATGTAACGTGATCCAATGCATCCATCGAGACAAATGTGCCTCAATCCACACATTTTGTAATGGCTTGATGGGATACTGAAAGGCATACAATGGTGTCATGAACAGTGACTGATATAAAATGTTTTCCTTTCCACAAAGGCTTGCAACTGGTAATGTCACTTATACCCTCTGTGCAGGTGACAGTGCGACTGTACATAACAAATCTGAGATCATATAAATAGAATGTGTTTTCAGGGAACATTTCATAATGGAAATATCCTGAAAAAAGGAAGAAGTCTAGTGGGATAAAGAATATGATTTTGAAATGAGTGTCATTAATCATTTGAGCTGTTACTAATTGTTCAACGACACTTTTCATGTCCACATTATCAACTTGTCAAAGGTTCTATTCGATACTACAGTAAATCTTTAATCTTTATGAAGGGCTGACTACTGTCTTACATTGAAATCTGATAGTGTAGAAACAAAAATGCTAGAATGAAACAGAATCAACTAAGGAAAAACTACCAGCGGTATGCCTAAATATTCCCGGCCAAGAATAGGAACCATATGGAATCATTGAAACGCTTTTGTTTATGTATGAGCAATCTCCTGACCAGAAAAACACAAAATTTTTTTTAGCAAGAGTGAGATAGTGATCTGGTTTCTCATTCATTCCTGTGTTTATAAATGTGTGTTTTACTTTCTTTAACCCTTTCCCAAACAACACATTTTTGACTGCTCAAATTGAAAGAGTTTGCAGACGACATTTCAAAATGTGATAAAATTGGAAAATAATCTTCTGATAGGGCAGAAAACATTGTGGGAAAATGAAGAATTGCTCGGTACGAGCAATATCTCCTTTTCCCACCATGTTTTCTAAAGCCATCTGCAACAAAGTGGTCAAATGTCGATATTGTTTGGGAAAAGGTTAAATAAGACAGGCTATGGGGAAAGGAATGTATTACCAGTTTCACAAAGTAAATATATATAATATTAACAGAAACATAGCAGTAAATTTGATTACCCCAAACTGAAAAAGATAGTAGATAATCAATTTTAAAATTAAGAAAGAAAGAAATGGATCATTGCATAGAATTTCGCTGGAAATATGGTTGAAAAAGAAAGAAAAAAGCTGATATAAAAAAAGGGAAGTTTAATTTCAGTATAGGCACACACTTGCATTTTAAACCACTACAAAAATAAGAAAATATCATTTGGATTTTTGCTTGATACTTTCTCAAGGCCCCCCTAAGGGAAAGATAATAACTTGTCAGATGGAAATGGCAGGTTAGGGGCCCCCATGGGAGCAGTACAGCGCCTGTCAAACGCAGAGCCGTTGAAGTGGGGGAAATGCTGGGCCAACCCTAATGATCTGGTAACCAGCTCTCTGCCACTCCATTGTTTCCGAATAATTGTATAAATATTAACTTCGAATTCAGAATTAATTATTCCTATACGGATGGTTCAATAAATAGTGGTGATTTATCCATTATAACAAATATCTGGAGAGTGTTATAATAAATTAATAATTTTACAATTTTTTTTTTCTGAACTGCTTTAACTCTAAAGCTTATGGATCACTATCCTAGTAAAGGTATTTAACATTTATTCTAACAGAATTATTTATTACAATAATTTTACGATGAATGATTTGCTAATGAAATATGATTTAGAAATAATGAAAACAATTAGATGATGGATAAAAGATGAGATAATTACTTCAACAAAACACAATCAAACTCTTGTCTCTCCTTTTTTTTTTATTTAATTCTCTTAAAAGTCAATAGCAAACAAATTAAACTTTAGAATAAAAAATCTAACTCAACTAAATCTAACTCAACTGAATCCAATTCAACTGATTCTGACTCACTTTATCTTGACATTGATTTCTTCCTACATGAGCCCATGCTAAAAAGAATATGACCTTTCAAAAAATACTTCTCTAGGAATAAATTGGTCAATTAGAGCAATTTCTTCTTTTGTCACTATATTTTCATCATAATGGAATAACAATTTGATTAATCATGAAAATTCACTCAGAAATCTTTTTCCTTGACATTCTTTTCTGCAGGAAATTGGGCTTTTCTACAGAAATTGGGTCTTTTACAGTTAACCCATTACCAAACAATAACGACATAAAATTTGCTTACTTTTCTGTAGACGACTCTTGAGAAAACTGTGGGAAAAGGAGAAATTGCTCATAACGAGCAATTTCTCCTTTACCCACAATGTTTTCTACCCTATCAGAAGATTAATTTCCAATTTCATCACATTTTGAAATGTCGTCTCAAACTCATTTAAATTTGAGACAGTAGAAAATTTGGTGTTTGTTAAAGGGTTAAGGGTGTTCCCAGAGATCCATTTCCAACTGGATATAAGCTTTTGATAGATTTTTCAGATTGCTGGAAGAGGAAATCCATCTGAATTTTATAATTACAATTTCAGAATATCAGGAAAAGTTAATGTTCTGTGACTTCCTAATCAGCAAATATACTGATAGTGGATATAATGTTACAAAAACTTTGCTAGAAATCATAAAAAAAATGGTGGAAAAAAATAACCGAATCTCTTCACCATGACAAGTCGCTTTCAGAGGCATTGAAAATGAAAGTGTGTCATTCAAAAATGGGAACCAGCAAAACATCATAACCTTTTACCAAAAAATAACGATGTTTAAAAAGTCTGTTGCAGTCAACTCTGGAAAACATTCTGGGAAAAGGAGAAATTGCTCTTAACAAGCAATTTCTCCTTTTCCCACAATGTTTTCTGCCCTGTTAGAGGATTATTCTTCAATTTTATCACATTGTGAAATGTCGTCTACAAACTCTTTCAATTTTGGACAGTCAAAATTTTTGCGTTCGGTAAAGGGATAAACCCTAACAGAAGATTATTTTTCAATTTCATCACATTGTGAAATGTCATCTGCAAACACTTTCAGTTTGGGACAGTCAAAAATTTGGTAGAGGGATAAAATGCTTTTGTAAGATTTCTGCAGGGTGCCATTAGCTTCTTAATATCTATTGTATTGTCTGGCTTACAATTGGTGTTTGAACACCTCAAGCTTAACTGATATAAGAATTGGTCAAGCTGGGTTGACAATAGACATTGTGTTAGTTAAATTGGGACCTATTTCTTTCATAAAAAAGATTTGCTCAAATCAACCACTTGAAGGAACAAAACCTTATTTCCTGCACACAAATTGACACAAAAGTAAATACTTGAAAACCATATTTTGAGGCTGTCTTCATTTCTAAATTATATCCATATTTATGTACTTTGCATTCCCAATCATTTTCTTGGAAACATTATAAGAGAAAAATAGATATTGCTGGTAACAAGAAAGTCCTCCTATCTTGAACTGAATTAATTTAGATTTGGACTTGTCACAAAATCAAATTCAAGGGAATCGGTTGACTTGTTGGTTCCCATACCTCCGTCACTCATGCAATAGGGAACCAGTCAATGTCACATTGTAGATTTTGCCCTTAAAGAAGGAATCGGTTGACTTGTAGGTTCCCATACCTCTGTCACTCATGCAAAAGGGGAACCAGTCAAGGTCACATTGTGGATTTTCCCATAAAGAAGCTCATCATAATAGTCAGGTCATGGACACGGCTATTAAGTGGTTTTTAATTAGCCGACGGAAGCAGCAAAGACAAAAGAGGTCCTTGAAATTATGGAGTAATATCTAATTGTCTGGCCAGCTTGCCTGTCTGAAACAATTTCACATCTACCTTGGTTATTTACTGGAACTTCACAGGAACTGCTTTGTCTATCAACCTGTTACACTGTATGGGTTATTACGACTGGCCCAAATCAAAAGCAAACAACAATTAATTATACCTGGTCCAAATTGAGAGTAACCGCAGACAACAAAGATTCAATGTAAAAGGAGTCATCTAATAAGACAAGCAGTCAATGACTCATACTCAAAGACAGGCAAACAAATAGGATGGAAACTGGACATACGTAAATTTTGAATTTTGAGAGATTATAAGTCTGTTGCTGCTCTGACGACTGTTAAACAGTTTGACCAAGGATTCATTGCAGTTAAGCTAAACCTCTTCCTCCTTAAACTATCATGAGGCAAGTTTTGCAATATAAGTGAAAAATTATTAAAACAGTATATAAATCGAATAAAATAAAACATCAGCATGCACAAAAATTGAGTTGTGAAAAGACAGTCTCATAAACCACAAGCTGAGGAATCCACGAAAGACTATAGAAAGTCCTTCACAAATGTGAAACGCTTACTTCAGTCCTGCAGAGAACCCTCAAAGTGTTCTTGACAAAACATAACAACATCCAGACAGTGAAGTTTTGGTTCATGCTAGCCAAGCAGAGGGTCATGTTAGGACACATGCAAAAATCGACAACAATTTGATGTAGGATGATGGATGGGCTAAAATACTGATTTAGATGCTATATTCTTACGCACTAATAAATAAAGTTAGGTCTGTATTTACGGCTGTAACTGGTGGGGTATTGATCCAAGCACAGGGAATTCATCCCGACTTTATCAAGTGGAAAACGGGACAGGAGGGAAAATGTATTTTTGACTGCAATTAACGATTTCTTACTGATTTCATCCCTTTTTTTCCATCAATAATGTCCTTAGCTAAAATCAGACCATTGTCTCAACCAAATCTGCTCAATAACGGGAATAACTGACTGCTCCAAATTGAAAGTGACAGCAGACAACAAAAATATGGCAAAAAGAGAGCACCTAACCATTGTGACGTACAGATCAATTGCTCACTTTTGTTTCATTGTTTTTCATTAGCATACATTTCAGCAGAAGATGTAGTAAAATGAGTAATTATTGAGAAAGGGGTTCATCTATTTTGATTAATAGTAAACTTTAGAAAGGTACAAATTTGAGAGCAGAAAGCTTTTGAATATTTAATGGCAAACAAAATCTTATAATGGACACTTGTATGAAACAATTTTCTTTATTCCCTAAAAATGAAATTCATGTTAAGTTTAGTTCATAATATATATTCCAACTGCTTTGATGTATTGTTTGATAATTAAAAGAAAAATCCAATTTGTTTTTTAAAATCAATACCCTTTTCCAAACAATCACAATATAAAAAGTATAGAAACATGCAAGCAAACATATCATGGATAAATAATGATGAAACAGATTTAGAAAAAACAATGACGAGAAATAAATTAAATTCCAAATTATTGTAGATGTTATGTCTGCGGAATGGGACCATATGCCTTGTAAAAATAGTAACATTTCATATAAACAATTTCCCAAATCTGATCTCGTCTGAGAGCCTTTAATCTTGCAGCAAATTAAACAAATTAAAATGTTTGAAGTAATGTAAACAATCATTGACTTCTGTATTTGAAGCCTATGGGTGGAATTACCTTGCTTATCACGCCTTCAGAAAAACAAGCTTTATTATTCTTGCAGACTCATTCAGGCATTCATTAGCCAATTTTCCACTGTGTTCTTCATCTACAACAAAATAGTTCCTTAACCCTTTACCAAATGCCACATTTCCTAAACCCATGCCCTCATATGGGATTTTCTGATTGTTCTGAATTCAAATCAACTGCAGAGGACAAACACAAAAATAATTTATCAAAGAATGTGTGATGTTGGAAAACAAACACATTGTTGCCAAGGAAAAATTTTTGGTTTGAGCAATCTCTTGTTTTCTTGCAATGGGTCGAAGGCTTTATTCTGACCTTCTGATGCTTGTGAATAAAACGTCAAAAGCAAGACTATAATATATGCTGCATGAAGGAGTTGGCTGTTAACTGCATCCAACTTGTAACCATTGAGATGCAACTCACTGTCAATATAAGGAACCAATTTTACATTTATGAGTTTTAAGACTGTTTTAAATAAATGATTTTAATCAAGTGTCTAGTTCAGTACTATTTTGTGAACAACTTACTATGCCTGTGAATGGTTAAAAAACAGTGTTCATAAACTTCATGAACAGACATGAATGAAAAAATGTGTGATCATGAATACAAAATTGTTCTTGATCATGTAAATGAACATCAATGAAATGTTGATAAACATGTTCATTGAGGTGTTCATGAACATGGTCTTGAACAATTTTGTGGTCATTAACGGCCAGTTGCGGTTCACGGCTTTTCATAAAGTTCATGAACACAGTTCTAGAAACCTTCGTATGGATACCGTCTTGTATTGCTCCCTCGTACAGATCTATTTTGTTCAAAGTGCAATCAATATTTCAAAATACAGAAATATACCAAACCATAAATTTTCTAAGACACTTTCTTCCTATTCATTACAAGAATACAGGATGCTAAATTATATATCAAAGCAGTTATTGGAGGAATAATGAGAGGATGAAAACAAATTTCGAGATCATCATTTACAATTTTCTGGGTTCCTGTCAAATATATAAGAAAGGCCTGATTTTCACCCTTTCCCATTCTAGGAAACTTTGGGTAGAAAACCATAACCCCTTTCCCATTCTAAATAACTTGTGGTAGCTTAGATAAATTGAACCCCTTTGACTCTAGGAAACTTTGGGTAGAAAGCCTAAACCCCTTTCCCATTCTAAATAACTTGTGGTAGCTTAGATAAATTGAACCCCTTTGACTCTAGAAACTTTGGGTAGAAAGCCTAAACCCCTTTCCCATTCTAAATAACTTGTGGTAGCTTAGATAAATTGAACCCCTTTGACTCTAGAAAACTTTGGGTAGAAAGCCTAAACCCCTTTAATTCATATTCCGCAGCAGACTAAGCACCTAGCAATGTTAAATTGCTGGTAATGGTCAGTCAGTTCTTATTGTTAATATTTATAGTGCTGGAACCGACTTCATGCTCGTGCAAACTGGTTAGATCCAGGTCAGCCGCCAAGTGACTTGGTGGCTGGCCTTTGATCTAACCTGTTCGCTACTCTGAGTATCTTTCCTTATTTAAATTAAGCAGATATTTAAGATTTTGGAAAGCAGAAAATTACAGAGCATTATATTGGTTAATTTTTCTTTTGGTCATAATGATCTCTTAATCAGCACATACTAAACAAATTATATAAGATGAAATGAAAATCAGGTTTCTAGACACAAGAAGTCCCCTTGAGACACAAGGTATCTACAATGAGATTACTGATCTTGTTCCAGCACTTTATGTAGATGCAATAACCATGGTTTTCTGATATTTTCTGATTTTGCCCCTCGTACACAACAGACTTGGATAAGTCTTGTTTATTTCAAGCTAACCTAATGCAATATCGGAATCATCGGGGAAATTTTCTCCGGGAACCAGGGCGGATCACATCCAGTGGCAAATACACACAATTGTGAACGGAGTAATTAATTTGCAATTGGGCCCTACCAATTATGCCCTGCAAATTGAATTGTAAAGTTGATTGGAAAAATATTGTTATGAAATGGCTAAGCCATCAATCAAATTTATCTAATTTTGTCTACTGCCAGAAAATAATCACCGACATCTCTAGCGCCCATCTCCATGGGCGAAAAACTGTTGGCAAAAGTGAAAAAAATTGACATCTCGAGTATTTAAAAATAGACTTGTCATTTCTTTGTCCAGATTGGGGACATTTACTCTTTTTTTCTGAATCCTGCTGAGGTATGATCTCTCTCTCTCTTTCTCCTTGGCTCAAGTCATTTGAAAACGTTCGGGGGAAAAAGAAATATTTTGTACTTTGAAAGCTTTTTCTTTTCCATTTTCTTTTACCCAGCTTTGCCTCTCAGGCAGTTCTGCATTGTATGTTCTATTTTGTTTCCCATTACAAACAGTTAGAGTCAATGAAAAAGGCTTTACTTGACTTGCATAAAACATACAGAAGAAAAGCGTTGAAGTAGTAGAAGCCTACTGTCAAATTATTCTGTGACGAAGATACATATCAAATTAAACTGAATCCTACTATTAAAGGTGTATTAGTGTAAGTTTACAAAGATTTCATAGAAATCCTTTCTTATACAACCCATTACTCCATAGTACTTATTTCCCCGCCATCCCACTGATGAAATACGTCTCACAAAATATATTAAGTATTAGATATACACTTTCATTTCAGTTAATAAGGCCTTCGGCCCTCGATACATATACAAAGTACAAAATTCCAAATTAGTTGAGAGGCATGATTTGACTCAAGAGCTGGACCATTAGTTAGCAAGTCTTTTACAAAAGTGAAGGTCTTTCTATAGTTTTACACTGAACCATTGATTTCATCATTTCCTTTATATGAAAAGCTTAAACTTACTTTGCATAAGAGAATAAAAGCAAATGTGTCAAATGTAATAATTACTTATTATGATCAGTTTATCTTTTCATCACATGAAAACATATCAAACCAATCCAGCTCTTTGTTTGATACTCTAATCACTTGGATACCTGACAAAATTGTTGAATGCAATACAACACTTAAAAAAAAAGAATATGGAAAGTGTTAAAGTGAGGATAATAAAATGAGGCAGAACTGAGACAGAACCAAAACAAACTAGATAGGAGATATATTTTCAATGATACTACTATATCTAACATCTCTTTTCACGAGGCACAGTAATCACCAGACATCGAACAGAAATAGCGAAATAAAAAGATTCTTTTCCGAAAATTGAAATTTATATTGAAATGATTGAGCCAGCAGATAGGGGCCAGGTTCACTGAGAACAGAACGGATGAAATGGTTTATTATTAGTTTAGGAATCTGTCTGGTTTGTTACCAGCGCAATAAAACCAGTAAAACACCAAAAACCAACAGTGTAGTGTAATTATCAAATTTAATGGGTGAGCAACGTAATCCTGGCAGAAACGTGTTGATATGATTCGTTGATGTACAAAAACAGGTCACTGCCAAAGTCTAACAGATTCTTCTATCTCGCAATGGATCTAAACAGACCCTATCACTTACTGGGGGAGTTTACAGAAAAAAAAACTTATCTTGAAAAAACATGGCATCTAACTTTGGTTAATGTTTATATGATGAGGAAACTTCATTTGGCTAGAGGGAAAAAAAAGTTTGGAATTAGTAATATCGTTAGGGTAACACATTACAAAAGCATTATGAAATGTGCAGGTAATTGCATGTTTGACATATTTAAAATGTTGGGTTTATTGTTTGTGAAAATAGGACCAAAAATACATTGTTATATAAATTCCCAATTTTTACTGCAGCAAGGAAGAAAAGGAAACAATGTGACAAATTGTGAAATGCTAAAGTGCATCCATTTTTCTTTTAGTCAATGTTTTCATATTTACTTCCTAATACTTCACTTTGCTGCATAACAAAGAGAAATTCATCCTTTCGTCATCATGGTTTCTACCATATGTCAGAAAGAAAATACTTTTTACTTAACAATTTGAACCAGTCACTTATTCTATAAAGGAGGACAACTAATATATATCATTAGGGAGAAAATGTATTTTTCTACTTTTCATTTTTATTGGAATTCAATTTGAACCAATTGCTTATTCCCATATAGGGAATGGGTTATACTACTTAGAACTATGGTTTTGGTACCAAACAAAACTTACAAACCTCCTCTATAGATATATGTAGATTTCAAATAAATGTGCATAATTACTGTCTTTAATTTATTTAAGCTCAAAAGTGTAACAGATATTATGAATCACACTGTACATAATTATTATTATATTAATTCAAGGATTTAGTGCTATACTATAGTAAGTGCTTCATGTTTATGAAGCACATACTATAGTCTTGCACTGAACCCTCAAATTATCAATCAATCACTTCCTTTATATATACACATTTAAATGACACAATTGTTTCTTATTTCAGGTGACTGTTTAGACAACAGCATCGGTTCAGGGGAAGGTACTGCAGACGAAGATGGCGATGAAAGAAACCCAAAACGTCAGAAAAAACGGGGCATTTTTCCTAAAGTAGCAACAAACATAATGAGAGCATGGCTCTTTCAACATCTAACTGTAAGTTCCTCTTCATTTATCCCCTTTATTCCATACTGTCTTAATTTTATACATCTTTTGCAAAATGTCTTTAGAAACAGAAACCAGTCTGACAATAGCATACATTATGTGCATTTTTCCTTTGGACACAGTTGTTCCCACCAACTTTTTAAAGAAAAATGTTATAAACTTTTTTTGTCACCCACTGTGAATTTCAATTTTGACAGGCCACAAGTTTTCGAATGGGGGTATGTTTACAAAATTGTCTTAAAAAAGCTGTCCGCTCTAGAAAATAGGTAGAAATACAAATTTCTGTATCTGGCAATGCAGATCATATAAAAAATCATGATCATCAAAAAGAAATCTGAAATAGTTTATATCCCATAACTTAGGCAATAGATATTCTCTCATGTCAATAGTTTGATGATTAGGATGTGTCAATATTTCATAAAGACCAGGTATTAGCCTTAATATTGTCATAGGTAATCCAACATTAAAGTCACCCCTCTATCAATGTCCCCATGAGATTACCAGTTACCCATAACTTCATTTAGAAATTGTGACTTCTTTATGTTGTAACCAAATAGCTAATGCTGGCACACAAATTGGCAATTAGAACTCTATATTTATTCCATGTCTTGAGGAGTTACTTTTACCAATATGATTTTCCAATTTGTCAGGTGTAGATTTGGTGTAATTCCTATAACAGTCATGAACATTTGATTATACAAATAGTGCAAGAGTTAGGACAAGGCTAGAGCTAATTGTTAACACGTTTTAAGCAGTACCATCCATGCAAATCTCTTGATAGATTGGTTACAACCCATTATCCAAAAGAAAATGGTAATTTTCTTGCTTTTTGAACGTCGATTGTTATTACTTTTGAGTTGGAATAGCAGTAAAACTCCATATGATGTGACTTGATAATGGAAAGGGTTTGTCTGAAGATGACACTCCATGGTCGGCATTTTTTTGTATCACTCCCCCCTACACTTCCCATGTTATCTATTGATCCATGTCACTATAAATTACCTCCCTTGGATAAACTATGTATTCGGTGGGAATTCGGTCCTTTTTACCCTGTTGTCCAAATGTTTCTCTGTTATTGTTCATTTATTGATAAACATAGAGCTTATAAGAGTTTACAAAGTTTTACAATGTAAGCCATAGGTTTGAGAAGAAAAGACAAAAATATGAAAAATAAAAAATAAAAAAAACGGTCATTTCCATCTTTCATTACAATGTCCTTTATAAAGCTGGAGTGTAAAGAAATAAATGATTTTCTTCCCACAAAAAAGGTCAAGCTATCAGCATGATATTCCCTATCTTTAAAAAAAGCTTAATTCGGATTAAAAGCCTTAATGTGTCCCAGTAGGTGGGGGTCCATTTGGTAAATACTATTGGAGAAGTAGTTTGAAAAACTGATTCATGCCTTTATGGTTTATTTCAAGGAGACACACTTCCTATGCTTATGGTGTTAGTTCTAATGCAATCCATTTGTTGTGGGTACTTAAAATGCTAGGATTTATGAATCGGCTTTTGATATAGACAGTACTATGCTTTCTTCCTCATATGGACCTCTGCATATGTTGATAGTTTTCAGTATAATGCAATTTTTCAGAAGTTCTAGAATTCAAGTAAAGCAATCAATTAAGACTGTCATTATAAGGAATTTGCTAACTGGTAACAGTCTTCCTTAGATCTCATCTTCCGTTTGATTGAGATTTTTAAAGCTGTCAACCAATGATGATGATTTAATTCCCTTTCAAACGCTCATTTAACTATCAAAATAGATTTGGAACAAAAACGACTTAACAACGTGGGAATAACTCTATTCAAATTGCACAGAGAAAGATTGACATTTGTTACACATCAAGTCACTGATTTCTTTTCTTATCAATTGAAATAATACAAACATTTAAATGTCATTCCATAATCAGTTTTAGCTTTTAAATGTTAAATCAATGCCTTCTGAGTGACATAATGCTAAAACAAAAGTCACTTTCATCTACAATTTTTGTTTCAATTGTTGTTTTCAACCTTCACCTGTCTGCATTTTATTGGATGTAACCGCCTACTATATCTTTAGGCCTTAAAACTTAGCAAAATTATTGACACAAACCATTATAAACAGTCATGTAAAATGACAAACAGATATTTATTCAGAAAAGGTAACCATGATCTCCATATTTCTTAAATACTGTTCAACAATTTAAGTTACATCCAGCTTTTCAACAATTGCTGCAAAAAGAAACGGCCAAAATCTTGAAAAGGCCATAAATCTTTGGGAAAGCACCTCCAGTAATAAGTGATCTGACTGTTTCATTTCACAACATGCAATGGGCCGGTCAAGCCTGACCATTTGTCTGAAGAGGGGACACCCCATAGTTCTCACATTATTTGCCAATTAACCATTCACTTTTCCAATTAACTGCCCTCTCCGTGGCAGTTATTGTCTTACAATTTCAATCAAATTCCAATAGCCGTCAACAGTCTGTCTTATTTGTTTGGACCTTGCTAACTGACCGGTCAAAGATCAGCGGCCATAAAGGCAAGAGTAGCCACACACAAAAAAACTTCCTTTCTCATTTTTGATGTCCACTTCAAGCCCCATTAAGCACCATTTTCCAGATTAAGTTTGAATCTGCCCCACCCTTGCCCAGTCACAGCTTGAGGGGTCTCTCTGCACCCTACTATTTATGGTAATGCATGAATAGGGGGCTCCTGATATGGGCCTTCTACACACTTGACCAAGACACAGTTCCCTCATTGAACAATGTTCAAGTTTTCAAACCCAAAATGGATGCTTCATATTCCATTTGCAACACACATAAAAAGCAGAACAGAAAATTGCAACATTGTATCAAATGGAAAAGTGCTTTTACTGAACCATTTCTACCATCTCCACAGTTCTTCTTTCCTGAATTAAAATAATGGCCAATTTCTTGATCAACATTGGTTTCCCAATTTTGAACCAGTACAACTATTCAGTCTGAAAGAAAACCTTTAAATAAAACCTTTCAAAACATTTCAGTTCTGATGCTTCCACTTTTAAAGCAGCATGTATCATAATTTTCTGCAGGATAAAAGCAAACATTTGATCAATATAATTACTTATGTTGCTAATTCAAGGGTAAAACAAAATATGGTAACAGATAAAACATTTATATCATTTATTTACAATCATAATAAGCTGACTCTGAAACTCATGGGGATATTTGTAGTAATATCATTGGTCAAGAGCTCATACTGTTATACAGAATAAAAGGCAAAAAGTCAAGTTGTAGCACTTTCATTGTGAAGACCCAAATCTGGGGTGAGGCCCCAAGTTGGCCCTTTGGTCAGGTCAATGTGGTCATTATGTCATTCTTGGTGGGTTTTGTATTTGATACTTTCCCTCTCCTGTTGGACCCTTTTCCTGTTACAAATAGTCCAGCACAGTGTGCATACATAGACAGAAGGTTTTCTATTCCCCTTCATATTTTATCCCCCTTGTGCTATAGTATCAGACATTTCAAGAAAAACTAAAGACGAAAGTGTGCAATACAGTTTGGAGACATACGTAGAGGGAAGAGTGCTGGGAAATTTTCTAAAAAATAGATTTCGTTGTCTGCTTTCTAAAACCTTATACATCTTCTTAATTTATTTTAAGAAAGATACCTGGAGTAGTAAGCAGGTCAGATCACAGGCCAGCAGCCAATTGAATTGGAGGCTGGCCTGGATCCAACCTGTTTGCATAAGCATGACGTCAGTTCCAGCACTATAAGGTGTTAACATTTTGCATGTTACAGCTGTCAAAAATAAATCCAGCATTGTTTCTTTTTTTGCACATTGTTCAAGATTTGCTTATCATCTTTTCTCTTTTCAACATGGTGATTCAACAGGATATTTATATACTTTCAACAAGATCTTGTGTACGTTATCTTTTCCAAAAACATTAAAAATCATCTGCTTCAAATTTGTTGTAGACATCAATGAGTTTTCTATGATACCTTTGAAGTGATTTTCACCAAATTGCCTTTGATTAAATCTTGACATAAGAACAAATTGCTAATCATAGGTATGTTTTCCTCCTTTAATGCTACAGTCAATCAATAACTGATATACCCAAAGCGATTGAACTAAAGAGATATTTTGTGAGATACCTGGTATTTCTATAACATATCAAATTATCGTATATATGTGAAGGTGTTTATCATGAGTTACAGAAAAATTACCCAAAGCAACTCTGAAACATTGTAAAGAACATATTATTTAAGTCTTGTGAGTCTACAAAAAGATGTATGTGCATTTTGTTTTCTCAAACTTATTTTGTTATTTAGATTCTAAACAAATGGATTGGGATGATTAGGGGAAAAGCTAAAGGCTTATAATTGCGTCCCTCTCCTATCAGATTGTCTAGGAAAATAGAGCTAAACATGGAGTAATTGCTCATCATGAGCAATCACTCTTTTCGTCCTATTTTTTTACACCTTGCACATCTAGTAAAGTCTCATTCACCTTACATTTTAAAGCTCCCTGCAGGTGCTTTCACTATGGGCAACTTTCGAAATTCCAAATGAGGGAAGAGGTGATTGATAGTGTTGACTTTTTACCTTTGGTCACCTGTGGCCATCTATTGTCCGACTGGTCAGTCTAAGTGCCCACTTTGTAACAAATGGTCATCAACCAAGTTTAGTAAGATAATCACAGGTAAGGCATATCATTATCTGGCCGGGAAATGACCATCCACCTTTCCATTTCCTTACCAACAAAACAAACCTCTATCTTTGGCCCTGCCAACCAACTTCAAACTTATGACTACCTGATCCAATGAAATTTACGCCTCTGTTGAAATAACTGTGGGAAACAAAGGGATTGCTCATTTTAGCAAATTTTAGTCTTTTTTACTCAACAAAAGGATCTATTTATCTTTCCAGAGAGAAATGCCTCTTTTCTATTATTTAAAAAATTGCCTCTAAGCTCTCTTAATTTTACTTCATTAAATACTTGTTTGGTTAAAAGGCTCCGTTACACAGTCTTATTTAAGAAGTAAAATAATATTCATACAACAGTGAAAAGAATTCTGAACAATTATTATAGACAAGTGCACATAATTCAGTCCCAAGTCAATGAACTAACTGCTTAAGAAAAAAAAACTTATCCAACCAAAATAAGATTACACAATGTACATCACCACAGAGTATCTGCAGTGCACAAAGCCTGCAACCTCCTTCACAGTAGCGAATACTGTTTTATAAGGGTCTGAAAATTGGACCCCTTATGTGGTAATCAAACACTCTGGGCCTCTTTTCTTTCATATCATCTAATTAATTTTACTAACCAAATAACTTGAACACTGTGCTCATGCTTCGTTAAACTGTAGGAAATGAAAAGATACCAATTTGAAAATGGATACTCTTGTGAAGTGAGGATAGGAACAGTCTCGAAAACTCCCAGGATGCAAATCAAGGGGAGCTAAATAAACACCTCAGTAATTTACTATTTGTTCTGTTAATTGAACCGGTCAGACTGACCCCTCTGGGTCCACCAGTGGTCAGAGTTAACGCCCGACTGTCTTCAGGGGCAGATTGTCTCTTTGAGGACAGCTTGTCAGGCATTGCTCTTAGTTTTTAAGCAACTTAAAATATATTCATATCTACTTAAGTGATATTAACTTTTAGAATGCTGGGTAATTTTTCAAAGATAGATTTTTGTGTCATGTGCATTCCAAAACCTTAGATATCTGCTTCATTTTGATGAGGAAAGATACTCAGAGTAGCAAACAGGTTAGATCACAGGCCAGGGGCCAATTTACTAACCTGTTTGCATAAGCATGAAGTCAGTCCCAGCATCATAAGGGTTAAAATTGTCCACATTTATTTATTCACTGTGAATTATTTCAGAATATCGCTTTTTTCTCATTTTGTCTCATAAGTTGATTTAAAATGTTTTTTCAATTTTTGTACAACATTGCTGTTGCCTGTTATTGCTTTCATTTTGGACCATTCCCTCAACCTCTTGAGGAGGAAAAGGTTAAGGACTTTTGGACTTTATAAGGGGTGGTGATACAATTTGTTTGATGTATTGGTTAGGGCTTGATTTTTAGACCCTCTAAACCAGGATGAGACACAGTCCTAATCCATACCTGACAAATATCTTCACTCCGTGTGTGATAAATGAACAATTTCTCAATATTTCTGTACCATGCTTTATTTTCTTGTTCAAACCAGATGTTGTTCAGTCATTCATAATTCTACCTGTGATACATTGACAGACAATAAAAAAGTTTGGTTTGTTTTAGATTAAATATGGGTAAAGAATGTGTGAAAAATTTACCTTTAGACATCTTCACTCTGATGTTCTGTCAAAGATTTCTTGTGAATGATTTGCATGTACACATCCTCTTCTGGATTGTATTTGAAAAATACTGAACACTGCAATATACAGTCTAACTTGTGTTAAGCAGCCACCCTTTTAAGCAGCCAACCTGCCTTAAACAGCCACTACAGAAAGTCCCATTGTTAGATTTATTGTGTACAGCAATTTGTGTTAAGCAGCCAATCTGTCTTAAACAGCCAATTTACTCTGTCCCATAGGCTGGCCTCTTATCGCAAGCTTTTATGTATACATAAATATATATATGTTTAGAAAATAAGGTTGTCACCTTTGATTGGTCCTTGTGAATAGTTCCATTAAGAGCTTATCGAAATACTGATGTATATCAGGATACTATTAAGTAAGTTAATCACATACGATTATCATGCATAGAGGAATATTGCGCACATTTATTTAAGTAAATTGTCTTATCTGATGAGACTGATCAAAATAATCATCAGCCTACAATGAGTCAAACAAGAGTAACCTATGTTTAAAATGATTAGACATATTCTACCAAAAAGACATCAAGTGGTCAACACTTTGTAGCATTGTGTACAAACAGCGGGGAAAAAGCCTAATAAAATCAATAATTGTTGAACCTACTACAATAACATCATTTAAAAATACAACCCAATATCATAATATTGTACAAAGATAACCTGGCAAAAAATGTATATGACAAAAGAAATGTCCCTTGTGTGCTTGAAATGTACAACAAAACCAACATAAAGTTGGGGCATTCCATTCATTTTATTGCAAAACAATTCTTGCATAAAGACTGCCCGTCACATGTAAAATGCACATACAATCTTTTATTGTTCAGCGTCATGAAACTTTTTATGGTCCTTCCGTACTTGGATTTGTAAAAGATAACATCATAAAGACCAGGACGGCCTGTCTTCCAACCATCAAACCATCAAACATCCTACCCAACAAACAGTGAAGCATGCTAGAGAGGCATTGTGGAAACATCTTGCTGATTTTCTGGGAATTTATAGCCTGATATGGATGATTATAACTAGAATGTTGACCATGATTGTTTAACACTTCTCTGCAATGATTGAAATTTTGCAACCATCCAAAATAAAAAAAATTTAATATCTATACCATAAGCAGGCCGAAAGTAATAACCACTAAACGTCTTGAAATGAGGAAAACATTCTAAGCATAAAGAAAAAATAAATCATAGTTATGAGCAATATTTCTATTTGCATATAAGAATGATTAACTTTTTTAAGCAGAGTCTTGGGTGTGAAATTGATGGGGGTTTATGAGGCAATGGATACCAGTATGACACGGTTTATGGAGGGTTAATCAATGTTGATCTATAATTCCTGTGTCTCCTGGGACCGGCAAGCTGTGTCTTAATTCCATAACAGCCTGTCTATACGCAGAACAATAGAGCACACTGAGGATATGACATCTTCAGAAATGAAAAATCCATGTACAAAATTCTACGGCCAATATGAATGAGTGTAGGGCTGCTTCATCGGGGAAAACAAGAGCCATCCCACTGTATTTGGGTCTGTAAACAAAGGCTGGTTCCCAAAATAGACCAATGGTGAATTATGGCAGTGTGCAGAAATTTATCATTCCAAAGCATCCTTAGATATTGCTTTGAAGGAAAAGTGCTTGCTCCTGTTGAACTATTTCAATCAATTTTGGACCACTTCATTAACCGATTGCTATTCATTCTAAGCCAATTCGATCATTGAGATTATTTGGAGTTTGTACATGGGATTTAAATATGTGACAACAATTTTTCAGATACAGTTTTACTGAATTTCCCCAGTTCTAGTCAGACAATAAGAGACAATAAGAGAGGACCAGTGTAAGATGACAATGATAAAATAAATAGCATTCAAGGGACTATATCAGAGAAGACAGCTCATAGAATTTGTTCTTTTGCCAAAATTCATTTGTTCTTCGCTTTTTCTTATAGATCCAAAACTTTTTCAACAATTTTTCAAATATACACCATGGCAATCCTTACATACAAACCAGTACCACCATTTTAATGACCTCCAGCCCTATTTTCAAGAATATAGTAAGTGATTTATGTTTGTGAAGCACTTAAAGTGTCCTACCCAGGCCTGTTAAGCACTGTGGAGCCCCAGTGCCTGACTTTCAAAATCACCACTCCCTCAGTGCCTTAATTTATAATATCCTCAGTGCTTTGAATTTGTCCCACAGGTAGTCTGCTCACTTTTGACATTACATGTATTTGATTTGGTTTAAAAACAGTGATCTTTGTCTTTTTATTCAAAAGTCAAGAAGCTCACCATTTTTGGATGCATATTTAAAAAGAAATTGAAAGGGGAAGGGCATACCTGCTATTATGGCACAAAATCCCCCAGTGCCTGTATAAAATCCTGGGGAAGACCTTGACACTTACTATAGTCTTGCAATGAACCCCAGATCCTTGAGTTGGCATTTCAGTGATGCCTTAACTCCCATTACAGAGTGCTATCAAGGGAAGTCAGTGCACAAAAAATGACATAGCTTTTGGTCCTTGGTATGACCAAGGAGACGGGCATTGTGCTCATAACCTTTCACCCATGCGGCATACACTGTACCTCTTTTTCACTGCGGCAGTCTCAATTGGTATATCAAAGAGTCGTGTGCTCTTTGCTTTATCATGCTTTGCTTGGGGACTGGCACTCAACCCTGTGTTCATTGAAGGTTACGGCCATATGTCATTGGAGTCCCATTGTCAAAGAGAAACTTGGTGTAAATACATACATCCATGTTTCCTTTCTATTCTCTATTGACATAAGTTACAGTTGGAAAGGGGATGGTAAATAGATTGTTTCAAAGTGTATTTAATGATCCAATGCTCTCATCTTTTCCATTGGGGGTCTTCAACAATACTAAAAACATGGACTGTTTTCCTAAAATATATTCTCCCTTTAGATGTTTAATAAATAATAATGTCCTACATATATGCAAAATCCTCACGCAATGTGAATGAGACCAATTCTAATTATCGTTAAAACGACAAGATCTAAGGGGATTTTCGCTACTTTAAGGAAGATTTATTTTTCCCAGACTTTGTTTAAACCCTCAACTTCATTCTACCAATGTTGGATGTGTTTTAGGCAGATGCCATTTGAAAAGAAAGTGACAAGAGAAAATGGCGATTAATTTAGTTTTATATTATTTTTCTAAATACATCTTTTATATTATTCAAACAAGTGTTTGTCTATTAAAAATGGCTTTTTCATATATTCAGAAAAGTTTTAAACATATTTTTAAAGTCACATTGTGTGAAGAAGAAAGTTTTGGATATTGATTGCCAATTTTATTGGGAGGCAGCTTCCCTTGTTAGCGCTGAACTGAGGGACGTAAATACCGCAGCTTTAATGTCAAGTTTTTACGATGTGTTGCCACATTTTTTAGGTTAAAATTGGAAAAACGTTCCTAGATTTATTCGACCCAGACTGTAATGTAGTTAGGTTTTAATCTTATTTATCTTGTAATGTATTGATTAAAATTTCGTCTGCATGCTTACCTTAAATTAATTAGTATCAATATTTTTGGCAAACCAGCATGTTCTGATATAAAAGCAAACTATGTTGCAACAATTGCCTTGTCTGAGCTTTTGATTGATGGATGAATGATTTTGGATTTGATTTCATTATAAGAGAGTGTTTTTGGTAAAATGAAGTTACACACATTTCATGACTTGGTGGAATGGTGACAGTTTGCTCAAGAAAGTCAAGGTTGTATTTTACAATAATAGCAAACTGCTTGTAATCCAAAAACAAAACTTATAACATGGATAAAGTGGTTCATATTTTTAAGACTGTCCACTGCCATCTAAAACAACATTGAAATGACAACTTTTGTTTTTTGTTCTTAATCTTTTAATCTATCAACTCAATATGTTTGTCATACTAAACATGAATTTGACATGCCAACTGAAAAAGAGCAATATTTCCTTTCTTAGGCATATCTCACATTTCCCTTTCAACTTGGTTTAATCAAGAATTAGTTATCTGGTAGAGAGTAAATGTATATAAAAAGCAAGGTACACAGAGAATTACTAATGTCTTACTGAACCAGAACATGCGAAAAATGAATATCTCGAAACTTGTGTGGCATATTATGGCTATTTATTACTATCAGTCTTAAATTTCTAAAGGACCCATCTAAACCATCATGGTTGTTTTGTCATGACATTTCTGTACTAATCTTTGGAGAAGATAAAACTTTAATAAGTGCATAAACCGTGTACTCTCGGATCAATTGATGAAATATGCAGTGCTTTTTTAGATGGACATGTGACCAACGTATTCAAGTGTTTGTTTAATGTTACAGTCCTATTTGTTTTGGCCTACACTGCCAAAAAACACTGGCCTGATAATGCCCTCGAAAGATCAGAGACAGATAAATAAATACAGATACTTTAAGTCTGTACAATAACTGAGACCAATACCAGAACTTTACTATTGCAATCCAATAAATATGTCTCTTTTGGGTCACATGACATGATAAATACAGCATAATCGGTGCTCTCGATGGTTCTATCCTTCATTCAAGGGTTTGGAGCAGTACAATATGTAAGAGCCCTATAAGGAAGGAATAATTAACATTTTACTTAAAGAAAAAAAATCTTTTGGTTCATATTTTCATAAAAGAAACAATTTATAAAACAAATATATATATATCAGATTTTTTATTTCATCGATTCCATTTTTTTTTCTACACAATTATTAACAATAGCTTTCTTCCTTTTCTTTAGAGCCTAAATAAATCATAGACAGCTTAACCTCACAATTCTTCATGCCGCAGTATCAGGTTTGAACCACAAAGTTTGAAATAAATCTTTGAAAAGAGCAAAAGGTTCCAGACGGGGTGAAAAAATCCATTGTACAAAACCATCAGGACAAGTGTGACAACACCAGCACTAGATTTCCTCGTCCCAGAGTGTGTGCCTTAGCATCAAAATGATCAATTTTGTTTCCAAATTGAATTGTGTCGACGCTTTAGCTCACTTTTTATTCCCTATGGAAACACATGCATGTAGCCTTCAAGCGGCATTGATTGAATTTATTCCAACTTTCAACATAGCTATTATAAGGGGATTTTCGATTTTGTCTTCTCCATTTTTTTCTCATTCCTCGAAAAGAAAACATTTCTCATTTCCAAAGACAGGTTTCTATGGAAACGGTTTTTCAAACAGCAACACACCCTGGGATTGATTCAAATCTGATGAATTTAAGTGCATTTATTAAGTTTGATAAATGACAAAGTTATGACCTCTCCAAGATCAAATAAAGATGTTCAATTAGGATATAGAGAACTTTTCCAAGACCAAACACAGTGCTCGATATTCAAACTGGAACCAAAAAAAACACTTTGATGGGTAGTATTGAAAACTTGAATAGATAGTTTGATAACAAATAAATAAATATTTCTTGACATTTTCTTAAAATCAATATATACAAATATATACAAATAATAAAAGAAGTTGTTTCTCTTATTGGAGCGATAGCTTCGTTTTTTTCATACTGTTCCCAATTTCTGCTATTGATAATGCAACGCGACAGGAAGTGACATTTATATTGCAGTTGCCGCCTTGTAAGGACTGTAGGAAGGCATCAATCCACTAAATGTTATCACAATATTGGTAGCATCCAGAGAGAGCCAGTCATTTTCTACATAAACCTGATTGATGCATATATTCTTGAGATGAAAAGATATCATAATTCCTAGAAATGTCAAATTTGATACATCAGCCCATCTCCAAATAAATACGTATATTTCATAAATCATAAAACGCCACAAATGAGTATACTGGGAAAGGCTTCTCTAGGACATAAAGCCTTTAGAGCTTCCTATACTAAATTTCTGGATAGATATAACGCAATTTCTGGTCTACATGCACTTTGTTGGACTCTTACCAAAATATCTTGAGGGGAAAAAAGCAATGGATTTAGAGAGAAATACTATAATTGAGATGATATCTAACATTTCCAGGCATCAGAAGTTTTAAACATTTTGATATTGGTATTTCATTAGAAAGAAGTTAAAAGATTATCAAGAAATTCCAGGTTTTTACCTACTGTACAAGTCTTAACATGCATAGAGATTTTTAGCGATAAAATGCTCAAAAGTGAGTTTTATTCTTTTTCAAACAGAAACTTTCAAATGATAGTTCATCTTGGTAAGATATTTCATAGAGTTGCAAAATTAGATATTAGGTTATACATAGTTATGGCTTATTTTTCAAAATGTTTTGGAAATACATGTGCAGAACTTAATTATTGTTGACAATGACTAATTTGTAAAAATAAATTGTAAAAACCTCTGGATGTGTCTACAAACTTATATATGTATATTAATATAAATGTTTATTGTTCTACCTTTTTTAGCATCCATATCCGTCAGAAGAACAAAAGAAGCAATTAGCCCAGGATACGGGTTTAACTATTTTACAAGTTAATAACTGGTGAGTCCCAATTTACACTTATTCTTCTGCCAATTCACTGAGCAAATAAAATTGGAAAAGTGCATTTGGTCGGTTGGACATTATGAATCTAGGGCTGATAGGTTGATGTGCAATACATTCATTCCTACTGTCACAGTATTTTGAATTGATCTAAAGCAAACAAATCATCGTAAGTGTTATCTATTGATGATTCTATTTGGTTTAGTTTCTTGGATTCTATTTTCTTTTAAAACTTCTACTTTTATACAGCGTATTTCATTATAATTCTTTGCACATCAATTCATACTTGAAAGAAAAAGTTGTCTACAGTTATGAATTTCTTTCCGTATGCGGTTTAATACTGTGTCAAAAAGTTTTCAGCTATATTACGACTTTCCTGGGATTCACCAGTACTTGGCTACAGCTCTGTCTTGCCAAAGGACACTCCTATGCTACCAGTGAGATACAATTGTTGCATCTTATCCCCTAGGCTAAGAAGGAGCCCTTTATTACTTTGAAACGGAACTCATAGAGACCATTTGTATAAGCAGCATGTTTTTGAAGAAAGGAAAAATCATGGTACCCAAATGGCCAATGTACTACAAACAAAGAAACAAAAAATAGGGAAACAAAAAATAGGGAAACTAGTCATATTCCTAATCACAATGGTAAAGTCCCAAAATTACCCATAAATGAAAACATATTGAACTCCTTGAGCAAAAAACCCATCAAATTAGTATGAATCCCAAAGACCAGATTCACATTCGTCTGCAAACTTCCCCCCATGTATGAATACTCCCCATTGACAAAGAACATCCTTATTTGGAAGAAGTCTGTATCAATTCTCGTAACTCATACGAAACCGTCTCATCCATAATACAAGCATTATCATGTCAGAATATCATAAAACCATCAAAGACAATGTTCTGGTACACAGACGAGTTCCACCCTAATTGTTTGTTATTTATGTTTTCCACTAAATCCAACTGAGAACCATGTCTCAGACTGAGGAGGAATTATCACTGGTGAAGTGCTCCGCCACTTGAACTATCTATGCTAGGATTTGTACCTTAGTTTTAACCCGTTCCTGCATATGTACGCAGCAGAAGATTTCAGAAACCGTGGCTACAAACTGATGCAATGTAGCTATAGCTCCATCGTTTATTCATGCAAGGATTTGTACCTTAGTTTTAACTGATTCTTGCATTAATATGTGTTGAAATTCACCCATAACAGAACTTTTCATTTAAGACACCAAAATGATGCAATATAACTCGTATTATGACATATTCCATCACTTATCAATTTAAGACTTTGTGTTTATACCCATTACTTCACATGGGTTTTTGGACCTGATCTAATTTGAAAGAAACCACAACTGACATTTATGAGGTATAACAAATAACATAGTTAGTAGATGACGGGTATAAACCATTGTGACAAAAAAAGGAATTTGTCATTTCAAGCAATTCTTAAAGTAGTATATGCACTTTCTCGAACAGTCAGCCACTGGTACAACTGTAGGAGCATTATCCAGCCAGATTATAAGCACCCCTTGTACATGTACTCATGTTTGTCAAGAAGAGCTTTATACCTCCAGGTTCAATAGCATGAGTGATAAATCAAGCTGTTTGCAGATTTCTGATGAATTGGTTGAATTGCACTGATAATTTGAACTGAGGGTTACTTCCTGTGTATGAGTGGTACTGGATAGATTGTCAAGCGGTGTCATCAGCACCTTATCAACTTTTGTTGTTGCCTGACCATTGAGTATTGTGTTATCTCAAGGGCTGCTTCAAATTGTACCCGACTTCTCCGATACAATGGGCGTAAGATATGGCTCTTTTTGGCGTATCTATTTAATCCATTTCGTTTGTGTTTTTTTTCTTTTAAGTCCATAGAAATAAGAACTAGTGCCTTGATTAGAATATTTCAATAATGCTCAATTCCTTTTTACAACTACAAAGTGTGCATACTTCTATTAGATCAAATACTAAAAGCTTTAAAGTAAATCATTCATCATGAAAATCAAATTTCTTATCTTTTCACCATAATGATCATATTAACTTCAGGAAATGTTAGTAAGATTATGACCAATTTCAAAACATTTCAAATTTCTTATCTAAATACTAAGTTTAGATACACAGCTCTAATTCAATTAGGAAGACAGTTAAATACAATGATAGATATAGAAATAATGAATGAATGATTAATGGCCTTGTCTCATAAGGTTGATAAGTCAAGTAAGATTTTCTTAATCGCTGTTAAGAATGTCATTTAATGTGCTGACTTTGCGTTGTTGACTTCACTATTGACTTAAGTTACATAACCTACTGTTTTAAACCCCAATAAACAGTACATTAGGAGATTACTGATAAAGGCAGTTTTTTTGAAAATCTGGACATTATCTGTCCGTTTATCATGACATGAATTAGTAACGCTTTGCGCAGCTTGGCAATCACTGTGTGGGTTTCAATCCAACTTGTTCCTTCATGAAATATAATACAAGTGATTGCATACTTGTTTGTAACACTATATGCATTTCCATTTGTTAAGACTAGTAACCTATAATGAACAACTACAATTTTCACTATTCAAACCAAAGATAGAACATGATGGAACACCTAACTTTATACATACTCAATTTGATACACATAATGCCAGGTATTTGTTTCATAAATTATGGTAACAAAAAAGAATGATAGCAAATGACTAGCTTCATGTTGTCTGTAATTGTTTTCTATTTAAACATGTCACAAAATCTCACATGGGGAAATGGATCAAGATATACAGGTTACAGAAACTGTAACTGTAGTTGTCTTAAAGATAATGACTTAAAAATACTTTTAGAATTTCTCCTTTTATCCCATTGATTTCAAAGAGGTGACTTGCTGAAAATATATGAAGATGTATGTAAGGAAAATTGTTAAGAGGTAAATCCAAGTCCAACTAGAGTGGAAGATATTCATTACAAAAGGGGGGTAATTGGATAAAGAGATTCCTCCTCTTGATAAAACCCATTTTCATTTTTTTATCAAAAATAATGACTGAAATGGAAACCACTGAAAATGATCAATCTTGTGGCGTCTAAAGGAAGGGAAGCCTTAAAATCAGTTTAGATAGGAAACATAGACCAATAAATAACAAGAAATGAGGAACTTTGGCAGCTCCTGTGTCGGTGGCCATATTTTATCTGCCTATAAAACATTTTCCCTTGAAATGAATACGGTTTCTTCTGCTAACTTTGAATTCGAAATTCTCTAATGAGAAACATGCATTTGGTTTAAGGTGCCATTCTGTTAATAATGGATGTTGGTATTAAGATGAAAAGAGGCCCCTTTATAATTCCTCTTGCAATTTAACAAGAGGAAATCTTGTAACCCTCTCTTAAGCCACAATGGCAAATTTTATGATTTTGAAGCTGAGAATTCATTATTACCAAAAAGATGGATTTTTTTGTTTCATCAAAGGCTTGCTTTGTCATCTGCTACTTGTTCATCAAATATGAAGTATTGGGACATAAAATATTCCAGTCTTTGATTGAAAATGAGACCTAGGCATGCAAACCTATATAGATTACCTACATGCTTATGTAATAGTCTGGCATGGCAATGTTAACATCCGGTCAGTGCAATAATGTTTGATACTTACCATAGAAAGTATATCTTTTGAGAATTGGACATTAACATTTTTTTTGTCAATTCTGTGTCTTGAAAAATTGAAATAGAATTGAGTATTCTAATCTATATGGCAACTTGGTGTTGTGTTTTACACTGGTCTCCTTTATATTTTGGAAATAGGCAATTAAGTTTATACAAATGAAATTCATTTGTCAACTAATGCCTAACTTTGAAACTTTTTAAATGAATGATGTACAAATACTGGTAAATTTTTTTTTTTAAACATATGAAAAATTTGTTTTATTAGTTGCACTTTTTATTTCATTTTTACAAAACATAAAAAATGCTATAAGCTTTGTTTTTTGATCCAAAGAAATGAACAAATAGAAATTTTGTCAACATTCCTTATTAAGGTCAAGTGCACACACTCTAAACCTGTAGGAAGACTAATAATATATGTTTGAATTGCACCTTTTGTTGCTACAACTGATTTCATTGGTCAAAATATACCTGAACTCAAAGGTTAGACCGTTTAACATCCACCTGGAATTTTAATTACTACTCATTTCATACCACAATCTAATTTGCTTTTGTGTTGTTTGTCATGCACACAAGGTCATTTATATATGGTTTTACTCTTTACCAAACTTGGCTAGAATATTTTTATCTGCATGTGTAAGTTTGAGAGTTGCATTAATGGAAAGCATTTGCATATAACAAATAGTATAGAGCATTTTATGTTGATTGTCATTTAATGAAACAAAACTTGGAAGAGGGTTTGCTTGTCTACAAACTGAAATTATTACTTACAATAGCAATTAGAGACTTTCTTATTGATCTCCCCAGGAAAATTGTCATTTTTATCTCAGGTGTAATTGTTGTTTGTTGATGTTTTCAAAGTGTATCATTTTCAAAGCACATAATGGGATTGCGGCCTTTATGTCTTTAAATCTATGTCTAAGCAAAGTTGGAAACAAGGTCAACTTGCCATAAAGTAAAAGGCTTGTTCTGGAAATGAAGACTATAATATGTTATACTATTTTTATGTGATTGGCACGCCTTTTACTGCATGCATCATAAAATATTCTCAGCTTAATGGATTCAATAGAAGATCGAGGTAATTCTATCACAAACAAGCAAAAATAGATGATATAGGGTAATGCAAAACAAAAATACAGAGCAGACAAGCATTTATTCATGACATTTCTTCTGATGATGCATGCAAATCCATTAGAATAAAAAATACACTCCATTATCAAACTTCATTGTTGTGGTTATGATCCATTTATAATTAAGCATATTTTTAATGAACTGACAACACCCTAAATAATCTATTTTTGTTTTGAATCATGATGCTGATAACAACTAAGATACTCCCATAATGCACCAGGAACACCCGCTTCCATTTTTAGTCCATGGATCTAAAACTTAACCCTTTCCCAAACAATAATGACATTTGACGACTTTGTTGCAGACGACTTGAGAAAACATTGTGGGAAAAAGAGAAATTGCTTGTAGCGAGCAATTTTTCCTTTTCCCACAAGGTTTTCTGCTCTATATGAAGAATATTTTTTCAATATTTTTTCAATTTCATCACATTTTGAAATGTTGTCTGCAAAGTCTTTCAATTTGGGACAGTCAAAAATGTGTTGATTGGGAAATGGGATGATGTGATAACTATCATCCTTTACCAGGGGTGGAGCTAAGCTATTTAGTGAGTGTACTCACAACAATGGGTCTGGGGGCATGCTTCCCAATGGTAAATCTTATTTCCTATGTTCCATCTGGTGCAAACCAAAGGTTTGTAATCAAAGAAATAATTACAAAATTGTAGGAAAAGAATAATGAAATTCAAAGGAGTAGCTCTATGTAGTTCTCAGATTTTTATTTTCAATGGGCAATGTTAAAGCATGGCTGTCAAATCTTGCATTGTTTAGCAGGAGGCTTCAAAACTGTCTGATCAGATATGACCCATTCTTCCAAATGAATGATGGGAAGGTTTCATCAAAGAGAAACTGGGTATTAAAGATAAGATCTAATTCTGTTTGAGCTTCTTGATGCATAATAGAGTTAATCAAATCCATGAAATTAAAATAAAATGAGGGATAAATCTTTCTTTTTGAGCCATTATGTCATCTTGCTACTTGTTATCTTTACTCACGGTATAATAGGCATTGTTACCCAGCAGGCACTTCTCCTTTCAGTTCTGTCACATGACCTGCAGATACCATCCGATTGGTGTAGGGTATCCAACCAATAAATTTATAAATGCCAAATTAAAATTTAATTCTGGTAATAAACTATAATTGCTGTCAAAGAGAAGAACTAGGTTTGTACAAAAAGTACCACGTTGATTGATTGATAAACAAATTATACAATTTTTTAAGGCATTGTTGCATTATGATTTAGAAGAGTTGAAAAGCAAATATATTCAATCTAAGACTTCATCCTATCATACATTTTCAATAATCAGCCATTAAAACTTATTCAATCCATTACTCCTTTAAGCTAAGTTTAACATTTCATCACACTACATACATTATACTCAAAAAGACATCCTAACAAAAAGAAGAAATTTCTGATATATATCCAACTTTTCCTTCATTACTTGTTTTCTTCTTTATCTCAAAATGCTATGTCTTCCTCTTTTTTGAGTAAACAGTCATTTTCTTCTGTCCCTTATTTTGTACCAGTAAAGGAATACTTTGTGATAGTTTTGAGTTTTTATAGACTTTATTTTAATCCATCTAACTCCTGGATTTCCCTCATACATTTAAATTATGATTGTTTTAGACATGATGTATTACCTTCAAAACATCTCTGCACAAATATTTGTTAAAAGTATCTGTTTCTATCATTATGATTAATGGTATTTCAAAGGGCAAATATTTACCATATTAAACATATTCATGTATATCTAAGAAACTGGTGGTGGTGTGAATTATTACAAGTAATTCAATAAGAATCAAGTCATTCAAAAATAAATATTTTCAGCATACCATAGCCATTTAAATCTTTATCAATGCATTAATCTATAAGTTGCTCAGACAAAACTGATAAGTTCATGTAACAAAGTTTCATCAATTACTGTATGGAAGATCAATTACTTCATTATAGTATTGACTCACTAATTAGTATATCAAGATATTGCTGGTGTCACATTACAGTTAATACCTCATATCTTTGATTCATCTTATTGGAGCTAAATACCTGGAGACCAACTTGGCTTCTCCCTACCTATGAGGGGTTGTAGTTAATTAGTCTAATTGAACATGTAGCAGACTCTGCAGTTGGCACAGGCTGATCTTCGTTCACATAATATTGAATCCAGTTATAAGAAAACATGTAACTTATGTAAAAAGTTTGAATGAACTAAAAAACAGAGAATTACTCCTTTTAAACAGCCAATAGGACATAGGCTTCCCGATGGCAGAAGAAAAACATGGCAAAGGCTAGAAATTTAATCAGTTATAATTTATTTACTAAGCAGTGTTTTAGTGTTCTTTTTAAAGGACAGGCAATTGATTTGTTACAATGTTTAAAAAGCTAAATTCAACAAAAACCATCATATAAGCCTGTAGGGTTTCACTAAGGCAATTTCTACCTCCTTATTTTAATATTTTGACAATTCATTGAATACAAATATCGATGACATTAAAGGGTCCAAGAGCTATCATCATAATAGAATTGATGTAATTTTAGAATCATCGTTAGCGTTGAAATAGTTCATTTATAGAGTTGATGTAATTTTAGAATCATCGTTAGCGTTGAAAAAGTTCATTTCATCTCATCCTTTTGTTATTCTCGTCGTCTGTCACACGACATTGCAACTCAACACTGTTTCATTACATATGTTATTTATGGACAAGATATCCAAATCAAAAAAACATATACGCAGTGGATAGAATAAAGGTACAATATTATCATCTATGAAATTTAATAGATAGAACTAGGTGAGGTTTTTCGTTAACCCAAAAAGAATTGGTTTTGCTATAAGGATACTTTAATACAAATTATAAATACGAAAAACTGCTTCTGAAATTGTTCTTCACTAAGAAATTTCTCAAATGATAAAGTATGCTTTTCATTATATTCTTCCAGTTAAATCTACAATTAAAAACGAAATCAGACACCAAACTTAACCCCGTTATTCTATCTTGAATTTCCATTTAATGACACCATTTATGTACTTTCTTGCAACTCTGAAATCAAAACATGTCCCATTAAAGAAAGGTTCTTCAACAGATTCAAAGCCTTTACAGTACAAAGTGTCAATTCTCTTTTTATTCAATTCATTTTAGAAGCATGTTGATGACTAAGTTAACTGTTTTACCAGACAGTCCTAAGCTTATTATTGCAGCAATTAAACTGTTATAGTTTTGGAAACACTAACCCTTAAAATGCTGGGTAATTTTCTACAAAATAGATTTTTGTGTTGTTTGCCTTTCCAAAAACCTTGAATTTCTGCTTAATCTTGATAAGAAAATATACCCAGAGAAGCAAACAGGTTAGATCACAGACCAGCTGCCAATTTTGTTTGTGGCTGGCCTGAATCCAACCTGTTTGCTTCAGCACTTTAAGAGTTAAGAGGTACCAGACTCCCCCTACAGAGGATTCAAGAACTGTGTTCATGAACTATATGAACAGATATTAATGAATTGTCCTACAGCATGCTCATGAATTACAAGAAGATGTGCATTAATTTCATAAAAATGTTTGTGACTGTATTCATGTTTGTGTTCATGAATATGTTCATGAACATGTTCTTGAAATTCATGGACATGTCCAAGAACACATTTGTGTTCATGAACAAATATTTTTGCTTATGAACCTAGCAGTTCTTAAAAACTTCACAAGGTGTGTATAAATTGGAAAAAGGACATTTAACATGAGCTGATGGGTACTTCCAGCCTGAGAAACTGTGATGAACTGGCCCTGAAGGCTTCATTATTGGGCATTAAGGCCAGACAAAAACTTCTCTACAGAGCATTGAAGTCAACCATTTATAAGTATGGTTTAAGTGTCTCTTAAAACACTAAACAGAAATGGTAGTAGAGAAGTTTTTGTAAGGGAAAAGAAGATTAGTTCTTCCTAATTAGGCTTCCTATCTTGCTACTGTGTCGGGTAATTTCAGCTTTCGTTATCAACCAGCAATCTGATTAATTTGTCGCCTCAAAATCCAGATGAAAAGGGTCGCTAGATTGCTTCCTGAATTAGTTAGAACAATTGGGTTTGAAAACATGTGTGCTGCAAATTACACATGATTATACGGGAATAGGAATAAGAGCTCCCATTGAATAACAAAGTCATTTCAATGAATATTCCTCAGCCAGAGTTGCTTTAAGACATGTTTGTCTGTATAATGTTTGAAACCCAATTGACTGATGTCAATGAATTTTTGGAATTTCTGAGCATTTTGATGTTAATATAATATTAAGATTTAGCACCTTACTTCATAATCGTCACATTGCCACATCAAATTCAGAAGACTTAAGAATCCATTGACAAAATTGATTGCTTTATCACAATGGTTGCTACCAAATTTCGGTAAATTAAATTTGCAGTGTTAGCTACTCTCAGTATCTTCCTCATCGAAATTAAGCAGAAATTTAAGGTTTTGGAAAGCAGAATTAAAAAAACTATTTTTATAAAATTACCAAGCATTCTAAGGGTTAAACCTTTTATATATAGGATCTAATAATGTAATCTGTCTAAGATATAAAAGATAAGTGCTCAAAACACAGACTAATTCACAATCTAATTGATACAGCCAAGAGAAATCACTGTTTGTTGTGAAACAATAACTTCCAATTATAATGGATTTCATACTGCAAACATTGTCTGTGGAAGTAATATTTATTTTACAAGTCTAGTAAAACGTAGGAGAATGTGGCACTCTTGTGCCCCAAAAAACTCGAGTTCTATTGGTACAGAATCTGTAAGTTTCTACTGACATTTCAATGTACAGAATGAAATTGCCTATCTCGATCTCTGTGACCAATGTTTTAAGATCTTAAATGGGAACAAGATGGCCACACAACAGGTATTTTTTCTTTTTTTCACCGAAGACCGACTGTTTTTGACTGTGATTTCTCTGCAGAGTGTTAGACGTAACTCTGTTATAAAACAAGGGTTATCATTTACCACTGCAACCGGAAAGTTGATGGTCAACTCTTGCAGGTTACACAATGTGGCCATCATTGGCAAAAGTAGGTAGAAAAGAGCAAAGATAGCTGTTCCATCATTGGCAGGGCCATCTTGTTTGGACATAAGATCGTAAACATTGGTCATATGATCTCTACCTTAATGATAATTTGCCTTATATTTTTTCTACATCTCCCAATGGAGAAGTTTAAATTCTTTTCTCATTGAATAATATCATTGAATATCATTGAAGATATAGTAAATGCAAATGTCCAGATAAGTAAGATTAGTAAAGGTAAGAAGGTTCACCATCAATGCTGATCTAACTGTTGACAGAAATATGTATAGACTTACAGGCAAAAGGCGAATGAACAGGACACCAATGTTACACCTTCATACTAGAGCAAGTGTGACAAAGCGGAGAGAAAATGAATGTTTAATGTTCAGGCAGGAAAGTTATGTCGTAACCCTTATAGTGCTGAAATCGGCTTAATGCTTGAATCGGCGTAATGCTTAAGCAAACAGGTTAGATCCAGGCCAGCCACCAAGTAACTAGGCTGGCCTGTGATCTAACCTGTTTGCTACTCTGAGTATCTTTCATCATCAAAATTAAGTAGAATCCTGGTTAATTTAATCAATTCATTTCCTTTATACAGACAACATATTAATGCCCATGTCATTACAACAAACCAAGGGTTCATTGCAATACTATAGTAAGTGCTTCATGTTTATTGCAATGAACCCTCCAAACAGCATAAAACTGTAGTGACAAAAAACAAATAAGCTCATGATGAGCAACTATTTCTTAGAACAAGTAATGTTTTCTACGCAATACCATTTTTTTTTAAAAAAAGTAATTCTTTCTTGCTAGTTTTGATGTCTGCTGTTGCTTTTTATTTGGGGCTGTTGCAAAATCCCATAAGGAAATGAGTTAAACCCATTTCCAAACAATAACAATATTGGTCCACTTTCTTGCAGACGACTCTGGAAAATATTGTGGGAAAAGGAGAAATTGCTTGTGACGAGTAATTTTTCCTTTTCCCACAAAATTTTCTGGCCTATCAGAGGATTATTTTTCAATTACATCACATTTTGAAATGTCGCCTACAAACTCCTTCAATTTGGGACAGTCGAAAGTTAGGCATTTGGTAAAGGGTTAAAAACAATGGGAAGGACCTTCGGCAGGTGTGCAGACTAAACTGACAATAAAATATTTCCTGTCTGAGGACAACCAACATAAAATAGGCCCATTAGCAATTAGTTACAGTGGCCTTAAATTGGTTAACGAATAATCAAAACCTTTGTCATTATAATTCAAATAAACTTCTCCAATTAAATCGACAATATGTAATTTTAGTTATGTATTGCCTTTTTTGTTTTTTTAATCAATATTTTGCCTTTGTCAGCAATGCGCTTTTGCCTGGGAATTGAACTTGATAATTATACAGAAACAATGAATAGGTAAAATGCATAATTGCACCAAAATGATTTCACCAAATTTAAGTCAAACGAAGGTTTAATGAAGTATTAATAGTTGTGCTAACATTTGGACGTATGCTTCGTAAAACACACATTCTGAAATAGTGTCTTAAACTTTTATATCATGAACATCGTCAACATATTATTTCCTACAGAAATCAAATCTAACAATAGAACTGCACTGAAGCTACACTATAAGCCTTCCAATTCTTTAACTTTGGTGACTTTTTCCTTTCGAGTGGTATAACCCTTGCTTAATAATTCTTGGATTCTTCAAGATTTTTACCTACTCCAAGCGCTGCCTTTGTTTTCCAACAATCAAAGCATTTCTATACTTCTTTATTTCGTCTCTGAACTTTTGTTTGGGTACACATTGGCATCATCCTGTCAAGATTGTTCAAACAAGTACCAACAAAATAGGACTTACAGACTTAAGGGATTTTTTGAAAAGCTGGTTACCTTATTTGTTTTACATTGATTGTGAAGGAAGCTGAAAGCACATCTTGATGGCTTCTCGATACTAAACTAGTCCTTGCACTGACTTGTGGGTTAGTCCCGTAAAATTTCTCCTCGCCTAACTGAGATTTGAACGCAGGACTTTTGGTATGAGAGGCTGATGCTCTACCTCTGCACCACTTTTCAAAAGTAGTTTCTGATAAACCTACTTATCTAGAATTCTGGCTAGCGTTTACTCGCCCCTCTATGTTCCGGACCTCTGGGATCTGGTATTGCCTAGTCTGGAGATACAAACAAATGAGTCTGCTTATCTGTTTACATATTCCACGTATCTGTAAAGTCTTGGAGTTTTTGTAATGCTTTCTCTATTACATTTCGTACAGAACAAATCCAATTTAAACACAAGAGACAATGATTCCGGGTTTTGATAAATGAAAGAAATTCCGGTCGATATGGTGATATCACGACTAAAAGCAATCATTCGAAGATATATTGGAAAAAAGATCATTTTCTCTTTCCCCAGATTATGAAATTAATTCCGACGATTGCTTTCCACGGTATTAGTCAAACAATGGTGCGTTCTGTTCACATTGGCACAATAAGAAGCGGGACCCAATTTTTATTCAGCTATCTTGGGCTTAACACTTTCCCTTTATCAAGTAATTATAAACATAATACATTAAAACAACTAACCAAAGCCAAAAGATATTCATTACTGCACAATTTGTATGTTCTAAAGTATTCAAATATTTTATCAAAAGGAGTATTTTTACTCTATAAGGAAATACTGCCTTTGTAACAATACTTTCTAAGATTGTCTGCTACAAAAACATTTGATATTGTCTGTATCTAGGAGCTGGTTGTTGGACCACAAATAAACAATATTGAGGGTCCAATGCAAGACGAAAGGAAGTGCTACACATTTGTGAAGGACTTACTTTAGTCTTGCATAGAAACCACAATATGTGATATTGGTCATTTCTTATTCAATGGAGGAAATTCTAGCGCATGTCTGCAGATAGCGGTAGGGCCTCTATGCATATCCTTTCTTTGTTGTTGACAACAGCCAAATCCATCGTCGCACACACTTTTTTAAAACATTGTGATAATGTCACATACAAAAGCAATGTTTTCTCTATTGATTTTCAAACTTATTCCTTTAAGTAATAGTTCTATAGCATTAAGATTTTCTTGAAGTTCCTGTTTGATTTTTTCTTAATCTTCTGATCATGATTGTTTCTTTTTAGGACAGAGTCAAGTTGGTGAATTAGTTGTTGTTTTATCAGGCAACAAATCAATATGGATTTTTCTTCAGCAAGTGAGGCTTGATTAACTTGGGGTATTTTTTGGGAAGCTATCACTGCGTATTAATTATAGATAAGGCTGTTCATTTGATTTGGATATGGAAGATCACAACTCCTATTCTGCTTCCATCTTCTGATGGTGCATTTGCTCTTTTTCTTTGCCTTGAGTGTCTGCCTATAATGAGGTTCATATCACATATCTAATAAAGCAGATAGGACTATTCAGTTTGTGAAAAGCATGAATTTAATTAGTCTTAAGAACCATTTTATCAAATTGTATTTCAAAATATAAAACATTATTCACATTTATCAGACCAGTGGTCATATTTTTTACCCCACAATATTATAGAAACACATACTTGTAATTCAAGAGAACGATAATATTTATCCATGTGTTTTGATTCCATTTTTAACCCATTACCAAACAAATATGACATGTAGCCATTTTGTTGCAGACGACTCTGGAAAACATTGTGGGGAAAGGAGAAATTGCATGTAACAAGCCATTTCTCTTTTTCCCACAATGTTTTTACCCTATCAGAAGGTTATTTTGCAAATTCATTACAGTTTGAAATGACATCTGCAAACTCTTTCAGAATGGGACAGTCGAAAATTTGGCGTTTGGTAAAGGGTTAACTCATCAAGCTAATTGACTTGCCACAAATCACCAAAATAAAAATTAAAATTTTTATTATCATTCTAGATACTTATGAATGCAACATTATCTGATAAAATAGCTGCTCAAACAAAGCTCATATCTACCATTTAAACGTTTGATGAATTTTAAGCTCATGTTTGGGCTCTCTGCTCTATAATTTGTGTATCTCTGACCAAAAAAAATAATAACCAATCAGCTGCGAGAGTCTTAAAGCCCATCTTTTATGGTGAGCATTCTTTATTATGCTTCCTTACTGAAAAGAAATATTTTCTTTTCATATCCCTTTGGTCGTCTGCTGTTGCTTTCACTTTGGAGCAGTCACAGATTCCCACCTGGGGGAATGAGTTTGCTTTCACCCACTGGTGTCTATTTGAAGCTATGAGTCGACATTGGAATATTCTTTCGGGGAGATTATGATAAGGAGCCTATCATTTACGATTGTTCATTTTATTTTGGCAGACCACCTCGGTAGTTTGGCAGACTGGTCTACTCTAACCCTTACATACTGACTGACACCAAACTGCTAACTCACATTTTGGCTTTAAAGGCAACATTCTTAATACTGCAAGGGAACCACACAGTTTTCTGCGAGAAATAGATTTTAAAAGCTGAATTAAACAGTCAATCTCTTAAGATTCTAAAGAAACATGGATATTCATCATGAATTGATTTAAGCATAACCCTTCTCCACTCTTTAAGGCATCTTTATGAATTTGGTGACTGTTTTCATCTCAACTCTCAAACAGCATTTTTAGACATATTTATCCATTTGTGTATGTTAAGTAATAAATGTGGTAAAATTCGGAGTCTTATGGTTAAATCAACCCCACTAGAATCCATTTCAGTTTCACAGATTGAGAAAAAGAAGGGTAAGAATACCGAGGAAAGATTGATTAAATACAATAAACCACTATTTATATAAAGCAAAACATGAGAAATGCATTTACCATTGGGTTAACAAGATATTTCAGTCAACTGTACAGCTAGATATTTATCACACTTCAACCGTTTAGTATCACTTTACTAGACAATTGATAAAACAAGCACTAAAGTTGTTTGATGTGACAATGTCAACATATATATCTTAATCTTTGTACTTGCCTTCAAGTTTTGAAAAATAATATGACACTGTAAGGGCATAATACCTCAAAAATTGACAGTCGAGGTGGTGTACTAACTAAAATAAATGACACAGAAATTGACAAATGGTATATATCTGTAGCATTATATCAAGATTATTGTCCGTAATTTGTCAACATTTTCCCCCTGTTGACAATTGAGCATGTGTATGACCCATTGGATCACTCATATCTCTTGATAGACAAATACGACTCTGTCAAATTACCTTTTTAAGACTGTAATGCCTATTCATGATGCAGATAATTCTGGTACATTTCCAGTTTTAAGACATTGTGAGCAACTTCTTCTATTGGGTCAATGCTTTTAATAAATGATTTAGTTGCTTACAAACTTCCCAGTAAATCTTAATTTCATTAAAACTGATGCATATGAGTTTTATAGATTAAGTAGTTTTAGAAATATATATACATTACAGGATAACCTTTATTTGAACAATATTTAATATAAATAGTTGATATTTAACATAGTAATTATTTTGGAAATATCAAGTTTTAATATCCTTTGCTATTTATTTTTGAAACTTGAAATAATTACTCCTTATCAAAAATATACTTTGATGTCAGAAGTTGATATCTATGATAATTTTCTTCTTAATATTGGAAGTGGGTTTTTTTCATATTATTTTTTTTTTTGCAAAATGAAATAGCATTAAACCATGCCAAAATGTGTTTGGTCTTTGTGAATGTTTTTGCAGCTGTCTCGAGGCGTAGAATTTAAATTAACCAAGATTAGAAGGTTAAATATAGTGGGTTCAATGTCATTCCCTGTTCCATATATCACTGTTGTTACCTCTTGGCGTTATCACAAGGAATTATCACAGATTAAACTGAAAAGAAAATAATGGTTGATCCCCAAGTCTTTTATTGGGTGTATAAAGGACTGATCCCCAATCTTTTGTAAAAAGGCTATGATTATCTGCTAATATCTACCTCCACCTTGAGATAAGAAATCAGTTTATTAATGTGCCCATGACGTTGTAAAATTATACACTGACACAGACAATAAATAAGATCATTTAGCTCCTGACTCCATAATGTAATCTTTCTACTAAACCTACTGAAAAGTTTGCAAGACAGCTAGGTTATTTATCCAGAGGAGTGCAGGTGGTTCGGAGCAGATGATTTTTGAATGATTGACAAAACATACAAATAATTACTTATTTAAATCAACTTCTTTTTGCTGATATTTCTTTTTAATGTCAACGAAAGAAACAAACACATGTCCTAATTTATCAATGCATGTTGCTGACACTTTCAAATTTCAAAAATTATCATCAGGTAATGGCTAAATAAATCATCCTGCAAACATATTCATACTTGTCACTTAATTCCATTAAAACTTTCATTATCTGCAGATGTTTAAAAAAAAGAAAGAAAAATATAATTGCAGCAAAATATTTGCTAAAACAAGCAATAACAATACTCAAACTTTATTCATATCTATGTATCAAAAAGTCATAAAGTTCTTTTTTTTTAAGTGAAGCATAGTATTACTGCTTTTAAATTAGGTAAAAAGAAGACAACATAGATATACCCTGATATAGCCATGATGAAGTATTTCAGACTGTATACGTAAGCGCCCTAATTGAAAACAGGAAAATGTTTTTCCTCAGACACACACTGTCCAGGCTGTAATTTTCATGGCTTATAAATGACTGTGTAATAGGTTTATATAGTTCATTCTTTCTCACGCAATTCAGTCATCTAGCCTTTCTCACACAAAATCCATACAGTCTCGTGTAAAATAGTAAGAAACATGTGGGGAAAAAAAACAATTGCTTCAAGCAGTTTTTTCAATAGGTCCTTGCATGACTTGAAAGGAAGTCATTTGGTAAAAAGGTAATAGGTGACAAAGGCCTTGTTTTCGACTTTTTCTCATGATAGTTTTATTCTAGTTTGGAGGCGTAAATGCATCATCCTAGGCCCGCATAGCGCCATGGGTTAACTCATCTCGAGATCATTAAACTATTCCCAATAATGGAATCTCATTTCTTTAAATTCAAAGGAACAGACAACAACAAAAACCTAAATTTTATCCATAAAACTTGTTTGAATCCATTATGACAATAGGATAAATTCTTACAAATAAACAATTTATCATTGGTTTTTTGTCGTTGTTTCTTAAGTTTTCTGCAGCAAGCATGTCAGTTTTAAATAAGGTGTTTCCAAAATGAGAGGTTGACCTATTTCCTCATATGATAATGTTTCAGCTGTACTAATTGAAAGCAACAATAGACCACAATTATGAAATATTACAAATAAATCGGCGACTTGCCTGTGTTCTAACCTGTTTGCTACTCATTCTAAGGGTTAAGTTTTCTTATCTCATTATTGTTCACAATCAAGGGAGGGTCATCATTGCCAATGTTCTGTGATCCATACCATTTGAGTTTGAGCAGCCAAGTGGTCGGATTTCCTGAAACTTGGCACTCCACCCAATCTCCCCATGATTGGAAATATGTAGGTGGAAACCTGACACCCATATCGAATTATCAATATAAAGTATGCTATCATGTTTGGAGGACTTGTGTGGTATGCTTCCATTTTCAACATAAGTTGATTTAAACCCTTTTACTATTATATGTAGTACTTTGTCATTTTTATCAAATAAATGTTTTTTATGATAATAATTGACAACAAATTCGGGTATGTATTCTGATATATCTACTGTTAACCGATTTTTGGTACAGGATAAAGACCAAAGTCTGTGACTCCTATTGAAGAATATTGATACACAAGTAAAAAAGAAATGCTTATAACGTTGGGGTTTGTATTTCTACTTCTTGTTTGTGAACTGTCAGACAACAAAGGGATTAAAGATTAAATAACTCGTCAATTTTTTATAGAATCCCATTATCTAATTATCATATTTAAATGAACAATTAATTGAAACAATGTCAACATAGGACTTACAGTATGTTCAATCTATATCAATATCATTAGAAATGGGAGAAAAAAGTAAAATGTAAAATGAGCTTTTAGGCATGTTCTTTAATTACAACATCTACTGCAGATGTTTTAAAGTAGGGAAGGGTATCCCAAACTTAACAAGCAGAATTCACATATTGCAGATTATAAATTACAATCAAATATCCTATCTTCAACATTCCTTTACATTTTTTTATACAGGAGAGATCATTTAACATGATAACCAGGCTTCAAAGACTTGGATTAAAATATCACCAATTACCAAATATTAAAGCATGTAATGATCCCATTATAAAAGTGGTATATAACCATTGCCTGCTGATTTATTATACAGCATCGATGTCACCAATGCATAACATAGTTAAAATCCTTGCTCAGCCAGGTGTAGTAGTCTCATGGGATTGCAGCTCAATTGTTTTTCGAAATGTTTTTTGAGAGAAGTTTTAGCTCCTTAATTATGCCAATTAACTTTTATTGAATTATGTTTAATTGCATTTCAATGCATGTACCCATAGTTGACAGAGTTTTAAATACTTATCTCATGTCTATAGATGAATATTTTGTCATAGAAAAAAGGGTTAAAATCCATAAAAAAAACTTTTTTCTCTCAAATATATAAAATATGGACCTGCTAACCTTTTCCTTAGACTGGAATATAAAGTGTTTCAAAAGATGACTAACACTTTCATGAAGATTCGGCTACAGTGATGTAGCATGTTTGAATCGTGAATTGTCCGCTTTCAATCACTTTTTTTTTTCAAACCAATTCTATTACAGAGTGTTTTTTGTTTTTTTGTCAAACCAATTCTATCACAGAGTGATAGATAGTCATGAAAGCAATTGCAGTTTGATCAAACTAAAAACATTTTTGCTAAATGATTATATCATACTCACTAGCTAAAATTTTAACTTATATGCTAAAAGATCATTAGAAATGCTGTAGCATATTACGTTAGTGTATTTGAATTTCATTTTCGTCATATGTTGCTTAGTTTAGATTAGGTAAAAGCTTAGTCTGTTCTCAAAAGCCCTAAACCTGTTTCTAGACCCGCCTTTCTGTGTGTTTAAAGGTGGGTGGAGAGAGATAGACAGATTATATCAATCATTGTTAGACAGTGAAAGTATGCCCAACCATTTAGAGCACTAACTGGACAAGTTAGAGTATTCCTTGTCACACGTAAATGGAAATTAAATCAAGCATACAGATATCGCATGTGTCAGATATATGTATAGCCAAAGTGAGTGACAGCTGCATTGTCATGGTTGGGTTATCAGTTATATAGCTGAAACTGATACCTATAGAATAAATATAATCTGAAATGGATACCAGTCTGAGCGGCAAATCAACTGTCCTCATTGGTGGATAAATGAAACAGGATATGACATCATCCATAACCTTTGACCCAGACTGTCAGCAAGAGTGAAATGTACCTTGAATCTGTGAAATTAGGATTTGTATCTGTGTTATCAACGACCAAAACTATCTTTTACATTAAATAACAAGATGTTCACCATTTATATATGTTTCATGACATACTTATGAAATTCAAAAAGATCAAGTTTAACTCTATGCAGATTATCTATCAAGTTCAGAAACATGTATGCAGAATGAATTTTGTCAAATATGCGCTGGTTTCAATAATGAAATAACAACAATAAATCCATAATCTTAAAGCTTTAATCAAATAGAAGATGCATTGGTAAATCCCTTGCCTCCAACTTTCATCATGACCATAAACAATACATTAGTTCATTGCAAGACAGTAGCAAGTCCTTCATAACAGTGAGGGTCTTGCTATAGTCTTGCATTGAACCGAACCTTCTTATACCTGATATAACTGCACCAAGACTTATGTGAACTTTCCAGACTGATACCAATACATCAAATCCCAACCACAAATAAGGAGACAGTGACTTCACTGAGAGACGATATTTCGCATTGTGTCACCTGTCTAAGGGCTCCAAATGGGAAGTTAAGAGCTTGCTCTTGAAACTGACAAAATCTGTCAAACAGACACATTTCCTGTTGAGTTTGACATAGATACACGCCAATGTGGTTTTTACACCCTTAATAGAGTAAAGAAATTATTTTTGAAAAGTCAAGAAAATGTCAGGAATATGATGAATATCTCAGGAGGGCAGAATTCTTGTACCACTTTTGTGTTAATCTTACATCTGACTATAAGCTCCAAAGAGTTGATGAGCTTTGTTGAAAGAAAGATGCTACTAAGATCTGCTAATCTCTGAATTGGCTTTGGAGCAAACATTTTAGATAAAAAAGAAAAAGTAGACATTTCTTCTGTTGAATTGAATTCTTCTCAATTTGAAATCGGAATGCCATTTGTCTTACATTTCATTTTACAAATTCTATCCTTATTCCATCTTGATTCAGTTTAACTCGATTGAGTCTGGACTTGCCATTGATATTATGAGAAAGGTATGACTTTTTTTCAAAAGCTTTGTCACTGACCATTGTAAATCAGGTATAATAGAAAGAGACTGGGGGTTTGTTTGGTCCAGAGCTATCTTTTCTTTATCAAATGATTTGTTTTTCAAAACGAAATTGCCATTTTAGCTAAATACTTGGTTTTCATCTCATCTTTTGAGTCATCAGTTTAGAGCAACATCAAATTTCAAATGAATTGATTTTGTTTGTTCCTTATAATACAACTAACTTAATCATTTAGCCAGACAATTCTTTTTTAAGTATTTCTTGAATGAAATTTGTCAATGTTTTTAAATGAAGGAAAAGGTTGCCTAAATGGTTCTTAGCCAAGACTGTTTATGCCTGATGTATTTATAATAACCCCCCTATCATTGGCTCGCATTACCTTTGTCCAGTTTCAAGGGTCCCCCGTTTGTCCAATGTCCATTTGTCCAGGGATCTCTTTGTCTGTTGTGTCCCCCCTGCCTGACGCTGGACATTATCTCATTACCTGTGTTTTGTTGGGACCTGTCTGTCTAGCAAACCTTATTCAAACTGAGTCTGACCCTGCATTGCTCATTTTCAAGGTGTTTAACCGTGACAATAGGAAATACAGATGTGGCAATTAGCCCTCACAATACCAATCTTTAAATGGAAAAAACACTGACAAAAAGATGAAGAAAAAAAGTAATCTTTTTCAAGAAGAACATTCCCCTCTGTCATTCAGTGTCATTTCTTTTATTAGATGGACTAAACATTGTCCAACTGATGTGCTTCCTATCCTTTGTATAATTTGATTTAGACCTATTATTGCAACAATTCTTAATGCAACAGCACTCATGAAACACTGAGTGAATCATTGCAGTGGATTATTTTACATATCATATCTAATGTTTGCAGCATTGCCTTATTAAAACCAACAAGAAGTTCTTATATAGAGCAGTTTTTGTTCTTGAACACATCTTTTTCATATATTTTTAAACTTCTGTGCTTTCGTTTTCAGATTGTATACTGTTATTATTAGTAAAAGCTTCAGCACTTGACAGTTAATGACTGCTATCTCATTAAGTCTTCAATAAAACCAAACAAAATAACCTTGGCTCTTGATACAGTGCTGGTATTGCAAAAGATAACCCAAAAACCTTCCAATCTCAAAGTGAGATAGCATAAACATTTAATCTTTCTTTAATATTAAACATCAGTGCAATACAAGAGTAAGACCTTCATATTATTTAAATAAAACTTTAGTCTTGTATTGAACACTTGGTACATGTATGATCTAATGCACTGATGCATTTGACAAGATTATGAATTTCTCCTTTCTTCTCTGTGAATTCTACCCAACATCATAAATATCACAGAAAGATAGATAAAGTTATTGTCCATTGTTAATTCTCATATTTTATAATTTATGTTTGTTGTTTAATTTCAATTAAGCTTAGCCCTATAATTTTAATATTTTTGTTTAGGTAATACACAGAATTATGAATTATTGTTCTGAACATTTTGTCTTCAGTACAGTTAGAGAGCCAGGTATAAAAATTGTTATCATAAAAAAAGAAAGCAACAGAAGGTTAAGAGTTCTTCATGGATTCATTCCACATTTATTGCAGAGGGGCATTCCTCCCCACTTCAATTCATTACCTCCTCAAACCCTAGAAGAAGCACCAAACACACATTTTTATTAGCAAAATGTTCATAATGGCACATGCTAAACATATACTGTCTTTACATTTTCCCATGATGAATGATGACCTTAAGTTATAATTTGATAAAATTCTGCATAAATAATGATTATTTTTAATACTAAATAATGTGATAGACAATTTCTACTTTTGTCACAATTTTAAGCAACGGGTAGCGTATGCAATGAGGAGAATAAATGATATTGATTTTAACCCTTTTAGTGCTGAAACCAACTGCTATGTAAATTGGCAGCTGGCCTGTGATATAACCTTTTTTCTACTCTGAGTATCTTCCCTTATCAGAATTAAGCAGATATTTCAGATTTTGGAAAGCAGATGACACACAAATCTATTTTTAGAAAATAACCCACCATTCTAAGGGTTAAACTAGTGATGATTTCTAGGTAAGTGTTTTGAAACCTGGTGACAGGCAAAGTAACAAGAAATGATATGCAGAAATGATATGCTGAAAAGATGTTAAAAGTCAATGTAAGGCCTCTTAGTGTCCCACTCGCAGTGATAAAATGTCCATAAAAATTGTGTTTCGTGATTTCAAGCATGGCTATCAAACGGACATTAATATGCCAGTGTATTTAACTGTACCGATTGTCACAGATCAGTAATATGGCAATAACTTCCAACCAACTGCTTCACTTACCAAAACTATTTACCTTTACTGATCTAGCTTATAACCTCCTTCACATTTTAACCCTTAGAATGCTGGGTAATTTTCTAAAAAAAAAAAAAGATTTTTGTGTGATCTGTTTCCAAAATCCGTAAATATCTGCTTAATTTTGTTAAGAAAGGCTACCCAGAGTGGGAAACAGGTTAGATCACAGGCCAGCCGCCAATTCACTTGGCGGCTGGCCTGGATCCAATCTGTTTGCAAAAGCATGGAGTCGGTTCCAGCACTATAAGGGTTAATCAAAATCTTTACCATTTACCCCATACAGAAAAATAAGTATTTAAGCTTTTATATCAAGAAAATACTTGGGCAATGTTAATAAACCACAGATAAGTATACACAAATGTCATTTATACCTGAAACTTATTAAAGACATTCAAGTTTAACATTAAAAACATGCTTGAAACTCAAGGGAGGCAAATACTCTAAAACACATAAAATAGATATGCTAACAATGTTGTTATTTAAGAATTCAAACCGTTATGGCTTATCAATTACACGCTTATTGTCTGCATATGTGCATTACAGCAACAAAATTAAACTTAAACAGTTAGACTCACCTTTAGAATACTGGGTAATTTTCTTAAAATATATTCTTGTGTCATCTGCTTTCCAAAACCTTAAATATCTGCATAATTTTGTTGAGGAAAGATGCTCAGAGTAGCAATCAGGTTAAGATCCCAGGCCAGCGGCCAGTTTGGTGGCTGGCCTTGATCCAACCTGTTTGCATAAGCATGAAGTTGTTTCAAGCACTATAAGAGCTAATGTCCATGCAGAGGATATATTCAAATCATTATAAGAATTTCACCGACCCAAATTGAAAAATTTGAGAAATGAGAACTTAAATCTAAGGTTAGCATTTGTATTAAATGTAAAAAAAGCTTAAATGGGCAATATGAGCACTTTCTGCTTTTCCATAAAAAATTTAGATAAAGCATGCATAGGAAGGGCCTGGAACTCCCTGAATCCTTTTGTAAAGACGAGAAGAGAATATAGTACATGAAAGCTTTGTTATCAAAGAAAAATAACACCTTATAAAACTGTTCTTACATAAATGTCTCAGATTCAAAATTATGAAATATCATTTGGATTCTATAACTTTTTTTTTTTTTTTAACTTTTATGAAGTCTTACATGCAGAACTTTTCCAATGGGAAAAGCTCTATCTGCTTATCCTTTCCTAAGCAGAATAAAAACTAATGATACCACATTTATTGACACTTCCACTTACTACTTGTCATTTAATGTTCGTTTCCATATTAAAGATATATTTCTCTGCAGATGTTTGGAAGAAATAAAACAAGTAATAAGAAATCCTGCTGCTTCCATGATTTTATGCCTCAATAAAACTCCCAAGTTGATAATAAAACTTAAATTTAGAAAATAAAATAAAATACAATCTTAAAAGCTAGTAATACCGTTCAAATTGGAGCTCATTTTGCATGTGCATTTGTTACTTTTCTAAATGAAATGGCATTCTGCACTTAATCAGGAATTAAAGCACTTTTCTAAATGCCTTCGCATTTAAGATTTCATATAGCCCTCCATTTCTGATTATTGCTTACAGACTGGTTACCCTTTTGTAGCAGACCATTATTTATACAAGGTACTAACCAAGAGTATTTAAAAATGTCTATTATGTTGTTGTACACACCATGATTGAGAAAACAGTGCGGAAACAAAAACTCCTTTTCTTGCAACTCATTTTGAAGTTACACTCCTTGAATGATTTAGTTTAGAAAAAACAACCTTTTACCACTATAAAAGTTGTTTTTTGTTGAAACTATGTACTCAGAAAAGGGCGATGATTTAAAGTGACCAATGTATACAGGTTTCAAGGGTATCCTCCTTTCATGGAAATATTTGCAAAATAGCTTGTTAGGCCATTAATGGGCACATCTCATTTTACATAACATTCTGCAATGTATTAATTTCATATTCCATACGAGCTTTATGGATTAATTATAAAGTGAAACTTCTGTTTCTGACAAGTAATTATTTTCTGCAACTGAACAGCAATGGAATACTGGGACTGCCAGGAAGCCGCCTATCCTATGACAGGAAACAGGAAGTTAGAGTACCCAACGTCTGGGCATGCTCAACACTCAAGACCGCCTCTTGGGGTACATCTGATTTTGACATGTATGGGTAACAATGCGTCCAAGTCAATTATGAAGGGGGGAATAGCATGGTAAATTTAGAAAAAAGAAATAATTGGATTTATGGATTGATGGAGAAGGATATCAAGACTGTTGGGTATTTTTTTCTGGTTGTTGAAATCTGACACTAATTGCTTAGTGTTTGAAATATTTACATGGCCAATTCTTACCTTATGTACATGAACTATATTGGACATTGTTGAAGTTATATAATGTTCCAAAATAGTTCCAAAATAAAAAAAAAATGATAAAAATCTGAAAATTAACTTCTTGAAGCATATAATGAAAATAAGTCATTACTTCATGCTCCAAATCACCATATCGCATGTTCATTGCAAGACTTTACTAAGTATGTCTTTTTTCTATAGTCTTGCAATGAACCAACTCTCTATCAAATTAAATGGGGAAAAAAGCTAGTATAAATCATCTATCAAAACATTCCCCTTTATGGTCCTTGCTGTCCATGAATGCCCTGCAAGAGCCCCTGTAGGAGAAACGACATCAACGTCGCCCAATAATCAATGCGTTTAGGACTTGACATTCCTGGTGTAGCCTAGCCTTAATTTGAATGGCCATTGTCGGGATTAAGAAGGCATTTGGAATAATTGGAGAAACAATAGATAATCATGGATGTGATGATAGCGTGTATATACACTTTATATGCTTAGCCCTTTATCCTATGGATGCCATTGTCTATAAAATAGTCTTTACTTATTCCAAAACCACACGATTTTCCTTTAATTTTATACATCTTTTGGCAAAGGAGATTTGTCCAAACAGTGGTCCATGTTTCGAAAATAATTTCAGAAGGGTTCTACTGCAAAGAAAGAACCATTGCCATATAAATGAATATCTATAGTATATGCTATGATACAGTTGACGTTAACCTTTAGTAGAATTGCCATCTATTGTTACTTTGAATTAAGGTATATGATCCCTAATAAACGATTGTAAACATCGCCAGCTCCAACATTGTCTGAACAGTTTACGTCCTTTGGCGATTTCCATGAATGTCAAGGACATTGGCAGAAATCGTCAAATGGCGTCTGTAGATTCTTCGGTAATTGTCGGCGTCTACCGAGATGTGTCGACATTTGCCAAACTTTATTATGAGTGATATACCTTCACTCAATCTTCCATCAATTCACTGCAACTGCTGCAGAAGATATGATATAAAATTACAGTGACAAAAAGGACAAGTTACTCCTAAAGCTGAAATTTCTATGAGCAGTTTCTAACCAATATAATAGAGAACTTAATTTATATCCTTCTTGCTTGTTTGTGCTATGTTTGCTATTGCTCTCAATTTGGACAAGTCACACACAGCTCTACATGAGGGAATGGAATGATTCGTGTGGCTATAGGGCAGACATCATTCTCTGGTATCTGTGCTTTGGTACTACATTTCCAGAGTTTTGTCAGGGCTTGAAGTTAATAGAAAGTGACAGCGCTGCTCCAGAAATACTTGTTAGCCAACTTGAACCCTTTCATAGACGGCTCAAAGACCGATTTTGAGGTTGGGAGCAAAAAAAGATCATTGTTAGTTACTGAAAATTCAAAGTGAATGGTCAGCATTAAAGGCTGGTCATCTTTTAATCTTAAATTTCGGACATTGTAAATGAAATTAAAGTAGGAGCCAAGTTGATTGTTTAAGTAAACCATGAACCCCTTCAACAATGTATTTCCTGGTCAAACTGTCATTTAGATAACATATAAAACCAGTACAGAAATTTTTTTTTTATCTTAACAATGTATTGCTCTATTCCTCTATTCTCTATTTAATGGCAACCATCTACTTATGAAAATTTGAACATTAACTATTTGATACTCTTCTTGTAACCAGTGTTATATACTTTTTCTGGGTTGTGGATCTGGTTCATACGATTCCACAGACAAAAGATCCAAGGAGGACAATTTCCATCGCAGACCAGGAGATGCTTTTAAATCATTTCCCACAAGAGTAGAGGTAGCCACTAAAGCAATAATTTGGTTTTCAGACTCAAATTTTTAAAGAAAGCCTGGGGTGGCTGAGGGATAATTCAATCTAAAGCCATGATTTGCACCAGTACAGAACTAAACCCAATGTGGTTTAGTGCTGTTACATGTACAAGCTCTTTAGTTTTGTGAGGTAAATACATTGGTGTTGTTCTTCGTAAAGACCAAACTCCTTACAGTGATCTCCCCTTGCTACGCTGCATTGACCACTGCCACCACAAGATTTGGATAAAATTCAAATGATGCTGTTTTGTTAAGAGATTACCGGATATCTTAGTTAATTTAGTAACAATATCTTGTTGTATTGATTTCTGACCAGTTAAGTTGAAAAAAAAATTGGTTTTGTTTATAAATAAAGCACTAATGGATTACAATTTTTTAGTTATGCCATTTTCGTTTCAAAGTAGGTGGTCACGTGACATTTGTGATGGCAGTGATCATCCCCATACAGGGAGATCACTGTGAGGAGTTTGCGTAAAGACAAGCAGCCCCTTTGATCGTCCAGACTACCAAAAATTTCATCTTGACATCATTTGTTTTGTAATCAAGGACAATGTAACCTCAATATCTCACATCTAGACACAATATATACAGTTCACCTATTCAGTTAAAATACAACATAGAAAAAGCGATAACCATAGCCTCCATATGAAAATTTTGGACTGATCTGAATAGAAAGTAACAGCAAATACAACATTTATAGCCTGGGCAAGATACTTTTTCTTTATGATTTTGGGTATCGACATTTGTGATAAAAGGATAAATGGCTCATAATAAGTGATTAGTGCCTAAATAAAAGTGGTTTCTTATCACTTCTGCAACTGATACATTAAAGTGATGTTATTTAAAACTTCGGGTTAGACTTGGACAAGTTAGATGATTGAAAGAAGTTTCTTCACACACATATTTTACTGGAATGACATTCCTTTCTATTGATCAAAGTGTTATCAACAGAAAAAGTTAAAATATTCATGTCTAGAAATTGAGCCCATTCTTATGCATACCAAAGATGTCATATAGGGTAGACATGGTATGGACATACTTTAATTAATTCCTTTTATCAACCGATTACAAAGGGAAAATGGCTCATTCTAAACCCCCCCCCCCCCTTCTTGACTGAAAAGTCCCAGGAGACAGATAAACAATCTGAAATTGGATTACCGAACCTGGAATATTCAAGCACAGAACAAAAGCCTGTATTCAAACCTAGCAATAGGGAAACCTTCTACTCTGCTTTTCAATTCATATTGAAAACAAAGTCTCTGTTTTATTTACTTTTCCCCAGATACCTTGACCTGTCTGCTGCAGATGTCTATGAATCCAAAATGGGATTAAAAGGACTGACAAAATACGATATCTCCATTTTTTCTTATGATCAGTATATATCAAGTTTTGCATTGAATCATCAATATGTATATAACACTTTTCAATTTACAAGCATTTTTAGATTTTCACACAAAATTTCCACAAAAGTTGAGTCATGCTCTCCATCGCAATACTTTAAAAAAGAGTAATCACTTAGCATAACCTCCTTTCTTTCACAAGGGATTTTATCCAATATAACAAACAGCTTTCAATTTGGACTTGTTACATTAAGTGACCAAGAGCTAAAAGGGATCAATAAGGGTCCTGTAGACAACCTGCAGACGTCTTTTAATGGTACATTTAACCAACATATAGACTGGTTTAAATGGATAATACCCATAATTCAATATCGGCCTGGTACCGCAACAATTACAGTCAAACCAATAAGCAAATTGTTAAATTCACTTTATTCCCTGCTTTGAGTATCTCCGACCAAGCACATAACAGGAAGCGGGGAGCCAATTAATGATTTTCCTGATGACGCTTGCCGTGTTGCATTCTGGGTGAATTAGTTCAATTCAAACACCTTAGCCGTATAAAGAGGAAATTTGAGGGTTTGGTGCTGAACTTTAGTAAGGACTTACTTTAAATCTTGCATTGAACCATCTATAAGTTGTGTTTAAGTATAACTTGTTCAAACATTTTCAGTGTAATTCTTTACCATAGGATTCTGGTGGAATGTAATGGTTAGCATTGAGTTTGGATCCAAAATAGTACCTTGGAAAATGCACTATTTCAGTAAATTATCCAGGAAACCTTAATATACGACGATACAACTGACAGATTGTTGAAAAAGTATTAGATCTGATGCAACGACATAAGTATTAATCTATATTAGGGGCAATCATTAAATAAATATTAAATAAATAAGTAAATAAATGGTTTGAATGATGAATATATCACATATCTGTAAAGAATCACATTAATCATAAACTGACTTATCCTTCAGATGGGTAAACATTAATTTTTCATCAATGGGCTAAATGCAGAAAGCTGCTTTCAGAAACAGTTTTGATAATTTATAAAAAAAAAAAAGGAAAAAGCTACTTTCCCAAATAATCCTTTAAAATAAACAGACTCATAAGTGTTCACATTCTTTGAGAAGTCACCTCCTCCCCGATTATCAATTTATGGCAAGGAAATTGTGTTTTGTATTATATCGAAATAAACCATTGATGGTCGAGCGGTTTTAGTGCCTCAAAAAGCCATAGAAAATGGCATAAAATGGCCCATATTGTCTCTTTAGTGCCGTTATTTGTTCATATAAGGGGTTTACTGGGATATTCCTCTAAGAATCGTTAAGATTTACTGAGGAGCTTGGATTATATTTTATGGAAGTGCTGAATAGACCAGAAATCAGCCATCAACAAAACACTTAGCAGACATTGTCGATTACATCACCCTGTATGGTCAATATCTCTCAGTCCGAGTGAATATTCTCCAGGATCAGATAGGAGCATTACTCTTATGTATGGCAAGTTATTCATTTCTTACAACAGTCCAATGTTTAATCCTTTTCTAAATATAGATTTCTGTGTTGTCTGCTTTCCAAAACCTTAAATATCTGCTTAATATTGATGAGGAAAGATACAAAAATATAGCAAACAGTTTAGATCGCCGGCCAGCTGCCCAATTTTTCAGCATGATTAGTGTTAAGATAATATAGGATGAATAGAAATTATTGTGAATTTTAACTATCCTGCAAGTGAGAGATGGTTTTAAAAAACATGAAAAAGATAAAAGTTATATGAACCCAATTCCCAAATTCTCATTCCAAAATAGAAATACAAAGAAGATACATGCCTATCAAAAGCAAATTTCTCTATGGTCCTAATCGATGTTTGAAGTCATCTTCTGTAAGTTGTCAGAATGCCTTTAAAAAAAAAAGATAGTGCTTTAAAAAAGGAAGGTTTGTCCTTTAATTGAATTATTTAATATCAAAGGGAGGTAACTCAGAAATCTCTAAAGTACAGGACTTCCGAATTCATGTGTGGTATGGAGAAAGATATGTGAGGATTTATAAATAACATATCATAATCCAAAATTTACACTAATACAACATTTAGGGCAATTCGAAACAGCAGGTGACCTTCAAAATTACTCTACTGCTAACCCACTCTGCAATAAAATCCCGAGGTATAAGGAATCTTGGGGTGCAAGGAACGCGGAATCATCATGTGGGGTTTAACACACAGATTTTTACCCATTCTCCCCAAGTGGAAATTGTGTCTGGTTCAAATTTAAAATAAAAAAAGACCACAAAACTCAACACCAAAATATTTTCCCTTTTTGATGAAGGATAAATTGCTCATATTTATCATTTTGTAAGGGAGAATTCTTAAAGATTTTAGCGGCAGATGAGTAAATGCTAGGTTTTATTGAGTATCAGGGTAAAGTAGAAATACTTCAATATGTATCAACTAAATGATTGAAGACAACTGAGAGAAACATTGCGTGAAATGGAGTGAACTATTTTAGAAAAAACTCTTTTTTTTTTTCTTCAAGGTTTTCCCTAAGGTTTTGAATTAAAAATATCAACTTTTAAGATCCATAATTGTTGTTGCTGCTTTCGCTTTTAATTAGGATGTGTTGAAAATTTCAATCAGGGTTATAGGTTAAATAGCACAGATAGTCTTGTCGAGAGATCACCCGAGATATGGTTTTAATAAGATCTTATAACTTCTGCACTTAGAATTCATAAAACATGTACTAAATATTGCCTGAATGACTACAGAGTATTTTATGATAATCATAAAATATGGCCAAATTACTCGAAAGCTTTCCTGGAAGTAGGATTTAGAGGGGATTCATCCATGGAGCCACTTACTGAAATGTTGGTTATAAGTATTTCTCAACAGGAGACTTGCTCAAACCCTTCTTCCGTCACCCATCAAGCCATATATACTTGTTTTTTTGCCTTTTCTATAATGCCTTTATTCCCATTTAAACAAGACATTTAGAAAGAATGGACTTGTCAAGCCTGGGCAATTCCTTCTTCTTTATGAAAACATTTTTTAGTGGTAACATATCAATACAAATATATACAAGTACCATTTCTTCTGTTTTGATGATAGGTGAAAGTTACATTCTCCAACAAAGGTGATAGGAATTAGAAAAGCCCAAAAAACCTACAATATGATACTTTAACATTTTAGATACTGTTAAAGAAAGAATTGTTTGTTATATCAATGGCTTGTTTTTGATATGTTTTAATTAAACTCTTAATTGATAAGTACATTATGAAGGAATTTGCTAAAAGTAACTAGAAATTATTAATTAAAATTTTAACCAAGTCCTATATACAAAGCAAATCAGCAATAGACAGTTTCAATCTCATCTTGGCGTAAAAAAAAAGAAATATAAAAGGTATACAAGTTGAAATAATGTAAAAGAAAAGATTTCTTAAGAATATGAGCAGTTTCATTTTTCCTTCATTTTTTTCAAAAAGGTAATTAATAGTTGTTTAAGAAAAGAATTCAGAGCCATTACCATCACTCTTCCAGTTTTTGAAGTCCCATATTCAAACAATCAAAAGGTGCAATGTCCTAAATCACCACTTTATTAACCTGCTTAATTGTCCGACACTCTCTAATCTATACATTAACACCATGGCCATGTGAAATCAATGCACCAATGCTTCCATGACCATGTGCCTGCATCAGTCCAAGAGTGTTTATTCAACAAGCCTTAATTATATCAGGTCTAGATAATGAGTATTTCCGTTGCTAACTTCTTTATCTTGTACTAGAATTCTTTAATTGTAGGTATGCTTATGATTCATTGCAGTGAGCTAATTTTAATGAGTACCTGCAAAAGATGATCCACCAAATTAACCAAATAGCTTATGAAGTATTTCATTCATTCATATTGAGAGCTACATGTCATATTACTGCATCTCACTAATTTGGATCAAATTCATTTTACTTTACTATGAAAACCAAAAATGAAGACTGATGGTAATGTTGCTACAAAAACAAAGTTTTCGTCTTTCTCACACTGTTCTCATTTTTTTGTCTGCCAAAAATGATTAAATGACCTCCATAACAAAAAAAGGTTAAATGCTGCCAGTGCGCCATCAATGGGCCTCAAGACACAATTACCTGTAACCAATATGGCAATAATTCAAATCTGTGTGACTACATAGCAGGGATGAGGTTGGTGTTATATGTCATACTTAAAATAGTCAAGATGAAGAATGACCTCCGAAACTTGGGTTATTATTGGGTTCAGAGATTTTATCAAAGATCAAGACAGATTACGCCAGTGGATTTAACTATCTACAGGTGTTGTAATAGCGCTATACCATTACCACATTAACCTTTTATAAGATTCACCTATTCTCACATATGGGATTTTATCATTAGTAGATAACAATGATGAAATATGAAAAATAATATTTTTTTCGCGGTATTGGTGAGAAACCATTGTGAAATGAGTAGTTGATTGTATTGAATATTAATAGAATTTAAAAAAGTAAAATATACCAACAAGATGAACATCCCTTATAAGAAAATAGATGAAGGACACTTTAGATAGGCCAAATATTATAAATACTTCCGTTGCAAATTTGCAAACAGGCATTTCTCTATGACAGGCAATAACAGGAAGATCCAGATTTAATGATATACTTATTAACCTTGGTAATAAAATGGACAATAAGAGAATAACAGACTCCACAATGTCGGGCAAATTTGTTAAATTTTGTCATGTGCCAAGTTCATTATGCATTTTTCTCACATTCATTAGCATTTAAATGGGCTAACCACATATTTTGTAATTATGTAAATGTATTAAAAAGTATCATAAAAAGGTTGACACGTCTAAATAAGATGATAATGATATACCAGTACACTGTTATAAAATGAGGAATTTTCAGGAATCAAACAAGTAATCTTAGTCATACCTTTAATTTTCTACAAGTTCAAATAAAAAAAAAAAAGTTAGTTGGAACCAAGAAGGTCATTTTTCATTTATATCTGAAAACTTTTGCTCAAAGGATATTTCATTGAATAAAAAAACTAGCTTGAATGGTTAAATATTAGGCCATCATCTTCCAAACGAACAATGAAGAGCCTTCATTAATTTATTATGCAAATGAAGTAAATATTTCTTCATGGAATATGAAATGGCCAGGAGTTTAATTTATCATGGCAACCAGAACTAATATCTATTTAAAGCAAGGAAACATTTATCTATATCAAGGATAGAGACTTGATATCCAGAGTACATACATGTACATTGTTTTAATTCAGTTTTAATGTAATCATCATTTTAAAACTAACAAAAAATTAAGACCTCATCTTAATATCAAGTTAAAAAATGTTGACACAAAAAAAAGATTTCATGAAAAGTCAGAGAGGGTGGGGGGAATGTTGGTGTGCTCAAACTTGTGAGATATGTTGTAGGCAGTACATTATTTCAAGCCACCGCCAACAATTAAATGGTTAATTCACTGAAGCCAGTCTGGTTTTTTTACCAGACTGTGTTGAGTTGTCAGTGAACCAGTGCAGTGTTGACACATCTGGCATGACCATGAAAACCCCGAGGTACGGTTCATGAAGTGTGCTAGCAAAAAAACAGAAAACCAGAAGGCCTGCATATCTGCGAGCAGCCATCTTTACTCCATTTGCATACAACCTATTAACACACCAATTCGTCTTCTGGTATCTTTACTACTTATCTAATGATGGAGTCGTTTGTTGGGACATCTAAGCTGAAGAAGCAGTTATCTCCTGCGGACCCATAGCCAACCCAATCTTACTTCCATTTACAGTAATGCTTCCCCAGAAAAATATTTCAAAATGATTCGCAAGACCGCTTGAAAACTGGTGAATCTCCCCTGCTCTCACATCCCAGTATTACACTCTTCATCCACTAAGGATTGATGTGTTTGGTCCAACAAGCAGACAGTTATTGTAAAAGGCTGTAAATGTAATGGGCATGAGGAGACTGAGAAGTGGTCATTGTGAGAAAAGGAGAAATCAATCCATGAAAAGACTCTCTTGAGTCACATTTGGTCCTTAAGTTTTCTGTACCACTTCTAGTGTTACTTAAGGGGTAATGAAAGAGTAACACAAATCCCATTTACTTCTCAAAGACTGATTGATCACTTTTTGTACATCCTCATTCCAAAGAAAACTTCAAAAATCAAATTTTCATCTTAAGTGAACATTAAGCAATGTCATAGAAAATACTGTCTTGTTGTATAACAGAGTTGGGAATCAAATGATTTGCATTATTTTGAGTAGTTTATATACATAGATAAAGATAACATTGGCTGTCAATTGATTAATGTGATCAAAATGTCCATATTGGAAGTAAAATGTTTAAAGCTTAAACAAGGCATCAAAAATACTTGTAGCTATTATCCTATTATTTGTGGATATGGCCAAAGAGTGGACACCTCAGAAGTAATAAGGTACCGAACAATACTTATGGCAATGATCCTCTATTATTTGTGGATATAGCTAAAGAGTAAAACACAAAACTAAATATTTAGATATATGTGAACAAAGGGTCAAAGACTTGCCAGGGCATCACAAGCCATTAAAAGGCATTGAGAAACATGGCCATTTGGGAGGAAAGACAAGTTAGCTTTACATTACCTCCCAGCTTTCAACTCCTATAAAAATACTTGATTAATTAAGGACACATTAGGCTGGGAGACAGTGTTGTCATAATGCCGATTTGAAGTCTCCTAGTGCTCATTTATGTGGAAGCTGGTGTAAATAGACTGTAAGTAATATCAAGACAAAATGTCATCGGACACATGTACAGTCAACCGAATGTGTTGATGGTGATAGCTTAGACTATCAGGGGACCAAGCCAACGACATTTTTCTCTTGTCTGCAAGTCTGAGAACATTGGATAAAATGTTTGTAAGAATAGCATTATTTCATATACATTATAAAAGTGTTAGAATTTGAAGGGAAACAATGTGACAAAAAGTAGACATTGTTTATTTTGAGTGAACAATGTCTGTTTTGGTCACAATGATTTTAAATATGAATGCTGTTTCTTCCATCAAATGTCAACTGAATAAGAAGAAGAGTCAACCTTTAACTCATGTTACTAACTGTATCTAGCTGTATTTAGTGTTGGCATCCACATTGTAGACATTCTTCTTAAAAGAATTGGAATTTTTGACATACAAAATAATGAAATTTAGGGAATGCCAAATGTGTTTTGCTGTATGATCTGAATCTAAACCATTTGAAAAGTTTATGAAAGGTCTTTAACATATGTTACTTGTGTCTAAAGAGTTGACAGCTATTAAGGAGAGAAATTCCTGCTAATGGTCACTGCACTGGGAAAATGGGGGCTTTTATCAAACAGCTTTTCTTATTATGGTATCATCAAACCTGGTCCTCAAGTGAGAAGACATCCTTACCCTGCTGTGTTCACAACTGCTCAAATTTCTTTCTGGCCAATGCATGATATCATTATGACAAGAACATATAACGCTTGTACAGAAAAAATCCATGTTTATGGTTATAGTCTTTATAACAACAGCTATTTCTGATGATTATTATGTAACAATAGATATCTTTATGAATTTGTTGCATCTGTATCTTTTTGATGTATTCTGTCAATGTTGAAAAGGGATTAATTCTCAAAGATTAATCCAGTAAAATCATCTCTCTCTTCTATGTGTTTCTGTCGTCTCTAGAAATTGTCTGACTCTAGAAGTTGTCCATTGTAACCCCATAAAACAGACTGAAAGTTTACAGAGCTCAATTTTAATTCAATGCTAACCTATGATATCCCATAAAATCTTCACAAACATTTAGTTATTTCATCATCTGCAAGGATCTAATTTTTACAGAAGTTTTCTTTTAACCTTTACCAAACAATTCCAGGATTTAATAGTTTTGATGTAGATGACAAGATTATGTTGCCGGAAAATTAAAAATGCTTTTTAAGAGCTTTCTCTTGCTTTCCTCGCAATTGTTTCTATCCTTCTAATATCTTCCAATAATACTTCAATTCCAGATTTCAACTGCAAAATATTTTACTTTCTGACAATAATACACAAAAGTTGCCATTAAGTGCAGGGCCTAATACAAGCTTTTAAACAATCAGAGTTCAGAGGGTTTTCCAAGCAGAATTTAGACAATACAATGAACAGAATTCCACATGGGCTATGTAATTATGTGCAATTTTCTTGGGCAATTGTATAGATGTTCCATAAATCGAGAAGCCTTCTATTGGTAAATATGTTAGAAAGTTCAACAATTTCTGACATTAATGATCATAATAGAGGTTTTATGTGTTTCAGGCAATGCATGAACCTATTTAGGTTCTAGCATATGACAGAAGATGTGTTCTTGGTGATCTATATTTCACTCCCGCCCCTTTAACAATCAATGCGGCAAGGAGAAGAATGCGGGGAGAAATATGAGAGTGTTTGCATGTCTGAGAACATCAGCCCTCCGATAAATGATCATGATTTTCTTGTAAATATAGGGTATTTGGAAACCCATTTGATTATTCTGTCAATAATCGACCATCATACTCGCATGTAAACAAAGGAAATTGATCAGGGAAAATTAGGCAAAATTCGACAAAATTGGCTTTCTTTAATTCCCTTATGTTCACTGGTAATATAGGAAGGTAACAGTATCTTTTATTTCTAAACAAATTTGAGATTGTGAGAACATGGCTTAAAATGATTGTTCCTACTAGTGGAAGGGCTTCATTTCTATGTATGAATATGTGATAAACTTTTACTTAACCCATTACCCAACAATAAAGACATTTGATCAGTTTGTTGCAGATGACTCTGGAAAACATTGTGGGAAAAGGAGAAATTTCTCTTAACGAGCAATGTCTCCTTTTCCCACAGTGATTTCTGGCTCATCAAAAGATTATTTTTCAATTTCATCACATTTTTAAATGTTGTCTGCAAACTCTTTCAATTTGGGACAGTTGAAAATTTGGCATTTGGTAAAGGGTTAACTTAATGGAAAGAGGATGTGCTAGCAGACTTGTTCCCTGCATCTTTAATTCATATTCAACTCATTTCCATTCCCGTCATGTTTGACTTAAATATTTCATTATGAAGTCTTGTTCAACAAAAGGTTTCAATTAAAATGGGTGTTCCATTGTTATCACTTTATCAATATCAATTTTAGTGATGGCAACATACAAACTTAATAAGCTCAATCCAACTATTTGCTCTCAGAACAACTGTTGATTCTTTGACAACTGTTGGGTTCAATGCACGACTATAGAAAGTCCTTCACAAATATGGACCACTTAATTTAGTCTTGCATTGAACCCTCAAACTGCATGGCACAAAATGCTGCAAAAGAGCCGTATGTTAATTTAGTTAGAAATGTATCCCTCAGAAATAATTCAAATTGTAATGTATATACCAAAAAATGCTTGATATCACAACAATTTCAATTGAAATGTTAAGTCTAAAAACCTCACAATAAGCACACGTAAGGCAATATGTGGAACAAAAACAGTGTGTGGACTTGATGCCAAAACTATCAGAATTTTAGTAGAAATCCCATTAAGTGTGAGAGATTAGAGGAGAGATAGTGAAACTATTTGGAGCATGGAGGCAGTCCTAACAATTCCCTCGCACCCCCCCAAAAAAAAATGTCCAGAAAATAAGATTACCACATGGATAATATTTATTTTTGGCTGAATGGGTCTGATATACCCTTTTCTTAAATAATATTTTCTTATATTTTTTATTGATCGATAAGAATTAACAGCAAAAGTAGGCAAGAGTTAATAAAAAATAAGAGTTTCTCTATTATGTTTATAGAAATCCCGTGGCCTAGTGGTTAGAGTACAGAACTTGAAATCACTTGGCCCCTCTCCGCCTGGGTTCAAATCCTGATGAAGGATATGGATTCTCATAAGAGGCAGTCTCCCGTTCATATATGACTTATACAATTTGCCATGGATATCTATAGTCTCTTTGATTAATTGATTTTAAGCTGGTTTGATTTCTATTCCTTAGAGATGGTAAAGGGTTGAGCACAAGATATACCAAATTGTAAAGTGAGGAATTTCAGGTCAAAATAGTGATAAAAACAATGATAAAGATTATGCTACCTGATGATAGGTAGAGATACTGGAAAGGAAAAACAGACTGAGTGTTGATGATTAAATGGTCTGTGATAACCTAGGCTCTAATGACTCATCCTATTTAAAGCTCAAACCATCGTATTACAAAATATCAGCTGAACTGTCATGCAAATTACATCTATATATCAACGCATAGCTCCAATGAAGGTGGGAACAATGAACCAACAACATAAGGCTATATTAAACTTTCATTCGTATGAGCTGAAATAAACTGAAACAAGAATCCCACAAGGAAAAGTGGATAACAGTGCCTAAAGTCATATTATTCCACAGTATTTGTTTTTCCACACATATTTTTCGTTGTTTTACAACAGCAATCAAAGGCTGCGTTTCATTATAGAGATAACTAAGATTTGATCCGTTCTATCATCTGATTTTCAAAAGGAATGAGAAAAAAGTAAACATTGTTGCAAAAGTAGAATTTCATTCCAGCTAAAAAGGTTATTATATGATAGACTTACTGTCTAGACACTGGAAAATTAAGACCTTTTTTCAGCTGTAGAAATCGCTGATGAGTTAAAGACAGGAGTCATAATCTGACATTTTTATTTTGTTCTCCCTGGCATTTGAAACCTCCTTCTCGTACAATCTTGTAGAAGCCAGGTGAGAGTTGAGTGGTTTTTGATGTTAGCTAAGGGTGATATATACAGAATCAGTTGGCTCCAGAAGATAAGAATGTCATGGAATCCCAAGGTATAAATCACAACCAATCAGAAAGATAGAAATTCCCAAATTCCTGGGGACTTCATACACGTTCCATATTGCTCCTGAAAACAAGCCTGCTTGCATCATAGACAAAAAGAAAACATAGGAGTTTGTTTTTGTTAGAAGAGTATCCGTGTCTTTGCATGCCATTTCATTATCCTCTGCAACTGGTGAAAAGTGAACTCTTCTTCACAGAGAGAAATAACTGTTCGCAACTAAATTTGAGAATTAAGGATTCAAAAGCATGGATGGATTGCTTCACAGCTTTTTGAATAATGGATTGTATCACATTTGATACTCCCCCCTTATCTAAAATTATTTCATTGATTATATTCATGTCTTTACAACCTTCCTGATGCTTCTATCAGATATCAAATGTTCAAATTAATTAAAATTAATTGACAAACTCCCAATTTCTCTGCCGATAGCAGTGATTGATGAGGGCAAATAGTAATGAGTTCATGGCTCATATACAACTATGCTCCATATTGCTGTGGAAATGATGGTGAAAACAGAAATTTTGAAAAAAAAAAATCACATTGAGTAAATTTTCCTTATTGTTTATTTCTTAGTAGAATCAAGACTCAAATGCTCCTTTCTTCATTTTTTTTCATCTCATTTGAACATGCAACAAAATTCTGCTATAGAAGTTTTAAAACTCATGTATTGCAATGGTTTTTAAAAGAAATGAAATTCATGCTATACGAAACATCAGTGGTTCTGAATTTTACAAGAGTTCTGTTTTAGCATCCTGTAATGCAACCTTTCATACGTACAATAGAAAACAAACCCCAAAGGCTTTTACCATTGAAAACATAGAGTGCCATGATAATAAGCAAAGGGAGATAATAGCCACATTTAACAATAAATGCCACAATTAACCCAAGGGAGATAAGTACAGTCCCATGGATAATGGCACAATTATCCTGGAGGGTCAAATACCAATTACTTGTAGACATCTGAAGTAACAACCTTTCTGGTGATTCCAATTCCATTTCAGCACCCAATTGATGGGAGAAAACATGTCAACTTTTAAACTCTCTGATCAAGCTGTGTTTGCAGGGTTTTTTTCTATCTTAATATTACATGACTTTGGTTCAAGCTCTACGCATCTTTATAATGCAATTCTTAAGAAATAACAATGTGCTGAGATACATGTAATATAATTTAAAGGGAAATTGATTGTTATATTATCCATGAAACCTAGGAAAAACATATCTATGTAGAAACATTCCTCATATGAAATATATCTAAATGAAGAAGTATATTCTCATGCAAAAGCACTCTGATTTTATAAGACAATTAATGCGGAAGCTCTCCTATTATAAAAAAAAATGTTTTATGTAGAAGCACTCATATTTGTTCACACCAAGAATGTAATTTATGGAAAGGACTTCCAGGAATTTTTATCAATACCTCATAGTTTAAGCAATATAACAATTTAAACCAAATCATATTAGTCCAACCATTTCAGTTCAATTGAAAAAGGTCTATTAGAGATATCATAATTGTCTTGGTACAAAGAAATTCTTTACTGATCTTCAAATTGGAACCAACATTTCATGATGAACAATCGTTTCCACCTACAACTTCCTATTTAGACCCATTTCAAAATTTGGAGTGGGGGGCCATTGGTTAAGACTATTTTCTGAGGCCAATGGACAAACTGTCAGACTGATATCCAGATGATTAATTGCCAGGCCTGTAATCCCGATGCCTCCATTCTGTGCACTGTGAATCCAATAATAGACCTGCAGATATCCTTCTGATTTTGTCATTCGTCCCCCCTCTTCCGTTATCAAGGTTCAGTGCAATACTATAGTAAGTGCTTCATGTTTATGAAGCACCAACTATAGTCTTGCGTTATGGCTTTACATATAGAATATTCCCTTTTGAAAAGATGATTTATGAAATATAAAGACTCTTGAATCATGTTAGCTAGATTTTAAATAAGGAGAGAAAATGTTGCTTTAAAGAAAAGTCCACCTATTCTCTCAATGTGCTCATATTGTGTCTGTTGTGCACATACCAAATGACATCTGTGTATTGGAAAAGGTCAAGTAATTTTGTCTAAAGGTACTTTTTTATCATTGTTAAATGGATTCATGTTCTTTTTTTCCACCAAACAAATGTCTTTTAACCAAATTTGCATGTTGGAGTTATTCTTATTAGTAGATTCAAGCAAGAACTTGAAATCATCAAATCCATCAAAAGCAAAAAGCATCTGCATATTAAGACTCCCAATTTGTCTCACAACTTCATCATCTTGTGGAATAACTCTCAGACTTTTTGCTTGGTCCCTCACTGTACAAATCACTACGCCCCACAGCATAAACAAGTATGGTCGAAATCAGTTATAAATAGAAGACAATAATCATGTCTTGTATGTGCCAAGGACATAATTTGATGACACTTCCGTGCCCATCAAACTGACCATTGGGTAGGGACAAATTGCTGCTTCACACTCATTACAGATGACCACTTGGATTGAATTTTGGACATGAAGTGTACTCACACCATTCCTGTGATGCTAATGGGTCACCCAGCCCCTTCTCACATACGGGCAGCCATCTTTACATGTCCATGCACCAGCGGCCCTTAACCCTTATTAAGGATTGCTGGGTAATTTTCTAAAAAATAGATTTTTGTGTCATCTGCTTTCCAAAACCTTAAATATCTGCATCTCCTTAATTTTGACGAGGAAAGATACTCGGAGTAGCAAACATATTAAATCACAGGCCAGCCGCCAATTCACTTGGCAGCTGGCCTGTAATTTAACCTATATTCATATAAGCATGACGTCAGTTCCAGCACTATAAGGGTTAAACTTGAACATTCTCGAAATTAATCAGAAGTTGTATAATTATGCAATGGCTATTGAATGTTTTTGATGGGAAATCTATTTGCTAAGTTTTTATATCACATATCTTGAAGAATTGTTGTACTAGTTAATATTAAAGATGTTTAGTTCCTCAACAAAGAAGGTTTAAGAATAATGATTGCCCTATGGCTGTGATGAGGAAAGGGTCATCTGAAAACTGTTTGGTAGGAGTCACTAACTGGAATGGGACACCTAATGAGAAGTCAGAATATTTTTAAAATTCCACAAATATTTCCCAAATCAATGGGGATAGAATTTCCATTTTAATGTGAAACATCTTCACACATCTTTCTATTCAATGGAATCCAACACAGATATGTATTTATTTGCAGACACAAACATGTACATTATTGTACAACAAACTTCTATTTCTTTAATATTGTTTAATTCCCAGCAAAATTTAGTTTTAATCTCTTAGAATTGAGTAAATACAAATACATCTATATCTATACTACAGTCAATATATACATATATTTGTAATATATACCAAAAAAGGTGCGGGATAAATTTCCATGTCAACTGGATATTCCATCTTCTGTTTAGTAACTTTGATCATTATGATTTTTTCCCTACTATAAAGCATAATTTTTATCTAGTTATTTAGGAGTTTAATTTTAAGCATTGTCCATCTTGTCATGTTTTCTTAAGCCTAAAAAGTTTAATATATTTTTCTTAAAAATCAAAACAAAGCTCAACCCCACCTATGTATATTGATATCTAAATGGTTTACAAGTTCTCTACACATAGCTTATCATGATGGGTGATTTCTCGACACGATAATGCATTTTTAAATCAAATTGGCCGCAAAGCTGATGGAACTGTTTTGTTTCATAGAAGCATGGCATATATTGCTTGCCTTATCATAAAATAACCACAAAAATAGAAATGCCATACTACCCTGCATAACTGCCTCAGTATGCCATGAAAAGCCAAGGAGTAGAAAATGAAACCATATTGTCGGATATAGTTTAGAGAAAGAGATAAAATGAACAGCACTCTGAGAAAAACCTTCCTTGTTGAAGTGTTGCCACGTTCGTTCATGTTCCAAGCAATTTACACCAGACTAGATTTAAAGCAAATGAACAAAATAGGGAAAAAGAAATCAAGTACATCAAGTGGATCTAATTCTCTGTTTTTCATAATGCTGTATATTCCAACTGAAGAAAACAGTAAAAAGTCAATGAGAAAGAAGCTGAATCTTTCTATAAAGATAAAGCAAATCATCTTACAGATTAATCTTGAACAACACTACATATGTCCTTTGTACATTCAAGTACATGAAAGTTTTTCCACACAGCAAATCTATACTAAGCCATGAACTTCAGCCTAATACTACTACAACAAATCATTCAAAAGCATGAAAGACTCGTAATAATCTTGCAATAAACATGTGACAAGTGGATTGCACAACTTGTTTCCATTCAACATTTTACGAAGTTTATTTGAGACAGCTTTTTTCAGTAAGTTGCTGCGGTGTTTGTGTGGTAGATTTCAGTAGGCTTTATCTACAGTATATCGGGATTCCACTCATGCCAAGAGAAGGGGGTAATTTGGCCGAGACCCTCACAGATTGGTATCAAGAGAAAACCCCAAAATAACATTTATTCTGCTGCTTAGCGAAACACAAGTTTCATATTCATAGATAAGCAAGTAGGGAATGAGAAAGAATATATTCCATGTGAAAGTCTTGAACACTGTTTCTCACACATCTATCCAACTTTCTATCTGTCCAAGGTAAATGGTATTCAAACAATTAATACAAAAAGACACCTTTTAATTCTGTTTTTGTCACAATGCATTGAACTTTAAGATAGTTCATTATAGAAAGTCCCTTCATTGACATACAAATTGGTGGGTATTGGTTCTAATTAATGCTTAATTGAGATTTGTTATAGATTAAGATTTCATTAAGTCTTCTTTACAATGAGTAAGGTGTAAGGAATTAAGTGAAATACTTATAATGTGATGTAAAAACCAAAGTAACTGTATAATGCAATGTATCTTAAGCACTGCATTATTCACTTGTATGATGAATTGATGACCCTAAAAGTCACAAGGTTTAAGGTAATGGTACCGTTTAGATAAACAAAATCATAAGAAGACAGGGAAAACTAGGGAGAACAACTCACTTCACCATGCATGTTCCATGAGGTAATACAAAAAGGAAAGAAAGAAATCTCTTGAGCCAAAAAAAATACAACCAAGGGGGCAACAACTGACAAAACAAAATCAAGATAAGTAAATAATGGAGAATTGTTACTATAGTGACGCCTGCTTGCATTCCACTAATCAGCCAGGTACATGGTCACAAATTATGAAGAAAATAATTGAGCTTGTCATTTCTGACATTATATCCACACAACTCATATGTGAAAGAGCTTTGTGTTACCAATAACAAGTTAACCCTCTACTCCATGTAATTTGGCAGGATGGTGTATCAAATAGTGACTTGTTTGTTCTTTCTGTTCGTTTGATTGTTTGTTTTATTTGTTTTACAATGATTGTGAAGGAAGCTTGATTAAGCCTATCTAAATACTACACCAGTACTTGTGCCTATTTGTGGGTTAGTCCCAAAAGTTTTCACCTTACGCAACAGGGATTCAAAACCCGGGACCCTCAGTACAAGAGGCGGGCGCTCTACCAATGATGGGCAAGATTAGACTGAAGAGCTTGAGCAATAAGGCTTTCACCTTTGTTGAAAGATTTACTATAGTCTTAGACTGAAGGCCTAGTATTGGTGGATCTAGGAAAGCTGTTGCACAACTGTAAAATTTGTTAACATGGCATTACACACCATGCAAACAAACTTAAACTGAACCTAATATTTTTCTCTCTCATTACGATTCCAAAATATCCATGCTGTACAGGCATACTTGTCAACAAACTCTGACAAAAACTCAGTCCCACATGCCCTAAAGGCCAGCTTTCAACATCATTGATTGAAAGGAATGTTTTAAAATGTTTGTTTTAGTTAAAACTGACTATCATATTTACAATATTTCAACGGTTACTCTATTATTCATTAAAACATTCCTTTGTCAGACCAACAAATAACAATAGGTACATAATTTAGTTTGCCCCACAGAGAATGAGAACTTTTACCACTATTCAGAAAATGTTTTGAACACTTCTACCATGAGTTTGAAACCAGATCAGCCCATTACGACTGTTTGTTCATTTCGGCGTCTCAACCAATCAGACCACAAGAATTATTTTGTCAAAATGTTGGAAAAGAAATATAAAAAAACATAACGTTTCTATCGCAATGAATTAGATAAGAAGCAAATGAGAAAGCAGAAAAAATTGACTTATTCAAGAGGGAAGGCTTTGCATTGTTCTACCCTTCTTCTGTTTTAAGCATAGGACATAAGAACTAAACAACTAAAGGTATCTGATAAAATAAATATCTACCGATTGATAGCTTATTTAGTTTTCAATATTAGAGCAAAAGATGATCAGCAAACTCCTCTTTTGTCACAATGTAAGCCAATGCATAGGCATTGAAATTTGTTTGTACTGAGGGGGGGAAGAGGGTTACCATATGTACTTTCACATTTGGTGAGGCTGACTCAGGTCCATTAGAGAACAATTGGAAACAATGACAGAACAACGATAGAACAAAGGACGATACTTGCAGCAACAAAGGGGAAAACATCACAGCAATCCTAAAGTATTGTAAATGGAATTTTAATTGTGAAATAGAGCATAAATCATGGTTATAAAAGAAGTAAATGTATTTGATGGTTGAAATTTCTGCTGTGTAGTTTCAAGTATATATCAGAATTTTTTTAAAGACCATACTCTAGTATGTCCTTCATGGTTATGGAGGACTTATTGTAGTTTTGTTCTTATCATTCAATTTTGAATAATGGGCTAAACCATAATGCTTTTGAAGCAGACCATTGCTGAAGACATGTAAAGAACCTAAATATGCAAAACATCTATTTATCAATTCTCTCACATACGATTTCGTGCTAGTGCAATATCAAAGCAATACAGAAGTCAGCAAGGAAAAAGTTCATGCAATAGCATCGGATTATGATTAAACTTGCAAACAAAAAGCATTGTCAAGGTGTTTCTGCAAGACAATGCTTTGAAACTTTGTAACAAACAAAGCATTTTTCAGTAGGTGAAATAATCATCATTATCATCATATCCTAATGAAAGGTTGAGACTCTTGCTTCAATAACACTCTCACAATGATAATGTCCAGTAGAAACAACTTCAAAAAGCAGATATTGCCCCAAACATAATGAAATACCTTATTCTCTCGATATGATTTAAATTTCAAAATGAGTGAAAGTATATATCCATGGTATTCTGAATATTTCAATCGAAATTTAATAGGTGTATTCCATAACAAGGGTTCGATGCAAAACTATAGTAAGTGCTTCATAAATATGAAGCACTTTCTACAGTATTGCACTGAACCCTTGATATGTAATAATAGATTGATACAGTTTGGTAGACAAAAGGAAATTGTTGCCACAGCCCATTTCAAATGATACCCAAATGAGTTTGCAGCTGTCAAACATGATGAATGTTTGTTTCACCATCTACATCCCTGTCCTGGTAACAAATAGTTTTGGACAGATTACAACAAAGCATTTCAGAATAAAAATAAAAAGGGCTACATTGCTTCATAAAAGCATTTCGTCAAAAGAAAGGATAATCTCTTCATAAAAATTTTGCTCTTTTGTCTCATTTTATCAAGTATTAATTGGCTCAAGACATGCGTGATAATATTCTTCAGAGCATCATTTAAACCCAAATGTTCTTTCAAACCAGATTGAACCCTTTTCTTAACCATTCATTTATTTGGAGTGTTCAGAATTGTGATCATAACAAAAGAAAACTAAACAAAAGAAAACTAAACAAAATTTCTATAAAATATAAGCAGTGCAAATTATCAAAATTTATTGGTCATCTGACATTTGCCAACAAAAAAGGCACACACAAAGATTCGAACTTTCAGTCATCTTGTATTAATATCTAATTATACTAAAGAAGTATACTTAATGATGATGATCACCAAATTTCCGCACATTAAATTCTCATCTCTTATTTATGGAGTATTCATTACATAAAAACATCATTAACTTTTTAGACATCATCAGCACACAAAATATCAATTAGGATGCATATGTACATGTTTTGCATATCGTCAGTTTCTAAGAAAAGCATGCATCAAAAACAATTAATCAAATTTCAGTCTTAAACTTACAAAGGCAAAGAAGCCATAAAGACTGATATATCAAAATATCTAGAAAAGATATGACATAGTTTATTAAGATAGATATCTTTTATTTGACCACCACACATGTGTATAGTCATTTTTACAATACAAACAAAATAAACATACATTATATACAGGTCAATAATCAAAAATACAATGACATACATTTTGAATAATTACTTCCATTTCAATGTGGATGAACTACATGAATAATTAGGTTATATTATGCGTGAAAGATATTCTTTCTTTAAAAGCAAATTTTAGATATATTGCAAAACTTTTATTGCATGATTTTAATAGTTGTATGAATTTAAACATGCTTGGTGTTATATTATAAAACTCATTTATGTATTTCTTTCTTAAAGAGATATACTGTGGACATTTCAAAACATTGAATTGACGAGAACACAAAGTGTTGTTAATATATATATCTTCTATTCATTCATTTTATTTTCTCTTCCCCAGGTTTATAAATGCTCGTAGGCGAATAGTCCAGCCCATGATTGACCAATCAAATAGAGCAGGTAAGTTCAATTTGAAACAATAATTTTCTTTTCACCAAATGACAAAGAAGCAGACGAAACTAAAGAACAAAGGAACAATTTCTTGCATTACGATTCATGTGAAAAGTTCCAATAAAACATGTACCTGTAATTGATACACAAAACACCTTTAAAGTCATCTTCCTCAGAGTTAATAACCCAGGAACTCTTAGGAAGAGATGTTGCAGATGTTCTTTGGGGCTTTGTACCATAGTTAAAATTTGCTCATGAGAACAAAAAAAGCTGTATAAAGTATAATAAGCCAAATAATGACGAGAACAGGTACCTCCAAAGACATGAGCATGGTCTACAGCATGCAATTCACTAAATGATTACATAATATAGAGTTGTAATGATGCATTTTCATAGTGAGCCAGACAGTTTTTCAAAAGTTGAACCCTTTACCAGTTTTGGGATATACAAAGCAGACGACATTAGAACCAATTGTCAAAGCAACAAATGAAATAGAATAAAAAAAAAAAGATAAAAATTGCTCAAGTGATTGATAAACAACGAAATCATTGGGACAAATAAGAATTGCTTATGATGAGTAAATTTTTATTTTGTCCTAATGTTCTCAAACCCAATCTGCTGGAAAGGCAATCTAAAATCATCTGGTATCGTGAAGACTCTAAGGGTTTTTACCTTTAATTATCATATGCGTAGTTGGTGTCAGACTGTACTTAAAATTCCTCCTTTCTGTTACCTCGAAAACAATAAAGCTATTGCATCTTCTCAGCTTTTAATCCCATTTCTGGCCCTGAGCTTTTAGTTAATAATTTTTGTTTTACATGGCTCATGGCATATGTTGATTAGTGCACGGCAGGCAGCTAATATACCCAGCATAAAAGTAGAATAAAACCTGTCGGACCGGCTCCCCCCCACTCACGCTAAAATGGCGCCTCTTATTATCTTGAAAATGATGCGAAATAAATATCTTCAAGATGACGTGAGCATAATTACTGCAATAATCGTCCCAGTTAACAGTGTCAGAAAGTTTCAAGGAAAAAATCTTTCACCCAAGCCTTTGAAACTTTTCTCTTTTCCTGATAGATAAATAACAACAGACGAATCTGAGTTGATGTGACAATATAATCACTTTAAAGATACACAGAGTAGCAAACAGGTTAGATCAAAGGCTAGCCGCTAATTTACTTGGACCTAACCTGTTTGTATAAGCCTGATGTTGGTTCCAGCACTACAAAGATTAAATTTGTAATATTTATCTTAGACTATGGACCATAAATAGCCCTTTGCAGAGTAATTTGTAGAAGCTAACATTTTCTTCAACTGTCTTATTATAGAAGATAAACTAGTTCATGGTAATTGATTTCTACTTTCATTACAATGTATTTAACTACCCTAGCATGACTACAATCATTTTTAGAGTCTCTTTAAGCCATTACCAAACAATAACAACATTTAACCACTTTTTTGTAGACAACTCTTGAAAACATTGTGGGAGGAGAAATTGTGGTAATGAGCAATTTATACTTTTCCAATATTTTCTGTCCTAACAGGAGATTGTTTTTCAGTACCATTTTGAAATCTTGTCTGCAAACTCTTTCAATTTGGGACAAGAAATGATGAAAACCGATACATCAATGTGTCAAACAGAAAATTATAGAGAGGCCTCATCTTATTTCAACTTTGGATGAGCTTTCTAAACCAAGTAGAAAATCAAAGAAGCCATTTTCTTTTTGAGATATAAAAAAAAATGCTGTTCAAAGATTGTTTGTCTTTAGGTTCACATATTCTAAATTAAGAACTCCAATTAACATCAATCAGGGAACTACTGATATGCAATACTTTTACACTAGTTGAGTGCTGCAGACGGTATAAACCATCAATTATGATGGTAAAAGAAATACTCATGATTAAATAAATCAAAATTGAAAATGTAACAATAAGAGAATGTACTTATAACAAGTAAATTAAATAACCATTATGAAATTTTCGATATTATTGGTCAAAGATTTCAACAAAGAAATCAAAGTTATCAGTGGTGCTTGTTCAGAGATGAGAAGAAACCTTGATAATAAAATCTTTATTTCTTTAACCCATTACCAAACAATAACGACATTTAACCATCTGTCGCAGACGACACTAGAAAACATTGTGAGGAAAAGGAGTAATTGCTCATGATGAGCAATTTCTCCTTTTCCCACAATGTTTTCTGCCCTATCAGAAGATTTTATAATTTCATCACAATTTGAATTGTCGTCTGCAAACTCTTTCAATTTGGGACAGTCGAAAATTTGGTGTTTGGTCAAGGGTTAAAACTGTGTAGCAGCTGTACTGTCATATGAGACATACTGAAGAATAGTCATATATGGTAAAGAAAATTTGAACTAAAGTATTTAGAGCATGAACATAAATGAATAATTATGTATTAAGAATCAAAAAAGTTACAATGGTTTTGAAATCCATGTGTTCATGTTTTTAATGGAGGGGAAATGGTTTAAAAACATTATTATGTATCCATGACTTTATAATATGTTAAATGGATAATTTACCTGCAATGTTTGGGTTGTGAAAGAAATAGATACTTAACCAATCTTATCTTTACCAACAACTTTTCATATTTAACAATGTTCTGAAAAGAAAATCTTCAAACCATCCATTTTGGAGGATACCGACGTATGAGTCATTTTGTAAGGAGTTTATCTGTGAAGGGTAAAGCAAGATGTAGATTATAGCCTTACAGAAATATAATGTGTTTAGCATTGATTATTTCGCCATAAATCGTTATATTATGGTAATATCAATTATTACCCAACAACAAACCTAATCTGATTCTTACAAAGAAGGAAACTCAGTACAATCGCAAATCAATAACCCATTCTTGTGTCTTAACAGTTCTTATTTTCATATCATTTTTTTGTGGCATATCATCAACTATTTTGATATAGAAGAAGTAGGAAAAATGCATCCGTCAAAAATATTTAGCATAAAATGGATGTTAACAGCTATTATGTTTGGATGGACCAATAAATCATGGGGGGGATTTAAAACTCATTTATTATCTTAATACAACACTTTTGTTCATGGGTTCCCCAAACTGGTATGTCATATTCAGCCAATTCAATATTGAGAAAATGTTGTACAAATAAAGATGAATAAATTTTCAACAAGCAGGAGGTATGAACTTCTATCACGGCATATAACAAATATCATTTGAAAAAAGGAGAAATTGTTGCTTTTCTAATACTCTTAGAAACTTGGTACAACAAAGAGAAGGGCCAAATTGCTCTAGGCCTAAAATTGCTGACATTTCAACTCAAAGCATCTAAAACATATGTATTTTTTGAAATTCTTTGATTCTTTTTGGGAATCTAAATCCCCGTGAGCACATCACTTGATAGATTACATTATTGAAATTATGGCCATTTCAAAAAATGAAGAATTTCTTCAGAGAATAGGAAGAATGAATTGGAACATCTAAACATCATAACTGTCTGCAGGCTTCAATTTATGCAGAGAGGATGAAATAACACAGGAATTGGCATGGCAAAATGACACCCAAATGTAACAGCGCAATCAGAAAAATGCATCAATCAAGATTGCTGCAACTACAACTCAATCTGATCTGAGTAATTACTCTTCATAAGAGTTAACATTACCTGTTCATCTATATGGACACTTGCAACAGATAAAAATTTAAAGTAGATGGAAATGACAAACAACCCCAAGAATTTCTATTTAATATCTAGTTGAAACCAGTGTTACCAAAACTAAATTTTCGACAGTCCCAAATTGAAAGAGTTTGCATAAGACATTTCAAAATTTGATGAAAATTATCTTCTGATAAGGCAGAAAATATTGTGGGAAAATGAGAAATTACTCGTTTAGAGTAATTTCTTCCTTTCTAACAATGTTTTTTTAGGGTCTGAAACAAACTGGTCAAATGTCGTTATTGTATAGTAATGGGTTAAATAAGTGGGTGAGTGTCAGCATCTTTTGCCGAGGGTCCTGGGTTCGATCCCTGTTAAGCGAGGTTAAAATTTCCGGACTAACCCACATATAAATCAGTGCGAGTACTAGTTAAGTATCCAGGAAGCAGTCATACAGAGTGAATCTAATAAGCTTCAAGCTTCCGTCACAATCAATTTAAAAAAAATATATATAACTAAGTATCAGGCTACAATGGGTATCAAACATTGAAATTTCCTTCTATGGTATGCTAAGATTAATATCTTCTGTAGGAATCCCAATTTCTAGGGGTCATTGGACTTCTTGTGTCCTCTGTAAAAATCTTTAAGAAAAAGAACTTTATCAGCAGCAGAAACAAAGACACATGTGGCATAATTGCCCTCCTACTGGAACATTGCTAATTTCATTAACAACTCTGAAAGCAGACGGAACTATACCCAGCTTTTGATCAAAATTAATTAGTTTCACAAATTTCATCAGTAAGATCAAGATATTTCTTTTATATTTCATTTAGATGACAGAAAATACTTTTGTTGCCGACAGCAAAGTGATGTTAGTTTTTCAAAAATTGAATTTAATTTGACCTGCTTTCACCAGAATTTAATGTAATGCAATTAAAAAACTGCAAATTAGATTTCCTTTCCATCACTTTTATCTATATCTTGCAATATTTATCACCAGTTAAGTTCCTAAGAAAGTTTCCTATATTCTTAGATTCTTGCTAATCAGTTCCATGCCCTGAGAGAAAAGGCATGTCTGGACAACCTTGGCAGAACTGCAGCAGACGATATTTGTGAACATAATTATAGAACATTCCCTGACATTAAGTTAAGGAAGAATTGCCATAAGCTGCCATTTTGACTTTCTTCCTTCCTTGGGTTGCTACTGGCGTTCACGGTATGCATCATTCTGGACCGGAACTATTTGCTTTACACTGCATAGTTCTGGCCCAGATCAGTGTTAACCAAGAACAAACAGTTTAATCCGACGAGAAAATGAGTTTCAAAATGGCCGATTATGGCTATTCTACCTTAAATCTATACACTATTTTCCTTTGATTCTTTGCATACTTCATTCCAGAGTTCTGCTCAAAGAAAATGGTTTTGTCTTTAGTTTATGATTAAAAGGTGTTGTTTCTTTCAATGTGAACAAGTTTTTTGGTTTTTCATGGTTTTGATATTGTATTCATCGATTAAAGTTGCATTACTTAACTGCCCATAAGGGCAGGTTAAGACAATCAGCATTTTCTCAGTCAGCTATAAGTTTACCTCTCATGAAAATTGAAAACTAGCACTACTGTGATTTGAATCCAAGAGGAAAAGGGCTTTTTGATTTCAAGTTCTATCGTTTACAGGCTATATCACAGGCCAGCCACCAATTTACTTTGGGGCTGGCCTGGAAATAAGCTGTGTGCATAAGTATGAACTTAGTTCCAGCAGTATAAGGGTTAATGACACAGAGTGTTTTCATATTGCATTAATTCCAACAAATGGAATAGACTGTTAGCAGAGGCTTGAGAACTCATTTAGATCAACATGCATACCTGTTGTTTTAATTCACTCCTTTATTCCATCACTTCATGGTAATTGCCTCTAGAGAAAATGGAATAAGTATCTTTAAACATCTGAGAACATCTATAAACATGTCAAAATTGAAAACACATTTGTTAATTTGTTAATCAATTTCTGGAATAGTTGGTTCTTTTGCACACAACAATTTTAGGTTGCAATATTAGAAAAGTATTCTTGACTTAAAGGAAAAGAACTATTACATAAAACTACTTTGAAATGATTCATTGATTAAAATATCATCTCAAGGATAGAATTAATTCAGATTGATTTTGACAAAACCAAAAGTATAGTCTTGTTAAATCAGTTTTGCCTAACGATTACAACTCTTGAGAATAAGCAAGAGCACTTATTTGTTATTCTAATGAAAACAGCAGATGAAAATAGCAAGAAAAAATATATTTTCTTTATTTTAGGTTGAAACCACTGTAGAAAAGGAGAAATTGCTCTGTAAGAGCAATTTCCCCATTTGTAACAGTTGTTTCTTAGTATTTTATTACACAAGGCTCAAAGTGATGGATAACAGAGCACAGTAGTAAAGGAGATACTGGTGTCGACTAACTAGTACAGGTGTTTTCTGGATAAAAGGTGTCATTCAGACAGAAGAGAATTTCCCGGGTCTGCTGTTGAATTTCCAACCATTGTTTTCGTATTGTCTCCGCTGGTCCAGATCTTCGCATACAAACAGAAGGAAACCTAATCAATGCTTATGAATGTTTTAGTGAAACTGAAGGGTTCATATTCTGTGATCTTACATAGCAGAACATTGGCGGCCCTCTTTCTGTTAGCCGAAAAAATCCAAACCAGATGATTCCAGACTTCAAAAGCAAACATGCAAAGCCAGCAAAAACTATGATTTCATTATTATTTTCATATAACGATATCACTAAAACAAAATAGAAAAATGCTCATCATGATCAACTTTCTTGGGGTTTTTTTCACAATATTTCCCCACAAGGTGTTTCCAGCAGACATCAATTACCGTCTGCATCAGGGAGAAAGGCTAATTTAGTGGAACCTCACACCCCATTGACTGCCAGTTATGATGTGAATACTATGAAATATTCATGCGAATGTGATCTCTAATTATGAAGCTGAATACCCCCCACCCCATCCAAACATTCGCAAAGCATACATTAACCAATTCCCTTATACAGGGGTTTTGCGACTGGCCAAAATTGAAAGCTACAGCAGACGGCAATGACTAAATATGAAAAATAACATTTCCTTAGTGACGTTTTTAAGAAATCACCCTGACAAAAGGAGAAATTGCTTGTTTCAAGCAATTTCTCCTTTTTTCAGTATGTTTTTTTAAATCCCCTGCAGCAGGGGTATCGACACATACATCTATTAAAGTAAGGGTGAACTTTTGTTTGAAATCCAAAAGCAGAATACTAACACCCCGGACTTCTATAGTGGTTGAAAACCACAATTAACCCATTTCCACACAAAGTAATTTCTATCTAGTATCTATATGAATTTTTAATATTTACGCAAAAAGCTATTTGAGCCAACACTAACCGGTATCCACTATCAGATGGCAGAATCTTCCCGTATTTTCCCGTATTAATATTCAGATTCAGTTATCAGCATTTAATTAACACTGCAAACACTATCAGAAAAAAATATCAAATATCTATTTTTCTTTAAATTTGCCCCGATAGAAAGCTTCGGTAAAGCGTGAAAATATTCATGAAGCTTTTACTTCTGGAAGACTGTCATTGAATGCTGTTTACACTTGACTTCCATCGTATGGCCCCACCAATTCTAATTTAGAGCCAACATCTGATGGGGAGTCCAAGATACGGGGGAATAACACCAAGTCTGACTTCTTTTTTTCCCTACACTATTATCCCTACCTTATTGGACCTGTCTAGTAGGTTTCTTTTAATGTATGTAATCATTTTATAGCTTTCCATAAAGAAAGCATCAGAAACAAGTCAGACACAAGGAGAAATTTCTCTCTTTTTTCACATGGTGTCTGCCTTACATCAATGTTATTTTCCTTATTAAGAATAGCCATCTGCCGAGATATTGGCTAAGACCGCTTGCAAAATCTGGACTGAGTTGCTCAGAATTTGCAATTTGTTCTAAGTTTCTAGGAAAAATGACAGTCAGATTTTTAATACCCTTATTATTATCATTATTATTTCTTCTGTTATCACCATCATTGATAGTATTATTATCAGCATTATCCTCATCAGCATTAGTATCATCATCATAAGTATCAAGAATATTATTACTATTCTTATAATTATTATTGTCATCATTTTTATTTGGTTAATTGGATGTAATTGTTTATATTTTTTCAGCTCCAGGGGCTCATGCAGGGTATAATCCGGATGGCTCACTAGCCTGGGAAAACCAACATATGCAAATGGGTGCTCACGGAATGTACAGTAAGTTATTCTGCTTTTCTGGCAATGTCGAAATTTGTATTCTCAATACACTGTTATCATCACAAATTGGTGTATCTGACCATTCCTTTCAAAAATACATGTTTAATCCTTTACCAAATGCCAAATTTTCAACTGTCCCAAATTGAAAGTGTTTGCAGACAACATTTCAAAATGTGATGAAATTGAAAATCAATCTTTTGATAGGGCAGAAAACATTGTGGGAAAAGGAGAAATTGCTTGTTAAGAAAAATTTCTCCTTTTCCCACAATGTTTTCCAGAGTCTTTTGCAACAAACTGGTCGAATGTCTTTATTGTTTGGTAATGGGTTAAGACGGTACTGTTTATCAGTATTTCTGACAATTAATCACAAAAAATAGTTTTCACAGAAAATATTTCCCAATTTTTCCTCAGTTTCATACAAATTCGAAAAAAGGAACATATTTTCCAGAATTGTCATAAATTTATGCTTTTTAGAATAAAGCAGCAAAATGTTCGTTGGCAGTGACCATTTCTGAACACCCCTAAAGTAAACATGAAACAGAATGTGTGGTAGAGTAACTCATCAAAACCAGAAGCTTTCGCAAAGTCATATTTCATTTTGGGCTAAAACTCATGCAGGTTTCTTGAATGGTATAAGTGGGCCATCACCAACGTTTATAGCCCACCTAAAATCACCCATTAATAACTTTCATTTTCATGTATACAGCACTGAAATTACAGTTATCAACAATTATTTACTCATCAATCATTTTATGGAAGGTATAAATTTGAAAATTAATGGTCCTCGCAACCCATTATCGCACAGCCAAATTTTGAACTTTTTTACAGAAATTTTAGTATGATCTACCATGAAGGGTTTGTGTCCATTGTATACTTCAATGCTTTGGTACATTCTAAACATTCAAAACATTGCAGAAAAAAGGGTGGTTTCTTTGTATGGGCAAGTATCCCCCTGCTTTCTGAAGTAGTTGGTTGAAAATAAGGGTATAAAATAGATATCGCATTACACAAATCAAATTTGATGAATAGTGACGAAAACAAGAGTGAATCATTTCATTTCATTACATCGATTTAATGTCCAGTGCCGATTGGATTAAAATTGAAATTTGAGACATAATACAGAAATAGTATCTCAAACCCATTACTTCATATTTAATTTTTGAATGGATCCAATATAAAACCATTGCCTGATGACAATTATGAATAATTTGGGACATTTTATAGAAGTTGAAATCATTCAAATCATTAAAAAGCTCTTATTTTAACCTCTTGAAAAGTTGTTTATCTTTCATTGTTTTCCAAGTTCTTGAAACAAAGAAAACATCAAAAAATAAGAATATTGTAAATAAAGAGCAAACAAAAATGCATCAATGACCACACTCATTTGAGACATGAAATAAAAATCTAAACAAGGTAAAATAATGTCTCCACCACACACACACATTATGACCCCATTAACCTTCTCAAATCAGCAGTGTCATGGATGGAATGGTTCTTTACAGTTGACTATATGGTCGCCAGCAAACATAAATAAGAAAACATAAAACAACCATAAGCACAGTGTGTGCGGTAAATGGGCTGTGGAATAATAGAGCAACTGATCATATGATTATATTTAATATTCCCTTTGCTCTGATAGGCTGTGATGTATGGCTGCAAGATTTAAGTTGTTCAATCGTAAATCTTTCCTAATTATCTCTAAAATGTGCTCAATTAACTTAAAATTTATTGATAATTTTTTTGTATTATTTTAAGTATACATATGCTCATGGTACTTGAAAATAAAGCAGAGCATGTGCAACAAATTTTATCTAAATTACACTGTTGTTCAAAAATGATATTATTTTTTCATTTAAGATATTAATTTTTTCTTTTTTCTTTTCCACCAAACCAATGTTCTATAAAACTTTTCCTTCTTAATTGATCAACATAAATTTTGATTAATTCAATTCAGATATTCTTTTCTAAGAACTGGCCTCAATAAATGGCAGTTGATGTATAAATTTAGAAGTATTGAAGCACATGGAACAAACACATCTTTTTCAAAAAAAAAAAAAACTTGCATCAAAGGACAGTTTCTCAATGAAAAATTCAAACTCATTTTGCCAAAACATATCTTTCAAAAAAGAAGAATTGTATAATAATTTTATATAACATCTGTAAATTATTTACATTGTGTACATTCTATAATAATGGCTGACAAAACTTGTTTCCAAAGATAAAAGATTTATATCGAGAGAAGTCATTCATAAAGCAAAACTTATCAAAAAGAAAGTCATATGATGGGCATGGTAGTTTGTACAGGTACATTTTGAGAGGTTGTTCTACAACAGTACAAAGAGTATTTTAGGTACAAGTAAAGATCTTGCCATATGTGTCAAAGTGGTCCAACATAAAATGAGATGTTTTCCACCATCTGATGCCTTTAAATGATTGATAATTTGTTCCTCCAAGGATATAACTTAACTTTTGTCCTCTGATGTTGCCATTCAAATAACAATTGACTCAATATTGCACTATTTCACATGATGTAATTTCTTTGCCGTGTGGTTTATTATTGCAATAAATCCTATTGGAATTGATCTTCTCTTTGCAACAGATAATTGTTCATTACAACACGACTTCATCACAATTTTCTTCAACCTTTCAAACTTATATTCAAGAAAATCATTGTGACAAATTTAGAAGCTGTTGTTACAAAGAAAAATAATTTGATTCACCTCTTTAAGTAATCAATAGCATTGCTTATATGGGTTTGATATAGTTTTTCAGGTATTTTACAGCTTTCTTGAATTTACCAGTACTAGGCTAGGATTTTGAAGTGTCTTGGCAAAGGACACTCCCATAAAATCAGAATTACTGGTTATCTCAAACCCATACACCAGAATTCTAATACCCCCACCTTAACCACTGGGTCAAAAAGGATCTCTAATAAATAGCTTTATTTGTTTATTTTTTTTTAAAAGAAAACCTTAGAAACAGAAGATAAAATGAGTAATGCACTCCTATATATTACCTTAGTTTTGCTTGTTTTAATCCTATATAGTGGGTATTTATAAGAATAGTCCTGATGAGACCATAATGAAAGAATCCTGCCGATCAGATTTGTCTCATAATTTATGAAATACAGTGTGTAAAACATGCCAATATACCCTTTTATCTAGACCCCTGATTGTACCCATTTGCTAAAATTAATTCAAAATCTTCATTATTAAATATTTTTCTCCTTCTCCAATGATATTTAAAAAGAGGATAGACAAAGCAAAGTTAAAAATTTAGCCAGATATTGTCAATGTGTAGCTAAAAGACAAGACCAAATTTCTACCATAATGAACTACAAAGAAAGCATTTCACTGTTAAAAGTTTCTGAACCTTCCCCTGTGAGAGGTAATTTGCAGCTGCTGACAAAAAGTAAATTTCAAAGTGAAAAAATTCCCATAACTCACTGCTATTTAATAATGAAGACTTTGAATTAATTTTAGAAAATGGGTACAATCAGGGGTCTAGATAAAAGGGTATATTGGCATGTTTTACACACTGTAGTTTTAATATCTTTTCTTTTCCAATTCTTACAAAATGTAACAACTAGGCATTCAGTCAAATCTTTAAATTCATTTAGAATTATAATGATAAAAGATCATGATTTTAAGATAAAAGAGTTTAATGATTTTTTCCTTTTGTTTCAGGGGTACCAGGAATGCACACGGAAATGTACGACCCAATGAAAGCTGGCTACCCACACATGGATGGTACCCAACGCTACGATATGCTCGGCATGCATGGGACAGATATGTACGGGGGACCGCCCGTAAGCGGCTCCTACTCACAAATGTCTGGTTTACGTGGACATGCTTCAAACTCTATGCTCATACCAGGACATCCTCACCACATGATGATGGGCCACGGAGCCCATGCCATGAGTCCTCACGGGATGTCCATGGGCTCAGCCCAAAGTCCACCATTACATGGTAGCATGGACTCCATGGGAGCACACATACAAGACATCCATGCGGGCTAACCTCAGTTTATTGTTATATAGGTTGGATGTTTTAATTAAAAAAAAATTACACAAGTTCTGACGTGGATTCGTGTGGTGTTGTGAACAGGGTGTATAGCTTTTTGTATTAAAATAAACTGGTTGAACAAAAGTATTATGTTAATGAGCGGAGGTACAGAGTTTACCAAACGATAAGATGGTGTACCAGTGAGAAGAGAATGTGATGCACCTTTTGTGGAAGGTGTTGCTGACATCTCAATACAGAGAGATTTGGACACGTCTTCTCAAACATGTATTCCTCTCGATACGGGTGAATATTTATGATCATTTGCAGCGTGATTGGTGGAGAAACAGTGAGCTGTTACCAAGGAAACGACCTTGAATAGTACGCCATGGAGTAACATGAGAAAACACGTTAACGAGAGTGCTATGTTTATAAGAACTCTATCTAGAAGCAACTAAGTGCAAGAACGGTTTATGGTGGCTGCTGAGGGTATAAAACTTCTATGCTAATATCATACGAGTGTCTAAGAAAACATAAAGCTCTTCAGTTAACTCTGGACGACTATAAGGTATTTTGGGAAGACCTCTCTTAGAAATTATTTGCGGAGAAAGGAGGATTTCCTGAACTTTATTTTTGGCCACAAAATAATCAGGCACCAATTCCTTTTCTATGTGAAAATAAATGGAATATGTAAAGAATAACATCTGTTTAAAATTTACAAGGTTGATTACAACCAATATGACCTGTATTTGATTCATTGACCTTTTTTCTTTGTGATAAAACAAAAATATAGACACAATAATATGTCATCTAGTATTGGTCTGCGCAGCTGTACAAATAGGTAAAAAGAGACTTGTTTTCTAGAGATTTGGTCATTTGGTGTGTTCTGGCCAATACTTGGTCATAAACATCATTTTTTTTGTGCAACCGCCTCCAGCTATCAGTCATAATGCTTTAAAAACCAAGCAGATCTGTAGTTTAGATGAGATCTGCAATGAGATTATTAGAGAGGTACCTTAGACATAAACGACCTTGACTTGATGCCCTTGACCCAATGACCTTCTCTGACTGGGCTCATGGGTTAAACAGTGCGACCTGAACTAGTCAATACAGAATGGAAGTGATGATTGCCGCTTTGAGACTTGTAAAACTTTGCTATTGACTCTTAATCTTGTTTCTTGCTGTTGAGTTATTTCCCTTGTTACCTGTATACTTTAGAGTTATGTACCTTTGTTACTTGGTGTTTATTTTCAGTATTTTCACTAGTCTATATTCTATTGCATCTATTTCTTTTTTTTTTTCTTTTAAGTTTCGGTGTGTGCTTTATTAATCTCTCCAGTTGAATATTACTTATTGTAAATGGTTTCACGATTCTGCTGTTTTATTATTGACCTATTTTTTGTTTTAATGAAAATTCCATTTTTAACCTATTTTTGGTTACATAGCATGTAATTGCTACATGTCCAAGCAAGTTATCAAGTATTTCAACCAATTAATTCCAAATCAATTCTACATGTTGCAAGATGAATTTGCCTATTGTTCAAATGAGCCTTTGTACAAAATAATAAAAGCATTCACAATTGCATCAGTTTCGCGACTGTTGACTCTAAATCAATTTTGTAAAATTATGGAGACCTTAAAAAAAATGATCCAATTTATAGGTTAAGAAAACATGTGACAAAAAGAGAATAAACTCACAATGAGCCAGTTCCCCTTTTGTTATAATTTTTGTTTTTCTAAACTTTAAGACACCTTTTTTAAGATGCAAACTATTGTTTGTAGGACATTTTGATTTTAAAGGCACTATCTTTATACAGAGCATGACATTGTACAAAGACTCTTTGTTCTTGTAGTATTTTTATGACAAAACAAACCAAATCTTTGCTGAATAACAATTAAATACCTCATCACTTGTCTTATGCTGTTGGCGTTACCATGAAGCTTCTGAGTCTGAAAACATTGTGTGCCATGCCGATACTTTGTAGAAACTTCTCGGACATTCAAAAAACCACAGAGATTCCTGGAATACAAATAAAACATTAATTGGATATTTTTAGCCTGCAAATTAACAGTGGCATGTATAACTTTGCCCCTTATGTTTATTTCTTTTTAGTACATCAATGATGCAGAAGACTTTATTTGAAAATAATGTTACAATCAATTGTTTTCATTAATCACTATTTTATCTTTCATACTGTTCCATTCAAGCAGATCATGTTCTTTATCATAAAGCAAAATGCATTGATAGGAAACAAAATATATTGGCTTGAATTGATACAAGAAAACAAGTTTTTCGACTACATTTGAATGTTTTCATGACTCAGAATGTTCATTTATGTGTTTCCATGACATTTTGGTGTGGCTTTATATGCATTCCAATGCCTAATTTTTATTTATGATAATCTGGAAAACAATGATTTATTCTCTTTTTCTAACTCTGTTTATTATGTTCCCATCAAAGCCGCTTTAACCATAACTCTATAAGTACTTAGCGCCATGCTTTTGCAATAGAAAAACAAGAAATGATGGGGGAAAAAAGTCAGGACTATTTCTCTTTTTTCTCCCTTAGATACGAAAATGCAACCGAATACTTAATTTTTTTTCTCTACTTCCTGGAGTTGTTCAATGCAACGATCATACTAAGTTCCTTACCTTTTCCCCCAAAGTTTTAATACTGCTGTTAAGATTTTGTTGTTGTTGTTGATTAAATCTATTGTGATGCTTTGTCCATTTATGAGACAATATATATCTGACACCAATATTGAATTGACAAAGGGAAAAAGTAGAAAATGCATTGAACATTAGCTCAACCTTCCCACAATGCTTTATATGGCCTTGACTCGGTCAGAATGGCGTTCTTTTTTTAAAACTTTTTTATAGAATCAAAGAATGATTTGATAAAAAAATTTAGTAAGCCGTAAGAACCTTGATAAGTAAAAAGCATAATTTTTACATTTTTATGATCTGAATTAGTAACTCTTATGATCTGAATCAGTAAGTTTTGCTTGAAATGTTCTTACTTAAGGTCCAAACTAATTTCTGTAAATGACAAAGTTTTTTCCTGTACCAGGTGGTATGTTGTTGGGCTTAAGGTTTTTTTGTTTGTTTTATAAATAAATGTTTTAGTTTGTTTCTAAACTCTTTGCCCTAACAAGCTATCATCTAGTATTTGTAATCCATTCTGTAAGTGCTAGTAGACAATGCATTGACCACTGCAATGTACATAGGAAGTTATAAAAGGAAGAAGGTCAGATGATCAATGTATTGATACTTGCTTATAATGGGTTAGTTTTGTTGAATGCCAAAATAAATGTCAGAATATAACCACTATACTGGTGTCAATTCACTGCTAGATTCAATAAAACCTTGTATCCTTGGTTTTCAGAATCATCATAATGGAATTTTTAGGAGTAATCTTGAAGGATTACTGGGAAAAGAATTGTTGCATGTGGCAAATTATTGCAAGAAGTACCTGTCATTCTTCCAGAATGGTTTCAAAGTCTAACTCATAATATCAAGGGTTCAATGCATGACTTTATTAAATCTTTCACAAACATGAACAAATTACTTCAGTCTTGCATTTAACCCTTGATATCCTTCAAAAATATATTCTATTTTCTCATTAGATTTTTACAATTTTTACATTTCTCAGATAAACTCATGCGGTTAAGGGTAATAGATAGAATATTATTTTAAAGGGAGTACCGAGAGATCTCCTTTCCACAAGGTCTGTAGCCTGTATGATAGATACTGTTTTTCCGTCTTTTTGAAATGTTTTGCCGTCTAGTATATATGTTGTGCGAAAGCAAAAATTGTTTTCTGTCCAAGAAATGAAACTACAAAGAGAGTTTGTCTCCTGAGAATTGGGTACATACTACACATATTTCGTATCTTTTAATTATAGATTATGGAGAAGAATGAATAGAATGAATCTGTGCAAGTCTATAATACAAGGGTTCAGGGCAAGACTTTAGTAAGTGCTTTATGTTTATGATTACTATTCTCTTGCTCTGAAGCCTTGGTATTCCCATTGATTCTTTAACATGGGAACCATTGCACATTTTTTTGTTACTAACATTGAAATTGATTAATTGCTTAAAAATATGTGTGCAATTGATTACACCTTTAGCATACTCGTTTACCAAAATGGGTAGAGACCACTTCCCAGGAGACAAAAGTTCAAACACACATTGTTTATCAGTATTTAAATCATTTCACTGTATACTTGTCCTCTATGTTTTGTATGGGGTAAAGGCGCGGTGAACTGATGTATCCATTGTTGTTCATTATGTATTTAGAGACAGTTTTGTAATTAGTGAATCATATCTTTATATTATAAATACCAGCCATCAATCAAATGAGTAGTCATTGAGAATCATCACTGGATAAGGTTTGATGAATCTGTTACTCAGTTTTGTTTGTAACGTCAATGCCCACTTAAGTTTGTGAATAATTTCAATTCATAATCATTCTTTATTTTTTATTTTTTTTGGCTTATTGAAAACCTTTTATGACAATTTAAAATAAAACAGACCCATCAGTCCTGTTTTCAGCTAATTAAGAAAACAGGTTTTTTTTAATTTCTGTATGTAAAATAAATCTATGTTTTAAATAGTCATGACTTACATCTTTACTAGCAGACAGCCATTTTCCAATAAGCAATGTGCATAGAGTTCTTGAAAAAAGAAGTCAAAATGTATGTATAATTTAAGGAATGAGTTAACTTTCACTGAAAGTACCTGTGATCATGCCTGCATTACCTATCAAATTATGGAATGATGGTATAGGGAAAGGAAGCAAGCCCACGCAAAAATCACCAACCAAATAGATGTCCTTTTGGGAAAATGTATGACATCTTTACGAAGGATAGCCTGTAAAAGTGTTGCAATGAAATCAGCATTTTCTCAAATGAATATCTCCTCTTTTTACCGCTCTAATCAGTTTTCAATACATTTAGTAGAAGCAGGCTAATCTTGCTTAAATGCAGCTATTGAAGACTGCCATATACTTAAATAAAGGAGAAACATGAATTAATTTTATTAAAAAAAAAAAGATAGTAGTTTGGAGAGAAGAAAAACAGAAACAAACTTGACATCTTTCAATCAAAAGATGGTGGCATTTGAAAATTCACATGAATACAAAAGTGTATGAATTTATAATGATCCATATATAGAATGAATGGGGATGTTTTCAACCTTAGTGTTGAATTACAAGCACACCGACGTTCAAGTCAGTACTTGATAAAAAGTAACCTTGAAGAAGCTGAGAGTTGCATACTTAAAGACAGGTCCACACAAGTTAAGATGTCTCAGATATTGTCTTATATTTTCTATGGAGATTTCAGTAAATCAAGACTTCTGAAAACAGATCATTTTTTCATACAGCAACTGTCAACTCAGATGAACCCATAAAATGCTTTTCTGCCTGTATTATTGATATTCAACCCTTTCTGTTATATATATTAATAACACAATTAAACGATTAGGACAAAATTGATGCTTTATAAAGCTATTTCTCCTTTTTTCACAGTAGCTTTACATAAAACAAGAAAAGAATTGTTACATTTCGTGCTTAACAAATGTTGTCTTATATCGCATTCTATTTGGACAAGCTACAAAATATAATATATCACGGGTTTTTAGCAAGACTTCAGCAAGTCATTCACAAAAACGACGAGCTTGCTATAAGAACTTGCAATAGTCGTGCATTGAACATTCAATATAATGATGATGATGGATTTTAGCTTAGATACTGCTTGTCCCTTTTTATCAAACTGTGACTAATTTACATTTATATGGGGACTTGGCCATTATCATCCCCAGTGTGAACAAGAAATTGGAACTGGATAAAAAAAAATCTGAATAAACCTTTCTTATTAACACCAGTTTTGATATGACTGCAGCATATGAATTAGAAAAATAAAAGATAATCATGTGAATTGAAATGTCATCATCAACAAAGTGAACCATTTTCATCTAATGTTGATCATAATGGTACTTAATTGACTTATGTTCAGATGATGATACAAATTTTTCTGCCAATGAAAGTTAACTTATCTTCCACATCATACGTACATTGTCAAAATCCATCCGGTTTGAAATTTGTAATGAGTTAGCATTTTGTTTTTAACATTCCTGTAAAGAAGTAGGCCTAGAGACAAAGCACAAAGTATCTTGTAAGAATTTCGACTCCTTGGTAGGAATGCAATAAAAACATTCATCACATAGGGTTTATGAACCATTTTCGAAGGTCTCTATGTACAGAAAAAAAAGCATTATTTTTCATTGTTTTTTGCAAAGCACAGTCAACATGAAATTATTTAAGACTTTTTTCTTCTTTTCTCTCATTTTCAACACTGCTGTAAAATACATATCAAAATGTTTTGTAAAAAGCATCAGTATTATTTTTTATCTTGATAGATTAAGAATTGGAGCTTTGAAATTAGCAATGATATTGTTATTTTGCGAAGCTTTGTTCATTAAAAAATGTAAGGAAAGATTTAAGGGTGAAATAAAAAGATGTGTAGAGGGATAGCTCCTTTTCCACTAAACATCTTCAAATTATGCATCTGTATTAAGTTCTGAAACTCCCTGTTTTGCAAATACCTCTTCAACAAGTTATATTAAGTTCAAGCTAGCAAGAAAGAAAACAGATAATTCTTGGTATTTGTTCATAAAAGGTATAATATTGTTAAAGTAGGAGACATTTTTATGTTAATACAATAATTTCAAAGTTATCTTATATCTTATATCAAAACATGTCAAATTGTCTGTATAAGTAAAATGGTTGAGGGCTGCATTCTTCTGGTAAACCATAAAGATTGAAAAATAAATTTGTGGTTTTGAGTAAAACCATTGAACTAATTAGCAGCAATTGAATCCCTATACTGTAGTTACTCATAATAATCCTTTCAACAAGGCGATTCAAAAGAGTATCCACAATATAGGATTTACAGTGAACCCTCGTTTATCCGGACACGTCCGTTCCCAACAAAATGTCCGGTTTACCGAATAATCCGGACTAATGAAGCAGAGCATGTTCTTATTCACATTAAGACATAAACGGTCTGTATGAGCGGTGTATAGTTATAATCCTTTAGCAAACGCCAAATTGTCGACCGTCCCAAATTGAAAGAGTTTGCAGACGACATATCAAAACGTGATGAAATTCAAAGATAATCTTCTGATATGGCAGAAAACATTATGGGAAAAGGAGAAATTGCTCGTTACGAGCAATTTCTCCTTTACCCACAATGTTTTCAAAAGTCGTCTGCAATAAACTGGTCCAATAATTCCGTTCCCTTACAATTTTGTTCGGATTGCGAGACATCCGGATAATCGGGGTCCGGATAAACGAGGGTTCACTGTACCAAATAGTTTAAGAAATACTACAGGTTAAGTATTCAAAAACACACCCATAACTAAACGAATGATGATTACTAAATCGTTTAAAGGAAATCTGCAAGTTATATGTTATATTTTTAATTTTGTTTGTTTTTATGTACGTACCAAAGAGGAAAGATATCTACTCAGTGGAAATCCTTGACATTAGAATCATCATCACATTAATACTTTAGCCCCTGAGTGAGCCAGCAAGTTTCCCATCGTAACATTCACACCTGGAAAATAAAGCATCACTGTCATGTTTAACCCTTAGAATGCTGGGTAATTTTCTAAAATTAAGACTTTTATGTCCTCTGGTGTCCAAAATCTCAAATATCTGCTTGATTTTGTTGAGGAAAGAAACACAGAGTAGCAAACAGGTTAGATCACAGGCCAGTTGCCAATTTTCTTGGCAGCTGGCCTGTGATCTTACCTGTTTGCATAAGCATGAAGTCACTTCCAGCTCTATAAGGGTTAAGCAAATTTGATATTTCATTTAATCTATCAATGATCACAAAACCGATTGAAAATACAATTGACCATGACGTTTTGTTTTATTCTGAGAATATTTCCAAAATACATTGAAATGATACCTATTAATTGATAAAAAAAATTATTGGATAATAAATTAATCTATCATTCAGATAAAATTCTTCTTTTACCACAACTTTTTTGAAAGCCCCTTTTCTGCAAAATGTCACATCAAATTTTGCATGTCTATGTTTAAATGACTGAATCAATCAAAAGCATTAGAAATATCACTGATCATTAGATGACAATCTTCCTTGAAAATAGACTTTATTCTTTATAGAATTCAACTAATCAAAATTTACAGTTCAATTAGTCTTCCAGCCTTGTAGGGATGAAAATATTACAAAGATCAAAATAGCATTCATAATGAAATTGTATGTTTAGCTTGTTTCTTCTATTTTGAATTTCAGATGTAAATTTCATTACCCCATAAAAATCATTGCAACCATTTGATATAAGAGACATGCAGTAGTGAATTGGTACTGTAAATGATGAAAGCTGTTTTCAACTTAAATTTGCAAGGAAATCATTATGATTGTCTTTTCATGTTGCAAGCAATTTCGCCTTTTGTCATAAAGATTTCTAGTGGCTTCTATTATAAATTTTGATAAGTACCAATGGGGTAATGGAATGATCATACCATTTAATGGATTATCCCTTTCCCAAACAATAACGACATTTGACGTGTTTGTTGCAGACGACTTTGGAAAACACTGTGGAAAAAGGAGAAATTGCTTATAATGAGCAATTTTTCCTTTTCCCACAATGTTTTCTGCCCTACCAGAAGATTATTTTTCAATTTCATCATATCTTGAAATGTCGTCTGCAAACTCTTTCAAATTGGGACAGTCGAAAATTTGCTGTTTGGTAAAGGGTTAAGGTTTCTATAACCTTGCATCCAGAAAGTGTCAGATTTAAATTTATTATGCAATTTTGAAAATGGGTTTAAATGTGTTTCTGGTAACATGTAAATTTTCTCTTCAGTTAAGTTCTGGCTTACTGCTCTTTTACTGAAGATTGATTCTGTCAAACTGAAATTGACAAAAAAACATCAGAATCACGTTTTCTTGTTGTTTGCCACCTATATATCAGTCGCACAAGACTTATTTGTCGATTTTCAAATCAATGAGAAAAGGAAATAACAAGGAATCATTGCTTTGCTTTCTACACAGATTTGATCTTCATCATCAATAAGTATATTTCTCAAACCCTTCTGATAAATCAATTCAAGACGAGCATTTCCTATAACACAATAGATGGTAAAGTGCCAGGATTTTCCTGTTTTTATTCTGGAAATTTGGAAGAGGCAATATTAAAACTGATATCAAAGTGACCATGCTGACACAATTATAACAAATAACATGATTCAGTTATCTACGTTGTTATCAGTATGACAAAAAGATCACTATTTCATGATCAAAATAATAAGTTGTTTCTCTTATCCAGAAAGATGATTTTATTAAACATCTTTGTAACTAACAAGTTAAACTAAAAATTAAAGTATGGGTTCAGCGCAAAACTTTAGTAAGTCCTTCACAAATTTTTGTGAAGTACTTACTATAGTATTGCACTGAACGCTCAAATTTATCTTTCTCTGACAATGACTTTATTATTTATCACCAGATAAAGCAGAAATTAAAGAAATTAAGTGAAATATATTATTGGTTAGAGGATTGGTCTAAATATTGTCTGCTGTGCTTTACACTGAACAGGGAAAAAGTCGACTAACTGCTTGTAGTGTCATCTGATTCTGTTTGTTGTATCAACGTAAAAATACCTCATTTTGTAATAATGTTGAGCTGAGTGTTTTTTCTGGCTTTTTATTCCTTTATCAACAGACACCTTGGATGTTCATCACCTCTTTCATTAATTTCACTAAAGCACAGTATTCTTTTGTTATATTTCATATTTAGTATAGTACAGAGGGTGTACAAGATGTGTTTTAATACCCAACTTCTTTATTGCTCTGTGGGATGATTCTAATGACATTCCACAAAATGGGATTTGTCTAATAGTTCTAGAAACACTGAAAAAGAGGTAAAAGACTATAATACCACCTTATCTAAGTTAGACAGTCCTTCTGAAATAGTGAGCCTTAAGCCATAAACTCTATGGATAATGTTGAGCTTGGAGCATCTGAATCGTTTACATAAAATTTGTCAAACACCTTTCTTTTTAATTAGATATTGTTGGTATTCATTAAAACTAGTTGAATGGTTTTAAACAGACACAATATAGATATTCCAATAGAAATAAAGACGTGTGTCATTAAAATGTACCTCTTATTTTGACCTCTTCAGAGGTTTAGATCTTGCTGATATGATTAAACTTGAAACATAAGCAAAAATCAATCATAATTTGTACAAGTAAAGTTTGTTTTAGATTGATTGTATGAAAGTATTGTTACACAAGAGATATCTTGTATCAACATATCAATGTACTTATTACATACAATAAAGGTATGGTTAAATAATATTGTCTGTCAAAATCACTTGCTTCTATACCTTTGGATTTTACAAGAAAATTTACAAAAATATATTCCTGGTTAAGTAAACCAAAATTATTTGTTAAATGCCAAGAATGTATGCAATAAAAAAACGACTCCTAAAAACAATACCACAGCACATTACCGTGAAATTATGTAGGATCATAAAATATCACCTTTGTTTTAAAACACTTGACATGATAATAGGAAAGCTCTTTAAAACTCCTAAGTGAAAACAATTATATGTTTTGTATTAAGCAGCAGGGAATACTGTTGTTTTTGTATCTGAAGCAGCAGGGAATACTGTTGTTTTTGTATTTGAGATAATGTTGGCACAACAGAGTATCTCACTCTTTATAGAATTGGTTTTAAAAAAAAATAAGAAAATTTAAAACTGTTTAAAATCAAGTCAAAAGCATTCACAAAATTCTAAATAACAGAAAGATCATTTTAAAATAGTTGAAACTGTGCAGGTCTAGATCAGGCTATTATCTCTTAGCTGCATAAATAGTGTTTAACATCCATGGTGTACTGTTGATATGATCAGGAGTCCAGACAAGGGGAGGTTATTCACACAATATTCTGGTTCCCAACATAATATAATAATTACCATGAAGTAATATATGTAGTGTAAAGGGCAGGTATTCAAGACCCACTTACACATTCTTATTCGAATGAGCAATTCTTCTAAATCTTCTCACTGTTAACCAAAATGCCATGTCTCCTGCATCTAACATGACGGTGATAATGCAGTTTGATTAACAGGGATGAATTCTTCTACATTCTTAACTACCTTAACTCTTGAAATAATGGGTAATTTTCTAAAAATAGATTTTTGTGTCATCTGCTTTCCAAAATGCAAAAAATCTGCTTAATTTTTATGAGGAAAGATTCTATGAGTAGCAAACAGGTTAGATCACAGGCCAGCTGCAATTTACTTGGTGGCTGGCCTGGATCTTACCAGTTTGCATAAGCATGAAGTTGGTTCCAGCACTTTAAGGGTTAAGAATTGTCTGTGAGACAATGCATTTGAGTATCAGCATTTGAGGGTTTTGTGCAAGACTATAGTAAGTGCTTCATAAACATGAAGCACTTACTATAGTATTGCACTGAACCCTCGCATTATAGGATTTCTGTCACAAGATACAATTAAAAGGGGAACCAGCCTCCTTCTCCTGGACTTCATGAGAAGGAATCCCAAATTCATTGTAATGGTTAAGGACAAACACTTTAAAAGGTGTATGTCCGTTTTGTCTGTCTGTATTACTATTGGTTGAATAGGATGGCTGAATGTATAGTGTAGAAATATGACAGAGAAGAAAAGAGAATAAACTTTAATTTTTGTATGTTAAAATACAACAGATTTCCTTGTTTCTTATTTCCCACTATCATTTCCTTCTTGGGTTACACTTATTTGTTTTACAAGAACAGTTTTCTGTGTAACTTAAATTGAACAGTCTCCATTCCGCTTCCTGGATATATTGCAGACAGTTCTTGCAATGGCAGCAGATTTATAAAATCATGAAAGACACTCCAGATAGCAAGTTGTCAAACCATGTCTTAGTGTGGTGTTTAACACCATATCAACAATTTTCAGTTATGTAACAGCTTTCCTGGATTCACCAGTACTAGGCTAGAGCTCTGAAGCAAGCCATGTGTATATTGGTGTTGAAGGAAGGACCTTAGAAATTAAAGCAAATGTGGTATGCAAAAGGTAAGAAGCTGTCAAGAAAAAGAAAACATTGACGCTAATCATATATTTGTCAAGGCAAGTAGCTGCTCTGAACAAAAGATTTGAAGTTGTCAAGGCATGTATTTATGTGTTTCACAAAAGGTATGAAGCTGTTAAGATCAGGAACACATTGGTGCTGACCATATGTTTGACAGGGCAAGCAGCTGATCTGAATCAAAGATGGGAAGTTCTCTAGCCATGTATATATGTGTTTCACAAAAGGTATGAAGCTGTTAAGATCAGGAACACATTGGTGCTGACCAAATGTTTGACAGGGCAAGCAGCTGATCTGAATAAAAGATAGGAAGTTCTCAAGCCATGTATATATGTGTTTCACAAAAGGTATGAAGCTGTCAAGATCAGGAACACATTGGTGCTGACCATATGTTTGACAGGGCAAGCAGCTGATCTGAATCAAAAGATGGGAAGTTCTCAAGTCATGTATATATGTGTTTCACAAAAGGTATGAAGCTGTCAATATCAGGAACACATTGGTGCTGACCACATTTTTGACAGGGCAAGCAGCTGATCTGAATCAAAGATGGGAAGTTCTCAAGTAATGTATGTATGTTTCACAAAAGGTATGAAGCTGTTAAGATCAGGAACACATTGGTGCTGACCATATGTTTGACAGGGCAAGCAGCTGATCTGAATCAAAAGATGGGAAGTTCTCAAGTCATGTATGTATGTGTTTCACAAAAGGTATGAAGCTGTTAAGATCAGGAACACATTGGTGCTGACCATATGTTTGATAGGGCAAGCAGCTGATCTGAATCAAAGATGAGAAGTTTTCAAGGCGTATGCAAATTGGTGTTGAGGGAAGGGCCTTAAATATTAAAGAACACATATATTTGTTGTGTAAGAGGCTTGAAGCTGTCAAGACAAGGAAAACATTGGTGCTGACCATATATTTGTCAAGGCAAATATATATAATGTAATTTTATTATTTATGTTGAGCTAGAAATAGGGTGCTGTTAAAGCTCAGGGCGAACTTGTAGCCAGGTAGGGTATTTTTGTCACAACAATGGTGCTATGACTTACCAAGGACAACTCCCATGAAACAAGCAGCAGAGTGTTGTATCGTTCAAGTAAATCACTTTGAGTACATGCTGAAAAAAGAAAAAATACTATTTAAACCTAAATAAATATCCATATTTGTATCATGTCTCAATTGAGAGACAAAATGTCCTTATTTTGGGTTTACGCAAGAAATAGTGAGAGAAAAATGAACATTTTCTCGCATTAACCTGTGGTTATGAGCTTGACCTCTTTATCAACGTATACCTGGATTTAACAGGTACAAATAATGATAAAAAAATGGTTTCAAAGTAATTAAACAGCCAAAAACTTGAAAGTATTTTATATTCATCATCTTCCTTGTCAAATTAAGATGCTATAAGATGCAGGTTTTCTGGCTTTTTTCTCTCTCCAGAGGTTGACAGCTTGCAACTGCAACACAGTCTCCCATGTAAATTTTGTCTTTCACAAAATTCAACCATGAAGGGATGAGTTAATTTACTTCATTTCAATTTACAGCTGGGTTCATTAAATCTTACCTCACATCTAACTGAATGTTCCAAGTACTAATGTATTATTCAATTAAAGTGAATTAGTGGTTTTCGATACATTTTCGAATATTCTGAAAGCTTTTGATATGCCTTTATTTACTCAACCATGTATCAATATCAATGAAGCAATATTAACCATAAACTTTTGGGTAACATGCAAAATGCATGAAACCAGGCATTAAATCAGATGGACATGAGGTTTTTTCTACTTTGATCAGACAATGGAATTCTTCTGTTCAGCTGATCTTTTTTCAGGCTCTATAGAAGTATGGAACAGTGTTAGTTGAAATGAAACAAAATCAATTAGACATTGTTGATATATCTCTCAGAAATAAAACTTAAAAAGTTTATGTTAACCAAAAAACCCTTTTTCAGGTCTTTGATTAAACTATTTAATTGTCACGGTACTTTTAAAACTTGTCAGCTGATCAAAGTTGTTTGAACTTGTATTTATTGAACTCTTTCCTTCATATGTACAGATTTTCGAATTATCTGTAGCTAGTGATTGAAGCATAACTTGTGACAAATGGAAATAATCATAATAACAAGTCATTTCTCCTTTTGTTACAACAATTTTCCAGAGTACTACAAAATAAATATTACTTTCAATACTTTGCAAGTATTGAATGCGGATGCATTCAATTTGATTCAATCACAAAATACCATATGATCATATGGAATTAGTTGAACAGACACCTCCCTCTGAATGGTTGAATCAAGCACTTTATATGTACATTAAAAGACTTGCATCTTGTATATATTGTTTATATATCTTGTAACCATTGTTGTTTGGTATGTATAAAACATCAGTTCCTCTTGAACCTCTCCCTCAGACAGAAGATGACATTTTACACAAAAATAATAGAAACAATGAAGTAGAAGAAAGGTTTCCATCATCATTTTTTCTGTAGCAATGAGTTTCATTACTCAATACATTGCAGTTTGCTTTAAATGCAAAATACCACTATATGAATATTTCCTTCAATTATCCTTCCTTTTCCTGTGATGTTTTTTATTTTTCCTTGCAATAATTGTTCATTGAGTTCAAGATGGTGTACTTTAAGGCATCAAATCAAACCAGCGCGATTACTGGTGTATTCTCCAGGAAGCAGTCAACGAGAGTGACTCGATGGGCTATTAAGCCTCCTTCACAATCGATGTAAAACAAATTGGAAACAAACAAACAAAAATACTTGAATTCAGGAAAATGTTTCAGATTATTGTTTAACTAATTGTTGTAAAAATCCTGACAATTCATCACTAAATCAATACTAAAAACTCAAATATTCTTGATACAAGGCGATCGCTTTATCACTAAATAGCTAAAGGTTATGTGAAAAGTAAGTTCAGCACTTTTCTATCAAACTAAAAATAATAGAAAACGATTTAGGTTATAACAACAGATGTTGTTTGGTGGTGATGGTTAGGTGGGGAGGTGTGGGGCATATTGGTCTCTTGTTCAGGGAGACAGACTGGATAATTCCTTAACTTATGTTGTAAATTGTCATCAAAACCAGACGACATCTTTGCTTGTATGCGAAAATAACAACAAAAATCAGGACAAGTGATGCTCTCAACTTTATCATGCCATCGAGGAGTTATACACGTGCGCAGTGTCTAATTAGAATTTCGCCGTATTTGATAATAATGTATGTTCTTGTGCTATTTATTCACAATAAAAATGAACATTTAAACTATAGAAACACATGTCACCTGTTGATACTAACCTTGAATCGAGAAAAAGTGTCAAACCAAGCCACTTCGCGTTGTATTTATTCGCAGACGATATTTCTGTCATGTCTATTTCACTTCCGGAATACGTGCGGCGCTTGTTTAAATGCGAATTTAATCAAATATAATATTTTGGAGATATCTTGCCTTGAATTCTGAAAAAAAATGTCTAAAATGTCCATCAAATGAGTTAATTCTAGAAAATTATAACAAAAGGTGTTTTACTAAATATGCCACCAACTACCAAACAAGTGTCGCTCTTGCAACGATGGACTGAAATAGTCTAAGGGAGATAACTTAATCTTCTAACTGAGAAAGTCTTATTTTGAAGGAATTACAGACAGGTCGTCAAATTGCCAACTCGTCAAAATAATTATATGTATTAATCCAGGAGTCAGGTCGTCAAAAATGACTTATATAGTAGTTTTATATATTCGTTATCTATTGATATAATAAATGAAACCATGTAGATCTACTATTTAAGAGTTCAATGGTGTGCTTATGGTTTTTCTTTTTATCATTTATTCGATAGTTATTTTTCTCAAACTACTGTCCATTTAGAAAGTCTGACAAGTCGAATAATTGCGATATGTAATATAGATTTCTTATAAAAAATACATGGCCTAACTTGTTTAGAAGTCCAGTGCTGTATTTAATACAAAGATTCTGTGACTTTGATATTTTGGGCAATTTTTATCAAAAACAAAAGCACCCATACGCTCTACCGGCTAACCCCTTCCCCAAATGTTAACCCATTGCCATGACAACATTGTAATTGTATTTTATCAGAGAGTAACACCATTGTAAATTCATTTCATAGTATTTGTCCCGAACAATCAAAACATTATTGAACACACAAGTTGGAATAAATTGTGTCCCATCCAGGGCGACACAAAGAGCTATACAAAAAAAAAACGAAATACAAGCTTCGGTAAATCTTCGAAGCCAGACCGGTGCATAGCCGATACTATTTGAAGATAACTCACCTGGACTTGGGATCAAGGACATGATGCATGGAATTAATATAGGTGCGGGTTTGTCCTTTGTAATCACTATTTATTGAAGTAAAAAGCTATGAAGTACAAAGTAAATATATGATCATATGATATTTCAGGATCATTTTTTTTTTCATAAGTTTAGACCCGATTTCATGAAAAGGAAAATGGGACACACGTTTTTAGACCAGATATTTCGAAATGCATATCGAGGGTTTTACGGTAAATGGTTTTGCAAAACAAATTCGCGCACTTGCGTAAGGGTGTTATCCATGCTAAGCGCCGGTCAGATATAATCCAGTGCAACTTAAAATAGTTCAATGCAAACAGTGTCGATCTCGGTGTTTAGCGATTTCGTTTCAACTTACTTAACAGTACAGCTCTTTCTCGAAGTGTCTCGTTTATTTGAGATTAACTATGAAACAATAGAAAATGATTCAAATGCCGCATTTGGACAACCAATGAGGTACATTATACAAACCGAATAATGAGGAGAAATGATCAGAATAAACACTCTGAACGTCCACGACGAAAGCATTGCATTAAATCCACGTGCTAAACTCCTCTGCTTTTTGTAACCGTTCTGTCGAAACAATGGTTCCTTTAGTCGCACAATATGCACGAAACTTTGGATGTTTATTGGAGACAAACATGTAACTTGTCTTGATATATCCCCCATATTGGAATATTTTCCTGGTCCAAATTCAATGTAACATTTGACAACAAACATTGCAATATATTTGCTTCACTTTTTCTATAACATTGGGTATAAACTGTTGCGCCAAAAGGACAACGTGCTCAAGAAGAAAACCATTGAGTGTCCTTATTTATCGATTGTGAAACATGTTCGTTAAACTTACATAAATAGTTTTCGATTCTGTTTCCTGGTAACATCACCAGTACTCGTGCCGAATGTGAATTGATGAAAGGTCGCCAGGCAGATCCTGCTTATCACAGGATTCAAACCCTCACGTCCGGAGGCCGACGCTATACCCTTGGACCAATGTTCTCCACAAGGAAGACACTCGAACACCTCTATACATTTCGTAACCGACCGAAATGCGCAGGGCCCTAACGTGAATGTTTTCCTAACCTAAACGTTGTTAAACATTGTCTTAAAGGTAAACTGCACAAAAATGAGCATTCAATTAATATAAGCAAAATAGTAAGCAGCTTTGTGTTTATGTCTACGGTTCGTTTGAAGCATAGGCTTCTAAACTTGCCTTTTTTCATTTGAGAATGTTAAGACAAAAGAGAGGTCTCTTTCGCATAGAGCGTCGTTGTCCTAATGGTTCCCAACTTCATTTCAACAATGTTGTTGTTCAATTGAGTTAAAAATTTGGGACCAATCCATGGGAAAATGCGCCGGTTGAAATCATAAACCAAAACGCCGTCTGCTTTGATTCGACATTAATTCACCAAACACAAACATTTCGACTATCCCAAATTGAAAGAGTCTCCAGACGACATTCCAAAATGTGATTAAATTGAAAAAAATCTTCTGAAAGGGCAGAACGAATTGTGGGAAAAGGAGAAATTGCTCGTTAAGAGCAATTTCTCCTTTTTCCCATAATGTTTTCCAGTGTCGTTTGCAACAAACTGGTCAAATGTCGTTATTGTTTGGTAATGGGCTAAGGCTGGCTAGGGAGGCAATTTTGCTGCCTGGCAAACAGAGCAGTGGAGGTCCTGAACAGAAAGATCGAGCTGTGACTCAACGATACCCAGGAATCAAAGTACCTCTGCTCTTGGAACAAAGTACTCTCTGTCCCTTCCAGCCAGAGATCACCTGTTCGTGTGGCTGGGTTCTAAATGGAATTTAGAGAAGAAGGACGATTGGCATTACCAAATACAGTTAATTTCATTACTTGGCGTGAAATATATGTAAATATCTCGCAGACGCCGGCCTTCACGAAGCGAAAATAAGCCAAAAACTCAGTTAGGGTAATTAAACATTTAACTTAACTACCAGCCCGGAGAAATTCGGCGTTAATTAAACGTGAAATGTGACGAATTGAAAATAAAACTATATTGGCAGGATTGGACTTGTCATTCGTAATTAGGAAATGTATTCCGACCAGACGAATTCGCGGCTTGTCGTCACCTTCGTTGGGCGCTCGTCTATTCGCACCCTAAATTGTACGTAATATATGTTCCCGTAGACCAATTATGGTGCTATGAATATTCCAGCGAAAACAAACAGTACTAGGGGTAGAACACTTTCATCGAACCGCGAGCAGGGTAGCGTTGCTATTTAACGGCGTGAGTCAAAGCTGATATACATGAGTATCTTAGATGATAAAACACTAATCTGACGTGTGGCACTCCATTGCAAACGTCTCGGTAAGGCGATTCTAATGATGTGTTAGTTTTCAATACTATTCATTTCAAGTTCTGTGTAAACTTGTAGTTAATGTACATTACTGTTGAAGTGTAGAAATATAAGTGTCATGACGTTTCTGTCGGACTATAAGACGGTATCACTTTCATTATCATGCATTAGATACGGTATTTTAGTTCGACAATGACTTTTGTTAATGCTGCTTTTCCATACACGAGATAATGTACAAGTCAAAATGAAATGCTCTTCCAACAAAACAGGTTTTGTATTACAGTAGAATACCATCTTCTTTTTGTTCGCTCTACACAGCAGGACAGATGATGGCCACGTTGCAGATCTCTCCTGGTTGTATCTCTGGTATAGTCTGCTCCTCTTCACCACATGTACAGAGTGATGCAATATGATATCAATAGAAATATAGCCCCGGGGTGCAAAATTGATTCAGAAGGTGTAAATACAATGTATTTCTAAGTATGTACAGACGATATCTAATGGATCCCAAAATGCTTCCAACGCTTCTGGATCCGGACAAATTTTCATTCATTATACAAAGGCTCTAAATTGGAACTAATTTTTCTCCAATGCGTCGCACACAACAGTACAACTGTTACAAGTCGTAAAGAAATGGAAAGTTGGGAAAATCTTCACACATCTGTTGAAAAGTCAGCTTTAACCCTTAGAATGCTGGGACATTTTCTAAGAATAGATTTTTGTGTCGTCTGCTATCAAAACCTTGAATAACTGCATAATTTTTATGAGGAAAAATACTCAGAGTAGCAAACAGGATAGATCACAGGCCAGCCGCCAATTAACTTGGCGGCTGGTCAGGATCTAACCTGTTTGCATAAGCATGAATTCGGTTCCAGCACTGTAAGGGTTAAAGGAATTAAATTTTAATATCGAAACTTCCTCGCATCTGTGAACAAGCAGCTTTAACAAACAGTGGTCTTTCCTAACAGTTAACCATACGATTTTTACGTTGATTCGATAAAAAGAATATGTGTGCCAAATTTTGCGTGCTTCAAGCATTTGAGGGCTCGTAAATGCGTTGTGAAAATTGATTCGGTTTGCGTATTTCGAATGGATTCAATATCATTGATATGATAATCCTAGACGATGACCATTTAAAGACAATAAATGTCCAAGTTAAGCACTAGAAATTGCGTTTTTCCCCAGTTTACTTTTATCAATACTGTCAAAATTTCTTACGATTTCATAAAAAGCTTTTTTATCGGCAGATTTGACGAATAGAAGAAGACCTAGAGAACACCGCTTATCAAAGAAACACTACTAACAGAAAACGTCCCCTATTATCAATCGATACGGTCACCTCTTTTTAATTTCTTATTATGACGTATGCTTTCCAAAACTTTAGATATTTTCTTTTAATTTTGATGAAATATATACTCAGAGCAACAAACAGGTTCGATTACAGGCAACTTGGATCCAACCTGTTTGCATAAGCATAAAGTCAAGTCGGTCCAGCAAGGTTTAAGAATTGAATTAGTCTGTGGTATGACAAAAACCATGCAGAGGGTAGGGGATCCATACCCCAAACCTGTTCAGGGATTAACGTCATCTGGAACGTTAATGCAAAGCGCACCTGTCGAACACAACGTCCGTACCCCTACCATCTCAGCACGGCAGTCCCGTGCGGTTTACAAGTATATGATTACGGACCGCGTATAGATATATCATCTCATTCGATTACCTCGTTAAAACGTCGAGGGACCCGGTGGTTAACGTCTGAATCGCCTTGGCAACAGAAACGTGATTCGTCGTCATAGGAATCACGAGATTCACATATTTTGCGAGATCGAAACTTTTTTAGAAAAAGTGGGAGAAAGTAGTACTCTAGAATAGGAACCGGTCTCTCATCTATCGAATATAGAATATACCGGTATGGTATAAATCTACCAGAATTCTGCCAAAACATGAGTTCCTCAACAAATTCAAGCAGATCCTGGAAATCAGACGACACAAAAATATATTTTCTAGATAATTACCCAGCATTCTGAGGGTTAAAACACAAAACATGCAAATTTATCAATAATAGACAAACACTACGGTAACAATAGTTGTGTGACCTTATTCAGCGTAACGACAAATCTTTGGCAGGGCGATATTTAGTGCATCGTACTTTTTTTGTCTTTTCTTTTTCTAACCGCGAAAGCATGTTTGTAACGACCAGCCAGGATCTGTTTGCAATCGTAAAACCTGGAATCCCAAGTCGCGCGGTATTTCTTCCTTTCCCATTATCACTTCTCGTCTTCCCTGGTAATCGCCATTCCATTCACACATCATTATTTCCCGGTATTTTTCGTACCGCGATGCATTCGTCCGCGCTATTTTTTACGAATTCACTCCATTTTGTTTTGCCACCCTGTTACTCCATATGTACTTGCATCAACGAAATCACAGGATGAGATTCAGATTTCCCCTCCTTTTCATATTTTACGGAAGAGAATAACACCTTGCGAATGCCTTCTCGCTGATGCTTGGATTTAGGCGGGACCCAAAATTCATCATGGGTCAAGGAGCAAGGCCTCGCTGACGTTTCTTAACAATCGTGATAAACATCATCGAATTATTATCCGTCCTAAGAGATTGGAAACTTAAATATAAGAAATCTCTCGACACAATCCAACATGCAACGTTTTATCTTAGGCTAAAGACAGTGGTGTGCAAGCAGCCTGCATATACACGTGGCGCACGATTCTCTATGACATATAGTATCCAAGAGCTGTAAGAACTACTTGCTACTTCGATAAGTCTGTTATGAAAAGTTGAGCGATAAAGAGAAGATTGATAGATCGTGTTTGAATACATGCTGACAAGGCTTATCAAGCGGTCCTTTCAGAGTAGGCTATCATCGTGCAGTCTCAAAGCATATACGCTTCCCACTACCTTACCTTGTGTCCCCTTCTGTCAAACCAAATATCCTTAATTGACACGAAGTATATGAAATATGGTAATGGTCGATTGAATTTGAGATTTGACATAGTTCAAACCACGCGTCCTTCAACTCGCCGTCAATTTCTTAAGAATGTTAACGCCTTTCAAATCGACATCATGAATAAAACAAAACCGAAAATAGGTTTATTTGACAAGTACAATGTCATTTATAGCACAAAATATTTACAAATACAAAACGATATCACGTGGTTTTATAAATATATTATTGAATTTTGTGGGGAAGACTTAATAGATAATCATGTAAAATCATGGTCGTGTCATTCGTCACTAATTGAAAGAATTGGATACTTGATTTAAATGTAATTTGAATTTAATCCATTCAGGTAATGCCAACAATGATCAAATAATTGAACAATTGCTTATATGGGCATACTCTCTGTTTTCCAACAATCATTCTAAAAAAAAAGGTTTTCGTAGCAGATTCGTAAAACCGGATGATTTTAGTAATAACAGACCCGGGAAAGTGTTGAGACAGTAGACACCTATGTTGAGAACGTCACGTCAATACTTTACGTGATGGGTTCATCTCATACTCGGAAATTAGCTTGTTACTTCTAGCAGTAATGGAATCCAACCTCTTCCGGCTTTGAAAGCTAAACTATTACAACTAACAAGATACATGTACGATATATCAATGTACTTTTCAGTATTTCATGTGTTTTTCCCAGAACCTCTTCGCTGAGAAAGCCGCATAAAGAACGTTCATAATTGAAAGAATATGCTAACTTTTGAAATTGACATTCAAAGACAGTTCTAAAGCTTGATAAAAGAAATGGCCGTGCGACTATTAATCGAGAGGTTGTTAATTAAGTTTTAATGATTTTGTTACTAGTTCCAATCGCCGAAAACGTTCATACAATTATTTTTCTATGCGTGTATTTCAATACCATAGAGCTTATGGTTTGTCATCCTCCAATAGTCCATACCTGTGTACCGTTTTACTCAACAGTTTATGCTTAAGATTTGCGTAAGTCCAAAACAACAATTCCTCTTATTTCAATATTGGGCCAAGCAATATTGCAAAGTAACACATCATTGGAATCGTCTCTCCGAGACGCTTCCAATGACGTGTCCCATTGCAATGGTGTACTTTCATTGAAGATACTATCCATGTCTATCAGTTATGACTTACGCAAATATTTTCCTTAAGTTGTTTAGTAAAACGGTACCCCGGTCCTAGGGTTGATTATCCTTGACAACTGGAACTCAAGTTAGTACCCGATTTATACATTTGTAGTATTTTAACGTTCAATCGCTCATCAAAATTGCCGAGTCTGAATCCATTTTAACACCCGTGCAATCTTTGAAAGCGATGTATTTCCCGGATAAGTACTTAACTTCCAACAAGGGTTCTTACTACTTGAAGAAAATTTCACATTCTTGTTTATCAACAGGTAACATTTCTGAAAAAAAATGGTTATTATTCTGGATTCTTATTAAATATCAAATTCTTAAGATTTTATCTGAGTTGAGCAAACTTTTAAAATATTAGCCATTTTCTTTGACTTTTGCTTTATACATTATCATGATAATTCGTTTTTTGACAATTTTAAGACATATTCATATTGCATCGGCCTAAACACTATTGTTTACAAGGCGGGATATGTGTGTCATAATAATTAGATTAGATCAACCCGATTTCAGAACGGATAGACCATCGTTTGCTGCAAAATCAGATACTATACAGAAGAAAATTACGAATAGTCGGATTCCAACTCTTGTATCCGGATAGCAAAAAGTTATACGGATACCAATATACCCGAATATTCGTTTACATCCCTGGTTCCATGCTATCGTCAGTTAGAAGCACGTCGGGTGATAACTCGGATGATCCAAGCTGCAACTGCGTGACAGCTTGGAGGCGCCCTGCGATAAAAACGCGTCAGTATTCCCCCTCTGTGTGTGAGGGGTCCAATCGGCGACGAGAAAAAATATGGGCACCAATCAGAAAGAGCAGGATTGACCAATGAGATTGCTTATTGCTTCCATTTCCGGTAATTTACAGAAAAAAACAAAAACACTAACATTTGTAGACATATGATTGACGGGAAAAAATGAATTCGTTTTAAACCAAAGCAGAGTCACTTGATGATATCCATTGTCGAAGGAAAAGACACTTACGTTTCAATTTTGATAAAATATCTCTTACATAAAATAGGGTCATCTGTACCCTATATATATTAAAACTTAACATTCATTCGGACTGTTTGTCAACTCTATATCACGATGCAAAAAATGAAACACTTTCCCAAACAATAACGATACTTGACCACTTTGTTGCAGACGACTCTGGAAAACATTGTGGGAAAAGGAGAAATTGCTCATGATGAGCAATTTCTCATTTTCCCGCATTTTTTTCTGCCCAAATAGAAGATTGTTTTTCAATTTCATCACTTTTTAAAATGTCGTCTACGAACTCTTTCTGGGACAGTCAGAATTTGGTGTTTTGGAAAGGGTTTAAACAATGTCGTTGGTGTTGAAGGGATTTGCTTCGCCACACTTATTTCGAAATCAATCCTTTGTGGTTATTTGTGTTGGTAAAAAGATAGTCACATCTTTTTATATGTGCGCTAAATATGTGGATTTTGATGCACCATTAAAAAAACAGCCCATTTACCAATCTAGTGATAATCAAAATCGGTCAAAATTCCATGCATGAAAGCATTGGGCAATACCCTTTCCCGTAGGCCTACCATTTTAGTTTTCAAAAATATTGAATCCAAAGGTAATCAGTTTTGTTAAGATTTCAACATTTAGTTACCCTTCTGTTCCCCAGTCAAGGTCGTGACCATTCTAAAATTCAAACTGCAATAAAACACACAAACTATTTGATTAGGTAAAATACAAACTTTTACTATATCAAGAAAGTAATCGATATTGTATTGGCAAAAAGGATTTGGTTTCGACGATTACCATTCCAACGCAAACATAAATGATATTCAGAAGAAACTTGCTCTTAAATCTGTAAATTTGATTAATATTAATATACTTAAGAAATAAAAATCTATGTCAAATGCGTATTCTTTGAGGTCAAAATTATGATGCTATTAACAAGATAAAGGGTAAGGCACGTGTTGTGTGATGTACGGCGGTGTCTGGATTAGTATCTGTGCGACGCGCGTCGCTCCCGTCTGGGGTAATAAAACTAGGCGTTTGATATTTAGACCAACAACCCGAAAGATTTACTATTCGATACTCCCCCTTTATAACATGCCCCGAAGTTGTTTATATAGCTTTTTTTTTTGCTTTAGGAATCATTTGTTTAAAAGACATAGCTGTTATCTATATATCTGTTTTCCATTCGCGCTCGTCCAACCTGCAAATAATATACTTTGAAATAGTTTCTAGATTTATAATTCAGATTAGACCCATAACGCCGATTTCTATAATCAAGAAAATATCAAATTGAGGGCCTATTTTCCCATAGAATCGGCCATCAGATATAATAGGCTAAAGGCTTCTTTTGCGGCAAAAGTTTCCATAAAAAAAATTCTCTGATGGTTTGAGTGTTGTCTCGATTTTCGCTTAGAGTCACAAATATCTTTACTCAATGAATGAATATATACGTATTCAATCTAAATCAACTGTTGCAAGACTTTGGCAATTGACAAAATTCATACGAGGGAAAGGGCATCTCGGTTTTAATGAAAATAGATCTATTCTACCGAACGAAAAGGAACCAATATTATATTCCCGCCAGAATTTCCTGTCATTTTAACTCCCCCCCTTTCTACAGATTTCCCAACATGCACCACCTCGAAAAATCGATATCCGCTTGACGCGCTTTTACATCGAATGCATCCAGACGGAGAGTGAAATATCTACGTCTGGATCATTCGGACTAGTCGGGTGATAGTGATTATTTGAGAACCAAATATCAAGCGCCTAAATGCGTGGATCGAGAGGCGCTTGTCGTTACGGCTAAGGGTTATTGCTTTTGTATTATATTCACATACATAGAAACGCGCATCCGACTCATTCCAGCAAGGTATCGACCCTTTTGCCGACACAATGTGTTAAAGACTCAACAGATTCGCAAAGGAATATGAACAAAAAGAGATAATCATTACGAAAACGATTTCGATACTGGGAAAGGCAAAATATCATTGTGAAGGAATGGGAAATTGCTCGGAACGAGTTATTTCCCATTTCGTTACAATTATTTTAGAAGTCGTCTGCGATAGCAGTATTATCGTCTACATCGCGAAAAGAGTGAAACATTAAAATCAACATATATCGCCACACGAAGCCCGCAGACGATTCGGGAAATGCACAGAATGTAAATGACATCGCATTTGTAAGCTGATTAGCGCTTCCTGTTCTATTCTGTTCGGCTAAAGCGTTTTTCCATGTGGGATCATCAAGAAAAGCGTAAGGCTACGGTAAATAGGGCTCGGGTGCCACAGCACCAGTCGTTAACAGGTGTGGTGGGGTAGTTCTTTATATGAGGAAATGCATTTTTGTTTGCGTACGAAATTGAAAAATGTTCGCAGACGACTCTTGAATTTGAGATGTAAATTGGAATGTACTACACTTAAAAGATGAGAAACTATCGTGGCACTCTTTTTCTACGAAATTCTTCTACATATTCCTACGTTATTTAATTTAAAAAAAAATGTAAACGGTTGAATAAATGTATCATTCATTATATTATTCATTTCTAACAAGACATTGAAAATAGGTAAATTATTATCCGCGACACTGAACCCTACCATCTTTATTCGTGATCCTACCCGTTTACAGTATGATGATTACCTTCAATGTATATCGGTTGTAGTTAGAGTGGACATTACTGTCTGAAACACTACTAAATGCCACACATAAAGGAGAGAGGTTTAATTTAAATTGAATTGTGCCACAAAATAAATACGTGCATCAAATGATTTGGGTTTTTTTTTAAACGGTGTATCTTGCACTATAAACTTGATCTGTTTCGGTTATTGTTTATCAAAAGTGAATTTGCTCCTAACAAGATTGCAATTGGTTGAAAAATAAGGCAATTGGCAAAGTCAATCGAAAAGTAGCACCATTTTGAAGAAAAATAATTGTAGAAATGGTCTCCAATACATCATCAAAATCATGAGATTACTTGGTAATGTGTTAAGAAAGATATCAAACTGGGACTAGGATTTGTATAGATCTACGTTTGACTTAAATGAAAGAAAACAATCCAAATAAGCAAGTGTTCAGATGCGAAGCACACTTTGTTGCAGGGTCCTGTCATGTATTTTTAAAAGTTTCAATTACGTTTAGCTTTTCGGAGGTTTTTGCAAGACATATAAACAATAACTAAAGTAAATAATAAACTAAGCCTTTTCAGGTGCGTGTCTACTTTTATCCAGAGTATGTACACACATTGTCCATAGAAAAATGTCAATCTAACCTTTATGGTGCTCGAACCGACTTTATACGTATGCAAACAGGTTAGATCCAGACCAGCCGCCAACAAAATTGGCGGCAGACCTGTGATCTTACCTGGTTGCAACCCTGAGTATCTGTCCTCATCAAAATTAAGCAGATTTTTTTCATGGGGGGGGCATGCCCCAATATCCCCTAGCTGTGCGTACAATTATTTAATAGCTTAACTACACCTGCAATTAATGACCAATAAAACATTTATAAAATGTGACAATAATGAAAATATGCTCATCATCGGCAAATTTCTTTTTTGTCACAATTTCGGAATAGGGAATGGTGTATTTTCTTCATCTGCCATTACTGGTCACATTCTACATACTGATTATTTTGCTAGGCTTTTGCATAATACAGTGTATGAATCTTGTCCAAAGATACGACACATATAAAGGGCGTTTCCAATACAATATGAGATATTATGTTTTGACGGACCTGTCTCGGAGAGGTACTACACGCTGCATTAGTAAGATATCCGATTTAATGAACTAGTCATTCTCCCGCGCATACCTTTTGTGCTAACGACCTCGCGACTGCAATTAACACACAAATGGGTTTTTTGCTTCAGTGTTGCACCCGTCTGCCTGGCTAATTACTTCAGAGGCCGGGTACAACGTCGTGCTGTATCCGGATGAGTGGAAATCATGATAATGCTCTGTTCCTTGTGCAACTACTGATGCTGATGCTACTGATTTTGTTATAACTGTCACTGCAAATGTTGCTACTGATACTGTTGCTGCAACTGTTCTGTTGCAATTGTCACTACTGTTGTTGTTGTTGTTGTTACTACTGTTGCTGCTGTAACTGCTATTGTTGCAACTGTCACTGCTATTATTGCAACTGTCATTGCTATTATTGCAAGTGTCATTGCTGTTGTTGCTTCTGCTGTTGCTGCCACTGCCGTTGTTGCGCCTGCTGTTGTTGGTGGTGGTACTTCTGTTATTGACACCACTACTGATATTGTTGTCCCTGCTGCTGGACCTACGCCATAAAACTTTCTTTGAACGGTTTCTCTACAGAAATGTTTGGTTGGTTGCAAGGTTAGCAGATCAGTTTATTTAGGCGTGTATAATTTGTTGGCTGATTTCTAGGTTTGTAGATCTTTTCTCGTCAAAATTGAACATAAATAAAAGGTTTTGAAAAGCAGACGACATAAAAGCCTATTTTTAGAAAATTACCCTGCATTCTAAGGGTTTAACGTAGAAAAGCACATTCTTGATAAAGCTGTACGCTTACGATTGATGGATGATACTGGAAACTTTTCCTGTTTCAACCAATTTTTTCTTTTGAGGCAATGATTTTTACTGTCTGCTGTTTGTGTGCCAGAACGCATGTATTCAGTTATGGATGGATTACGCTGTCTTACAGAAGTAGAAATGTAATTCAACAGTATAACGAATGAGTCTTTATATCCACAATATCTCGTCTCAACCAATGCTAACAGACATAGCTAGAGAACGACCTCTTTCTAAACGTGGGCTGAGGTATCTGGGTAAACTTAAACTAAGCACTGGACTAGAAAGGTCTCAAGCACTCATATGTTGTCAAACGATGTTCCAATAAAACATATTTAGATGATAACATTGACAGATAACAATCTAAATCTAAGATAATTTCAACATTAAGTTCAACGTAATTTTGACTTGCAAGCAATTATTTTTTCCACATTTTTTTTCCTTCTTTTTCTCTTTTTTATTTTTGTTTCTTATTGTTCCTCTCTTTCTATATCATGTAATTCTGTAATAGTTACTTTAGCCTGAGCGATTAAAGACCGTTAAACAAAAAAAAACACGATATGAGAACATTTTCGAAAGAAAATTGAAACAAACTTCAAGGAATAAAGGGACGGCAAGACGATGTACAAAGCATCTCGTGAACGTGTTTTTCCCGTGTGTTATAATAAATGCCCGAAATTATCATATACCGACATATCAAATTCCCTCAAAAAACAAATTGGCCATATTTGCATAATAAATGGTTATAAAGCATTAATCACGTGAACGGGCGGTATGGCTGGGCCCGAGGCAATGGAAACCTACCAATTACGCATGTAAATTGACGTCGAAATGGGCAACTGCTAGTGCCCGGATGATGGGGTATCCCGATCTAGCCCGTCTGACACTAATGAAGTCGAAATCCGCAGATTCCGTTCTCTATCCCCCCCAGTTTATCCTTACTTCGGAATATACTTCGGAACACCGGTAAAATGGTTCGGTCCGGAGACAGGTCGGCTTCCCTTTGATGGGTTTGTTTAGAACAATCAGAAAAATAAAGATCAAATTAGGTAAATCTATCGGGTCGTGTTTCATTGAAAGTCATACACATGATAAGAAGAGTAAATTGACTCTTGGTATCTTTCCTCATCAAAACTAAGCAGGAACGTGTAAAAGTTTTTGAAAGCAAATGACACAAAATCTATTTTGAAGAATTACACAGCATTCAAAGGTTTAAGTTTGATTTTTTTTTAAAATGCGCCCATACCGTACATACAACTGCATGGTTTTTTCTTAGAGGAAATATACTGTAGTTGGTGTACCTTGTGCATTAAATTCTGGATGACTAAGGCACTATGAAGACACTTTGATGTTTTTTTGAATATCTTATGATATGCCGAATTAAAATTGGGCTGTGGACATGATCTGTTTTGTGCCTGTTAAAACATGTCAATGGTATGATTGTCTTTGAGGCTTTGTCCAAACTTCGATTGAATCTTCTTGGGCCATGCACAATATTTTGGATATCTGTGGGACCATGTACATATGTTAATTTGTAAATTCAACCCTTATAGTACAAGATCCGACATCATGCTTATACAAACAGGTTAGATCAAGTGAATTGGCGGCTGGCCTATGATCTGCCCTGTTTGCTTCTCTGAGTATCTTTCCTCAACAAAATTAAGCAGATATTTAAATTTTTTGGAAACATACGACACAAAAAACTATTTTTAGAAAATTACCAAGCATTCTACTTATGTTATATGTTTGAGGTACGATTGACTATGTACACGATAGGTCCGATGTTGTCGAAATTATACCGAAGTCATCTCACATTCCTGGATGTAACCAAGTTATTGATAGAACTATTACAATGAGGTTTTTGTAACACTCCGAATACATTACCAAACAAGTATTCCACCTATCGTTTGGATCGAATGTTGTTTTACAATAGTATCATTTATTTCTATGTCTTAAATCGGTGAGGGGGTCGTGGTTTTGCTTGTTTCAATGGTAAAGAAACTGTTATTTAATCTTAAGCTATGATAAAACAAACGGTTTGCGCTTTCACTCACACTCGCCAAATGCGGTATTTTCCACAACACGAGACGGTCTTAATTTCGGGATTTTTTTTTTTTTTTTTTTTTTTAAATGATTGAAGCAGACGCCAAATGACGCTTGTGTTTTGGAACAGACGAACAATAAAATATAATATTATGATGAGGTTAAAAGATCGGTTTTTAGCACTTTAAGACGACTATTTAACATCGCATAAAATTTCCCAAGGTAAGATTTTCTCTTAATACTGTCGTGGATAGGATTTACAGTTCAAATGAAACGTTGATATCCCTTTATGAAAGGCTGAGCCGCTGATGGTCTTTCTATTATATAAACTATGAACTATTTGTTTATGACGATGCCTAAACTTTATTGTATTACCCGTTTCAAATAAAACTAGCGAGGAAGATGGCCAGGTAGAAAACCACATACCCATTGCCAAACTTTTTCAAAAGCTTATAGCTTTGTATCTACATCGACTGTTACGGCTTTAGAACAAGAAGTAAAATGACCGCCGTGCAGACATGCTTGGATTTGACATAACTTTCAATAAAATATATTGGGGTTGCTCAATAGACTTGAATGGCTTACCACAAAATAAGAGTGTCTCATTAACTTAAGAAACACATTGTTCAAAAGACATTAAACTAATCTTGCAAAGACCGGGATATCAAAACATGTCCGTTACATTTCCACAAAAGCGTCGACGCCGTCCTATAAAGGTTTGCATGCATGAGGGAAAGGCCTACTGGTGCAGCCGTTCTACTGTCAAGCCGAATATGGTTACAAAATAAGTCGGGTGTAAAATCACCATAGAACAGTCATAATCGATTCCTCTATAAACATTTGTTCCAAAAATTATATGCGAATTACCCCTGAAAAATGCATTACGACGCTTTACAAGACGATCCATGGACGTTTTATTACTTTCTCTTCACACGTAAACGCTTCTTTGCTTCGCTCATTCGACGTTTTTTCTCTTGCTTATTTTTCAAGGTGTTCCTTTATTAATGATCAATTGCATGTGAGTCCCAAGCAAGTGCCATTTTCTCGCCTCTTCGCGCTTACTGTGTTCTGTTGTATCTTTGATCAACTACTCTTTGACCCTTAGAATGCTGGATAATTTTCTAAAAAAAAGACTTTTGTGTCGTCTGCTTTCCGAAACCTTCAACGACAAAAAAATCGACGGTCCCGAATTGAAAGAGTTTGCAGACGACATATCGTCACGAGCAATTTCTCCTTTTCCCACATTTTTTTCCGAAGTTGTCTGCAACAAAGTGGTTAAATGTCGTTATTGTTTGGTAATGGGTGTAACAGTCTTAAGTTGTACATATGACAACACTTTATAAGAGAATTCAACACGAATGTCGTGTTCAATCCGCTGACGTCGCCATGTTTACATTGAGTCATGAAGCTTTATAGATTTTCTGACAGAAAAGTAGGAAATAGTAGAAATACTTTTCCAAAAAAGTAGGAACATTTTCATTTCAATTGGCCATTAATTATGACAAATAATTTACCCGAAGGGGCGTTCGTTCTAAATGAACAATCCTTTTTTGTGCGTCATGTGGGCTATTCATGCAAACCAATGCTGGCCAGTTTATGTTGAACTTTGTGGTCATCTTTCATCAGTCTGAAACTTCATGATGGTGAAGGATGATGCACAACATGGGGGAAGGACATGTTTACCACACCAGCCAGTTTGACATCTTTTGGGCATTTTCTGCAAATATAACGAGCTCAAAGTCAAAATTTTATTTCATTGCGAACAATATTTTCCAGAAAATTTTTTTTAGAAAAAAGTAGAAAGCTATTGAAAGAGTAGAAATCCTGTAAGGCCTGCATTCAGTGAATCTACGATTTTTTTTATCAGAAACATTGACAAAAAAGTTATCTTAGTCTCTTGTTTTATCTATTGCAAAAATGAAGATCAAAGTCTAGTTTGCCTATAGATTGGGAGGAGACCATTGCCTGTTGTTTCTTTTTTTAAATTATATCAATGAAATAGATGAATTAAGAAACCAAGAAGCAGATGCGACTTTGAATTTTTGAGAAAACTGCATGACTTTAAAGAAATTTGGGAAGGTGCCTTTTATCGACAGCTGTTAAAGGAGAAAAAGCACTGAAGATATGCCTTTTGCTTTGCATTTGGGTGCCTTTAAATAGCTTTAACCCTTTACCAAACAATAACGACATTTGACCAGTTTGTTGAAGACGACTCTGGAAAACATTGTGGGAAAAGGATCAATTGCTAGTAACGAGCAATTTATCCTTTTCCCACAATGTTTTCTGCCCTATCAGAAGATCATGTTTCAATTTCATCACTGTTAAAAATATTGTTTTTAAAATCTTTCAATTTGGGACAGTAGAAGATTTGGCGTTTGGTAAAGGGTTAAACCAATATCTTATGTTAAACGTCTTAAGACAACTCGGCAATTTACTGTATAATTAAAAATTCGAGGTAAACAATGTATCCAGGTCATGAAATGGAACTACACATTATTGGTAAAATTTGCATTGTGTATTTTCTCTTTTCTATATTCGCTTCTGTACACGCACACAAAACTGGATCATTCGCTGGTATTTAATTGTTGATGGGATCTGAGATCACCTAATTTCTATTAACTTCTTGGAATGCTATGTGTGATTTAATTAAGAGGCAACTCTCCAATTTGAGGCCTGGAAAAAAAGCGCGGAGTGTTAATGGCATTATACGATTCTCTCGGAGAACGATTGGATTTCATTTAACTTCAGATGAATCTTCGCCTCACTGTGTTCTCATGCTTATTTTGGCTCAGTGTTACAAATGTTTTGTGGCTGGCTTTGACGAGAGGCAAATGTAAAACAATGTGGGAAAATATAGGAACAGTGTCTTACATGACAGACTAGATTTTGCATGTAGGATCAGACATTTAGATGGACTTCCAACATTTACCCCTGTATGTAAAGAAAACTGTCAAGGGGAATGAATTGCTCCTTTTTCTGTTGTAATGATTGTGAATGACATATTAACCCTTAGAATGCTGGGTAATTTAAAAAAAAAAATATTGGTGTCATCTGCTTTCCAAAACCTTAAATATCTGCTTAATTTTAATGTGGAAAGATACTAAAGGTAGCAAGCAGGTTAGATCACAGGCCTACCGCCAGTTGGATCTGACCTGTTTGTTTATCAGCATGAAGTCGGTTATAACACCATAAAGGGTTAAGCAGGTGGGTAAATCTCTCCTTTGGTAAATGTTTAAAGAGAATTATGTGTCAGTTTTCTTCTACGAGTTGGAGACTTGTACTAAAAGCATCAAAACTTGACCCGACCATAAATATCATCTCTTTTATTCAAGTATAGCAGTTTAAGAATATAAAACAATTAATTCATTAACAACTTACTAAAATACATTTTAAGTCTTTCATTTTCTCAAACAAAACACTGCTCTATACATAAAAACCAACATAATCATTTTTTGGTATGCATGATGTGAAGTGTTCAAAGAAAAGATTGTTGCAATGTTTTCATATATGCAAATCTCAAGCTAGAAGATTGTCATCAAATAAACAAATGATGAATCTATAAACGCCTATGAATGAAAAGAAAATCACAATGGTACAAGGGAGATAATCAGATTTGAAAATGGCATAAGGGTAATATTATCTCCCTTAAAAAAGATTTTTAACCCTCAGAATGCTGGGTAATTTCATTAAAATAGATTTGCTGCTTTCAAAAACCTTCAATATCTGCTTAATTTTGTTGAGGAAAGATACCCCAAGTAGCAAACAGGTTAGATCAAAGGCCAGCTGCCAATTCACTTGGCTGCTGGTCTGGATCTTACCTGTTTGCACAAGCCTGGGGTTGCTTCCAGCACTGTAAAGCTGAAGAACCACCGCAAGATACCAAAATCAACAGTTTGCTTTAGATTTCAGCATAGATCTAGATCTAACAGAATCTTGGTTTTTGGAGGCATTTTTTCAGGGTGATCAATCAATTTTGTTTTCCCAAACCCCAAACCCCATCTTAATTGAAAAAGTTTAGCATGGTTATATACTATCTGTCTTTCTGAGATTTTGAACTTTGAAAGGATTTTGTTTTCGCTTTCACTGACTTCACAAGCTGAGCAAGACTGTGATCTTTCTGCGAGTCAGAATTGTCAAGTTTTATTTTCTTCCCGCTATCACTCGATTTGTCCTTATTTGAACGCTTCCTGGTCTCAGGATCGGCACTCCTTTTAACTTTTTCCGTGATCAAAGCTTCACTCCCTTTCGTTTTCTTATATTCAGGGGCGGAGGGATCAATGTTGTAATGGTGTGACTCGAAGACGGCTGAGAATCTGGGATCCTCAACATTCAGCTAAAAATAAGAATAACAGTATATGTAAAACCATTCCTTCAAATAGATAAGTTTTTCCCGACTCATTTCCTTATGAAAAAATATCTAGGGATGACCAAACTGAAAGGAAAAGCAGCTGTCAATTTTGAAAAAATGAAATACCATATTTTCTTAGTAAAATTGTATAGAAGTTATTGAAGCAGAGGAAGAAATCATTTGTCATGAACACTTCTTTTTCTCACCACACTGATTTATTGACACATCTGCTTAAGTCGAAGTTCATTACTCCTGATTCTGCTTCCTGGATCACAACCAGTTGGGCTAAATGTCGATTAATGACAGGTCACAAGGCCTAACCCATTTCTCATGGATTTCAAACCCACGGCCCTTATGTTCGGAGGTCAACGCTCTACCCCTGGATCATTGTCCTCCACATCTGTTAGGTATGTATACATTAAGAAAAAGGATAAAGCAGTCCTAAGCACTTAATCAGAAAATACAGAGGCTCAGTTAAGCCTACCTAAACTTTATATTGTCCATACTCATTTCAACCCCCTGTTGAGAAAATAAGAAGCTGATTATTTTAAGTTATATTTGCCCTCAGTTACAGCAAAATTGTGTACGGTCTAGAAAAGTTGACAATTAACATAGACAATTGTTGAATTCCCCTGTCAGTTGCAGTACTTTAATGGTCAAACCTCCCATTTGAACCCATTTTACATATATCTACCTGGAAATCATCCTCTTCTTGAACCTTCTCTTCCTCTCTATTCTTCCTCCTCTTTTTCTTCTTCTTCTTTCCCTCCTCATTGTCTTTCTCAATGATTTTCTTCAGGTTGAAATGTTTCTTGTTGTCTTCCTCGTCCATCATTAACAGTGAGAGTGCAGCCTATAAAATATGTTTATCCGGTGTAAATATCAATTAGTCAGTGTTTTTTAGGGATTGAATTTTTGGCATTATTTGGCAGGCTTTTAACAATAATATCCTTAGTTAAGTTTAAACATAGTTTATTCATCGAAATATACACAGTATACATAAATATCAAGTTATACAACACAGATGAAATGGATAAGAACAAAAGCGACGTTGAATGTATTTATGATGAAAAAGGAAAATACAATAAAGAAAATAACAAAAGTTACACATTGATTGGAAAAGATCAGAAAAAGAAGTAAGACATATTGTTTTTGAATGTTGGAATGTTGGAGTGTTGGCATGGACTAGTTAAGGAGCGGCATAAGATATGAACCATGTTACAAGTTGAAAATCCAGCTCTACAACAAGTGTATAAGCAAAATACACATGAATTGAAAAAATGTGAAAAGTCAACTAGCCTTTGGCAACCAAAATAACAAATACTTATTCAGGACAGAGAAAATCATAATTCCAATTTGAATTGTTAGTATTTAATTAAACCTTTTACTATTTAGGATGTAAGAATGTACAGCGGCAAATATAGTTTCATTTTCAATATGACCCAACTTATCATCGCCATACAAGACCCGTAGCTTCAACGTTATATCAGGTAAACCATTAAACAAAACATTTTTTGCATGGGTATACTAAGGACATTCAAGGAAAAAGTGCTCATTTGATTCGACTAAGCCGCAGTCGGAGAGTGGTGATGGTGCAACATTTTTTCTGTAGAGATGCTGATTCAGACCACTGCATTTGTTGCGCAATCTTGCCTGTATTATATTTATTTTCCTGTCATCATAAAAGAATAGTTTTATGGAATTGGCCTATCAGCATTTAAACGATATATTTAAAAATTGACAAAGAATTCGATAAATTTACGTCTTCAGCTAACAGATTCCATTCGTAAACTATAGAAAGCAGGAATGAATCTTTACAGAGCTTAATATCCTTAAACTACTAAAAAATCCTATATTGTAGATACTCATTAGGATTGTATTATGTGTACTCGTTAGAATAGTCAATACAAGATGATCTTTTTTTTTTTAATATGGGTTTTACATCACATCAACATTATTTCAGTTATGTAGCAATGCCCGACTCTTAATGATGGAGGAAGACCCCCATACTCAACTGCCCATAAGGGCTGGTCAAGGCGGGTAGAACCATCGGCATTCCGTAAGTCAGTCGGGAGACTGCCTCTCATGAAAATCCATATCCCTCTCAGGATTTGAACCCACGCGGAGAGGGGCCACGTGATTTCAAGTTCTGTACTCTAACCACTAGGCAACGGAGGCCCCTAACAAGATGACCCTAATGAGTACCAACACTATAGGGTCTAAAGAAGCAACAAAGATATTGGCTTGGGGAATTCGCCTTTTATCCGCACCTGAATGATACTATGTATAAAGCATGTCAACACCTAATCTACAGTATTTTTAATTAAGGCCCATTGTTTGATTTTATTTGACATAAAACTATAATCCTTGTAAAAACTTCATTAACCAAGGCCCTTAGATTAATTCTATTTGACACAACAACATTAGCCTTGCACAAACCTTTTCCTCCTCCTCCTCTTGTGTAGACTCCTTCTTGTCTTTCTTCTTTTTCTTTTTAACTGAATAGCAAATAAAGATATCAGAATCTGAGAGTTTTAACCCACTTAATCTAAGTTCTTAATAAAGACAAAACAGGTTTTTGTTTATCATAAGAAAAGTGTAAATAAGACCGTTCTTTGATAAACCAATTAAATATACTTTTTTATCACTGACTCTCTTGTTAATTAGTAAGGTCTCTTAAATGGATTTCTAATCAACCTTTTTTGAATGAAGGAATGAATAAATGAATGGGATTTTAGCCCTTTACCAAATGCTAAATTTTCCACTATCCCAAATTGAAAGAGTTTGCCAAAGACATTTCAAAATATGATGAAATTGGAAAATAATCTTCTGATAGGGCAGAAAACATTGTGGAAAAAGGAAAGATTGCTCGTCACGAGAGTCGTCTGCAACAAAGTAGTCAAATGTCATTATTGTTTGGCAAAGGGCTAAGGCATATTGACATTGAACTCCAATATTCTAACTACCTTTCTCTTTTTTGTCTCCAATATCTGCATCTCCGAGCCCATCAGCAAAGAATGGATCTTCCCTTAAATCTGCAGGTACATCATCATCACTGAATGTTGCAAACTCCTGAAAAAGTAGACAATAACAAGGGTTATTAAGCAAGAGTATAGGAACGCCTTCACTAAAGTGAGGGACTTGCTTTAGTTTTGCACCCTCAGAATGCTTGGTAATTTTCTAAAAATAGGTTTTTGTGTCGTCTGCTTTCCAAACCTTCAATATCTGCTTAATTTTGATGAGGAAAGATACTCAGAGTAGCAAACAGGTTAGATTACAGGTCCGCTGCCAATTTACTTGGCAGCTGGCCTGGATCTAACTTGTTTGCATAAGCAAGAAGTTGTTTCCAGCACTATAAGGGTTCAACCTTGCATTAATCTCTCAATACTCTTGTTATAGAACCAATTGTTAAGTTTTGAAGTTGAAGAACAAAATCTCTTCATAATTACAAGCCAAAGTTTTCATACATTAAACAAACAATGAACTTGACAAATCTAATTAATCAACATCTCATAAAACAAGAATCAAAGGTAGCTGATTACAGATGTAAGGAAATTTGGAAGGAAAACAATTTTTTTTAAAACTGCACAACAACTGTACTGTTGTTTGATAAGCACTGAAGAAAAGTCATTGGAAGCAAAAATAAGATCACTTTTAATACTTTAAAAAGTGTACACAGTGAATTTACAAGTATCTTAATCCAAAACTGTCGTTAAAACAATACTGGTTTTATATTTTTGCTTGATACACAACTAAAAGTGGCTATTGGAAACATGATTAACTCAGTAAAGGTCAATTTATCTAAGCATGTACAGTTTATATGCTATGATGAAGTAAATCTCACAAGTGAAGTCTAGCTTTTGGATTAAAATACATATTGATTCACTGTTTACACACTTTGAATCATCAAAACAATCTTAATTTTACTTTCAATTATTGTTATTCAGTGCATATCTCCAAAACAGTACAGCTGTTGTACAGTTTTAAAGATCTTATTTTCTACCTTCCAAACTTCTTCAAATCTGTGAACAATCACTTTTAAAATACAATGCACTTCAGTAAGCATTGAAGAATTCAAAATGGATCTTTACCAACCTCTTTTTCTTTTTCTTCCTCATCACTTTTGATCTCCATTTCTTTTTTCTTTTTCTTCTCTTTCCTCTTTTCTTTTTTCTTCTCCTTTTTCTTTTCAAGATGTTTGTCCCACAGTGATTTTTCAGAGCTCTGAGATTTCTTCTTCACCAGTTCTTCTGTTGTCTCTTTTAAACCTGTAATCATTCATCCATAATTTTTTGTTAAAATGAAATCACATTTAGAAAAAGAAACACATTGCCTTAATAAATGATTAAAATGATGAATTCTCCTTTTTGGGCTTTATTTCTTTGATTCATTAAAAGAAAATTGACAAAAATTCTTTTATACTATAGTCTCTTCAAGATTTATATTGCTTTAGTCATGATTTTTGTACAGTTCTGTTAAAGTTATGTTCCATGAACGTGACTATTCATGGGACATATCTATGACAAAATTGTATAAAATTGTGACGGATATATGGATTGTAAAACCAAAACCAATGATTGGGCCAATTTCTTTTATCCCTCATAGTACTGGAACCAACTTAATGATCATATGCAAACATGTTAGATCCAGGCTAGCTGCACAGTAAATTTGTGGCCTGTGATCTAGCCTGTTTGCTACTCTGAGTATCTCTCCTTATTAAATTAAGCAGATATTCAAGGTTTTGGAAAGCAGACAACAAAAACATATTTATAGAAAATTAGCCAGCATTCTTAGGGTTAAGGTTAAGCTAGTCTTACCCATCTCCCACGAGATTTCCATCTGAACATCTCCCTTCATCTTGTCCTTCTTCTCTGTGTCCAGATCCAGTAGAAGCCTCTTGTACTTGTTTATCTGTTTGTCCTCACTTTCCCCGACATCTGAATCACTACCACTATCAGACTGGCGTTCAATTAGCTTGGAGTAATCAGCCACTGGAATCAGAACAAAACATTGTTGACATTTTACCTTATACAGCATGTTGAGACTTGTCAAACTAAAAACAGAAGCTGATTAAAACATTTTTGTTGAATCATCTGCACTAAGTGCTTTAAACATACAAATTTTCTCTCCATTAATAAAACCTTAAGTTGACAATTATTTATCAATAGTGTACTAGAGAGAGATTTTTGTACACTCCCTACTCTTTTACATCTCACTTCAATACATCTGCTTCAAAAAACATTATAAACCAATATGACAACAGAATAAATTGCTCTTAATAAGCAATTCCTCCAAATGCAGCAATGTTTTTTCTCTTCTCTTTATTGCATACTGTTGCTTTCAATGTGAAGCAGTCATGAATTTTTAAATGTAGATAAGGATTTATTGGGTGACCTCTTACCAAATGCCAAAATTTAGTATCTCCAAAATTGAAATAGTTGGCAGACAATATTTCAAAATGTGATGAAATTGGAAAATAGTCTTCTGAAGGGGCAGGAAACATTGTAGGAAAAGGAAAAATAGCTGGTAAAGGCAATTTCTCCTTTTTCCACAATCTTTTCCAGAGATTACTGCAACAAAGTGGTAAAATGTCTTTATGGTTTGGTAATTGGTTAAACAAACCATCCATGGTAAAACAGGTCAAGGATTTATTTATCTCACAAACCTTCTTCATCAGAGCTGTCTGCCAGATAGGCTTGCAAATCGTCATCCTTCATATCTTCAGGATTGTCTATAAACTGTTTGGATACCAGCGACTGTCTGTTCCTGTCTGTCTCATCCCATGTCAGTTCAGCCTGTGATAAAGATAAGGTTTTGGGGGGTTTAACACAATTTTCAACAATTCTTTAATCTTACACAAGCAACAGATCATTTATTATTGCTTCATTAGTAGCCAAACTAATACTAGGCAAGGACAGCTCACAATAAAGGACAGGTAGCTATCAGGGATGAAAGACAAAACAACTAAATCTCTGAAATAGCAGACATTAAAGAAACAGAAATTACACATCACATTGATATAATGGCTAGTTAATTCGAACAATGGGAGAAACATTACAAGTACCTCTCATGGGCTCAGATTAACCTTTTAACTTGTTTATTTCTTATTATAGATTTTAGAAGAGGTCATGCCCTTTTATACACATATATTCCCTTGATTCCATTTAAGAGACAAATAACCTTACATACTTTTTTTCCCTACCCTTGACCATATATCATAGGTACTCATTCAAGTCATTGCTTTCAAATATTTACGATATCAAATTACTTAATCATAAGGAACTTCCATAGAGAAAATCCCAATTGATAAACAATTTCTCCTTTTCCCACAATGTTTTCTGCCCTACCAGGTTATCATTTACCAGTTTCATTTTAAAATGTCATCTGCAAACTCTTTTAGATTGGGATTGTGGAAAACTTGGCATTTGGTAAAGGGTTAAAAGATGTATGAAAGATTATTTATAGGCAATTTTTACTTTTGTCACAAGGTTCCTTACAGAGGTCACCAAAAAATCCATTTCAAATTCTGTTTAAAACCATCTGAACTGTATCAATTGGGAACTAATATACAAACATTCAAAATAGAAAACATGTAATAGAAGAGAACATACTTTACTAAATGCCATTGCATAGTTCTTGAAGGCATCTGGTACATAACCATGAGGCATTTCTCCACACTCAGATCTCATGTCTGATTCATCAAACTCCATCTCTTCTGGGATAAACCTGGAGGTATACCAACCAAGTTGAATTATGGTTAACCCTATAAATGCTGGGTAATTTTCTAAAAATAGATTCTTGTGTCATATGCTTTCCAAAGCCTTAAATATCTGCTTAATTATGATAAGGAAAGAAACTTAGAGGTTAGATCACAGGCCATCCACCTATTTACTTGGGGGTCTAACATGTTTGCCTAAGCATGAAGTCTGTTCCAGCACTAAAATGGCTTAAGCATATACTGTAGTTTTGATTAAGGATACACATACATCACAGGCTCGTTTAAGATAAGCCATTCCACAAAGTAAAACAAAAGACTATGTTCAGCACATCTTAATATTCAACTATTTCAATCATATATTTAATAGTATAATATATACTTGATGCATAGGACTTATGCAAAAGAAAGAAATTTCATATCATACGGAATACAGAAATGTTATTTTGTAATCTTTATAAATGAAATCTACTGCTGCTATAAAATCTTAACAAGTCATAAGTTCCTTTAATAGAGTCGTACCTGTCATGAAAGATTTAATCTTACGCTAATGTGATTTGAAACCATATGGGCCGCGTCACGCGAAAAGGGGCACTCGGACATATAAAAAAAGCGCTGACTCAGCTCTATCTTAGCGCTATTATTCCAGCATCTAGTCACGAAAGTTATCATTTGTATTTATTTAAAGGCATAACTGGATTTCCTCTAAGATGGCAAACAGTGTAGCCCCAGACCAGCCGCCACGTCAGTGACGTGGCGGCTGGTCTGGGGCTACAATGTTTGTTATGTCCGATTGCCCCTTTTCGTGTAACGCGGCCCATATGAAGAAGGGTCATGTGATTCTTAGTTCAATATTCTAGCCACTAGGCCACAGGGAGACAGTCAAAGCACAGGCTATTATGCAAGCTCTGGTTAGCAATTCGGGAGAATCACATGGTCAGATTTGAAAAAGAAAAATGGCTGCCATACACTGAACCATAAATCTCAAATACTACATGAATGACCTCGATTATTAGGCCATCCAGAGGAAAACTGTTAACACTCACTGAAACTGTTTCAAATTGGTCCTATGATAGGCGTTACCCAATGAAGAACAAGCTAATTATAAAGACGTACCTGTTTAAAAAGCTAAAGCGAGTGATCAGCGTCAACTTCCCCTCATATCCGACCACACTATTCCCACGATTCATTAACCCTTTTCCAAACGCCATTTTTTTACTTTCCCAAATTGAAATATAATCTTCTGATATGGCAAAAAAAACATTGCAGGAAAAGGGGAAATTGCTCATTAAAAGTAATTTTTCCTTTTCCTACAATACTTTTCTGTAGTCAGCTGCAACAAACTGGTCAAATGTTGCAATTGTTTGGTAATGGGTTAAGGCCTAATTGACCAACCAACAAAAGTGATTCAGCCAGCTACTCACCGGAGATCAAACTTTGTACAACTGGTCTCATATTCATTCCCATCACATTCTTTATAGATATGATCTGCAGTCCCTGCACTGTCACATTCCACAACTCCGTAGTAGTAACGAAGGCGGTTAAACTGATAACGGCGCAAATTCTCTGTGAATGAATCTTTCACTGGAAAACAAAATGACAATGGTCATCATTTACAATGCTTTTTTCCCCTTTTTCTCTTTCATGCACCTTCAAAAAATGGCAATCTTAAAACAAATTGTTCAGATGATGAAAATATAAATAGAAAACTTGTAAAAAAAAAAGAGACTATTGAAATCATTTGCATATAATGAGAAAATTGTGTGTTAATAAAACACAAATGTAATTATTCTAACTGTTACAGACCTGCCATTATAGACCACCTCGCTTTAAAATCAAGGTACACATGTCTTATAACTACTCACTCATGTTATCTTCCAGTATCCTCTCATCTTCCACATCCCCCAGCCGGATAGCCTTTAGCTCTTTAGGTCCTTCAGACTTCTCTTGAGCAATCCTCTCTTTGCCATACTCGGAGAGATAAACCTAGAATGTTTTACACCACCATGTTAGATTAGATGTGTTTTCCATGCAAGCTAATAAATTGTAGTGAACATTGAGCATGAAAATACCTTTTATAGTAAATGTTGCATTAGTCAGGGTTGTCATATAGAGCTGTCCGCTGGCCAATTTGACCGCTTCAAAATCCTCTCATATAACAAAAAGAATGATAGGGGGTCACAAAAAGTAGTTAACTAAAACACCTAATTCTTGTTGAGTGTTTGCTTTAATTGGCCTCCTCAAATCAACGGTTAGTCTCTTTCTCTAAAACTAAATGATAACCCTGATAGGTAGAATTTATTTTTTAAGGAAAATGCATCAGTAGGGGAAAAGTAAAGCCTCGTTGATGAGGGGAAGATATAGACTATTTGAGCCTATTTCTCTGTAAGAAAAAGCGTGAGTGATTTTTCCGTTTTCTAAAATTGATTCCAAGTTTCACCTGAAGTAAATAAATTCATTTATCTATGCATACCTTTACAGATTTGATGAGTCCATTGTTGGGTTTGAATGAGTTGAGAGCAGTGAAGATGTCTTTACTACCAATTCGGTCCCAGTCAAGATTACAAATGGCCAACCGACGTGTAGCTTCCTGCACCTCTGCTACATTGTCATCTAAATCTGCCCAGTTGTGGACCATCTCTGAAAGGTTAAACTGATATGAATATAACCTGAACAAGATATATCAAGATGTTATCTTCACCAGTGGTTTCATTTAGAGCCGGTGGTTGGGAATTTCCCCCGCCTTCTTTGACTGGAAGCACCTGCTACTTTGCTCAGTTTTATGAAAAATATAATGATGAGTTTCTTCATAATCACACCTACTTTTGCAAATCACCCTCATACTACAAGTACTAATGAAACTTGATTTAGTATGGAAAGTCAGGAACAAATAATATTTCTTTTTATTGTACTTATTCATATATTTGCCACTGTCATATTTTGAAATGTTTTGTAAATGTCAACATTTTCCATCAATTGTATTTAGTCTCAATCCTATTGAAATAGTGAAAAATAAGCTCCATTCCCCTTATGATTGTGAACTATTTATCCTGCAACTATAAATTGGATACAAAACCAAGGTGCAAACTTCCATTCCTTTTCTTTGTCAACACATGTTTCAAGGTCTCATTTTCAAAAAGCTTTAACACAACAGACTACATTGTATATGCATGCTACTTTTGCTTTTGCAAACTAAACATCTGTTTGTCATACAAAACTGATTTTTTGACAATATATTCTTCTAAAAAGTGAATCCTTTTTATTGGATTTTGAATGGGTCTAACAGACCAAGTCAGGTTTTTGTGAATTGTGAGTGGTCTCCTTTCCAAACACCAGCTAAAGAAAGACAAAAAAACCTTTAATATCTGCTTAATTTTTTTGAGGAAAGATATCCAGAGTTGCAAACAGGTTAGATCACAGGCCAGCTGCCAATTTACTTGGTTTATAATTTGATCTAATCTGTTTGCATAGGCTTGAAGTTGGTTCCAGCACTATAAGGGTCAATTAAGTTTGAGCTGAGTCAAGAAAACTCAAATTATTGTGGAAGTCTGGTCGCCTTACTCACCGTCATCCTCCTCGGATCCCTCCTCTCCATCATCTTCATCGCTAGAACTAGACAACTCCGCTTCACCTCGGGCAAAATCAAGGTCTCCTTTGGGTACTAGAATAGAAATAATGAAGAATATCAGAGAGTATCTCTGTATACTCACGAACATTTCCAAGCTCTGTTCAATTTGGATGATTGTCATTACTGGATTAATCATGTTGCTTTATTTTAAGGCATTACTGAATCCATTTCATAAAAAGAATAACAGAGAGAAACTATGACTTAACCTTTTCCCCATATATATATACAAGTTTTTGACAGATCGAAATAAAAGCATCAGCAGTCAATGAAAATATAGAACAATAAAAACACATTTCTTTGAAAAAGTAATTACAAGGTCAAAATATAATCTGATGTTAATTACAGGCACTTAACAAAGATGGAGATGTATGCTGATCTTATCAATGTTTTTGTTACTAATTAGCATGATTTTATCGAATCAGTCATTTGTTTGTTTTAATTATGTATACAATCATTTGTTTAAAGGCATTACAAAGTAAAATGTGTAAAATAAATCCATGATAGAACATTACCAAATAATTCTCCATAGAGGAGGGCTTCTTATACTTATATCAAAATCATACTTACACAATTCATGTCTCCCTTCGGATGAATCAGAATCTGGAAAAAAGACACACATCCATTTCAGTTATTACAAAAAGGGACACATAATATAGAGGCATCTAGTGACTTTGTGATTGCTACCCTCTACAATTTAAAAGAAACTGCAAATAATATAGTAAATCATGAATATACGCATCCAATTTGATCACATCTGAAACCTCAAAATCTGTCTTCGAATAAGAAGTTTTCAAAAACTATAAAATACAATGAATTCTGAGTGTATATATTTCAAGTCCCTTGGCCAGATAATCCTAATTCAAGTCCTATCAATACAGATTTTAGCTACGAAAGAAATTCATGAAAAAGCAAAACGAACAAAAACTTTAGCTAGAGCACTTTAAGATTTTAAAAAGAGTCATAACCATTCTGAATTCATTCTAACTCGAAATAGCCAAATTAAATATCAGCAAGTCCTTACAATTGATCAGGCAATAAAGCCTGTAACCATTACTCATTTATATCCATTTCACTTAAAGGAATATCAAAATTGCAAAGAGACACTCATTTTTTTAAACAATCAATGCTAGAAATTAAATGGCAAATAGAGAAACAAGTATGTATGAACTCCACATTGGTATGATAAATCGAGGGTTCAGTGCAATACTATAATAAGAACTCCATGTTTATGAAGCACTTGCTATAGTATTGCACTGAACCCTCGATATTCAAGTTGTTCCGATGTGTCTTCACTATGGAATTAAAAAAGTTGTTGATTATCAAGTAGAAGTAGCATGGAAAAGGTAGTACCTGTATTTTCCTTTCTTGATTTCTTCCCCTTTTTCTCCTTTACTTTTGTAACCTTATTTTTCTCCTCTTTTTCTTTCTTCTTTAGTTCTCTTTCATATGCTGCTTCCATATCACTTTCTTCCCCTTCCTCCTCCTGTTCTTCTACTTTCTCTTTCCTCCTCTTTTTCTTTTTAGTGGATGTTGTAATAACATCATTATCTTTGTTTTTCTGTTCATTCTTAGCCTTAGACTTAATCTTGTTTTCTTTAATCTTGTTTTCTTTAATCTTGTTTGCTTTATTTAATTTTCCTGGCTCTTCATCACTTTCTGTATCAGAAGAGGATTCAATTTCATTGTTTTTGGAATTATCATTTGATTCTGAGTCACTTTCTGAATATGATTCACTTTCATTCTGAACCTCTTTGTTATCATCCTCTGCATCATCATCAGAACCACTTTCAGATTCATCAGAAATATCATAGAATCGCCTCAAATTTTCGTTGGATGACAGTTTTAAAGGACGGCCTCTTTTGTCTACAGCACATTTTATCTTGAATTTGTTGTCTGTAAACATTCCTTTAAATCGGTTGTCTATCTTTGTCTTTCTTTCCTTTCTTGGCATCTTTCTAAATCGCGGATCTTTAACAATATGGGCAAACCTCTTATCCTTTGTTATCTCCTCCATTGTGGTGACTTTGGAATTGGTCTTCCCCTTTGAATCTAAAATGATACATAGTATACTATTAAATACTGTAATAGATGTTTCGTCTAGTTTCAAATGTTGGTTGCCAGAATAGTGGCAAACTATATGGAACAACAAAGAAGTAAAAGGTAAGATACTTTACCATTCATGGAATGTTTACATAAAATAAAAAAACCTTATGCATTGCTTTTAGAGAACATGCCAGTAAACAGACGCCACATCTGTTCAGTGATGATGTTTTGCACAGATCAGATATGATTGTATCTTTTGGAGTTCTCTTTACTTGATTTGTTACAGTGTTCATATTGTAAAGAACCGAGCAAATGAACCTCTCAAAGACACTAACACATCTGATCAGTGAAAAACACTGTCATACACTTAGCGGTTGTGTTGTCTATATATATACCAGCATGTTCTCCACAACAATGCATTAGGTTTCTAATTTGCATGAACGTTCAATAAACGTTTCATAACTCCCACTTAGGAGAAGACTCGTCCTGAGTCTTAGCCCATGGGAAATTATGGGGAAGGCAACTTTAATAGAAGGAGAAGTCTTAATCCCAACGCTGCCACCAATTTTGTAATGTGTATCCGGTCCCTCTTAGAGTAAAGCCATCGTGGGTCACCCATCCAAGTACTAACCACTTAGCACGTTGTTTAACTTCGAGAGAAAGCCAAACACTCTACAAAATCACCATAAAAGCCGGCTTCCACAGCGAGAATGTAGAAGTAGTATTTATACATAAACCCTATTACCTTCACAATATGTTAAAAGCATACTAGCGTTCAGAAAAACTGCAAAACTGGGTAAAATGAGTTATGATACAATATGTAGGAACTTAGCGAAATACCACTGGATTATGACAATATAATGCCTGCACTATCTATTATCTTTTGTTCAAAGTGCTATTTTCACAAATTTGGTGCCCACCAATTTAACTTCATTGTTTACATTTGAGAAATATCTAAATTAGCAAGGACCGTTTGGATTTATGACTGGCGATCACCTGGCTGAAAAAATCATGTGAAACACATAACAATACTGTCATTTATCCAATAGTATCAATGTGAAAATTAAAAATGGAGAATTTCTTAGGTTTTATTGGTTCCCAACGTTTCTTAGCTGACCTTGTTTTGTCGCTTATTGTAAACAGACCTTATAGTATTCACTCTTTTAAAAGCATCATGTGAACGTGTTACAATCTCAATTCCTTTGTAAAAGGGCTTTAAAAGTACTTTTAAGTGAATTTTCAATTATTCTAGAACTTTCACAATTTAAGTGTAAATTAGCGCAAGTATGGTTTTAACAAATGGATAACATAACATTCACTATCAGACCAGGTTAAAGCTTAATGTTTTTGTGAAGGTTACCGTTAGTCTCCTTGTTTTTATTAAGTGAGAGATGAAATCCTGCGTGGCTCATTGGTTCAGGTGGAGGACTCAGAACACGGGGGTACCGGGTTCGAGCCCCACCAAGCCCTATGGTAATGTGGGAGTGGCCTTTGGCAAGTCAATTCAGAGCCCTAGCCTAGTACTGGTGTATCCAGGAAAGCCATTCGAGGACTGAAAAATGTAGGTTCAACACTGACGAAGAGGACCAATATGGGACCAAGGGGTGGCGAAATCTCCAAAGTGCACTTGTCTGTATATTAAGTCAGGGATAGAAATTAACTTTTCACACCAGGTTGTCCGGAGTGAAATAAATATAAAACAGATGGCATTTATATTAACAGTATTTAATGTAACCAATAAGAAAATGAAACAACACCTAACTTCTGTATCAATTAAGGCAGCTTAAAAGTTTTAGCTAGATCTCTGCCCCATACACAGATAATTAAAAATACAAACAAACATTTATCTTCTAACTAGAGTCTGCAAGTATTAGCCAAATCAGTCTCATGCTTGAAGCAGCTTTAACTCGTTCAGCCCTGGTGATGTGTTGAGTCATCTCGAGACACGAAAATATGTTACATTTTAGCAGACAATAACAGTAACTACGACTTGACCGTAATGAAATTTAGTAAGAGTTGCATCCCTTCTCCCGCGTTTGGTCCGATACCACGACAATCAGATTGATATTTAGACCTAACCATACGGACATATGTAAGCTTTCTAACGCATTCATTGAAAACACAATATCGGCTTTGATTAAAAGTAAAAATAACGTTGCTAGATTATTTTTTTTGTGACTCAGAAATCTGGATTTTTCACTTGCCCATGGACAACCCAGACGGAATTTTTCACTTGTCCGTTGACGAAAAGGTACGACTTGGACAACTCTGACAGTTGATTTTGCCACCCCAGGGACATGTGTCAATTAATGACTCTAATCTTATCTAAATAAACATGGGAAAATTCTTGCCAGAAATATTTCTTTTATCAAAGACAAGTTCTTGGGTGATCATGTATTTGGTGCCGTATTACTACAGGAGATTATTGGGTATTTGGGATTACCGAAAACAAGATTTTACCGAAAACAACCGATAACAAGATTTTCAACCGAAAACAAGATTTTGTGAACAAACGCTTATACTTATTAACTGTTATTCATTATTTATCATTATAAAGATGAAAAATGTATTATTTGATAAAAAATTTCAGAAAATAATTTTGTGTTATTAAAGTTAAATTCAGCCTATTGTATTTTTTTAATTCAACCCAGAAAATCTCTAGAGTTCAGTTTAACCAAAGACCTAATAAACACAGATAAGCAACTCCCCATTGGTAAAGACCGAACTCCCTTATCATCTCGTGGAGGATGAGATTTCGGGAGACTATGCGAGACTTCCTAATCTCGTCGGCACTGAAGTGTGTCTGCCAGCTAGCCGATGTAAACGAAGGTTAAATAAAGTGTGAAAACTAACGTTTATTTTATTAATTTTTCGATAGTTTTAACATTCCTTTATTAGTGTTTTGTTTTTATTAATAATTGCATATGAGACAATTGATTTCCTTTTACCACTGGTGCAACACGTGTTTTAAAATGCGTATCATCAATAGAACCGAAAGTGCTGGAATTGGATGGGATGGTAGAGTATTTGTACAACTCCTCGGAAACAAAAACAAAATATGGGTTGATATAGACAAACTTTGATTCATTACACATAGTTTTATCGACCAATTGAAGATCAAGGACTTTTATACATTTTTGTGATGTTGAGAGGCATTTAAATTCTCTTATCTGGTCTTGGGTTTTTGAAAGCGTATGGTTGCATTTTTTAGTAGTAGAGCAATAGTTTTTGTCTAACTCCTCGAAAACAAAAACAAAATATGGGTTGATTTAGACAAACTTTGATTCATTACACATATTTTTATCGACCAATTGAAGATCAAGGACTTTTATACATTTTTGTGATGTTGAGAGGCATTTAAATTCTCTTATCTGGTCTTGGTTTTTTGAAATCATATGGTTGCATAATTTAGTAATAGAGCAATAGTTTTTGTCTAACTCCTCGGAAACGAAAACAAAATATGGGTTGATTTAGACAAACTTTGATTCATTACACATATTTTTATCGACCAATTGAAGATCAAGGACTTTTATACATTTTTGTGATGTTGAGAGGCATTCAAATTCTCTTATCTGGTCTTGGTTTTTTGAAATCATATGGTTGCATGTTTTAGTAGTAGAGCAATAGTTTTTGTCTAACTCCTCGGAAACAAAAACAAAATATGGGTTGATTTAGACAAACTTTGATTCATTACACATAGTTTTATCGACCAATTGAAGATCAAGGACTTTTATACATTTTTGTGATGTTGAGAGGCATTTAAAGTTTCTTATCTGGTCTTGGTTTTTAGAAATCATATGGTTGCATGTTTTAGTAGTAGAGCAATAGTTTTTGTCTAACTCCTCGGAAACAAAAACAAAATATGGGTTGATTTAGACAAACTTTGATTCATTACACATATTTTTATCGAACAAGGGAAGATCAAGAACTTTTTTCATATGTTTGTGATGTTAAGAGGCATTTAAATTCTCTTAACTGGTCTTTTTTTTAATTTGAATTTATTCTTAGTACTCTCTTATTGTATATAAACTGTATACGTGGAAGATGTAACGATATGTTCTGTTTGGTTCAGCTGGAAATAATTGCCATGCAAAGAAAGTGTAAAATTTGCGGCTAATGACAGCATGTTTGTGTGTGCTGGAAGTGTATGACATCAACATGCTGCAAATCAAGAGATGAAAAGCAGACTTGGGTGCATATTTGTGCGCAGAAGTATATAGCTAGTTGTTGTTTGATATTATAATTCTAACATTGTTGATGATGATGATGATGATGATGATGCAGATGGTGATGATGATGGTATTGAGTACATTTTTCAAAGAAAATAGAATGTTCCCCATTACGAATTATTAATTCATAGAATATTGCACATGATATGACGCAAAAAAAGATAATTCCCATTTAGAGACCCATTCCACAAAAGTATAGATTTAAGCTAATATTTTAACAGTAAATTTAGCTGCTGAAATTTTCCTCCGTCATAAAATTTAGCTAGACATTTCAGTTTGACACAGTGCAATATTACAATAAGTTATAATCCCCGGTAATTATCACAGCAGGGCACCACAGCTGGTGGCCATCTGTTTATTGGTTTTTGGGGTCGGGAGGGTCAATAAAAGGGCTACCATAGCTTATCAGCGACGGCAGACGCTTTGATTAACAAAATAAAGCGTCTGTATTTACAGGAAGGCGAAATCTCGCGAACGAGATGTCAACGCGAGAAAGAACGGTATTTAGCAGAGTTGCTTATCTGTGTTTATTAGGTCTTTGGTTTAACACATTCTCTGTGGACCTTGTTTTCGGTTGAAAAATCTTGTTTTCGGTAAAAATATTGTTTTCGGTATTCCCAAATACCGGATATTATCACAAAAACACGAAGCTGATTTAATTTTTGTTAAAATTCATTTCGCATGCATATGTGCGTGTTGTATCATTAAACTGGTCGCGAATTTACATGACATTATGAAATAATTGTCATAACATCAATATGAATCCATTGTATACTAATCTGAAATGAAGCAACATCATCAATTTATTAATAATACTCCACATACCAACGTAAAATTTTCTTCAAAGGTGTGTATATTAGTGTTTATTATGTATTTTATCGGGGATTCTTTTAACCGGAAACGTGTTTAGTCGCAAAACTGGTAGCCTGCTTTTGCGTTATAGGAACGTTTCGCACCGTATACTTTTCGTCCTACATAAGTGGTGCGTATGCTTTTTACCAATTATACACATAAATATAATTTGGCCACCTGTGACACGCCCATTTTGATAACACCAGAAGACGACAATAACATATCGTTGGAGAAATATCTTTTTTGAGATATAGAATACCCAAAATAGATGCATTACGTCAATGATTGTCTATGAAAACATTTCTTATCGTCTTTCTTAAAGGGAATTATTCAGAGATTTGTGGTCAAGGAGTAACAAACGTTAAACACATGATATAGGCATTAAGCTAAAGAAAATCTTTCCATTTATTCACTTTTAAGTTGCTGAACCCCCGTGATTTCGTTATACTCCTAGAATTGAGCCTCCGCAACTGTTAGTGCTTTTTGTGGCAAAGCCGGTTTACAAATAACCGCAGGAATTCCTTTTAGCGCATCTCGCCGACGTCAAGTGACAAGATTATGCATCCGAAGAGTCTTTCCAAAGGATACTCCCGAACAACCAATGGCACCGATGGCGATCCAATCCGAGACCTAGAGTAATGCGTCCGACACCGTAAACACTGAGCCATTCAGGAGAGGGACTTAATAAGCTTTACCCTTAGAATGCTGGGTAGATCACAGGCCACTTTCCAATTTACTTTATGGCTGGCCTGGATCCAACCACTTTGCATAAGCACGAAGTCGGTTCCAGCGCTATAAGGATTAAAGCTTCCGTCCAAATCCAATTTTCAAAATAATATTTTGCAATGAAATATGTTTAAACTAAACACTGAGCCACACTGGACACCTTTTCTTTTAATCCATTAGTAGTGCGTCATGTAAAGAAACGGAGCATTTATCGACATCTTTCTTTCTTTATTTGTTTTCTTTCTTCCTTTGATGAACAGGTCTCACTCTGGAGCATTGACGTACAGTTCTTCTTAATAACCTAGAAGTACAAGGCTTGGAAGTGTAGCTTGCTCAAGCGTTCACCACGTCAAAATATTTTTCTGTCATCGGTACTCGAATCCGGGTTGTCCGATTCAAATTGCCAACGCCAGAATCTCCAGCACACAGAATCCTAACCACCACTCAATAGTGACATGTTTTATCACAAGCGGGGATTTCAACTCATGATGGTTAATTCCGAACCATGGACCCATTGGTCGTTGCTTATTTTGTAGCTTATCTTCATAGTCTCTGCGCATTCAATCAGACATCTCTTTAAAATGACAGAAAGAAAAAATGCAATACTTCAAAGATCATACATTTGAGCTTTATTCTCCTAGTATGATAAAGGCACTTCGTTTCCAATTTTCACGATTGTGAATGCTTTTGCAGGACCAATTTCAAAACATATTCTAAAAGGATTCAAAATAAAGTCATCACTTGATAAAAACAACATTTAATCGCATTCTTCAAGACAATAGATACACAAAAACCCATAATAAGGAAAACAAACAATTTACATACATGTATTTTGAAGCATTTTAGATATACATACTGATTAATGCTGACATGAATTAGTCTACAAGCATACAGTATACAGCCAAGCCTTCCGAACAGTCGTATAGAAAAGATAGCGAGTGATTATGCGCTAAATACCAATCTATATAATAAAAAGGGGGAGCCGAATTTGGATTAATGAACGGTCACACGGCGGTTCCCGCTACTCACGATATTCGACAACACGACCCTTGTATCCAAAGGCCGATGTTCTACCATTGAACCATTGTTCTCCAATGTCCTCGGGTACTGGTTATGTATCCAAGTGGCTGAATAGAAAATGATTGATCTTATTTGTAAGAACATTTTCCTTTCTTTTTCAATGGAACGTGTTTCTAAGTTAACGATCCATGTATTGTTCGATATATATATGGTTACGATGCTGTATACACAATCTTAAAGGCGTAGGAGCTGGGGGCCAGGCCCCCTCCCCCCAATATCCAGACCGGGGGGCCAGAGTATACTTTGGGCCCCCAATATTCACAATGGCAAATGAAGATATTTGAAAAGAAAAATGAAAGAAACGAAATTGAACAGCAGAATAAAAATAAATGTGTATTTTTGTGCTTTATCTAATACTTATTCGCCTTTTGTTACTAACAATAACCAAAATCTTTTTGACTTCGTCATCGCAAAATTAATGGCAATCTGAACACATCGGGTTTATCCAATGAAAACTCAGCTCACAAAAATACCCGGGAAGTTCTGATTGACAAAAACAGTATTGTCTTCAATTGTTAGCTAAAGCTTGAAGAATGATTTAATTCTTTGACTGTCTGAAATTGTTGAATCCGTGGCTGTGACAGCCTGGTCGCTGACACTTTTTGTTTAGATCAATACATTTGATTTCCGCGTGAGATAGAGACCTGCTGGCATATCCTTTTTTTGTTTTTATTAAAGATACACATTTTCATACGCTTTCTTTTAATCCTTATAATGTTATTGAATTTGTAAATGCATGAATAGTCATGGAAAAGTTTAGGAACATTTATTCTTAGACCGGTCCTCATCTGAAGTTGCCCCATGTTGAAAAACGCTCCTACGCCTATGAATCTATTGGAAATATTATTTGTTTCGCTTTGTATTTCCATGGAAATCGGCATGTAAGTTGACAATTTATGTATTATTCGATATATGGTGGCAGTGCTGCATAGACAATCCTACAATGTATTTGTTTCCCTCTGTATTTCAATGGAAATATGTCATTGGTAGACGATTCATATATTGTTTGATAAATGGTTACAATGCTGAATACAAATCCGCTAACAATGTTTTTTGTTTCCTAGATTATTTCAATGGATATAGAGAGGGGACTTATTAGTTGACAATATATGTATTTATTGTTCGATAAAATAATGGTTACGATTCTGTATACACTATACACTGTCCAATGATAAGTTTTTCTTTGTTTCTCAGTGCTTTTCAACGGAAAACGGCTTATAAGATGATTATCCACTTATATTTCGATATATGGTTACGGGGCTGTATAGATAATCTGCTGACATGGTTCCCTGCTCCCTCTATATTTCAGCAAGCGGTACAACGACACGGAATATCGATGTCGGAATGTGTGGAGCACAGCATCGTTGACCATGACCTGTGAGTGGTTTCAATTAGAACTTTTATAACCCTTTCCCAAACAATAACGACATTTGACCAGTCTGTTGCAGACGAAACTGGAAAACATTGTGAGAAAAGGAGAAATGGCTCTTAACGAACAATTTCTCATTTTCCCATAATGTTTTCTGTCCTATAAGAAGATTGTTTTTCAATTTCATCACATTTTGAACTATCGTCTGCAAACTCTTTCAATTTGGGACAGTCGAAAATTTGGCGTTTGGTAAAGGGTTAAGGCTCTATAAAGACATCAGATAGTATGATAATATTAAGGCACTAAGCAAAACATCTTTAAACTTAACCTGTAAGTGGTATTGATGAGAAGACACCATGTAGACATCACATAGCATGATAATATTAAGGCATGAAACAAAACATCGTTGACCATGACCTCAAAGGTCAATGAAAAGATGCATAAATATATAAGATACAGTAGTATGATGCTTTTTAGGCATTAAGCAATACATCCTTGACCTTGACCTGTAAGTGGTATCAATTAAAAGACACCATATAGATATCAGATGGTATGATAATATTTAGGCATTAATGAAAACATCTTTGATAATAACCTGTTAGTTGTATCAATGTGAGGACACCATATAGACATCAGATAGTATGATAATATTTAGGCGATAATATTTAGGCATTAAATAAAACATCGTTGACATTGATCTGTAAGTTGTATCAATTAGAAGGCACCATATAGATATCAGATGGTATGATAATATTTAGGCATTAATGAAAACATCTTTGATAATAACCTGTTAGTTGTATCAATGTGAGGACACCATATAGACATCAGATAGTATGATAATATTTAGGCATTAAACAAAACATCGTTGACCTTGACCTGTAAGTGGTATCAATTAGAAGGCACCATATAGATATCAGATGGTATGATAATATTTAGGCATTAATGAAAACATCTTTGATAATAACCTGTTAGTTGTATCAATGTGAGGACACCATATAGACATCAGATGGTATGATAATATTTAGGTATTCAACAAAACATCTTTGACATTGATCTTTAAGTTGTATCAATGTGAAGACACCATATAGATATCAGATAGTAATGTAATATTTTAGGCATTAGCGCATCATTGTTGACCTTTGCAATAAGTTGTATCAACAAGATGACACCATATAAAGATTATAGTATGACAATATTCAGGCATTAAGCAAAATATCTTTACGATTGCCCGCATATAGAAGTAGGGTTACACATTTTTGGCCACTTGTCCTGGATTGAAAAACGTTTCCTGTGAGCCCCCACTTTAAAAAGTTGAATGTATATGGAAGCGTTTAACATCATTTTAAATATTTTATTGTCAGCCCCTTTAACGCTCATAATTGAAGATGAACTTATAAGTTATGGTACATATTTCTATCTTTATGCCCATTAAATGAAACACATGAATGCGACTAAAGAAGTCAGAAAGATGCAATAGGTCGGCATTCTTATTATGCGAAAGGTGTTTTCAATTGATTAACCGGAAGAGTTCAGATTGCCAGACTGATCTGAGATCAACCCTTATATTACTGGAACTGGCGTCATGCTTGTGCAAACAGGTTAGATCTAGACCAGCGGCTGGTCTTTGATCTATTCTGTTTGCAACTATGAGTATCTTTTCTCATCAAAATGAAGCAGAGTTTTAAGGGTTTTTTTTAACGTCTATTCTTAGAAAATTACCCAGCATTCTATGGGTAAAGGTTTCGGTACCGGCAATTCCAAGCGTCTATACAGACCTTTATAGCGTCAGGGTCGAGACGGAGCGTTATTTTGAAGGTGATGTTGTAGCCAATGAACGGATTGCTGGTCTTTATCTCCTCACTTCCCCAATAGTTGACGAGATGGTTGAACACAACCTTCTTCCATTCGTTTGGACGGAGACTCATGTGGAAATAGACCTTCTGTTTCGTCAAATCAGTGATGTCAAGATTAAAGCTGGAATATAAGGATAGCTGATTACCCAGGCATCTTTTTCTTATATTTGAAAGATAGCATATCGAACTTGGGTCGATATCACCATCGTGTCGAGACAAAGTTCAATAAACTAAACTGTTTAGCCCTTTCCCAAACAACGAATTTTCGACTGTCCCAAACTGAAAGAGTTTGCAGACGACATTTCAAACTGTGATGAAATTGGAAAATAAATCTTCTGATAGGAGAGAAAACATTGTGGGAAAATGAGAAATTGTTCGTTACGAGCAATTTCTCCTTTTCCCACAATGTTTTCTAAAGTCGTCTGCAACAAAGTGGTCAAGTGTCTTTATTGTTTGGGAAAGGGTTAAGTTGAAACTTATTTATATTACATCGATTGTGAAACACGTTCTTACAACTTAGATAAATCACTCTCGATTCTGCATCCTGGATACAAAACCAGAACTCGCGCATAATGTGGATTAATGAAAGGTCTCAAGTCAGATCCAGGATTAAGGGATTCGAACCAAATAAACTGTTACAATATCACATAACTGTCTTGGGGTAAGAATATATTGATTTGGTTACAGTGGTGTTCAATGCCACATGGTGCATACTTGTTCAGGTGTTCTGTGTAGAGAATTGTTTGATAGAATAAGTAAAGAATTTGGAGCTAAAGAAGAAGATGAATTGTGATAGCACCATATTGATTAGAGAATAAAGAGGAGATGGTGGGGAGGAGAAGGAGCAGGAGGAGGAAAACGATTTAAGAACAATAAAATGAAGATGATCAAAACAAACCTGTGTAGATTCTGATCAGATTGTGACGTAATGTAAACGTCGATGCTTGAGCCAACGATGACGTTTGGTGGAATATCTGAGACAATGGTCAGGCTCTGAAAAGAAATTTATTACTTCACCCTTTCCTCATCATTTAGACTCCTTTACAAAGCACATTAAGCAGGCAGCAGTATAAACCATTCATTTTCTTTCTTTTTTAATTCTAGAAATTGTAATATGTCGTTGCTTCCATATTGTACAGTCAAAAGATAAATTCAACACGAAGGCATGTGTTTTATAACTTTAATTTAAAGGATCTACGGCAGCTGAATAATGAAAGCATTATGGGAAAACTTTGTGGGAAAATCAACTGTACACACAATTTCAAGCTTACACAAACACTATATTATTACGTTAACATACGTTGACATAAGTTTTGTTATATAGTAATCAGGTCGACACTCAAACATACTCAAAAATCTTATATCCAATTGTTCCTACCTGCTGCCACAAACCAAGAGTGTTTATTGTTTCAACACTTTATGATTGCCGTCTGCTGTTGCTTTCAATTTCGAACAAAAAACAAAATACAAAAAAAACAAGCAGATCACTCGAGTCTTTCTCGTTTTGAAAACTAAAGTTATTACCAATTGTAATAGTTATCACTGTATCTTTGTTTTATTGCAACATACGTTTCCAGTTTTTCTCGTTTTGTCATACTAAAGTTAACACCAATTATTGTTATAACCTATGTTTCATTGAAACAAAAGTTTTTTCCCATTAACTCTTTCATTCATTTTTTAATACCATATCATCTAAAAATTCAAAGGCAAATATGTACTTTTCCCTACCACTTCACGTGTAACTTTGACTCTTAATTTGCATTGATTTAAACCTCATGCCGACATATTGTACCTGAGAGATTAAATAATCGTTCTGTTCTATTTTGTTCTGTACTAATCTCAACGCATGCTTACCGATGAGTCAAACAAGTGCGTCACGACCTGTTGTGAGAGGTACGAAAACCCAGACTCGAAAATGGGTTCGTCAAACCACGCGTCGTCCAGACTCAAACACTGGCCCGTCTCTCGCCGGTGCCGCAATCCTCGCGATTCGCTGTTCCTGCTGATCACGCAGGAAGCCCCACCGCGCAATGGTGAGCTCGATGATTTCTCGTATGTAAATGTTCTGATAGAAACGCCTTGATAAAGCTGTAAACTCGTAATAATGACGAGACAACTGATCGTAACGATACGGGTGTTTAGGTGATACATCTTTTTTTTTCTGAAATGGCCACCAAAAATATCTTAAAACAAATGCAGCAAAAGTTAAAGTTAAACTTCGTTATTTCACATCTACTGTGAAACAATTCTTTACAACTCAGATAAACCACTCTGGATTCTGCTAGTTCCGCAATGTTACGAATTGGCGTTGTCTACGTACACACTGAGATATAATCAAACCAAACACTGGTAACCGATTGGTCAATAATGGACTCAATCGAGTATAGACCAATCAAAATACAGAATGCCTAACATCGTTATATATTTCCCTGCTCCAACATCAAATTTTTACAGTTAAGAACTGTTCAGTTTGTACGATGAACAAAGTTAGCTCAAAGTTTAAAAATCCTGCAGCATATGTTGCAACCAACCCGTATCTTTGTACAATGGCACTCGTAGTCACGAAGATGGATAGGCATAATTACAAACTTAGGGTTAGACAAATCGACGGTGGGTATTTAAATGACTTTGAGTGTCCGATATTAAAGCCATAGCGATATGGGAAACATAAACAAGTATTTCCAAAAGGTAAAGGTTATGTCTCAGTCTTGCACTCAGCCGGTGTTGTTTCCGTTGTAGTTTATTTGTACATCCAATTAATTGGAAACGCCTTTTAACCGATCGATCTTTTGAAGACCCACACGTGGCCTTTCAATCAATTTTTCAGTGGAAATGTAACGGTTTTGTCATTGCATGAGTATAACATATATATATAAGGGCGTTAAGTGGAACTATTCTGACATTTCTTTAGAACGTCACAATACTGATTACAATTATGTTTTATTCAAACGTATTCGTCAAATCAAACTAAAACAATGAAAAACATGTGAAAAAATTGCCGATTATAACAATTTGTACAATCCTGCCAAGGGAAGACCAAATCCTTGCCAAATCCTAATTATTCGTATCTCTGACTGGGTGGGTATACATTTTCATGTTTCTTTTGTAAAGTATTATAACATTAAAATGTTTTAAGTAAAGTAAACGTTTTGTCTCTAAAGATTAGTTCCCTAAGACATTCTACTCAGTCTGTAAGTATGGGCCTGTCTATATCAATATTATATCAAACAGAGACGTAAGGACACATTGAGTGGTTACAACAATAACATCGTTAGGAAAAACAACCTTGTATAGAGAGAGTATCAGTTTTCAATTAGACAATCCTTTTTTTGTAATTATCTTTTATCATATATGTGACTCGTTAAAAACGAAACTATTGTGAGAATGTTGTTTTGAATCGCAGGTGGTCGGAATGACGGCATTGCAATTGTCACGCCCCATATCAGTTTATGGGGGCATAAACTATTACATGTTCTAGAAATCAGCATGAGAGTACTGAAAAACAGACGTATCTGGTGACAATTAAAAGACAAGTGTGTTTTGAAAAAAGGTGAATATACAAACAATTAAAGCTTTATTGAACTAACATTGGTTTTGAGTATCTAGATGCAGACAAACATGGAAAGACTTACAAGGATTCTGAAGGTGAATCGTGGTCGATGAGTTGTATCGAAAAATCGTGGTCGATGAGATGATATCGGAGTATCGTGGTCGATAAAGTGATATCGAAAAATCGTGGTCGATGAGTTGAGATCGGAAAATCGTGATCGGTGAGTTGATATCGGAAAATCATGGTCGATGAGTTGATATCGAAAAAACGTGGTCGATTAGTTGATATAAAAAGGTCGTGGTCGATGAGTTGATATCGGAAAATTGTGTCGGAGTATCGTGATGGGCTGATTGTGACCGACGAATCTTGGTTGGCTAAACCACGAATCTTGGTCGACGAGTCCTGGTTGTCTAAACAACAAATTATGGTCGACGAATCTTGCTTGTCTAAACGACCAATCATGGTCGAAGAATCTTGGTTGGCTATCATGGTCGAAGAATCTTGGTTGGCTAAACGACAAATCATGCTCGATGAATCTTGGTTGATTAAACGACGAATCATGGGCGAAGAATATTGGTTGGCTAAAGGACAAATCATGGTCGATAAATCTTGGTTGTTTAAACGACGAATCATGGTCGAAGAATATTGGTTGATTGAACGACGAATCATGGTCGAAGAATCTTGGTTTTCTAAACGACGATTCATGGTCGACGAATCTTGGTTGGTTAAACGACGATTCATGGTCAAAGAATCCTGATTGGCTAAACGACAAATCATGGTCGAAGAGTCTTGGTTGGCTAAACGACGAATCTTTGTCGATGAGTCTTGGTTGGTTAAACGACGAATCATGGTCGACGAATCTTGATAGGCTAAACGACAAATCATGGTCGATGAATCTTGGTTGGTTAAACGACGAATCATGGTCGACGAATCTTGGTTGGCTAAACGACGAATCAGGGTCGAAGAATCGTGGAAGACAGATCATGGTTTTTAAATAGTGGTACACTATGTGTAAGCTTTCAGTATAACAATAAGAAAGGCCAACTCCTGGTCAGAAAAGATTGATCATGCACTGCAGGGTTTTCTCTTGACCCCCTCAAGATTTATGATAATGCCAGGACTTTTGACCCCTTTTAACCCTTTCCCAAACAACAAATTTTCGACTGTCCCAAATTGAAAGAGTTTACAGACAATATTTATAAATGTGATGAAATTGAACAATATTCTTCAGAAAGAGCAATTTTTCCTTTACCCACAATGTTTTCTAAACTCATCTGCAACAAAGTGGTCAAATGTCGTTATTGTTTGGGAAAGGGCTATATGAATTTTTGTGAATGGTAAATAAGGACTCGTACTCAGGAATAAGGGTTCATTTACTATTGATACAAGTTTTGGGTGAAAGAAAACTCTTGTATTTGTTTTGTGGGGTGCTGGGATATAACTATCAAAAGAACTGGAGAATGGTGTTAGATAACTATGATAATAAAAAGAGAAGTGTACCAGTACTGTGGTGGTTGTAGCTCCATCTGTGACTGTACCAGATAATTGGTATCATTTTACGTAGAGACATGAGAACAACGGAGAAATCAGTATTGATGACTAATAAATTGATTTAATCAGTTGAAATACATAAAAAATGTAGAAAACATGGAATTTCTAATGAAACAATGGTATTCACTCTACATTACAAAGAAAATGCTTAATTTTATACTAGGTTTTAGGCTTATATTAATAGATTTTGTTCTAATCCATTTCACCATTGTTGTATACATAGAAAGATTATTGTGGTATGTTACTTCAATGAATGAAAAACGTCCAAACTTTGCAATTATCAACTCCATGTGGTGTGAATACTTTATAGATAAAGCAGATGGGAGCCTCTATGGCCTAGTGGTTATGGTACAGACCTTGTAATCACAAAGTCCCTCTCCAGGTGGGTTCAAATCCCGGTGACAGCATTTGGATTTCAATGGGATGCAGCTTCCTGACTGACATACTGAGTTCAGAAAACCTCTTATAGGCTGTCAAGTTTGGAATTGTCTTCCATCAATGTGAGTTGGGCATTGCAACATAATTGAAATTTTATTGGCTTTATTAAACCAGTGTATATAAATGAAATAGATAAAGCAGGTTATGTTTCCTCGTTAAAAGGATGAAAAGCCTGCCCATAAGAAGAAGAGGATGAGTCTATTGCCACCATCCAAACCCAAAATGAAGCTTTGGGGCGGAAATAACAAAAAGGTGGACAACAAGAGCCCTACTCCTGACACTGAAACCATGCCTCAAGCTGAGAACAACGCTGATGATAAAAAGGCTGTGGTAGACAGTGAAGATAAGAAAGCAGAGGATGATCCGCACCAACAGTCCTTCCTGTCCTTTCTAAACCTACAACCAGGTGGGTCGTTCGTTGCTGTATTGTTGAATAGCATTTGTTGTACATGGTGTCTTTGAAAAACGTCCTATCGCTATAAATCCTTAAACTCTTCAACCTATAATTAAGTATTTATTGGTGTAAATGCATATGTAAGGGCAATCTCAGACAACATTGCGACAAACGGAAAGATGAAACTGCTCACCTTTTTGTCATACAGTCAAACTTGTGTTAATTTAAGAGGCAAGCCTATGGGACAGGGTAAGATTGGCTGTTTTAAACAGGTTGGCTGCTTAACACGAATTGATGTACACTATAAATCTAACAATTGGACTTTATGTAGTGGTTGTTTAAGGTAGGTTGGCCGCTTAAAAGGGCTGTTGCTTAACACAAAGTAGACTGTATTAGAAACTGTCGTGCATCACAAAACAATACTATATTTAGGATGTCATAATAGAGACCATTTCTACTGACAAATTCTCATTACTAGCAAACGCTCAAAGTTGATCGCTCCAATGCCATAACGAAATGAGGTAAAGTAAAATTAAACTCAGCAATTAAAACATGATATTTTTATTTGATTAATCACCATTACAACCACATACATGCCTTTGTATATTATCAATACTTGTACAAATTATCACAGACCTGCCAGTCCAATGTTTTGTGGATGGCAACAAAAACTGTTATACAAATTCAAAATAGAGATCTGAACGAATAATACTAGATATATCGAGGGTTCAATGCAAGTTTATAGTAAGTGATTAATGTTTGTGAAGCACTTACTTTAGTCATGCATTGAACCCTCGATATATAAACATGATCAAATGTTTCGAGCTTTTGGAATGCGGCAAAAACTGTCATATACATTCGATGTACGAATCTGAACGAATAACAATAGATATATGTCAATATGATCAAATGTTTCGAGCTTTTGGAATGCGGCAAAAACTGTCATATACATTCGATGTACGAATCTGAACGAATAACAATAGATATATGTCAATATGATCAAATGTTTCGAGTTTTTGGAATACGGCAAAAACTGTCATATACATTCGATATACAAATCTGAACGAATAACACTAGATATATGTCAATATGATCAAATGTTTCGAGTTTTTGGAATACGGCAAAAACTGTCATATACATTCGATATACAAATCTGAACGAATAACACTAGATATATGTCAATATGATCAAATGTTTCGAGCTTTTGGCTTGCGTTTGAAGCTGTTATATACAATCATAATACAAAACTGGAAGAATAACACTGGATATATATAAACATGGTCAAATGATTCGAGCTTTTGGATTGCAGTAAAAACTGTAATATACATGTACATTCGAAATACAAATCTGAACGAATAACGCCAGATTGAAAATAAATAAAAAATCTTAAATATCATCTACATTCAGTTTTATCATCAGTTTCAATATCTACATGGTCCATTGTTTCGAGTTTTTGCACGGCAACAAAAACTGCCATTTACATTCGTCATGAATGAATAACATTGGACCAATATCGGTGGTCAAACTACATGTACTTTGATACTAATTTGGACATACACAATGTACTTTTATCAACATAAAATTAAATAAATTACAAAAGATATTGGAATGTATGAAGAAAATATACTTTTCTCCCCGAAAGAATACCATTGCTTATAAATTAAAAAAGGAGACATTGTTGATTGTTTTTTAATCTATCTTAAATAGCAGCAGATTTGTTTCATCATTGTTTATTTTTGCCTAACCATTCTTTTCTTTTATCTGATATGCTGGTTAATAATTAGGAAACTTTATTGGCGAAAGGATAAGTCCTGCTGTTGCCTTCACGCGTAATCCCAAGTGAGAAAATAGATCGACCAAGTGAACCGACCAGAATTACAAAAAATACAAAATCGCCTTGTGGTACTCTAAATCATCACATTGTTTCAATTCTATTGGCACACAATCTATCAATATTATCTCATGAAGTTCAACACATAAAACTCGTTTGCTCAAACGTCTACACTGTATAACGTTATTCGTCCGAGCTGTAAAAGTATTTCACCAAACGTGGTTCTATATACGAAATTATATTGGAGCGACCACAAACTCCGCGCACTTGTTGTCAATATCATATTACACTGCGTCACCGTACCACATGTGATAAAAGTGCTTTGAGAAGTTTGATCAATCGTAACTCTTCGGCAAATTCCGGCAAGACAACATTACCGAGAGATTCCGATTGGAGTCGTGTACGACCATAGCCTGGGGTCCTGGCTCATGCGTATACCCCGCATCCTAATGCGCCGGGACCCCAGGCTAGTATGACAACAATCGGAACTATTCTGGTTTATCTCAGCTCACGGAAATACCCGGGTAGTTACGACTGGTACGAACATACACGAACCAGCAGAAGATACACGGCCATCGATCGCAATCTAAACTCATCGGGTTTATCTCCAATCGTATCTACTCGGCAATCCCCGGCACAAACCGGTAGATATAGTTATTTTGAAGAAATGGCCGAGGTGCTTCGATTGGTTTATCTCAGCTCACGGAAATACCCGAGTAGTTATGATTGGTACGATCATCCACGAATCCAATCTGAACACATAGGGTTTATCCAATGTATTTCACAGCTCACGGAAATACCCGAGTAGTTCCGATTGCTACGAATCAGCAGATACAAGACCACCGAGCTGCATGGTCAACATTACGGCCGCTGGCAAGCGGTACTGTACGCGTACCCTGTGGATTGACGAAGGCGCCTGCGTCACAATTTTCCTTGATGGTGGCCGTCATTGCCATGAACGCCTGGTCAACGTTCGTCGAGGTTTTGGCGCTAGTTTCTATGTACTTCATACCAAACATGGTTGCTAGAGCCTGTGTTCAATAGAGAAAAAAAGATATACACTTCATACCAAACATGGTTACTAGAGCCTGTGTTCGATAGAGAAAAGAAAAACATGTGCATTAGTTGTTATTAGTAAAAACAGGTCTTAAGGTTGGTCAACCATACTAGTATTTATCAAAAGATGTGATAGCTGTTCAAATGTCGTCTGAAATATATTTCAATGTTCAGTTAAGGAGAGACATGTAGACACTTTAAGGACATTAAACTTTTCTTCTTCTATTTCTCTTTGTTGTTGCTCATCCCATGAAAGGTCTAAAGATTGGCAGTCGAAAAATGCAAAAATCAGTTTGACAAATGTTGTGTTAAATTGAATATGAAACATATCGACTCGTGAAACTGTGTGTTGACACGGCGTAATCGTATCCACTCGGCAATCCCCGACACAAGCCCCGATTGCAAACGGAAATGCACTTCGTCGCTGTTATGTTGCCGGACTACTTTCAAAATGGCTCCCCATTACCTTGTAAGAAATAAACGAGATGCCCCGAATGGACAAGACGAGATTAAGGGAGACAATTTAGACATACCTGAGCAGACTCGTAAGTGACCACCCTTTTATGTTTAATGTCAGATTTGTTTCCCACAAGAAGTTTTGCAACGTGACCACCACCATATTTCTCTATCTCGCTTATCCAACCTCGAACGTTTGTGAATGATTCCTGAAGGAAAACAATGTATCTATCAAGTATGTTCTTCACTTAGAATATAACCCCTTCTCTCAAAGGTAACGATGCCACAGTCTAAATTAAAGGCATCAACAGACGATCAAATTTCACTAAATTGAACACACAAAAAACACGTTATTTGAAGTTCATCTATGAAAATTATCTACATTTGGAAGATGCTCAGAAAAACAGCATTGGATTGTAATGATAACATTAACAAGAACAATTATCACCGAGCTGGCTTATACAAATCTGAGAAACTCATGCTTTGGTGCAGCACGATCGTAACTTTAAGACAGACCCAGTTAGGTACACTGTATATCAGAAAAAAAACATGAGAACGTGTTAAATTTGACAAAGAGTGTCATTTCATCTTTGCATGTGCATTATACGCAGTGAATTTTTGGAACAATACGGTATTTCCAGGTCTCGGTGCAGGGCTATTAAAGCAATTCTTTCACAGAAAGCGCTAGACTTGCTATAGACTTGCACAGAACCTTCGACTTATTGATAAGGTAAGCGTAAGGTAAGAAGGTTCAATCATGTTACCATGTCCGTCAGATCGAACACGACCATCACCCCGTGAGCGCCCCTGTAAAACGTGGAGGTGATCGTCTTAAATCTCTCCTGACCGGCCGTATCCCACTGAAACATGGTGTTAACATCATCTCATTACCGCACAATAATGGGTTATATTTTAAACCTTTTACCAAACGCCAAATTTTCGACTGTGACAACTTGGAAGGGTTTACAAACGACACTTCCAAATGTGATGTAATTCGAAAATAATCTTCTGGTAGGGCAGAAAACAATGAAGGAAAAGGAGAAACTGCTCGATAAGAGCAATTTCACCTATTCCCACAATGTTTTCCAGAGTCGTCTGCAGCAAACTGGTCAAACATTGTTATTTTTTGGGTAAAGGGTTAAAGCAACAACAAAAATAACAACAAACAGGTATTATACTGTTCTCAACAACCAATCAGTAATATCAAACCTTAGAATGCTGAGTAATTTTCTAAAAATAGATTGTGTTGTCTACTCTCCAAAACCTTAAATATCTGCTTAATTTTTTTTAGGAAAGATACTCAGAGTAGCAAAAGGATTAGATCACAGACCACCCACCAATTCACTCACTGACGTAGACAAAATTATTTAAAAGCAATTTCATACTATTTGGGGAGAAATGGAATATTTGAGGTATTTGGTGTATAACCTTTAAAGTATAAGCGCCAGTAACTTACCATGTTTAGTTTGATGATTTTCTCTTCCAAAGTTACTGTTCGTATTTTCTGAAAGAGTAAGAACCACTAATTAAATCGCAGTCAGTTGATAATTACTGTATCCTTTTGTATTGTATAACTTTACATTAACCAACAAGACATTCTACCCAAATATCCGCTTGATTCTCAACCCATTACAAACAATAACGTCATCTTACCACATTGTTGCAGACCTCTCTGGAAACACTGTGGGATAAGGTCAAATTGCTCGTGACGAGCAATATCTCCTTTTCCCACAATGTTTCCCACCCTATCAGGAGATTGCTTTCCAGTTTTATCAAATTTTGAAATGTCGTCTGCAAACTCTTTGATTTTGGGACAGTCGGAAATTTGGCGTTTGGTAAAGGGTTAAAGTAAAACATGTGTAATGATGAGTCTGCAACATACTAGATGCTTTGATCTCCAGTGTCAGCATTATATTTTACGAAAAATCGAGTGATAATTCGGACACGTCTGTAGACTTCGTGTGCGAGAGTACGTCCAAAATACTGCGGGTTTCACCTAATGTTATAAAAAAAAAAGAAATTTACTTACGAAGTCGACGCCTATGGTGCTGATGTAACAATCGGAGAATTCGTCGTCCTGGAAATATATGACGCATGCAGGGGGTAAATAGATAGTATGATTTAACACAAATGTCAGCCGATACAAGCAAAACAATTAATTTTATACATGATACATCATAATGATGATTCTTCCTACAACATGGCGTCATATCTATATCGTTTACATGTATTAGCGCAATCGGAACTACTCGGCAAATTCCGGCAGTGTGGCCTGCCAACATCACCGAGGGGTTTCGATTGGTACTAGCGACAATAAAAAAAAAGAATGTGAAGAAGATCGGACAAAATGAAAAATTATTTCCCATGTTCTTTAACCCTTTAGGTACAAACATTTCCTTCTGATAATCAAAAGGAACATCATTTAAGATTGTCGTTATTTATTGCTTTGAGTCTGGAACAATAACAGAACAGAACAGAATTAATGTGAAGAAATGTGTTAATTAACGAAAACAATGAAAACTGTCTTACCGCATATCGCAGCAGAAGACACGATTTCCCGGCTCCAGCGTCGCCGATTATTATTATCTTGAACAGCATGTCACTGAAAATATAAAACAAAACACGATATATGATGGGAACTGTTTAACTTACCCATTACCAAACAATAACGACAGTTTGTTGCAGACGACTAAGGAAAACATTGTGGGGAAAAAGGAGAAATTGCTCTTAACGAGCAGTTTCTCCTTTTCCCACAATGTTTTCTGCCCTATCAGAAGATTATATAAATGTCATCACTTTTTGAAATGTCGTCTGCAAACTCTTCCAGTTTGGGACAATCGAAATTTTGCATTTGGTAAAGGGTAAACATAGTACGTTAGAAACTTGCATAAGAATATAAAAACATTCCCTCTTATTTTCATATTGAAAAAAAGGCATTATTTCAAAGCAACAGGTCATTGGAATCGTTTCTTCGATAGGCCTTCAATGTTGTGTCGTATGGCAATATTTTTAAAGGAATGGAATCATGTTGATATTCGGTTTTTTACATACACAAATATATTCTTCATGGTGTTAAGTAAAACGCTATTCTGGTCTTCCATTGGGATTTATACTTGCACTAACAGTATTTCATTTATATTGCAATGCCCCGTGCATGGGCAATTGAGAAAGTAGCATGGGGCCTGGTCCGTCCGTACACCTCTAATGCGGGTACGCATGGGCCAGGACCCAGGCTATTTAGCCTAGTTCGCGGTATACGAACGCAAACTTCTCACAGTAATCTCCCCTTGCTAGGCTGCATCGATCACTGCCACCACAAGATTTTTCATCCAGATTTGGATGAAATACAAATGATGCTGTTTTGTTAAGAGATTACCGGATATCTTAGTTAATTTAGTAACAATATCGTGTTGTATTGATTTCTGACCAGTTAAGTTGGAAAAAAAGGTTTTGTTTATAAATAAAGCTCAAATGGATTACAATTTTTTAATTTCTTTTTACGCCATTTTCATTTCTAAGAAGGTGGTCATGTGACATTTGTGATGGCAGTGATCAACCCCATAAAGGGAGATCACTGTGAGGAGTTTGATACGAACGGGCCAGGCTCCAGGCTACAGGCTATTGAGAAAGGCGCCATCTTCTCAAAAGGGGCACTGTGTAAACCGGGCTAGAACCACAGGGATTCGTAGTAAGGATAGTCTAAGCGGGTAATGGCTATGAATACATAGCCTTAACCCCCTTAGAGTACCCTAACTACGAACCCCTGTGGGTAGAACCATCACCACAGCATTAGTGATATCGAATTCCCGAGTTAAGTTATAGTAAATTACAGACACAAGTCCCATGTGGGTCCTTTTATCATTTTTTAACGGCTTTCTTGGATGTACCAGTACAAGGCTAGGGCTCTAAAGTGACTTGCCAAAGGCTACTCCCACAAAACCAGTGGTCTCTCGATGGGGCACGAACCCAGGACCCACGAGTGCTGAGTCCACCACTTAAAGTTGTACTCTGCTCTTCCTTCCTATTTCAGCCAGACTCAAAACCTCATATGAAGGAATGTGTCAACACATAAAAGGGCAATGGATTTTTCATGTCACGACATTTTTTTCTGTATTACGTCATATATATCATTCTGGAAGAACAGCCAAAAACACGTACAGTACTTATTCATGTACATGTTTTGTATATTATTAGCTGAGTTTAGTTAAATCTTATTATTTCACATCGATTGTGAAGCATGTTTGTACAACTTAGATTAATCACTCTCGGTTCTGTCTCCTGGAAACTTTACTAGTACTCGCGCCAAATGTGCATTAATGAAAGGTCGAAAGGTAGATCCCGCTACTCACGGGATTCGAACAAACAAACCTTGTGTCAAGAAACCGACGCTCTTCCCCTGAACACTGTCTCATAATTGTTAGGGCGGTATTTCGACCACAAAGTCATGTTCTGGTCAAAAGCGGGAACATTTTTGGACAAATGTGGTTATATATTGCCACCGCTATAACTCGAAAATTGATGAAACGGTGTTCACTTGTAATAAAAAAAATCAGTCATTATCAAAAGCCAAATGTAGTTTCGTCCGAATAAAGAAGATGTGGTAGTTTTATCGGACAGATTTGTATAAAGAATTCGAAATATAAGTAGATCCGCTCAAATGGACCATAACGTTTGGCAAATCTATATTATAAATATATACACATTGTGTATATATTGATAATATAGGTATGTCAAACAACATTGGTCCCTGTGGATTCGCTGATAGGCGTTAGATCAAAAGGAAAGTACTAAGAAGAATGCTATTGGATCAAAATAAATAATTAAACTCGACCTACTTATTACAATAGTCCATAGCTCGCTCACCCGTCACTGTTTGGGTTTGTGTAGTGGTCATTTTTCTTTCTTTCTTCTTCACGTTTTATGCAGGGATCCAGTTTCAAGCTACTTTCGTTATTAAAGCACTTCTCCACTAGATAATCGATTATTATTTAGAACTGTTTACAATATTACTTGGGTATATATAGTTTACACACCTACGCATGTATTGAAACAGCGTGGCAAGATATGACTTGGACGAGTGATTTCATTCCTATTTTTAGAAGTGCAAGAAATGTCCCAAAATACACTGACGCTCCATTATCTGTAGGTATATTTATGATATATATAAGTGTTAAAAAGTGTTTAACCAATTGTATAATTATCAATTAGGGCCTTACATCGCGTCAACAGTATTTTAGTTATTTCTTCATTCCAGATTCACTGTCATGTTCATGTCACTCTCAAAAATATGTTATTTTATGTTATGTTATATATCATGATAAAGGAGGAAGACGCCAAACTCGACAAAATCTGGTGATCATACGCAATTTCTTCTATAATTGAATTTGTTTCTCGAGTTATCGGCTACTAGAGCGTTAAAATACGTTTCTGCCAATGAAGGGTTTTACATTCATATACATAATAATTGAAGTATTGCGTAAAATCTGTCGAACACACCTTTTCGAAACTTGATGACTTAGAAATGCTCTTGTAAGGGAGAGGACACACTTACACCGCATAATCATGTATTTTAACCCTTTCCCAAACAACACATTTTCGACTGTCCCAAATTGAAAGAGTTTGTAGACGACTTATCAAAAGGTGATGAAATTGAAAAATATTCTTCAGATAGAGCAGAAAACCTTGTGGGAAAAGAAAAAATTGCTCGTTGCGAGCAATAATACCAGCAATTTATCCTTTTCCCACAATGTTTTCTAAAGTCGTCTGCAACAAAGTAGTCAAATGTCGTTACTGTTTTGGAAAGGGTTAAAGGTGCTTGTTCACAAGAGAAACAAATCAAATGTTTAAATAAATGACAATTTTTGTATTGTTTTTTTTTTTTATATAATTAGAAGTAACTATCGAATACATAATCAATTAGGAAGTGTCAATCTATCTCAGTAAATGTATGTGCAGTTTATATGTGCGGTAGAACTGAAAAGCGTTTTCACGTTTTTGGATTAAAAACATCTAAATTCACTGTATACACACTTTTAAGAAATTAAAAACGACCAAATTTTGCTTCCAATGACTAGTTTCAGTGCGTATCATATAACGGTTCAGCTGATGTGCTGTTTTAAAGAAAATATCTTTCAACTTCCAAATTTCCTCATAGCTGTAAACAAGACCCTTTGAGGCATTACCCGTGAACTTTTTCTACTATAATTCGCACGTATAGCACCTCTCTTAGAAGATGTGGCAAAATACGTTTCGACACTTATATATATGTAAACTTTTTTCAGCGACATTACGTCAGAAATATTGAAACTGCTGCCTTACTACTACTACATTAACACAAAAGCTTGTACAAATACAAAGCAAATGGAGAACCAGCAAGATTCTGATAGACCATGTTGTTTTCCATTTGAAAATGAAATGAAAGTATCAATGTAAACTTATGTAACGGTACAACAGCATTTCGAATATATAATCGCTAAAAGTTTCACCTATTTGACTAAAATACTGTCGAATCAGTGCATGGTCACTAACTCACCGGCGTTGCCTGCAGAAATTTCGAAGTATAGCCATATAAGAGTATATTTACAGAGTAATTACTTATAAAAGAAAACGTTAACTACAATGAGCGAAACAAAGTTGTGTTTTATACATTAATTTATTGAAATAATATTGATACTTCCTCCAAATGATTACTATAGACTTGAGGCCTTGGGCACCCATGCATGGGCTCACATTCTTTTAGAACTCTTTACTTCATAACTCGTACATAAAAATACTTGCAAAAATAAAGATTCCCGAAAACACTGTCAATGGTTCAGTGTTATCCTACAGTAAGTGTTTCATGTTTATGAAGGACTTATTATAATCATGCATTGAACCTCCATTGTCACCATAAAAGTTTTGTCCTATTGAATACATGAGTCATATTCAATTTTAAATCAAAATGCCTCAGTAAAGTTAGATGTTAGCGAATGATTGTTGTTTTAGACTGGTTACTGATATTATTAGGAGATATAGGTTCAGCTTTTAAACAATACATTATGTAGTTACAGTGAAACTTGTGTTAAGAGGCCAGCCTATGGAACTGAGAAAAATGGCTGTTTAAGACAGGTTGGCTGCTTAACACAAGTTGATGTACACTATAAATCAAACAATGGGACTTTCTGTAGTGACTGTTTAAGGCAGGTTGGCCACTTAAAAGGGTGGTTGCTTAACACAAGTTTGACTGTATCAATGTGAAAAAGAAGGCGAATCAATCTATCAAAATCTTCAAAAAGATAACATTGGTGTCTTAAAACCGAACAAAAAACACACCATCATCTGCTTCAGAATGTTTATGTCTCTAGCAATGGCAAGCGGTGGATTGTAAAAAAGTACTACAAGGTCTTGAAAATTGGGTATGTACTGCAAGACTTGTTTGCCAAATCCTTTATTGTGGGTACATATTCGAATTGTCTTGCAGAATTGATTCTAAAGTGTACTCATAACAAAAGGGTGAGAGTAGAAACAACTGAAATAGAAACAGAAACACCATCTAGACATATTCAACATATCGTTTGTACATACACATTACAATCATCGCGAACATATTTCAGTGGATACCAACAACAAAATAATTGAAGAACTTGGTGGAAATATTTCAACACCTTATTTCTAACAGTGCTAGCACTTATTTCTAACAGTGCTAGCACCAAGCTATTGAGATCAGGAGCGGTTTCTTTTCATTACCAAGATCTACAATCAAAATATTGTAATAACGATTCTAATGAAAATTCTCTAGATGATAAACCTACAACAAAGGATTATGCTCAGAATGTATTTTCTTAATCTATATTCTGGTACAAATTGGTTGTCACCTCTCCTATATAGAACCAATTAACTTTAAGAATGCTAGGTAATTGTCGAAAAATAGATTGTTGTGTCTTGTGCTTTCTAAAACCATAAATATCTGCTCAATTTTGATCAGGAAATATACTCAGAGTAGCAAACAGGAAAGATCACAGGCCAGCCCCCAATTTAATTGGCAGCTGGCCTGGATCTAACCTGTAAGCAGAGGCATGAAGTTTGTTCCAGCACTATAAGGATCAATTACACAGGAAAGGCCAGGCACACACAACATCTACTCATATCAATCAGTTCCATATTTATTTACAATCATTCATACATCCAGAAAGAAAAAAAAATTATAAGTCTTACATGTATCATACAGTTTACAATATCACATATGATAAACTATCATATTTTAACATATATATGTTTAATTAAATACATCTCAAATATGGAGAATTCCTTTGAGCGTAGTATATATCCCAGTGTTACAAATACAACTTCTCTATAAATCGATAATTGTGCTGTACGCACATGTATATGAATTTGAATCCCAGAGTCAATAAGGCTGGTCAGCTTCAACATGTTTCATCTGCTACATACACAGCAGGGGTCTGTTTTTATCATAGGAGCCAATACTTGGTAATATAAGTTATTGTATTGGATAGTATTGACCCCCAGGATAAATACAGGCCCCTGTGGTATGTACTTCTTGGAGGGCAGAGAGAATCCTCTATATTTGACAATAACCTGATCAGACAAAATTTGAATGGAAATAGTCAAAATCAACAAAAAATGTATCTCAAAGTTTTTAAAGCATGTCAAGAAAAGAGAAATTGTAACTTTTAGCATGTCAAGAAAGGAGAAATTGTAACTTTTTCTCAATTAAGTATTAGGTAGTGAGTGATCTCAGACATAGTCCCTAACTTGCAGTTCATTTCCTTTTGGCAAAGTGCAGACAGATTTCACTCTCAAACATGCTTTCATCCTCTCATGAATATAAGCTTTTCAACAAAGATATAAAAAAAAAAATTCTGTAGCTTTCTAAAAAAGTTCATATGGCGTTGAATGTGTTTATCTATTCAACAATCAACACAAATTCCACTCAGGATTTAATGTTTTAAGAACACACATCATTTAACGGCTATGTAATTAACTCAATAAAGGAAAGTAAAGTGAAGTATACATTTATGGCCCCTTATCAACATATGCCAAAGAATCTAAGAATTTGGCATGTCTGTTTTCGTAAAACTTTTAGAGTGAAAAACACAGGCAACTCCAAACATGTCGGAAGAATCTAGGACAACATAATGACAAACTGAAAGTTGTTTGTTTGGAAAGGGAAGTGTGTTAAGCCATGCACTATTCACATATATTAACACTTTTGCTATTGCCAAGAAATTCTTCATTTATCTGCTGCTGATAGATCATTCCTTATTATCTGCATAGTTGGCTTGAGTATCAAATACAGACCTTTCCAGGGTTATCAATTCAAAGCAGTTTTCTACATTTCATATTGAGTTAAGCCTTTAAATCACTGTTATATGCACAAGATGGTCTTGAAAGCCATTGCATTGACAATAGTGCTTAAGTAACAGATGAAATTGCAAAGCAATATGAGGTCGGAAATAAGGTTTGTTTTTTTTATATTTTCCTCCCAAGTATAGTTTTATCAAGTACTACACAAATATGAATATATTCATATTATTTTACTTTGTCAACAATTGGATAAGTTTTGTGTGGTTCTCAACAGTGTATAACCATTTTTCGTTTTCTTCATCATATATCTAGGTAATCTTTCCTTGGATTAGGCAATAACTACATTAAAGTATTATTAAAAGTATTCTTAACTGACAAATCATATGTTTCAATATCATTCACATATCAATGAGACACTTTACAAATGTGCCAGATAAACACAGGTGACTGATTTTCTTTTTTTTTTTTTCTTTCTTTCATTTTTACAGCTCAAAATCTTTTGAAGATTTCTTATCTCACTGTACACTACTGCATGAGGAAGGCTTTGAAGATGGGAAAAACTGAAGATAGAACAGGTTCACATCTTAATCAAACATCACACACAGGAAACAAAGAACATTAAGGAATTAGCCATTAATAGAATTTATTTTATCATCAAATTAAATAATAATCTTACAAACATTTCCAATATCCCACAATCTCTTTGAAATATACACCAAAACCTGTCACAAATATCCATCCTGAGAGAAATGAAAGTATGACCGACCTATGACAGGTGCTAGGCTTCGAACATGTTACAAGCACCTTAATGTGTCATCCAAATGACGTGCCTCCTTCATAAATTTTGTAACAGTGATTTGTCTCTCCCAAAATGATCAGTTATCATTGACGGATTTTAATGAATCATACATTCTCAGAGCTTCAGATTCCTTCCAGAAAAGGCAAGCCAATTTGGACCCATGGTATAAGAAATGGAAGGTCATTTTCTGAAATGATGAACCAAAAGCTATACCATAAGTAATATTTTCTATGGAAAACGACCAACCTGCTAGTTTTACTCTTTAGAAAGAAGTACAAGGTATTTACAAACCATGGGTCAATGGAGCCTGTCCAATGTTAATCAAAAGCTCTGTTTCATTTATCCTTTAGAACATGTCACACATAATTTTGTAAGTAATCTTAAGTTTGACCCACTGTATAAGTCAACCTACAATCTGCTGATTATCAATTGATATAATAAGACATAAAGTGCAATAACTGGTCAATGAAGGCATAATTCAATGATTAAATATAATCTTGCACTGCATGTAAAGACAAAACTCAGACAATCTGCATGTCCAATAGCGGAAACAAGGTGACATGTTACATGAATTACAAACAGTGCAATGTGATGAGTATGTCTGGATCATCAGCCATGTTTGTCTTCTTTTCCCAAAACATCATCAGCATTTAATAACATCATAAAGCATTACAAATGAAAACATTCGAATTAAAAGGAGAAATTGCTCAAGATGAGCAATTTCTCCATTTGTTTGTAATGTTTTCAAGAGCCAATATGCATCATATGCTATAAGTAAAAACGTCTCTACATAAACCAATGTTAACGTCTTCCACAGTTCTGATGCAGGCATCAATGAGTATAATCGACTGAATGAACCAAATAGATCAATGAAAGGAGGAGTAATTTGAGATACTTTCTTTATTACTGTTTTAGTATGCTATAGTATATATTGTTAACCTGCATAAGCATCAACTAACAAGATTTTGTCAAGAATTATCCTTATCAGTACTAATAACAAAGGATTTTTCAACTCAAATTCATTTTAACTTCCTTATTAGTAATAATCATCTATTACCATATGCAGTAGGCAACATCTAGACTAATTATGAAAACTATAATCAACTTGCAAAGAACTTGGAATAATCAATAATCATACATAGATACAAAAATGGAAGTTGCACAGTATGTGCCGATTCCCAGTTTGTACAAATTCTTTCCAATGTTGTTTGCTGCAAAGGCAATTATAAAACTTTTATACAAGGGAAAGTTTCGACTCTGAATTACTCCCCTTATCTGTTTATCTAAAGTAGTTTTCATTCAGTTGTTATCGCAAAGTATGACCACTTTTGGTTAATCGTTATGCTCCAATAGTGTCATACATTTTCCATGTCCAAAAAAATATTATAATGGGGGAAAAGCATCTATGTTGCACGAGTCTTAACAACATCCGCCACCATTTTGTTTCACTGGTGTACTAGCGTTTATTTTAACATTTGGTTTGTTATCCGACGCTTGTGTCACTGGTCCCATTCTGTTCTTGATTTCTGCAGCCATTGTCATAAAAGCCTGTTCGACATTGGTTGCGTTCTTTGCACTTGTTTCTAAGAAAGGAATTCCGAGCTGATCTGCATACTCCTGTTATAAGATAAAAACAAAAGTACAGAAGAGGAATTGATAACAATGCTAAGGTAGGAACTTGCATCTTTATGTCCTATAATCAAGTAACAGCTTAGTCTTCTACTACAAGAAAATAAAACAATTCTTAAATCTAATTTGTTGGTATAAGTTATTTCTTCCTTTCCAACCAGTCTTTAACCCTAAAAGCAATTGATAAGACTTCATGCAGAATGATGCTTATAGAAACAGGTTGGTTCTCGACCAGCTGCCAAGTAAATTCGCAGCTGGCCTCTGATATAACCTGTTTGCAACTATACTTTTACGATGTTGGAAAAGCAGACAACAAAAAAATCTATTTTATCTAATATATAGAAAATTACCCAACATTCTCAGTGTTAAATCCTTATGCATTTTAATCCTTTTATAAAACATGTTCATAACTTCAAAATTCCATCATTAAGAAAATTCTTTACAAAAAGCAGATCGAGCTTAGTAGTATTTGTAAGTTTTAATACATATAATCTCAAATTCTACTCAAAAATAAAAAATCTGTCCTTAACAAATTAAGAACAGCAACTTCTAAAATGATAGCGTTTACATCAGTCACATGATTCACCGAAATACCGCAATATCACCGAAACACCGGAATACCCGTTGAAATCATAGTAACACCGAAACACCCTTCGGTAATACAAGAATACCCTTTATTTTGACTTTCTCCGATAACAATGGCATGTTTGAGCTGATGTAATTGTGAAAAAGTAGCTCATTACGTAATTCATTGAAGCTTTTGATGTACATGTACAAGTGATTTCTTTTTCTTGTTAATTCAACTCGACTTTGATGATGTTAGCCGAATCTTTGATTAGAAAGAAAATTATTGTCTATCTAATATTAGAATAAAAGCGGCATTGGCTTTTGATTAGAAAAAAAATTATTGTCTATTTAATATTAGAATCAAAGCGGCATTGGCTTTTGTCGTTCAGACTTCAATATAAAACAAAAGCCGCCTCAATTCACCAATTAAGGAAGACCAATCATTCAGTAATTCAGATGTACTCACCTTCTTATACCTCTTACATCCTTTTATGTACAACATAAAGGTAAATGGTAGTATGATAAAATTTGATAACTCTTGTTAGCCTATATCTCAGGGGTATTCCAGTGTGTCAGTGGTATTACGGTATTTCAGCGATTCGAGTAACCCGTTTAAATAATTTCGCTTTTCACCATAAGTTATTATATGAACATCTAGTAGATCAATTGTACAATGATGAAGACGAAGGTATTTCATTCTACGTCTGGATGCATTATCAAAAAGTGTCAGATCGAACATCAATTATTGGCGGTAATCTGGTTTCTTATTGGTCCACATTTTAATGCTTGTCCCCAATAAAGGGGGAATACTAATGAGTTTTTTGTCACACAGTGCTTCCAAGCTGTAAGTCATTCACAGTGGTGGACCATCAGAGTTAAATTTAAAAAAAAAGGCATAACTATTTGAAAGACCTTCCCATTGTCATAATGATTTGCCAAGCCTTCTGCTGAAGTATAAAGCTAAATAATTATTAATAGCGTTCTAAAAACAGGCATCATTTAACCCATTAACAAATAATAACTTCATTTTACCAGTTTGTTGCAAATGAATCCAGAAAACATTGTGGGAAAAGGAGAAATTGCTCTTAACAACCAATCATTTCTCTTTTTCCCACAATGTTTTCTGCCCTATCAGAAGATTATCTTTCAATTTCATCCCAATGTGAAATGTTGTGTGCAAACTCTTTCAATTAAGGCAGTCGATAATTTGGCGTTTGGTAAAGGGTTAAAATATCAGCACTCCTCTACTTCAAACCATCACTGTAGAAGTTGTTGTATCAAAGTATAGTTTAAATGAGGAAGGGGTTAAATAAAAATGTTATACATTCATACCTTAGCAGTGGTATAATCCACAACTTTCTTTGTGGTCAAATCACATTTGTTACCAACTAATAATCTGTTCACATTTTCACTGGCATATCTGTCTATCTCTTGTAACCACTGTTTTACATTGTTGAATGACTCCTACAATTATAGAAACAAAAATCATGTCAGATCTAACTGCATAATGGTCCCGAAATTTCAGGGGGGTTTTGCAGACAGGGAAAATGTCTATATCAAATGGAAAGCTTATACTTCCAACAATATTTTTCTACCGATCAAACAAAAAACAATTCTTATTTCATAAAAATATAAATGTTTATATGCATCCTTGATAAAGAGAAAATACATTTGGATTTGAAAACAACCCCTACAAAATCTATTTAGGGTTGCAAGTACATTTTGCCTGTGGGTTTTTAGAAAGATTCTTACCGAAGTTCAGGTTACAAAAAAAAATATATTTTCCAGTACTGACATGCCTTTTATATTAAAGAATAATTCATGTGAGAAACTATCTACCTTCTTTCTCAAGAATTGAAAAAAAAAAAACATTACAGACAGGCCACTACTCAAAATGGACCTTTGTCCACATTTTCAGACAAATTATACCAATTTCTTATAATTGCAGAGAAAAATATAAAGCATCAAAACTAGCAAAGTCCTTCTTCTTTGGGATAAAGTTAACAAACCATTCCCTCATGGGGAGAAATTTGGCATTTACATGCAATATTTTCTTTGCCTACAATAATTCAAGAGGCCTTATACTGAAGGTGCATTAGATAATGTACACATTAGAAGTAAATAATGTAATAGTGCAGCTTACCTGATCTGTGACATCGTACACAACAATTATACCGTGAGCACCCCTGTAGTAACTGGATGTGATGGTTCTAAATCGTTCTTGCCCAGCTGTGTCCCACTGAAATAAACAACAGTAAGTGTCATTATTTGTTTGTATATTTGATTTTTTTATGCAAACTTATGCCAACTGTATTTCTGTGCTGTTGCCATCCCCAGTTTAAATGTGCGGAAAGCTGAATTGACCATGGGGACAGGGTCAACCTGCCTGAGTAGAACAACAACCTCTATAATTCAGTCAATGAATGGGTTTTAAGCACATTAACATACACCATGACATCTACGGTCATTTAGCGCCTATATTTCAGTAAAGAGACTGCTTCTTTTACAATTATCATCTACTTAGATATGGATTTGATCCTATGAAAAAAGGCACCTGTAATTTCAAACCATTTAAATCACAACACTGCAGTCAACATCAAATATAAAGAACAAGACATATCTGAACAATGTTGGATATTGCTCTTTAACTGAAAATAATATTTGTTTAAGATGGATCTTTCTGTAGACAGCACTAAAAGCTTTTTCCCACAAACTATGCTTTAGGACATATACAATCTATGTTTACTTTGGCACAAAAGGTTAATCTGACATAATCGTCAAAAGAGTCAGAGAAACACCCAAAGACTACACCCTGCAATATTTACCAGAGTAATAATAAAGAAATTAGGCAAAAAAGGAACAATAAAAGACAGCTTAGACTGTTCCAATGTCAATTGAGATCCAATTTAAAATTTACAGTCATACAAAAACTGCAACTTGATATATCCGTGTACATAGGCTAAAACACTTGTCCAGCTTTTTTTTCATTCATGGACACACCAAAATTTGTCATCCATGTTCACTTCAGCACTCAACATTCTGATAAACATTAACAAGGTTAAAGAAAACAATGAAAAGTCAAATGATACTTACGATTTGCAATTTTATAGTTTTGCCATCTAATTCAATGGTTCTTATTTTCTGTAAAAATTAAAAAAAAGATAATACAAATCATCAGTTGACTTGTCTTATTTATCTGTACAAAATATGCCAAAAAGGCTGATAAACCTTTTCTTTTAACAATGCGTACTAATCATTCTCCATAACCATACAAAATAATTGTCATTAAAAAAACACAAATTTGTGAGCTGAATAGAATGCATCTAAAACAGAAATTATCATGTTTAACTGTTTTGAAGGTTATACTTGAATTTAACCCTTTCCCAAACAACACATTTTTGACTGACCCAAATTGAAGAGATTGCAGACGACATCTTAAAATGTGATGAAATTGGAAAATTATCTACTGATAGGGCAGAAAACATTGTGAGAAAAGGAGAAATTGCTTGTTACGAGCAATCTCTCCTTTTCCCACAAACGTTTTCTAACGTCTTCTGCAACAAAGTGGTCAAATGCCGTTATTGTTTGAGAAAGATTTAAGAAATATTTTTTGAACACATTTGCCCATGCAATAGTTTTAAGTATAATAGCATTAATATACTCAAACCTTTGAATGAGTATCACGCTCTTTTTTGTTTGTAAGGGGGTTTAATGCCGTGTGGCCAATAAACATCAATGCAACTGCTTTTTTGGATTGACCAGTAGCAGGCTAGGACTCATAACTATCTTACTAAAGTGCACTACAACAAGACAAAAGATATCACTAGCAGCTGCTGCAGGGATCAGGAAAATACTGGTTTTGGACCAATTTCTGTTATACTGGACTGATTACAAGTTGAGATTTGATGAAAAATTGGTCCAACAGTGATATTTTTCTAAATTAAATCAATGGGATTTTTTTAACAAAACTTAACAATCAATGGGTTTTTCTATAGAAAAATGGTTAAAATGAATGAAAGTAATGAGTTTTTGGGAAATCTAGTGAGATTTCTTGGGCCAAAAATTTTCACTGGTCCAATTAATAGACTGATGTCACACTCTACAAACCCAACAAAACTCTACAGTCACATCATTAATTTGTTAATTATTATCCCCGTGTCAAACTTTGCCCAGGGTGAGATATGTAGGCTTTTTCGGCCGATTCTCAAATCAATTGGGATTCGGAGATTTCCTGATCCCTTAACACTAGAGCTCGATAATTCGGAGTTCTCAGACCACCTCCTCAACTACTGAGCCACGCAGGACCATATTGCTATTGAACAGCTGACCATTTTAGATATGGCTACAATGACATTTGTATATTTTCTGTGAATTCCAAGGCTTTATTAACTAATAGCCAGAGAGCTTATGCTTTATAATAGATTAAATACTTACGAAATCAACACCTATAGTGCTGATGTAACTCTCTGTATATGTGTCATCCTGAAATAAAAATAAATACATAAAATAAGTTTGTCTTGATGTTATTTGTATACTCATGATAAAATAAGCAAGAATATCAACATGGCAGTCAACTACAACATATAACATAATTGTTTTTTTCATAATTCAGAAATTACCTTATTTCGTTTCGCAGTATGGGACAAAGCCCCCACTTAAATATATCAACAAACATACCTAGCTCAAAAGATTTTAAATCATAACTAGACATTTCGAGTTAAAACATTAATTTGCTCTTTATATCTTTTGTTCGAATAAGATCCGGTAATTACAGGCATTTCTTAAGACGCCGGGAAATATAATGTCTTTATTTCTGTCCCCAATAGTGAACATCAAGTGTGTTTCTACATTTTACAGTGACGAAAATGAAAATAAGTTATCAGCTGTATGGCGCCTAAAAACAAAAAAAACATCAACATTCTAAAAATGCAGTTAGGGGACTAGCTCTCATGAAATTTCAAATCTAGATGTACAGTGAGCTGTGATTCAAATCAAATTGAAAGGGACTTCTAATTTCAAGTTAAGAAGGGGCGACTGATGTAATATTCACAAAAAGAGCTAAGACAGTTCAACCATTCAAGATATAAAAGAAGGATCAATAGAAAATCTTTTTTTTTTCAGTGATTAATGCACTTTCAGTTACATAACACAGTTGGATTAACCTGTGCTAGGCTAGGTTTGAGAAGTGTCCTATCAAAGGACACTATCACAAAAAAGCGGAGGCAGTGAGGTATAAACCAGCCACCCCCTGGTTTCAGGTTCAACATCTTAACCATTGGAAAACACAGGACCCTACAAATGATTTAAAAAAATGAGAAAATTTGCATGGGATAGAATGAGGCAAGGGTCTAAATTTACTAGGTGTACATCTCTGAGAGTACTGTGTAGGTGTAGAGTTTTAACAGAAAGGGAAAAGTCTAGAATCAAGCCAAAGTGAGGGTAGGCTGTTTCCCATCATGTTATATGTTTATAAAGGTGCTCAATCATGTACATAATTTCATGGAAGAAAAAGTAAATAAAGAAACTTACAGCAAATCGGAGGAGTAAACAAGACTTTCCAACCCCTGAATCACCAATCAGTAACAACTTGAACAAATAATCGCTGAAAAAAAGATGGCAAAAATGATTCTCTTGTAAATAACAAGCACATAAAACAACATGTTTGGACCAATTGAATCAAAAGATACAAGTTGATCATTTTTCAATAAATTGATAGCATATTGTATAGATACTTGGCATTTTTTTTACATGGTTAATAAATACCCTTGATTAAGGATCGGAGTAGCCTAAGCACTAGAGACCAGACAAAACAGGTTCGACTCCAAGTGGCAATGACTTACTTTTCACCATGTATTCTTTGGTAAGACACATGTTTGAGTCTAGTAAACGTAGATTATCCAGGGAACATGTACCTTGACCCTCGAGAGTTTTCAGGGGAATAATGCATGATCAAAACAGTACAACAAACACAATTAAAACTAAAATTATTCCTGGCCTAATGCAAGTTATCAAGTATTCTGTAGAAAGCAACAGTTTACAGCATCCTTAACATTATCAAAATCAAAGAATAAAGCTTAACATCCTTCTAAGAATAAAGCATAGATATGTATTTAACATTGGCAGATATGGTATGGGGGAGAAAGAAATGACACCTGTTTTTTTTCAGATGTTACGTTTTCAATGAATTTTCAAGTTATTTCAACACTGAAACTATCATTTACGATAGCAATGAACATTATTTCTGGTTAATAATCAGTATTACAGCCATATGTGATGCACCGAGTTGTCTCAGGTATTGAATAAAGTATCGAGTACGTGTTTTGATGACTAATCTACACGACTGTTA